>OZ012677.1:28695158-29423713 GCA_963942445.1 Argyra leucocephala
ATGACTACGAACAACATACTCTAATTTATTTTTTTCACAAAAACTTTTCGTAACATCCGGACCAAATTGAATACCAACACCACGTTTTGATGGTCCATGACCCTCCCAAGCTTGAGGATCTGACCATAATAATTCACACATTATACCTTCTTCTGGTGGCTGTCGATTTCTTTCTATTTTACGTATATCATCTAATGTAACATCATCGCTTGAAAATAAACCACCATGCATTACTAAAATTTTATTATTGATACAATGACTTAAGGGTAGCCAATTAAAAACTTGTGTGAACATATCAGCCATTGTACTCGAATATTTAGCTGTAACTTCACCATTAAATCCATACATTTGATTCATATTAATGCTTTCATGATTACCTAAAAATAATTTCAATATCATAAGAATAATCAATTTTCTATTTTATTTTGTCTTCAAAAAATTACCCCTTGATAAATAAAAATGATTTGGATATAATAATTTATACCCAAAGAGTGTAAATATACATTCAACTGAAAAAGAACCTCGATCAACAAAATCACCTGAAAATTTAAGTAATTAATATTTTATCTTAAAAAAGTAATTCATTTATATTACCGTTAAAAAGATATGGATTCGACTCAGAAGGTAAACCATTTATTTTGAAAATATTCATAAGGTCATAAAACTGACCGTGAATATCTCCACAAATAGTAAATTTTGAATCATCTGGTACATTAATATCTACCAGTGATGGTTGTTTTCGTAAATATGCGTCAATATCACATAAAATCTAAAATAAAAATTATAGTATGTATAAATATTTTTCTACTTGTTCAATAAATTTATATGACCATACTTTATAAGCAAATTTTTTATGCAATTTTTTTTGTAACTTATAATGGTCCATAAGTTCTTCCATAAAAGCATCTGTAACTTTACCATCTTCAAGCTTGGGACCAATGTAGTCATCTTCGATTGCTAAAATAAATTATAATTTTGGCAGAATTCTTATATTTTTCGCAGTATTAATTTCATACCTATTGTTTCTAAATCTCTATACATTTCAGCTAATGTTTTTTCGGGCTTATCAACTGCTATCGCGCGTTCAAAAGCTCGCAGTTTAACTATTTTACTACACTCAGTAAATTTCATTTTGGCATCTTTATCATTAGGCCTTACTTTTGCTACCTGAAATTAAAAATATACAATTAGAAATTTTAAGCTAAATATAAATATTTTTTGTTTATATATACATATTCAAAATCTGATAATGCTTGTTTAAATTTTCCTAAACTCATATGAGCTGCAGCTCTTCTATAATATCCTTTTAAGTAGGCTGGATCAGCCTTTACTGCAGAAATTCCATCGGTTAATGCATAACCAAAACTTTCCTGTCGTAAATGGGCAAGACTTCGGTTGGCATAATAAACAGCATTATTTGGATCAAGTTCAATAGCTTTGGTATAAGCTTCTATTGCTTTATCATATTCTTTATCTGAAATAATAAATCTGTATAAAAATTTTAATTCAAATCATTTTATGTATTGCATTCACATTGTGCAAAAAAGTTGCATTCATATATAATTGCATTATTTATTTATGCAAAGTCAATTTATAATTTGCAATTACATATAATAGGATACTTTTTTGAAAAATTGTAAGATCATGTAAGTATATTTAGAAATTTATTTATTTGCATCCACTTTTAAAAACAGCAAATAATTATTGAACAGTATTTACAATTTATAAATTATAAGCGGCCATTAAAAATATAGGTTATATGTAACTTCTTAACTAATAAATATCATACAATTTTGACAAGTAGATTTTATTTTTCATAAAATTAGTTCTTTTATATAAAGGATAAGATCTTTATCATAATTTATTTTTTTTAAGTATTTTACAAAAAATTTTGCAAAATAATACTAACTACTAATGAATTTATTTCCTAATGACTTTGCTTCTTCAGCTTCTTTCACATTTTCTTCTACAATTTGACTTGAATTTTCTTCATTATTTACAACTTCTGCCGTAGACATATTACAATGAAAAATAATTTATTTAAACAGAAAACTTAAAAACTTTTTAAGAAATTTTAATTTTAAAATACAAAGGTTTCTTCCGCCTGTCACACCATGAGAACTTTTGCAATGACTTACGTTAACTACTAATTTGACATTTTCATAAATTTAAATTGGTTAATTTGAAATGAATAAAATTGAAATAAACAACTGTTTCATATAACAACTTAACCACATGCATTGCAGCATAACAGATAAATTTAAAAATTTAACGGGATGCAATTTTGACTGTTTTAAAAATAATTTTAATTTGCGAAATGTTTGAAATAATTTTTAAAAAGAAATTTATAGTTTATTTATTTTGCAACAACGGTTATTTAAATAATAATTAATTTTGATTTTCATTCATACCACAATTTTTTTTTTATGGCTGGAATGGAAAGCAATTTTATTGCCAACTCAGTCGAATACTTGCCTTTAAGACTAAAAAAATTTGATTAACATCTTCAAACACCAGATTATACTTTTTATTCACCTTAACATAATTAATAAATAAATTAGTTTATTGGAAATTTATTTTAAAAAAAATGGTGCTATAATTTTGGACGTTATGGACAGGCACCTTCGCTGAACAATCAAAACCTGTAACCAATCTCCAGCCTCCTGATATCCATACTAAAAGCAATTTATTTACATACACAAACAAAATTATGGGTTTACACCTGTTCTATAATTCCATTCTTGTTGCATAGGGCGGACATAAAGTCCTTCCATCGTCCCATATCTGCGTCCTAAATAATTCTCTGTATCAGTATAAAATTTAATTGATTCGAAATTAATTTCCAAAAGTTTTTTAAATCTTATTTTGACATGAAATTTATTTTAAATTTTATTAAAAATTTTTGTGAAATTTAATTTTAATAATTTTTTTCGTATTTTGTTTAGTTCCAAATTATATGTAAACATTTTTGACAATTTTGCACTTATGAAAGATAAAGGTATTTTCTCGGAAACTTCTACTACTATAAATTTAGAGAATGAAGGTATATCAGTTTTAAGAATAATAATAATGAGCTACAAATATAGAACTGTACATTATTTTTTAGATCATAAAAACAAAACTGCAATATGGAGTAAATTTATTCTAAACTTAAAAATATTCAACTTTATGGCACAATGTTTATTTATGCAGAAAAGTCCATTAAATGATCCGTGGGAATGTACTGTAAATGAACAAATAAATTTATTTAATCGTAAGTTAATGCTCAATAAGAATATATTTATTTTTTACCAATCCAATCAATTTTACAATTTCTTTTTATTACACAGTGCTTAAAAATCAACAAAGAACAGAAACCGCTATAGGAAGAATTTCGGCTGGATCAGACAAATTATTGGAGGATGATAAATTAAATAAGAGTATAAAAAAACACTCAAAGAAGTAAAAAATAAATAATTTTCCCTTTTTAAATGTTCACTTTCAATAATTCTTTCAAATTTAAGAGTTTATTTTAGGAAAAGCTGCACCAAAACAAACGAAATTAAAAATACATATAAGGATAAAAACGCAAAAAATCCAAAAACATTACTATTAAATAACCCTATTGATTGCTATAATGAAATTTTTCACTCCAATGAGTTTGAACGATTGAAAAATAGGCTAATTAAATTAAGAAATCAATATCTGAAAGCTGAAAGCAAAATTTTATACAAAAATTATAATAAAAAAAATGGTAAGATAAACAATAGAACAAACTAATCCTACTTTTTTAGATTTCAATAACAACGTCATTTAAGACTTACTAATACTTTCAGAACTCAATCCAAATAAGGAAATTATCACTGAAAACAATGTACCTCAAATTCCCAAAACAAAAATATCCTCAAGCACACCTAAATCTTTCAGACGAAAATTTTCAAATATCTCAGACTATAAAAAGTTAGCAGATAAACCAATTCGCAAAGATATGTCTACCAATTCTTCAAGATATACCATTCCGAAATTTCCCAGTAAAGTGATGACTCATTTCACTGACGCGGAGCAATTAAATAAAATTTCTTTTCCTGAGAAAATTTTCTCACATAGGACACAATCATTCAGAAGGGTCTTACCAGATATATCGGAAAGTGAATTATTACAAGACGAGTCAATTCCCCAAGGTGGGTCTACGTATCCTTCAAGAAAATTCACAACTCCGAAATTTTTCAAAAGACAAATGACTGACGTTTCTGATAACGCTGAGCTATTAGAAGAAATATCTTTTCCCGAGGAAATGTTCTCAAATAAGACTCAATCATTCAGAAGGGTCTTACCAGATATATCGGAAAGTGAATTATTACAAGACGAGTCAATTCCTCAAGGTGGGTCTACATATCCTTCAAGAAAATTCAAAACTCCGAAATTTTTCAAAAGACAAATGACTGACGTTTCTGATAACGCAGAGCTATTAGAAGAAATATCTTTTCCCGATGAAATGTTCTCACATAGGACACAATCATTCAGAAGGGTATTACCAGATATATCGGAAAGTGAAGTATTACAAGATGAGTCAATACCTCAAAGTGGGTTTACGTATTCTCCAAGAAAATTCACAACTCTGAAATTTTTCAAAAGACAAATGGCTGACGTTTCTGATAACGCAGAGCTATTAGAAGAAATATCTTTTCCCGATGAAATGTTCTCACATAGGACTCAATCATTCAGAAGGGTCTTACCAGATATATCGGAAAGTGAATTATTACAAGACGAGTCAATTCGTCAAGGTGGGTCTACGTATTCTGCAAGAAAATTCACAACTCCGAAATTTTTCAAAAGACAAATGGCTGACGTTTCTGATAACGCTGAGCTATTAGAAGAAATATCTTTTCCCGATGAAATGTTCTCACATAGGACGCAATCATTCAGAAGGGTATTACCAGATATATCGGAAAGTGAACTATTACAAGATGAGTCAATTCCTCAAGGTGGGTCTACGTATCCTTCAAGAAAATTCACAACTCCGAAATTTTTCAAAAGACAGATGGTTGACATTTCTGATGACGCAGAGCTATTAGAAGAAATATCTTTTCCCGAGGAAATGTTCTCAAATAGGACTCAATCATTCAGAAGGGTCTTACCAGATATATCGGAAAGTGAACTATTACAAGATGAGTCAATACCTCAAGGTGGGTCTACGTATTCTTCAAGAAAATTCACAACTCTGAAATTTTTCAAAAGACAAATGGCTGACGTTTCTGATAACGCTGAGCTATTAGAAGAAATATCTTTTCCCGAGGAAATGTTCTCAAATAGGACACAATCATTCAGAAGGGTCTTACCAGATATATCGGAAAGTGAATTATTACAAGACGAGTCAATTCCTCAAGGTGGGTCTACGTATTCTCCAGGAAAATTCGTAACTCCGAAATTTTTCAAAAGACAGATGGCTAGCGTTTCTGATGATGCAGAGTTATTAGAAAAAATATCTTTTCCCGATGAAATGTTCTCACCTAGGACACAATCATTCAGAAGGGTCTTACCAGATTTATCGGAAAGTGAATTATTACAAGACGAGTCAATTCCTCAAGGTGGGTCTACGTATTCTCCAGGAAAATTCGTAACTCCGAAATTTTTCAAAAGACAGATGGCTAGCGTTTCTGATGATGCAGAGTTATTAGAAAAAATATCTTTTCCCGATGAAATGTTCTCACCTAGGACACAATCATTCAGAAGGGTCTTACCAGATATATCGGAAAATGAATTATTACAAGACGAGTCAATTCCTCAAGGTAGGTCTACGTATTCTTCAAGAAAATTCACAACTCCGAAATTTTTCAAAAGACAAATGGTTGACGTTTCTGATGACGCAGAGCTATTAGAAAAAATATCTTTTCCCGATGAAATGTTCTCACCAAGGACACAATCATTCAGAAGGGTCTTACCAGATATATCGGAAAGTGAATTATTACAAGACGAGTCAATTCCTCAAGGTGGGTCTACGTATTCTGAAACAAAATTCACAACTCCGAAATTTTTCAAAAGACAAATGGTTGACGTTTCTGATGACGCAGAGCTAATAGAAAAAATATCTTTTCCCGATGAAATGTTCTCACCTAGGACACAATCATTCAGAAGGGTCTTACCAGATATATCGGAAAGTGAATTATTACAAGACGAGTCAATTCCTCAAGGTGGGTCTACGTATTCTCCAACAAAATTCACAACTCCGAAATTTTTCAAAAGACAAATGGTTGACGTTTCTGATGACGCAGAGCTATTAGAAAAAATATCTTTTCCCGATAAAATGTTCTCACCTAGGACACAATCATTCAGAAGGGTCTTACCAGATATATCGGAAAGTGAATTATTACAAGACGAGTCAATTCCTCAAGGTGGGTCTACGTATTCTCCAACAAAATTCACAACTCCGAAATTTTTCAAAAGACAAATGGTTGACGTTTCTGATGACGCAGAGCTATTAGAAAAAATATCTTTTCCCGATGAAATGTTCTCTAGGACACAATCATTCAGAAGGGTCTTACCAGATATATCGGAAAGTGAATTATTACAAGACGTGTCAATTCCTCAAGGTGGGTCTACGTATTCTCCAACAAAATTCACAACTCCGAAATTTTTCAAAAGACAAATGGTTGACGTTTCTGATGACGCAGAGCTAATAGAAAAAATATCTTTTCCCGATGAAATGTTGTCACCTAGGACACAATCATTCAGAAGGGTCTTACCAGATATATCGGAAAGTGAATTATTACAAGACGTGTCAATTCCTCAAGGTGGGTCTACGTATTCTCCAGGAAAATTCGTAACTCCGAAATTTTTCAAAAGACAGATGGCTAGCGTTTCTGATGATGCAGAGTTATTAGAAAAAATATCTTTTCCCGATGAAATGTTCTCACATAGGACACAATCATTCAGAAGGGTCTTACCAGATATATCGGAAAGTGAATTATTACAAGACGAGTCAATTCCTCAAGGTGGGTCTACGTATTCTCCAACAAAATTCACAACTCCGAAATTTTTCAAAAGACAGGTTGTTGAAGTTTCTGATGACAAAGAGCTATTAGAAGAAATATCTTTTCCCGGTGAAATGTTCTCACATAGGACGCAATCATTCAGAAGGGTATTACCAGATATATCGGAAAGTGAACTATTACAAGATGAGTCAATTCCTCAAGGTGGGTCTACGTATTCTTCAAGAAAATTCACAACTCCGAAATTTTTCAAAAGACAAATGGTTGACGTTTCTGATGACGCAGAGCTATTAGAAAAAATATCTTTTCCCGATGAAATGTTGTCACCTAGGACACAATCATTCAGAAGGGTCTTACCAGATATATCGGAAAGTGAATTATTACAAGACGTGTCAATTCCTCAAGGTGGGTCTACGTATTCTCCAGGAAAATTCGTAACTCCGAAATTTTTCAAAAGACAGATGGCTAGCGTTTCTGATGATGCAGAGCTAATAGAAAAAATATCTTTTCCCGATGAAATGTTCTCACATAGGACACAATCATTCAGAAGGGTCTTACCAGATATATCGGAAAGTGAATTATTACAAGACAAGTCAATTCCTCAAGGTGGGTCTACGTATTCTCCAACAAAATTCACAACTCCGAAATTTTTCAAAAGACAAATGGTTGACGTTTCTGATGACGCAGAGCTAATAGAAAAAATATCTTTTCCCGATGAAATGTTCTCACATAGGACACAATCATTCAGAAGGGTCTTACCAGATATATCGGAAAGTGAATTATTACAAGACGAGTCAATTCCTCAAGGTGGGTCTACGTATTCTCCAACAAAATTCACAACTCCGAAATTTTTCAAAAGACAGGTTGTTGAAGTTTCTGATGACAAAGAGCTATTAGAAGAAATGTCCTTTCCTGCAATGTTCTCAAATAGAACTCAATCATTCAGAAGGTTATTACCAGATATATCGGAAAGTGAATTTTTAGAAGACGTGTCAATTCCTCAAGGTGGGTCTACGTATTCTCCAGGAAAATTCGTAACTCCGAAATTTTTCAAAAGACAGATGGCTAACGTTTCTGATGATGCAGAACTGTTAGAAGAAATATCTTTTCCTGATGAAATGTTTTTAAAGAGAACTT
This sequence comes from Argyra leucocephala, assembly GCA_963942445.1. Taxonomy (NCBI): domain Eukaryota; kingdom Metazoa; phylum Arthropoda; class Insecta; order Diptera; family Dolichopodidae; genus Argyra; species Argyra leucocephala. The sequence goes on from OZ012677.1 coordinate 28,703,264, forward strand.
CATCGTTCAGAAGAGTATTACCAGATGTATCTGAAAACGAATTATTACAAGACCAGTCAATTCCTCAAGGTGGGTCTATGTTTTCTCAAAGAAAATTCACAAATCCGAAATTTTCCATAAAGCGGATGGCTAACGTTTCTGATGATGCTGAGCTATTAGAAGAAATATCTTTTCCTGAGGAAATTTTTTTAAAGAGAACTTCATCGTTCAGAAAAGTATTACCAGATGTATCTGAAGACGAATTATTACAAGACGAATCAATTCCTCATGGTGCGTCCATCTATTCTTCAATTAACTCCACAACTCCGAAACTTACAAAAAGGTGATTGTCTAATATGTCTGACCCAGAACAACTTGATGAAGGTTTACAAATTTAAATCAATCTTTCAGAAAGCATGTGTGAGATGTTTCCGTTTGTAAATCATTTGTGGAGGAATGTCATATGTAAAATCAAATAAATGAATTTGATGAAAAACCAGATTTGAATGTTAACATTTTTTTGAGCTGTCTAAAAAAATATTATTGGATGAAGAATTATTTGAAATTAGGTAAAGAAGATGGAAAGATTAAAATAATGCTACATTCTCTAGAAATGAAATATTAAATATAAATCTTTTGAATATATGAACTAAGGCTTGGGCTTGGGACATAGTTGTTAGCTAGAGACCATCCTTGGTAAATAATTAGCTTCTGATAAATTCTTAGACGTCAGTTCGCGAATATTTGCAAAAACACCAATAGAAGAGAAATTATGTGATGCATCTTGTAAAAATCGAACTAAATTCGAGTTAAAAAAAAAGATACAGAAAAATAAAAATTTTGATAAATTCCTTTAATCAAAAGATTGAGAGATAATTAGAACTAACATTAAATTATAAATTGGTTTTTAGAGGGGAACAAGTACTTACTTATATATAATAGCTATATCTATTTGATGGATGTGCGTATATTGTAACATTTTGTAATAACAAAATTTATTTAAATAATAAATAAGGAAACTTCTGGTTAAATGTTTATGAAGAAATTTATTTATTTTACAACCAGATTTACAGACAATAATTTTATTATTAATCAAACGATCAAACTAATTTCATCATTTTTTTTTTTGCTGTTAAAATAATTATTTAAATTCATTAAAATTAATTCAATAGATTCGAAATCGTTCTAATTTAATCATAAACAGAATTTAATATAAACTATTAAAAATATATTCATTAATTGAAAAAACTTACCGTTAATCCAGTGGATTTCGTTTGATTATTAAACAAGTAGGTACATAACATAAGCAATTTACCATTGTTTTTAAAACACAAGTTTTAATGTTCGACTTCTAGGTAACATAGGTTTGGAGCTTTATTTTGCAGTTTTAACAAATTATGTTTTAACAACACAAAACTTTACTATACTTGAAATGATGGACAAAAGAAATATGTTAATTAAAGATACTATGACGGAAATAATAAAAATAAATAAATCCTTATAGAAATTATATTGATATGTAAGTACATGTTTATTAAATTGTTCAGTCATATGATAAGTAATGTTTTAACTTTTTTTATTAATCATAATTTACTAAACTTTCCTATAATACAACCTATGAGACAGGGTTTTTTTTTCGAAAGCCATTTTATATTATAAAAATTTTAAATAACTTATAATGCATTATGTATGAATGTACAGATCAGGTCATATTTTCTAAATCTAATTTAAAAACCAAATTATTTTAATCGGTCATTGAAAAATAAAGTAAACATAATCCATCTTATAAAAAATAAGTTGAAATATGTATATGAATTCGATAAATAATTAGCTTCTGATAAAGCTTCTGCCATACACCATAAGAATTGTTTTACATGATATATTTAACCACAACTCTTAAATAAATAATAATAACTGTATTATAATTCATATGTAATTTAAAAAGAATAAATAAAACAATAAGAATAAAATTAAAATTGTATTTCATTGTATTTTATTTTTAATTTATATAAGATATATATTATATATATATACATATATAGATAACATTATAGGTGTTTTTTTTTTATTGTTTACTTAAATTTGATTTAAAGCATAATACATATAACATACAATTTTATTTTTATATCCTTTTTTATACATGTATGAATGTCTAAGATGTTGTATATCATTATTTTGAATGATTACCTAATTGCTATCAGTTTTTGTTTTATCACTAAAATGTAAAATTTGAATTCTCTAAATAACAAAAAAAGAAAAAATAATAAAACATGATTTTTTTTTTATTATTACTTTAATTTACTCGATTTTTGCTATTATTAATTTTTTTTTTTTTTAATATATGTATATTATGTATAATATTATAATTTTAAATACTTACAATTAAGTAATTAATTAATTACACTGAAAAAAAAAACTAAAAAAAAACTTTGTTTGTTTTGGGTTTAATATTTTAATATATTTCCTATAGAAATTATTATTTTTTTTGTTTTTGCTTTCACATTAAAATTTTTAATTATTAATTTTATTTAATTAAAATTTTATTTTCAATAGATCTTGAGCTTCATTATAATTATTACATAATTTATTTAAATTGTCTATTTATTATTATCGTCTTAAAAATATTATCAATCAATTAATAGTTAATTATTTTATTTTAAAAATTTATATATATATATATATGTATAGATTTATTTAGATAAGTTTTTTTTTATATACATATTTTAATATGTAGTCTTTTTCTTATACTCATATACATATTTTATAATTTATGCAATCTGTATATTTATTTTTATTATTATTAATTTTTTTTTTTGTTTTAACATTTTTTTTTTAGTCTTATTCATTCGAAAAATTGTGTACATTTTTATATATATATGTATGTCTATTTTTACACTTAAATTTATATAAAATAATTAATTATATTATTTATTTTGTATTTATTTAGATCAAATTTTTAAATTAATAATTAGTTCTTAATTATTGTAGATTTTATTAAAGTACCTTAAGAATTTTTTTTTTTTTTTAAATAGTTATTAATTTAATTGAAAATCTATTCTTATTGTTATTATTTTAACTGTATTTATTTATAAAATTTACATTTTGTTTATTGTTATTTTATTTAATAATTTTTTATTAAATTATAAAATAAATTCGGTATATTTCATTTTAAAATTAAAACATAAAGCAAAAAAAAAAAATAGAAGAGAACGCAGTTACATACTTGAATTGTGAAAAACATGCCATGCCGCCTATTTTAACAATTGAAATTTTTAATTGTTAAAAAAAGTACGTACTGATTTATTATTAAAAAACTTTTTTTTATTTTTATATAAGATAATTATTGCTTTTGTTTAAAATGATAAGTTCTGTCGTTTTATTCATGTTTTTATATTTTTCGTCTTCCATCTGAAACCATTTATTTTTAATAGTACATAGATATTTTAATTTAACGAAGTTTTATGTTAAGAGATTTCTGATGCTTATTGTTTTGTAAAAACAAATTTGATAAAAACGATAAAACTTTTAAATGATAAGTACTGTAAATTAAACAAGAATTGCTATATTACCCCGAGTTAACAAGAACCAAATATTTTTTTTAAAAATAAATGTATCCAGAAGACACTAAAACTAATGCTATACAGAATAAAATACTATTTTGGCAATAAATATAATAGGGCTTTTTATAAACATATACTTCGAAAACTAAATACTGCAGAATTTTTTTTTTGCAGTTATTAAAATTTGAATTTTTTTACATTTGCAGTATTGTGTTATAAAAAAAAGCAACACAACTGATTGTCATGTTATTTACTATAATTTTGTAGTTTTCCTTCTAAATTAGAAATGTTCAACTTCATTTGAAAGATTTTGTTTGTGAACAAAATACTTGTTCATAAACAAATACTTGTCTTATTGCCAATATTGCTTGTTTATGAAAACCACTAATATATAAATTGTGTTATAGAAGGTAAAACAAGGACTAATTTATATGTTCTCATTCGCACTGATGGTCTGTAATCTAACTTTAAAGATAATCTTTATCCTAGATACCACAAAGAGACATAGACCTCATCAAAGAGGTAAAAGGGGCTTTAAAGCTTACCGTAGTCACTGTAACAGTAGTTATTATCTATAATCAAAATATCAATCTCGTGAGAACTATAATCATTTTTTTTTCCTCCAAACACCAAGTAAATTAAAAGAACACATAATAAATATTCTAAAAATTAATTAAGAATATAAATAGGATAAAATTATACAAAAAAACCTTTGACAATAACCTATATATATACATTATAAGAATTTGGGTATAGTATTTCAATAATTAACGGAAAGTTTAATTTTTAAGAATGGTAAATTTTAAAAAATTAAATTATTCTAAATAATTAATATTCATTTTATTAAATTAACATTTAATGACGAAAACTTATATTAAATTTAAAAACAAATTATATTTAATATTTTTATATTTTATAAAAATTATATACATTTTAACTTTTTTAGAATTTTCTTAAAATCAAGTACATACTTTAGAAAATAAAATCTAAGTTCTAGTATCAAAGTTTCATAATATTTTAAGGAAGAATAAGAGAGTAAAATATTGTGTAAACAAGTATGTATATTAAAGCATTATCTTTTTTTTTTTTTTTTACATTAATTACATCTTTACAATTTTTCCAATCCGATTATTTTTTTTTTTCAATATTTTATTGTTTTATTCTTTTTGTATTTTTTAAACATAAAAAACTCTTTTGTAAAAGTTTCAAACAAATAGAACTTTACTCCTAATATTATTTAGTTGCACAAATGAGCAGCAATTTGTAAAATTTTAATTTTCCAGCTCCTCAATAGATGTGTTCATTATTTAATAAATTTTATTTCTTATCATTTTTACGATTGTTAACAACAAACTTTTACTCGAAATGATTTTAGTAATCAAATACTAATAAAATATTTCAGAACTTTTATGAGAAAAACAAAAAGCTGACTCAGCTATATAAAACCATTAAAGTTAATTTAGTCGGTTAATATCATTCCAACATTGACGAATTTGACAAATGATTTGTAACTTAAATATTCTTATTAAACCTTTAAAAATTGGTACATCTTGTTTTTTTTTTAATATATTATAGTCATAAAAGAACTTCTACATTAACTATGTTGTAAATAATACAAATGCTTCTAATTTCTATAATTTTTTTTTTCAGTTTTTGTTTTCCTATTATAAAATATGATATCACCTTTAATATAAATATTATGATTTTAACATACACATTGAAAAATGCATAAAAAGGTCTTAAAAATTAAGGATTTTCAAAGCATTTTTTTTTATATCGTTTGTATATTTTTTTTTGTTTTTGCATCTCAAATTATTAAGACCAATTTATATTTAGACGATGAAGAGAAATCCTTTTTATAACGATGAAATTCTTAACAAAATTGATTTCTTTTGAACACTATTTTAATTTTAATAATTTAACATAAAAAATTGAGACACAAATTTTTAATTTCTAATATAATAAAATAATATAAATCCTTCACCATACAATTTTGAAAAACTTTTAAGTTTGTTCTTTTAAAACGTTTTTATTTTTTGTTCGGTACTTTAGTTTTTTATTATGGTAAATTGATATATATATATATATATATATATTTATCTATATTATGTCAATAGATAGATTTCGCACAAAATATATAAATTGTGTTTTTAAATACCAAACTTAAACGAAATTATATTATATTTCTTGTATATAGTTAAAACAACCTATGGGCTGTCTCTTTGATGTGAAATTATTTGGATGAAATTTAAAACTAAAAACTAAATATTAAAAATTTGTATTTTCAAATAATGTTTAAAATTAAATCATAGTAAAGACTATTAATTTAATTTAATCAAATATTATAAATACACAATAACAATAAATTTATAATTTATAATTAAAAACATTATTTTAATAACATTAATATTTTATTAATTAATATATACTATTCCAACATATACGTACATATATATGGGGCTAGTATATATTATAATGCTATTTTTTTATTTATATCCATTATAATCAGAAAGTTTATTTTTTTATATCCTTTACTGTTTTTTTTAGTTTATTAATAATTTAAAAATATAATTTTTTATTAATCTTATCGGAATAAGACAGAAATTTATAACTCATGATAGTTTTTATAATTTAAGTCTTTATTTAAGGAAAACAAAATGTAGTTCAATAAAATTGAGAAATAAAATTGGTTGAAAATTCCGTTTAAAATGTATTTTAACACAATCAATAAAATTTCAAAATAATATATATGTACCATCATATATATATCATGTATATATATATATAATATGTAGTATATAAATATGCTAAATATATATAAACTACATTCAAATACATAATATACAATATATATACATATATGCTAATATATGTATAAAATTTGAAATTGAGATCAGTTTATAATTTATCTTTAAAATTTAAGTAATTAGAAAATCATTTTTAACTATAAATTTGTGCGTTATATTTTATGAAAAAAAAAAAAAACGATTAAAATTTTTCTAATACATTCAAATATTTTAATTCATATAACCTATATAATATATTTAATTTGAATTAAAATACTAACTAAATATAACTTTAAATAAATAAATAATGAATATAATTTTTGTTATTAATATAACTAATAGATTTTTTCTTTATATTCTAAATTATTAGCATTAAATTGTCAAGATGTCATAATAGATTTAACAGCTTCATCTATACCGGTTCCAACACAACTGAAATCTGTTATATTATGCAAATTTCCAGTTGATCTATTTTCACCTACATTATCGTTATTAACACTATCATTATTACCATTTTCCGATACAGTATTAATAACCGTACCAGTTGCACCACTTGATGTTATAGGCGAATGTATCATTATGTTACTATTATCACCAACAGCTCCACTAATAAGGCAGTCACTAAGATCATCAATACGATTAGAACGATTTCGTTTTACTGTTTGTATACAATGTGAATTATCAACTATACTGGAGTTTGTTTGTTGTTGTTGTTGATTATGAGGGTGTCGTTGTGTTTGATGTGAATGTTGTTGCTGATGTTGTTGATGTTGTTGATTATGATGATCTAATGGACTATCAGCTAAAAATGATCCCATAGAATGATCAAGAGAGAAATTCAATGAATCACTTTCACTATTTTGCAAATTTAATATACTGTCAATTGCATTTTGAACATGTCTATTTATATCGTCATCAAAATTTGATGTAATACTTGTACTGCTTTGATTTGCACTACTACTTGTACCACTTAAAGTCCCTGTATTATGAGAATTTTCTAAATTAGAATGATTCATATGAGAATGTGAAGCACCGAATACAGAATCATGTGAAGTAAAATTATGGTGCAGATTATGTTCTTCTTGATTATTATGTTGTTGTAAATGATTATTGGAGTTTACTGTCATTCCTTCAATTTGAGGAAAATCAGGTTCGTGTAAATTATAATGTGAATCATGATGATGATTTGTCCATGAATCAACAATATCATCATTAGATTTTTTATTTATTTGAGAATCATTTATAATATTATTACTATTAATATGTCCTTGACCATTCCAACGATTTTTTTCAGAGTTGTTTTCATTATTCGTTGATAAACCAAAATCACCAAATTGATTTTCTAATATCCAACGTGAAGATTGTTGGTGTGAATTGGTTGTGGACGTTTCTTCCATGTACGAATTTACAATACACATACGTTTTGATGTCGATTCGTGTGCATTATTATTAATACTATTAGATCCATTTGGATCAGATTGATTTGATTCTCCTAGTATATCTGAATGATCAAGAGAAGTCCATGGTCTTTTAGCATTGTTTAGTAAATGATTAGTACTATTAAAATTTTGGGTTTCAATTCTTTGTGAATCGAAAGGATCTAAGTGATTAGATTGCTGATGTAAAGAATTTGTTTGATTACCAGAAACAATTCCTTGGTTAGATGTATTATTAAATATCTCATTTAGATGAGACTCAACAATATCAGATGCATTATCGTTCTTTTCAACAACAGGTGATTCTCCAAACATTGAATCTAAACGTGTTTCAACAGCTTTATTTCCAATAGAGTTATGATTGATGTTTATTATTTCAGTGTTAATCAATTCAGATATATGTATATTATGGGGATGTGAAGCTATTTTAGAATTAGTATTGTCACTTGAAACATGTCCATTTTGTAAAATAGTATCATTTGACGGATTTGTTGAATTAAATAATTCTGAAAGTTGACTATCAACATCTTTTGGATTTGGAGAAGCTGAATCAAATATTTCGGATAATTGCTTTTCAACTGACTTAGTTATATTTATATGATTGTTACTTTGGTTCAGTGATAGCTGTTGATGATGTATTTGCATATTTTGAGTAGAACGGATTTGTTGATGTAATAGTAAGTTCTGATGTTGATTATCGGTCTTCTTTTCAGTCATTAACGTAAGTTCTTTTTGTAATGTAAGCCATTCATTATATTGATCTCTCGATTCATTATTATTTTGATGGTTTTGACTGAGAAATTCATTACGTTTCAAAGTTTCGGAACTATCTTGTCTTGATTCTTTTAACTGCTCAAAATTAAAATCTAATGAGAAATCATTTGATGTTTCGTTACTTTCATCATCCGTATTAAAATCATCATTCAACGAATTAAATTTACTATTTGATTTAGTGGTAGTAGATGGTAAATTATCGGATGATGATTTACAATCGATATCAAATTTGTTGTCACTATTCGCACTGGTAGATCTACTTGGATTACTTGAAACAAATTTATAATCACTGCTATGCGAGAAATTTGAACGTTGTTGTTCATGAATATGAAACCTAGACTCACTAGAATTATACTTAGAATTAGATGGTCCATTAATTATCTGATTATTTTTTAAATTGTTAAATTTATTATTTGAAAATTTATTATCGTTTAATATGCTGTTTTTACGATCTGTCATTTGATTTACATTAATTTTATCAAAAGAAGAAAACTTATTTTCATGAATATTTGTAAATTTATTATTTTGTTGAATATTATTTGAAGAATTTGTTGAAAAAGGTAATTCTAATGGTGGTTGTTTTGAATCAATTTTCTTCATAATGAAACTAGGTGTAATTTCTGATTCTATATCAAAATTTTCAAGATTTTCCTTTTTAATATCTGATTGAGCTTCACAGAATTTAGTCGGATTATTATTTTTATTTTGAAATGATATATTTATATCATAGCTATTATTATTTCCTAATGCTGTTGGGAAATTTTTACTTTGTTCAGAACATTTATGAATTAGAAGTTCTTTTGAACTTTTTGGTAAATCTAAATGATTATGTTTCTTATCTTCTTCTTTATAATTCATAATTGAACTTTTACTAAATATATTTTGTGATATTTTACTACAATTAAAATTTGTTTCCTTATTTGTAATGGAACATATCTCGTTATTACTACCACTGGAACTTGAATTCGTATTTTGACTAAAACTATTGGTTGTACTACAATCATCATCAATTTTAAAATTATTTGCGAAGTCAAACGGTTCTTTTTTAATATCTGATTTAACACGATCAGACAAAAAGAACTTTGTATTATCATGCTCTTGACTTAATACAGATTCAATATCACACTTTAAATCAGGATCAGATTTGATCGGAACTGGAGAAATATCAAATGTATCGGGTGATGTTTCAAAATCATAATACGCTTTAGACGCTTCAGAACGCATTTGTAACAATTCAGTTTGTATATCTGTTACTAATAACCTGTTTATAAGGCATAATTCTGATGTTCTATGCGGAAGCTGAAATTACAAGAAAAATCATTAATTTTTATTTTAAATTAATACGGTAAAAAACTTACAATAGATTCTTTCAAAATTAAATTTTTATATTTATTAGAAAGATTTTGAAATTCATCTTGAAATTTTACGGCTGTCTTCTCAAATTCATATTCTTCATCTGAAGGAAACTCTTCATCTTGCTGATAAACACAGTGATATCTAAATATCAAAAAATAATTAAAATTAAAATTTTGTTTTATTGTTTTAATTTGACACCAATATCACATACCTTATTAATCTCTTAACAGCTTCTTCTTTGTTTTGAAATGGTGTAATATAATCAGGTTTAACACAAGCTAGTTGATCCACTTCCAATTGACGTTCAAATCTAAAAGGCAAACACCATAATTTAATTTATAATTTAAAAGAAATATTTTATTTGATCTTTTCTTTGAATAGTCACACTCACAAAGCATGTCGCGCAATCTTTGGTTTAGGACTTTCAATTGACTGCAAAGCATTTTTTCCATCTTCAACATGTTGCTCTTGAGTTTTCTGTTGATGAGTTTGTTGTTGTTCAGTAGATATAAGAGGTTTAAGATCTGGTTGTTCATCATTTTCTATTTTTATATTAATGCCAGACGAATTCATATCAGATTGTTGATTTTTTTCTAAATTAAATTGTGGATTTTGATTTAAAATATTTGGTTGCGGTTGAAGTAATTGTTGTTGATGATGTTGTTGAGATATTATTTGTTGTTGTTGTATCTGCACATTATTCGAATCTTCTACTGATGAAAATTGTAAATTTGCAAATGTTTGCTTACTATTTGATTGTTGAATATGTTTATGTTGTTGTTTTTGAACATATTGCTGCGAATTAGTTTTGTTATTTAGTATATTAGGAATATGTTGAACCGGTCCAATTGGATTAACGACTTGTTGAGTTTGTACAGAACTTAATTGTTGAGAGTTCATAACTTGCTGTTGATTAAATAATTGTTGATTTTGGATATTAATTTGATTTTGAACACCAACTGCTGAATTTTGTTGTAATGGATAAACATGTATTCTTTGCGTAATTGAACTAGTGTTATTGTTACTGTTACTAAAATTACTATTATTACCGTTACTATTTAAAATTATATTGTTATGATTGTTTGGTTGCACAATATTCGAGGGAATTCCTGATTTGTCATCGTTTTTCGATGGTAAAGTAGTCATTAATTTTTGATTATTCAAATTATAGTTATTATGGTTTTGATTTTGATTTTCTGTACTAATTAAACCCTTGTTAGATATTTGATTAGAATTTTGTACGTTGTGAACTGAAGCTATTGCAGATTGTTGTATAGGTTGTACTAACTGTTGAGGACTCTGTGTTATTAATGATGTAAATCCTCCAACATTTGGAGCTTGAATAGTGGGAATTACTTTTCCAGAAGCCAAAATTTTTTGTTGTTCAATAAATAATCTTTGTAAGGCAGCATGAATTTCAGTATCGGTCATAGTATTAATATTATGCAAAGATGGTAAAGGTTTATTGTACATTGGATTGTTTGGATCAAAATCTGCTGGTATATTTAGCGTAGATAATAAGTTGGTATTTTTTAATTTCGTTGAAAGTTGTTGAATTTGCATTTGAACATTTTTAAGTAGTTGTTGTTGCTGTGGTGTTAGCTGAATAGTTTGAACTCTTGTTACAGTTGTTTGAGTTGGATTGACGCTCATTAAGGGTGGCATTATATTGCTTAAATTTGGATTATTACTATTTTGAGTGCGTATTGAATTTATAACATTTGCTGAATTCATCACCATAGGAGTCGAATTTGTAGAACTACTTGTAGGAGTATTACTAGTAAGTGCATTATTACGATTAACTTGTTGCATTGGTGCTGTTACTCCAACTAATTTGGTTCCATTTCCTGATAATGTCTGCGATGTGAATGGTCCACTGGCTAAAGATCTTGGTAAATTTTGATCTTTATTTATATGTTGCTGTTGTTGTGATTGTTGTTGTGCTTGTTGTTGTGATTGTTGTTGTGATTGTTGTTGAGATTGTTGTTGCTGCTGGGATTGTTGTGTTGCAGTTGTTGGTTGAACAACCTGCACTAGATTTGAATTATTTGGTTTTGTACTTAAATTAAGTTTTTGAATTGGTTTCAGTGTTGAATTTTTTGTTAAGTCTACTTTTTGCTTTCTGGGTTTGCCCCTTTTACTAACTGCAGTCGTTATTACTGATGTAGTTGTATTTTTCAATTGATCAGTTTTCCCTGCCATATGTGTAGAAGGAACTCTACTAGCATCAATAATTGGTGCTACATTTGCAACTTGTTTATGAGGATGAACAATCTGCTGCTGTTGAATACGTGGAATTGCTGTACCAACTGGTAAATTCATTTGTTGTTGCTGTTGTGGAGCTTGAACTGATTGCAACTGAGATTGTTGAGTTGTAGATTGTTCTGAAGCTACTGGATTAATGTTATCAAAATGTATTTGACCCTGTAACATGCATTGCGATAGTTGTTGGGCATTTATTCCAGCTGGTACAATAAGCAAACGTTCCATGGCGCCCAAAGATGCAGTTGTTTGATTTGGATTTATTTGTGTTATTTGATTTGTGATTGTATTTAAAGAAAACAATTGTTGGTTCGAATCAATTTTAGGCAAAGCAACTATTTTTGGAGTAACCACTACTGATGAAGAGGGTAAAGTTACTTGGGGTTGTGTCGTATTTTGAACTAAAGGTGTATGTTGCTGCAGTTGTTTTTGTTGCTGCTGTTGTTGTTGTTGCTGTTGTTGTTGCTGTTGTTGTTGATGTTGTTGCTGTTGTTGGTGCTGTTGCTGTTGTTGCTGTTGTAGTTGTTGATGCTGATGTTGCTGTATTTGTTGTTGCTGTTGTTGGTGCTGGGGTTGTTGTTGCTGGTGTTGATGTTGTGATTGTTGTTGTTGCAGTTGTTGTTGTACTTGTTGTTGTTGATGTTCTGTTCTAATGAGTTGTTGCTGCTGATGTTGAGGCTGTTGTTGTTGTGATTGTTGTTGCTGCTGCATCTGTTGAACTTGTTGAATTTGTTGAACTTGTTGTTGCTGCTGCTGTTGTTGGACTTGTTGTTGATGTTGTTGTTGGTGTTCTGTTCTAATGAGCTGCTGTTGCTGCTGTTGATGGTGTTGGGATTGCGATTGTTGTTGATGTTGAAGTTGTGGTTGTTGCTGTTGTTGTAGTAAATGTTGTTGCATTTGCTGGTGCTGAGGAATATTTACTAAAGGAACTTCATTCTTTTTAATTTCTAATGAGGGACGTTTTTGTAAAAGAGCCAAACTATCATTAGAAATTGATTGCGTTGGGGGCACGGATTGATTTGATGGTAGATTTGAGATATTTAATGTTTGTTGATTAGAAACATTTGTTGAAGTAGATTGTTTAATATTAACATTTTGTTGAGCAATATTAGTTTTTGGTCCTTGAATATTTGATGACGTTATAAATTGAGTAGTTTGCGGCATTTGTGATTGATGCTGTTGTTGGTGGATCGAGGAAATTGAGACCTACAAAAGAAAATTCCATCAATAATAATTCAAATTATTTTATTTAATTTAAAATTAATACCTTTTGATTAAGTGCATTTGCTTGCAGTACTTTTGATTTATCCATTGGCTCGTTTATAATCGTCATATTTGGAAGTGCACCACTCAAAACAGCTTGTAAAATTATTTGTGACTGCGAATCTTGAGGAGTATTTGGATCATGCCTTAACATTAAACGAGTTCCATCTTCAGAAAATGCTAAGCTTAAAGCTCCTGTTAATTGAGTAATTAGTGAAGCAGCAGTGGATGAACTTATAGACATATTTGGAATATTTTCACTTGAATTTATTCCGTGTTGCTGTGTCCCTACAGCTACAGAATTTATTCCTAAGACTGAAGTTGTGGTATTCGTCGCGATAACTGGAGCTGTGCTAACATGTAAATTTGGTTGAGAAATAAGAGATTGAACTGAAGTAGAGACAATATTTTTAGGTGAATCAATAATTGGCATTATTTGAATTTTATTCTCAACAATATTTGTAGCAATTGACGGTAATTGATTGTGGTTTTGTTGTTTTGTAGCATCAATTTGTGATATTTGTATGTTTCCTATTTGACTAGGAACATTACAAACTGATGAAGGAATCAAATCAGTTGATACTGTGCTTTGACCCACCATATTTGGTCCCATTGGAGGTTGAGCTAATTTTTTATTAGCTCTTTTAACCGGTGGTTTACGTCGTGGTTTAATTGCAGCGGTTGTAGTCGTTGTTGTTGCTGTTGTCAATATATTTCCGTTGTTGAAACAAGAAACAGAGGAGTTCAAAGTCGAATTAGGAATTGCATTAGATATGGTAGAAACTGTAGTTGAAGCTGTAATTGAACTTGTAGGAACCACTTGACTTGATTGTTGGTGAGGAAATGTTGACTGTTGCAATGATGCATTTACTCCTATCAAACTGTTTTGAATTTCTGTCATTCGAGACGTAATAGTTGGAACGGGTTGCATTTGATTTGCAAATGTGGTTATTGCTACTCCAGCTGTGATTCCAGCATTTGTTATTATTGGATTACACGTTGATGTAGATGTGAACATTGGAACGCTAGAAACTGAAACAGATGTTGTTGGCATTGTTGTATTGTAATTTGAAGGCAATGGTGTTGTTGATTTTGAAATATAATTCTGAATATGAGTTTGTTGATTTGGATTAACAGTCGTAATTTGATTTGAAGTCATCGACGGGGCCATACTAGTAGTTGGAGCTATTTGTAGTTGCACCTGTGACGATTGCGATTGTTGTGAAACTAGATGTAAACCTTAAAAAATTAAATGATAAATTTATTTATTTACACAAATTTTAAAATTCGACATACCAGGTAAAGATGGTTGTGATTGCATCATTGATAATTGCTGTTGAATATCATTTGATGTAAGACCAGGTATTGATATTGTATATGGTTGTCCTCCAGCATCATTTGAATCAATTTTAATCACAAAATTTTGTGGACCTTGTATTTGTTCATTATTCGTATTAGGTGCTGGTTGATTCTGTGATGTTACAGCAGGTACAACTGTCAAATTTCCCGTTACATTCGGTCCTGATCCTAATATTGAGTTTCCAGATAAGTCAAAATTCGAAATATTCTGCGTAGGAGTATGCAGAACACTTGCTGAATTTATGTTAGAATTAATTGAACTTGTTGTCTTACTACTATCACATTGGCTTGTCGGTATTGTAAAAGTAAACGGAACATCATTATTGCTTTGACTTGGAATTGTTATCATAATATCAGATGTTTCATTTACATTATTAACTGCACTTGCTGATTGTGTCTGTTGCTGCGATTGAGACTGCTGAATATTAGGAGAGTGTAAGGGAGTTGTTAAAATATTGTTTTCAATATCCGTTTGATTTAGCTTGATATAATCTTCCTGCGATGACATTGGCTGCGCTTGCTGCATTTGATTTTGAATAGGAATTTGTGAAATAGGTTCGTCGTCCATCATGTAATCGTCATCTTCCATAATACCACAAAGTTTCATCACATTAGCTAAATCCAATTTTCCAGTACTTTTCATAGGTGGAGGAGAAGTGTCCCTTTTTGTTGGGATTTCATTTAAATTTATCGTTGGAGTTGGAAAACTTGTAGTTACAGAGGATATTGTTGTTGGAACTGGCGCGGACATTGATCCCGATATACTAAAATTATTTGAAGCAACATTACTCGTTTGTGTTGGATTTAATATCGGTGAGGAGGTTGATGCAAAAGATTGAGGTATTACAGAATTACCAACAATTTGATTTTGATCTAATTTTTTCTTACGACCTTTGTTAGATTTTCGAGCCTTTGGTGGAACGGGCTGTTGACGAATCATTTCAGATGGTTGTACTGCCCTCTGCTGCGTATTATTTGCTGCAATAAATTGTTGTTGTTGAATTTGTTGAATAATATGATCAGGTTGCACTAAGACGGCAGATGTGGTTGATGCAGTAGAATTTCGACCATTATTCGAGAGAACGACACTTGGTTCAGGTGTAATTGATTGAATTAATTGTGGCTGAGGAGTTCCTGCAGGAGATTTTATTGCAATATGTTGGGGTCCAGGATTATTTTGTGCAGAAAACTGTAAATTTGTGGTAGACATTATACTACCGCCAGATGACAGTTGATTAATTTCATTAACGAGTTGTGGACTAGCACTTGCACTTCCAACTGATGCTCCTGTTTGTTGATTTATATTTGGTGGTGGTGGTGATTGAAAAGTGGCACCTGCAGCTGCAGCTATTTGCTGCAAATTGGCGGTATTTATATGATTTAAATTTATATTTTGTTGAAGTTGCTGATTAAAATTAGCAGCCGCAATACTTTGCTGAAATTGTGGAAGTTGAGATAACATGGGTCCTGCAGTAGCTGCGTGAATGCCATTTGGCAGTTGAATTTGGGCTAAGTTTCCATTGATTTGTAAGTTTTGAAGTTGTGCTGCCATATTTTGATTAAATATATGATTATTAATAGCAGCGGCAAGTTGCTGAGATCTTTGTTGCTGTTGCTGTGGATTAGTTACAGCAGCTTGTAAACTATTCAGGGCTGTTGTCATCGCTGTTGCTTGAGAATTACTTTGTGGAGTAGATGTTGCTTTGATAGTTTGAAGATTTTGTTGTATTAAATTAGCTTGCGATGATACTATAAATGTGGGTGTTGTTGCCAACTGCATCGCACCATTTGTATTTAATATTCTCAAAAGCTGTTGTTGAGGCTGTTGCTGAATCTGTGGCCTTGTATTATGTATAACAAGAGACGGGGTTGTAGATAATTGTGGTGTGGGTGGTCTTAAAATTAATTGCACACCTTGTGGCGTGTTTTGTTGTACTATCACTGGCATTTGATTTAAAACCAAAGGTTGACCAGTTAAATTGCTCGTTGGTAAAATAATTTGTCCACCTTGAGGTTGTGGAGTTGCAGTTGTCGTTATTTGTTGGGGTCCAGGTGATTGAGATATTTGCGGTGACTGTTGAAGTTGTTGTTGTATTGATGATTGTTGTTTCGATGATGCTATATTTTTATTATTATCTATATTAGGTTTTGGTAAGATTTGTTGTGGTGCTTTTGTAGTTTTGGTAGTTGAAGCTACAACTGGTACAGACGATTGTTGAATAAATGAAGAGCCATGTGATGCATTTTGTATTGATGTTGATATTTGACGAGTGATATTTTGTGACTGAAATTGTTGTTGTTGCTGAGGTTGTTGCGGTTGAATACTTTGAACCGCATTAGTTGAATTTATAATCTGTTGACCTTGCAAAAATTGAAGAATTTGATTGCCATTAGATGTGTTTATAACAGTTGGCATTTGTTGATGTTGAATAAGTTGTGGCTGTGGTGTTGGTGGTTTCATTTGATGACTATTCGGACTTGAAATCGGACTATCTGCTAATAATGGACTACTACTCGGATTTATTAATTGATGAGTTGCAATTTGCTGATGTAATAAATTTTGTTGCTGCTGTTGATTTTGTGATTGATTAACAAAGTTACTAAAATGATTACCGCCAACGCCAATTTTTTTCGTTTGGCCTTTTGCAATGCCAGCCATATAATTAGATGATGACGTAAAAGTAACAGCACCAGATGTTGATACCGTAGTATTTGTTGATGTTGTTTGACCATAATTGCTAATAAAATTCGATGTTTGAGACGATCGTTTCCCCTTCTAAAACAAGAACAAGAAATTAAAAATACAAAATTTATTTACAAAATTTTACAAAATTTAATTCAAAATTAATTTACTTTATTTAATGATATATTATTAGATCCTACTAGGGTGGTATTAAATTCATTGCCTGTAACTCCAATGACTGTTGTTGCAGCCGCTGGAGATTGTGATGGACTTGGTTGAAAAACCACAGTTCCAGCGTTCGGGCTACCACTATTATTCAATTGATTAATTGAATGACGTCTGCCAGGCGTCGCCGCCTTGCGTTCCTGAAAAAAGAGAAGGGTTACGTATGTAAATATGTATGTATATCATATTTACTTAAATATATTACAAAAAATTATTTAATTAATATATGTAAGTAGGTACATATGTATATGTAAATCAGAAAAAAAAATGTAATTACTTGCTCTTGAATTGTGTTAGTAATTGTATTATTTGCAACTAATAACACATCCTGAGGATATGGTGATATTGATGGAGATGGTGCTAGTCTAGGACTTGCTGCTGAAATTGACGGCGAAGGACTTGGTGTTAAAAATGGACCTGGAGGAGATAATATTCCTGAAAATGAAAAATTAATTTTTATTTTAATGATTGAAATTTTTTTTTTATGTTTTTGTAATATACTTATGTATATATATATATTTATTTTAGTTGTAATCGAATTTATTTTTAGTTACATATATGTATTCAATAAACATTATTTTAAAATTTTCTTGTTATTCAAAATGTTTTTTAATGATTTTTTTTTATATGTATTGCATAAACCAAATAATTTATAATTTTCTAAATTTTTATTATTTCATATTTATTAATTTTAAAATAAAATATTTAATAAATTTTAAATTACTATATATCTAACCAGAAAGTTAATGTAATTAACAAAATATTATTCTTTAATCTTTGTTCATCATTCTTATTAAAAAAAAAAAAAATTAAAAAAATTATGATAAATTCATATTTACTAAAGATATGTACTTAGTATACATTTAATTCAGAGTATCAAACTTATAGTCATCATATAAAAAAACATAATCCACATAAGGTAAAAGGGTTTCCTGTTTCCGTATCAAAATAATAGCACAAATAAAATCGCATTACAAGATATCCTTTTTTTTATTTACTCTCTATTTAAAAATACACATATTGCATTGCAATCAACGATACAGTTACACATACAATACAGTATAAATATACACATAAATTTTATAGAGAGAAAAACATATTTCTCTATATATTTTACAAAGATCTCACAAAACAAAAGTTTTTTTCAAGTATAAAAAATGTAAAATTAAAATTATAAAATATTGCGGCGAATGTAAAAAAGTAACACAAAAAAAATATATTTAACCATGTTTGTATGTAACTATATAAAATATAAATGTGTATTTGTAGACAAGGATTAAATTAAAAATACAAGAAAAAGGTTTTTAATTCTATAAAAATAATTGTTATAAAATTAAAAAATAAAATATTTTAAAATTAATTTAGAAAGTCAACACTTTTATAAGTAACGGTATTAAATTAAAGAAAGCAGGGGTAATATGTAGTAAAATAAATAAAAACAATATAGTTATAAAGGATGATAAAATCTTATTTTATGCAACCTCCTATTCTAATAAATTTCTCAATTAATTATTTATGTAAAATTTGTACTTGAATTTATTAATAATAAAATCTTCATATTAATAATTTTAATAATTGATATTTTCAGAGATGATAGTTTTCCAGTGACAAAATCTGAAAACTCGATGTCCTTTTTAAAAATAGTAACTGTAAACAGAATGAATTTTTACTTCATTTATCATAAATAATGTAGAATGAAAGAAATTTCAGGACACAACAACTTCATTTCAAAATTTAGTAATTAATTTCATTTTGCCTGTTGATTCTTATAAATAACGAAATGAAATCTAATATTTTATTACAATAATAAAAAAAAAATTAATTACATACTTTCTAAGATAAAAATAACTTTATTCAGTATCTATATCTCATATAAAATAAAAATTTTCATATATAAAAATGAAATTAGACCATGACACGAAAACTAAAACCATGACATGACCATTCACATCGTATTTCCGAAATTTTTGTACACATTTTTATTTTTTCTCCTTGTTTATTATAATACATTCCTATTTGAAATTTAAGCTACGAAATATTTCATACAAATACTTAAGTCCACATATACATATGAATTATATAATGTCGATGATTTCTGTCAATGCGATTATATATATATATATATATATATAAACTTCATTTTCAAGCCTAGAAATATGAAATATAATCAAAATAGCAATAATAATATATTAACATCTAGATTCTTGAAGTAGAAAAGGACCAAAAAGGACCTTTACAACAACTACGGCGATGACAACGAGAACAGCTACCAACAATAGCAAATGAAACAAAAAATGTGTATCAATTTCTTTTTAATTTTCTTTTTTTTTTGACGTTGTTTTAAGAATCACGACACGACGAATATTTTCGATGCACATCTAAAAAACAAAAATCTTAAACTTAACTATACCTATATAATTTTTTTCATATTACTAATATGTATATACAAAAATATCCTTTTTTTGTTATATTGGATGTGAGTAGAGTACTCGACGAAAATGTCTTATGCATGCCTAGCCTATGTGAAAGATATTATTTAAAGGAGCAAATTTACACACGAAGAGACGAGAATTGCTTTTTCCAATCCAAGACAAAAAAAGGACTAAAATTAAATAAAATATAATGAGTGAGAGAACAATTTTACAAGAAAAACAATTGAGAGAGGGAGAGTCTAAAATAAAAATCCTTAAAGAATCCCATTTATTACAATTTTTTTGTTTTTTTTTTAGAGTTTCAATCATTTTACAAAAGGAATAAAATGTAATCATAATAAAATGATATAAAAGAAGACAGAGAAGTATAATCAAATGTCGCAACTTCAGTAAAGTGTATTTTTTGTATACATAAAAAAAAAGTTCAAATGAATGCGTCGGGATTTGAATATATTTTTTTTTTTGTTTTTAAGAATGTATATAGAAGTCCTATAAATATATATATATATATATATATGTTTATAAATAAAAAAAAAAATCAATTTTTAGAATAATGATAAATGAAAAGAGGAATCGTTCTGTGAATAAGTACAGTACAGACCTAATTGAATTTTTTGAATACCTACCTATTTTATACTTGCATACATACAAATGTATGCGAGGGTGTTTTCTAAGTATAAGTAACCATATATCAAAGCAACAATTTTTATATTTTCTTTTCATAATAATGATACTCAAGGGACATAATATGTAGAATTTAAATAAATTTTTTTGCAAATAAATTTTCATCATATTACGATTCTCATTTTAACAAAATGAAAGAAGATATTATTTTATTCTTATAAACTTACTTAATATTATGCTAGTGTATGTTTTTATAACTATAAAAGCTGGTAAATATAAGATTTAAACAAAATTAAAAAAAAAAAATGTTTTTCTTCATAGTAGAGTAGATAACTATTGACATTTGTAATAAATGACTATGGTTAAATAATTTGACTACAGTGTGATGTACAAAAAAAAAAAAAAAAAAAAAAAAATGAAATTAACTACCTACCTATTTTGGTTAGAAAATAATTTTCTTTGAATTAAGATTAGAATTTTTAAAGTTTTTTAACGTCTAATTGAATCATAAGTATATACTATATTGTATATATAAATAGTCGTAGCTAATTCAGATATTTAATTATCCTTGTGTTAAAATAAATACACATTAAGTAAAGCTAATATACATAGGTAATTCGATTCATATTTTATGCAAATTCTAATTGTATGATGTATGAACTTATAATGAAATTAGAATTTGAATTAGAATTGATCAATTTGAAATTTCCTGATTTGCGTCTTGGAATTAGCTAACTCTAAATGTTTCTAACTCCTTAGACATCAAATGAAATTCTATTTTTTAGATAATTTAAATTGACAATTTTTTTCTTTCATTTAATGGTTTTCAATTCGAATTGAGCTGCCATCAATTAGAAACATTTCGAGTTGGGTAATTCCAAGAAGCAAACCAGAGAAATTTCTAATTAGTCAATTTTAATTCATTTTTATTTTTTATTTTTTTATTTTATTTTATTGACATACCTATGGATATAGTATCTGATTAATCATAATACATATCGATACAAAAGAAAAGGGGCACTAACATTTCACAGTTAGAATTCGTCATCTCATTAGGCACACACTCTTATTAGAATCTACTAAAATTTAATTATAGCAATTATATTAGATAATAAAATAAATTAAGTAAATATGGAAAAATTAATTTCTATTAACATAAATATGTACATATATATGTATGTCCCTACATGTTCTCGAATTATATAAATATTTCGAAATGATAGGTATAAAATACAAACTACCTTTCGAATTACTTTGCATTTTCTTAAAAGATACAAAATTAATTTATTAATTATCTACTCACATTATTATTATTAGATATGCATACTTAATAATAAGCTATTTGATGTAATTACATACATATTATGAACCTGCTATATTTTATAATTATTAAATGCGTATACTTAATTAAAAGTGACTAACTACATATGTAAGCAGTTAGGTTAATTTATCTCTATTCTCTTCAAAATTAAATGGGAGTTTAATAATCTTATGATTATTATTTTTTCATAATAATTGACATAATCAAAATTAATAATGATGTTAGAAATTTGTTGCGAATTTAATAATATTTTTTAGAAAAATTTTTCTATGTATATTAAGTAAGGTTATGAATTATTTAATAAAAAATCAAAAATAATAAATTCTTTAAAAATCACAGTTCATTCAGCTTACTTTTTTTTTTTTTATTATTTTGAATTTTTATATCCCATTTCTTGCAACAAATAAAAAAAAGGGTTCTTTATATTTAACTTTCCAAATTTCTTGAATCATCTGGTATTTATGATTATACAAACATATACAAATATTTCAATTTGCATACAGTTTTTTTTCTTCTACTTATATCTAAAAAGAAAAAGAAAGATTAAATCTCTCATTCTCTATACCTATATTACTCTCTTTTTTTATGAAAATTTATATTTCTTCTATATTTGAAATAGAGAAATGGATAAAAGTATGTACATATATTATGGTATGGTAAATGGTAATTGTCTGTGAATATTTTTATTTTTTATTTTCCTTTTCAAACTCTAGTATGAACCCTTAAAATATGATAATAAAATAACCTTTATCCTTCCTGCTGAATTAATATATATTATATTTTTTATAGAGAAAATTTAATGAAAACACGCACACATGTACGTATGTACTTCTATATGGGTGTATATATATGTATATGCATATGAATAGGAAAATTTCTAAAAAAAATCGCGAAACACTTAAAAATTAAGAAAATTTTATATCAACTTGTACACATTTTTAAATTCATACCATACGTGTTATAGAATTTTTACAATTAATTTGAGAAAAATATTTCTTTTATTTATCAAAAACTATATAAATTATGTAAATATGAATTTTTGCGTACCCAATTACCAATAAAAAAAAAACAACATTGTATGTCTATCTATGTTTTTACAACAAATTATAACTATATATCTAAGATTTTGAAACAAATAAAAATTTAAACAATAAAATAAAAAATGTTGAACGTGCAAAAACTAAGCAAATTGATTTTTTCATTTTTTTCTTTTACAAAATACATAATATACATATATATACATATTTAAATTCTATATATAAATACAAATTCTCCTAAAAAAAAAAATAAAAAAACTTTTTTAAGTATTAAGGACCAAAAGAATTTTATTTCAAAATAGAAGATATTTTTTTTTAATATGAAAAAAAGAAAATTCATTGAATTAACCGTGCACTAAAACTATACAAAACAAAAAAATTTTTCATCAAAAGTAAAAAAAAAAATATATATATTTTTAGTCAAAAGCAAAAATAGTAAGGAAATGTCGTTGTTGTGAAGTATCCAATCAAAAAAAACAACTAGAAAAAGGTAAATAACGCTATAAAAAGGGTTCACAAATAATATCGTCTGGGAATATTATGTCAAGTTTCATTTATTAAAATAAGTATGTACAGATAGAAATGTATGTATGTAATATATTTACACTAATTTTTTCTAGGGGCCTCGATTAACCTGTTTTTCTTTTTTATTGTTGGTTTTTGTTAGTGTCGTTATTATATTTTGTTGTTGATATGTGGTAGAAAGTATCTAACCGTTATATTTGATTAAGTTTGAATAAATACATCACCAATGCACACACACACACACACACACATAGACAATATAATATGAAAATTTGTATAGAATGATTGCATTTTCCTAAAAGAACCTACATTCATATGTAATAAAAAGGTGTTTTGTTGTTGTTTTTTTTTTATTTTTTTTACTTCTTTCTTTTAGATTTTAATGAAATCAAAATGGATTTTCATCTATGGATACATACATGCAATTTAAAAAGAAAGAAAAATCCAATTTTGCTGGATAACATGTCGTCGTAGATATATTTTTGTATTATTTTTTATTCGTTTTTCTTTTGTTGCTTTTTTTTAACGATTTTTGATAGATTTAAAATAATTACAAATAAGACAAGAGTGTCAATGTAGTTTTATGATTTTTCTATTACTGTGTACATTACAAAAAAAAAAAAAGTCCTTGTCTTTCTTTTATTTTGATGGGAAAAATTTATGTACATAAGTATATATGCAGTTATGACAAGTTTTTGTTTTTATATGAAAAGTACTTAATAGAAATAAAATAATTAATTTTATTGTGAAGGATTTAATAAATGAATGGTTTCTACATTTAAATTTTAATTAACTTATGAAAAGCAAAAAAACAACAATAATATAGTTTATGGTCAATATAATTTTTCAACTAAGTACATATGTGTGCATAATATAAATTAATGTGCATGTAATTACTTAGGTATCGGATAGGAAATGAAATCAAATTTTAATTAGAAAAATAATAATAGTTATATACATAATTAATTACATACCTAAACACATACAATAGGTAAAAATTTTAAAATTTATTTATAATAATTAGTTATACCTACTTATCCTTAAAATTTTACTTTTCTGTTTCTACAGAGTTTACCTAGTTAGGTTTTACAGAAATTATATACATTTATAATTTTTCTTTATAACTGAATTATGATAATTTTGTATGTAAAAACTTTCAATTTAAACAAAAGAAAAAAAAAGGATTGTTCATTTATATTTCAAGGATATTAAATTTTATATTATAAAAAATCAAACAACCCTGCTAACTATAGCATTTGTAAATATTTGAAATATAATTACGTAATGTAATACATGCTATACAAGTTTGGGGAAGTAGTTTTAATAAATATTTAAATAATCTGCAAGTAATTCAAAATAAAGCGATACAAAAACTTTTTGGTCACAAGAGAAGATGTCCTACCAAGCATATACATAGTACTCACAACATTTTGCCAATTAAGTTGATGATTGAATCCAAATTGGTTACTCATGTTTATTTGATGGTAACAGAAAATATAAATTCAAACACCCTAGCAGAAAAAACAATGAATACCATGGGTACACAACAAGATCAGCAGGAAATATCAAAATAATATCTTTCAATATCAGATTCAATGGACTAGATACCCTATATAATAGAGCATACAAGTTGTATAATACAATTCTCAGTGCGATGAAAGATATTAATAGTTTAAAAAAATTCAAAAGAGAAATAAATGTATATTAGCTTTCCAAAATCTAGTATATACATATATATAATAGAATTATTAAAGTGAATATGCTTAAGTAGTTAGTAAGTATGTACAGTAGATATAGTGATATATCTTATCTTTGTTTTATTAATGTTCAATATTGAATTGTTTTATAATAAATGAATTTTGCTGGTACTTTTATTGTTTTTCTATTATTCTATACTATTTACATTGAATCATATTAGTATTTTGTATATTTTGAATTTTAGTTTACACTGATCTATTTTATTAGAATATATTATACACTCTGTACGAGTAATTTTGGAAAATTTATTGTGCCTTTTTGTTGACTCGAGTGACATCAATATTTGTTGTTTTTGGTTGTTTTAGGAGATCACTCGTCCAAGAAACTCAGTACTAAAGTGACTATGTGTAATTGAGAAAGTCAATCACATCATTCATTTTACTTTCCGTAATAATTTCGACATTGACGAAACTTAAATAATAATTATATCGTTTTTAAATACATTTGATTTGATATGCATTAACTATTCTTATTTTGTATTAAAATGATTTAAATTTACAAAATCCGATTATGTTTAGAGATGCATAACTTATGTCAAAGTCTAGTAGTTAATTGTTTAAATTCTAATAATATATAACTAATGGTGGTACAAACATGTTTGTAACTACTTAATTTATTTTATCCCATATATTAAAATAAAATGAAAAAAAGAAAACTTACATTCATTCAGAAAACAGTACCTAAGATTTGGGTGAACATTTATGTTCAATCAGATTAATTAAACAAAATAACTATAAATAAAAGAAATAAACTGAACAATTTCGATCAATCGTTCAATTTATTCATCTTAACTAATATTACTTTTACTTTGAATAAGTATGTTCATAACTATAGTGTTACAAAGACTATATTTAAATAACAAATCATAGTAAAAGTTATTACATTTTATAATTATATATTTTATTTTATCAATTCTAATAAATTTTTAATAATATAATAATTACCTAAGTAAATTAATTGGTATAGAAATTTATTTTATATTTAGCATTAGATAATTATATATAGTTAGTTATTTAAATATTTAAAATATTTTGCAAATGTCTTTATTTTAAATACTCTTCTGAAAAATTTCAAAGAAAGATGTAATATAATTACTTATTAATATGTAAATGATGATGACCTAGTTACATCGTTCAACATTTTAATGATAATACATATGGAAGGAATAATCAAAAACGCTTTAAATATAGAAAAAAAAGCAAATATGCATATGTTAGGATACACCTGGAACTGAATCGTACTAAAAAGAATCCAAAGAAGTGATCCATACCAATCAGATTCTGCGAGAAATATAACAAACAAGGGATCACTTAACTTCCAGTAGTTGAAATCACACCAGAAGAATAATATCCTTATAATTTGATATTAAAATAAATATTAAGACAATTTTTCAATTTCGATTTTCTCAATGAGTCCATTGTAAAACTAACTTAATATTAATATAAGAATTTATTAATTTACTTAAAAATCTCTTAAGTTCTGGTTTAAAACATCAAAAAATTTTGTACATCAAAACATGATGTACAAACATTTTACGATAAGTGACGAAAAATTTATATTTGATATTCTATGAAACGATATGCCTATATGCCTATCGATAATTTACACTACATTTCGATTTTATGCTTATTCTTTGAAGCTTTTGATTGAAGTAAATTTAGGTGGTTGTATAATGATTCTTAAAATCAAACACAAAGCGTTAAAAACAATAGTAAAAAATAAAACAGGAAGGTGTCGTTAATGAATCAGAATAGGAACTTAAATTGTCTGTAGCGCCAGTCAGATAAGTAAGTAAATAAATAACCAATACAGTTTAATTACAACTTTTTTATTAGAACATTTACATTTACAAAAGCTGCATAAATCAACATATTGCAACTGAACCATAATTAATAGAAAAAAATTTCAGACCATTCATTAATCATGTTATTATTACTGGCAAAAATAACTACAAAAGAAAATCATACAAAATATTTTTAAGTAGTTACTTAGTTAATCACCGATATGCTCTAAAATATCCTTCCCAATATAGAATTTAATTATTTTTATCTTGTAGTAAGAAGTACTACTTAAATCTATTATTACTTATTTACTAACTATATCTTGTGTTATATAACTAAGATACAAAAATATTTATTACCATGACATTTAGGTCAGGGTTTCAAGCACCCAATTAAATTCAATTGAAAAGTTATTAAACTACGTAAGTTATACCTACAAACTACTTATTTAAATGTTTATCTCAATAGAAATAATTTTTTCTATCAAAGATTCTTTGTTTCCCACTAAAAATTAATTATACTTATATATCCATATGTATATTAGAATCTAAATAAATAATATAGTTAAAAGTATATATACATAGACAAAATAACAAATTTTATGAAATTTTATTGCGAAAAAGAAATAAAACAAAAAATGTTTAAAAATATGTGAACAGTAAAAGAATTTCAAAGTCATAAATTTTAAAAACTTTTATACCAATAACTACTGTATAAATATTATATATATATGAATAATATATAGATATATAAATTTATTTAGGTAATTGTATTATTTATCATCAATAAGTATATTTATATAGAAATTTGAAAAAAAAAAAAAAATATGTCTTATCCTTTTTAATATTTTTTTTTTTTATAGAAAATGAGTCCTTGAATTTATATTATTTTATGATAACCTACATTTTATATGTTGTATGTATAAAATTTAAATATAGTATTTGAAATATAAAAATACTAAATATAATAACAAAATTTCTTTTGATTTTCATTTATAAAATAAATCCTTTTACTTTAAATTTTTGGTAAATACCAGTACATTTTTTATATAAATAAATGAAAAAAAACAATTACATACAAAAGGATAAAAGAATAAAAATTTTAAAATAAATTTTTTTGTTGAATTTATTGGAATCAATAAATCGGAAATAATTTATGAAAATATTTGATAAATTCTAGTATTAAAAATCCATCTGAGTTTTCACATCAATTAATTATTTTGATTTGATTTGATGTAACCATAGTAATGCTTCTATTTAACATTGATTTAATCGATATACTTTTAAGGTGGTTTTTTGTTTTTGAACTCAAAAGTTTTTGTATATATGTATATATATAAAATTAATCCTTGAGTTGATTTATTTTTTTTAATTAAAGCAATTCGTTAAAATATGCAAAAATTTTGAACAAGAAAAGAGTTTATCAATCAAGGTTGTAGTTGGTTGTAGTTTCTTCTACATTATACATATTTTTATTTATCTTTATTTGTTTATTAATTATTCCTCCTTTTTCCAGCCTTTTGAATGGCTTAAGTTCTCCAGAAGAAGTGCTTTTCCCATTATTTTGGCATCAAATAAAAAACCAAGTTAATAGTATATACGTAAAACTTTTTTTGAAATTGTTGATCTTTAAAAGTGACTTATATCAGGATAAATCTAGATCAAGAAACGTCAAATTAGAACTCAATTTAATAAATGTATGTACATACAGATAAAAAGGCGGATTAAAATATTTATTTATATTTGAAAACTCTTATTTGGCACAATAAATTTATGGCTAAGATCAAAATATATAAAATATTATATATGACCAATTATTACATACATATATAGCAGAAGTCACCAGATATGAAAACATTTAGATATAATACAGGATGCAGCATTAGAAATCACCAAACAATTAAATTAGGTGGATAAGAGCCAGAAATGATGATGCCCCTGAAATAAATGATCAAAGAATATCTAAAATTATCAGCAACCGATTACCTAAATCAAACCTAAATTGAACAAACCATCAAAAATAGCGTCACTTCCTCATCACAAGACGATTAATTATGGAAATAACAAATATGCCTAACAGAAGAGTAGAACGAAGAAGAAAATATTAACTCTAAAAATTAGTAATTCAAATACATATACTTATGTACTTTATATATATCTATCTACATAATATAACTATACCTTGATATACTTGTATAAATTTACAGGAGATTTTTTAAAGCAGAATTTTTATTGCAATGTCAAATAAATAATATACAGATCAAATGGCCTAAATTTTAATATAAGTTCAGAAAAAATAAAATAATATCAGAAAAAATAGAAAATAAAATCAAGGATTTTATAAAAATCAAAATCTTCGATTGCCAAAAAGAAGAAAAATTAGTGATGTTTCAATACTCTCATATACACAAAGTTTATATAATATGTCTATAAGCATATATACAGTATCTATATGACTCAATGTCAATGTGAAAAATAAAATAAAATTAAGATATAAGTACGTTAGAGATTTGACAAAAAAAAAAAAAAAAAAAAGATATTTAGAATTTATGAAGAAAACAAATTGGGACAGGTTGAACTTAATTACTAAAAACTAAAATCGATTTAAAATTTTTGTACATAATTAACTACTTATATTTCTAAAATACTCGATTCAGTAGGATAATATAGTTTGTAATATACAAAAAATATACCGAATCAAATATACCTCGACCATAACTTAAGACTTTAACAATGTGTTGACGCGATAATTTTAGATATATTTTACGTTCCCATTTGATTGTTTGACATTGAAGGGCTATATGTTCTCAGCGAATTCTATTATATAAAATGTACGATGTGTTATATATAGTAATATAAATTACCGAAACAGGAAATATGGTGAGAGGAAGATTTCTCTACCTGGTAAATAGAGAAGAATCTTGTTTGTGTTGGACTTATCAATTTTGAACAAATGTTTGTTGAATGGACCGTATTCTGTGCTAAACCATGTTAGTGTTCTGACATTGGGTTTATACGTATATATATATATAAGTAATTATAATATTATATTTGAAAAAGGTTTTAGACTGAAATGGTATTTTTTTTACAATTCAAGTTTCAGCTTATAAAATAGTTAGTCTTTTTGATCCTTGATTTATTTAGACCTTAGCCATAATTGAACGTGCAATTCAATTGTAAAAATGTTCTGGTTCTTATAATTGACTCATCGCACCTATTTTTCCAAATATATATATTTGTTTCCTAATTACCTTGTCTTTCCTCATAAAAATTGAAATTAAAATTGAAAGACAAACTATAACTGTATATTATTAATCAATAATTTAAATTATTATTAATATTATAAATAAGTTCAAATAACTAAAAAATAAACACAATGAATGGAACAATGTGCCTTTAATTATCTAGAAATGCAATATTTCAATATTGCACATAATATTTTTGATTAATTTAATTTAATCTAAAATGTACTACGTAGTTACTACTGACTTATTTCTAATTATTTCTGTTTGTGTATATTTTTTTTATAAACAAGTTCAAATATACTTCAACAAAAAATAATCATTAGGCATCATAATATCAGATAACGTTGTTGTATGTCAAAATAATAAAATGAATTACGTATACAATGTAAAAATAAGTTTAATTCGGTTTTGTACTATCAAATTATAAATTGTAGTAGAGTAAAACATATCTTATAGTCTTATAGGTACTAGGAATTATTATATTAAGTAAATGTTATTTCTTGTTGAGCATCATTTGCCCATTCATTGGACGTGTTTTCTTTTTAACAATAAATATATATATATACAAATACATAATAAACATACATCAACCCTACCACACTTAATTAGATCCAATGACACGTATGTTAACCTTAAAATGATGTACTAATAATAATTATCATAAAATATTACTATGTTTATTTAATACTTATATTTAAATATTAAGTAATACATAAATCTAACCTGTACACTTTTCAATGTTTTATTTTCATTTTAATCTGAATTTTATATAAAAATTTTGAGACA
The DNA here is from genome assembly GCA_963942445.1 of Argyra leucocephala. NCBI lineage: Eukaryota > Metazoa > Arthropoda > Insecta > Diptera > Dolichopodidae > Argyra > Argyra leucocephala. The sequence goes on from OZ012677.1 coordinate 28,734,455, forward strand.
TTACAACAATTTAAATGAATTTCGTCTGGAAACATAAACAATTTTTTTTATTCTTTTGTATTTCTTTTTATCATTATCATTATTACTACAGAAACAAAATAAATATAAAAATAAAAAGTTAAAATTAAAATATTATTGTTCGTGACGACAACACTGAGCACGAAATTGGAGTAAAAATATAACTGGTATACAAATGTATTCGTCTACAACCAAATATATACATATAATCATTATCATATTAAATACATAACAGTACATTTGTTGTTACTGTTATATATACATAAGTATAACAAATGTATATATTTTTATACTTGTGAATTTGTTACTATTATTACTTCAATATTTAACTGTTACTTTTTTTTTATAGATATATACGTAATACGTACATATATTTTTTTATTTATAGATAGATATAGATTTTATGTATACATATATATATATATATATATTTTTAATCTGAAAAATTTGTACCTGTTGTAGATTGTTCAAATAAACTTTTATAAGTGTTATACTTTTAATGTTAAAATCAAATAATATATAAATATATATATATATATATATACCTATATAAATATAGAATATAGCTATATGAAATAAGTATGCCAACAAAGTTTAAGTTGTAAAAAATATTCCATTTTATTACAAGCATCTGTAGAACTGTAATAATATAAGCAACAACAGAATATCAACAGTATAGAAAATGATTGTAAAATAAATAAAAAAAAAAAAAAGTTTTTCTTTCCTGCAAAAAAAAAAAAAAACGGAAAATTTTCATTCATAAAATTCTATATTTTTTGAATTCGTTTGCCTTTAAGAGTTTTTTTTTTTATTTTTAAATGAAAAAGAAAGTCAAAGTCAAAATAACAAACCAAAAAATAAAAAATAATATTTAAAGTAAGTAAAGTAGTAAAGTAAGTAAGTATCAATTTATTATAAATTTATAAAGAAATGTTGAATAAAGAATTTATTATAAGTAAATAGATAAGAAATATATATAATGTATAAATATTAGTTATTTTTATATATAAAAAAAAAAACAAAATATTTTCAGAGAATTATTTCAATTTGATAAATTATTTTAAATATTTTTTTTTTCTTTTTTTTTTCTAATTATAAAATTTAATTTAAATTTTCTATTAATAACTATAAACTGTAGTGTTTTACATTCATACATTTATTAATTTTTACCTATACTCTAATAACATAATAAATATTTTTCTAATTGAATATAAATTAGATTTTTTCTTTAACGATTATTATGATAATAATGATGACGATGATGATGATGTTGTAAAATTGTAAAGAATATTGAAATTTAAATAAATAGATTTTCTTTTTTGTAGGTGTAACAGTGGGAACCAAATTTATTACTACAATATTACAAAGTTAAATTAAATGGGATATTTAAAAATGTGATATTTTCTTTACGTTACGATGAAGTTTTTTTAGTATTTGGTATAAGTTACTATATACTTATGTATAATTGTGGATATGATAATTTTATTATATAAATATTATGATAAAAACATTTAAAAAATAAGTAATATTTAAACAGGATTAATATAGGGATAAATAAATTTTATTGTTACATCAAAAAATTATGATTTCAAACGAGGTGTCCGTTTCGATAAAATATATTTATAATAATATGTATAATAATATATATAATAATATGTATATATAAGTAGCTAGTTGATTACTTTGATTTAAATGTTACATTTGTAACTTCTGAACTTACATGGTCGGATCATGAATTTACAAATTAAAAAAAATTTCAAAAATGTCAATTTCGAATGTCAGTTTCGAATTTTTTTCCTGATTGATTGAAATTTGACAGCTTCGAATTTTTTCTCATTGGTAGAAATCTGCCAGCTTCAAAAAATTTACCATTGACTGAAATTTTACAACTTCGAATTCCTGTCCACATATTTTAATTTTGAAAATTCAGCTTTATTAAGAACAAACAGTAAGATTTAATACATCACTCAGTCTACATAGCCTCCATAGATCTCAAAAGAGAGCCTTTCACATAATCAACAAAAAAAGCAATATAAATGGCATTGAATCAAAACGGAATCGAAAAATTTATATATCAAAATAAAGTCGAAATCAAGGTTTTACATCAAGTCAATTTAAATGAATTTGTCAACAAGCCAATTTCCTATTTGAAAATCACGATTTCGGCCAGTTTCGGCGATTTTTGATCCTTTCCGGAAGTTGAAAATACCACCAATCGATAGAGTAAACTCGATTTAGTTAACAAACTTTTTTTTAGATTTTAAAATAACGGCTCCTTCTCTTAAAAAGGTGATACGCATGCTCTGGAACACCCGGTATATTCCCTGCGAGATAGCTTAAAAATATCTCTGAAGAGATGCACCCATATATTCTTTTAGACTAATCTCGCGAGATAGCGTGAAAATGTTTCTGAAGATATAGTTTTGTATTCTGTTAGACACCACAGACGCGATAGCAGAAGTCAAAACAATCGCGTGAGCAATTTCTGTAGACATTTCATATAGCCATTTTTTATATCCTCAAAAATTGTATAAAATACCGCATCTTCCCAAAGTATTTTATTTTATTAAAAAATGAAAGTAAATAAATAAATTAAATGAAGAAAATAGTTAAGTAAATATTAATAAACAATTTTTTATTAATTTTTTTTTGCATTATTATTAAAAGTGTGTGTTTTGCTTTGAGAAAAAAATACCTCCAACTTTACTATTACTGTTTCACTACTCTACTACTATTACTTTATGTACTAAGCTGTAAATAATTTTATTAAAAATTTTTATTTAAAAAATATTTTAAACCTAACTAATTCCACACTAATACTTACTATCCAAAAAATTTATAAGGCATATTTTTGTTTATATACCAATAATTTGTTTTGGCAGTAAAAAGTGGTCAGTACTACTGGTACTACCAACATAATAAAATGTTCAATCTCTTCGCTTACAGTGTCTAACAGAAATGCATATTAAGCGAGACGAGACGAGATTAATTTTTTCTTCTCGCCAGCGATGGGTTTAAGAAAATATGGGTGATAGTCTCCAATAATCATTAAGGTCCAAAATAAATACAAATGATATACGAATAGGTATCATTCCTTAGAAATATACTCAAAAATCTAAAATAGTTATACACATCCCATCAGTTTTATTATCACAAGTATGAACACATCATAAAAAAATTAACTACACTCACGCACAAAACTGTGCTATGCTATCTACACAAATTGGATTGAAAATAAATATAAAAATAAAACCTAAAGAATAATTACAAGATATTAGAATTAGTGGAACCCTATTAATTATATAAAATATATACAAGATTTCAATTATCTATAATTAGTATACAAATGTTGAAGCAAGTGAAGATGTCTATAGATTATTTACTGCGAATGCGAATATCAACTAAAGATCAACTTTATTTGGGGGTGACATAAAAAAAAAACTGCGGCAGCGGTTAACATTCAGCATTATGCTAAATATAAGCTGAATTGTTAAACACTGCCCTGCCGCAATGTTTATTTTTTGATTTCACCCAGGATATGTGTAGGTACTGTGAGAAAACCGATATTTATGGTAGTCAGAAAACAAAAACAAAAATTTTATTTTTCTAAATTATTATGTAGGGTGACTATTATAAAAATAATCTGATAATATAAACTATTCAGTTTTGTTTTATCTCAATTTTAAAATTATTGCATAACTATTATGTAGGTACATCAAAACAAATTAATTTTGAAATTTTTTATTTTTAAAAGAATGGAACCAAATTAGATTTTGTGTAATAACTTTCAATACAAAATAGAATCACTTACATAATCTAATTTTTTTATTTTTCATATATTTATTTATTATATTTGAATAATTTCAAAGTTCATATTTAATTTAATGAGAACACAGCTTGAGATTATAATTTTAAATGAAAAGCAAAAATCTCAAGTTCCGGAAAATTAAAAAGTTAATATGTATTATTATTATATTAGACATAACTATAGTTAACTATGTATATGTATTTAGATATTATTATCTTCTAAAAATCACTAAATTTAATTTTACGAGAATACTTATGCAGTTCAACACATTTTATCTATACCACTTAACTTGGAATTTGGATAATTCAAAACATTGAATTATAATGTGCAGGTGTCCATTTAATATGATATGGAAAAATATGAGATAGTTAGAGATGATGATGATTATGATGATACATATTATGGTTTGTTCACTTATCATGTTATTGACCCTCTTTTTTGGTTATACGTATATATACATATATAACATATAATGTACTTACTATATTCGAAAACAACAAAATTTATTTCCTTAAAACCTTCAGGGCAGTAAATATATTTATAGTCATCTACAGAATATATATATATATGTATACATATATTTTAAATGAATTCATCTTGCGATATATGATCGGAATTTTTGACGATTTTTTGTGAACGTGCGTGTATTAGGGGAGATGACATGTTTTATTAATTTTTATTTTTATATTGTACATATATATATATCATGCTATAATTGTACACTGTCATAAAATGAAATGCACCCTAATTTATTGTAGTGTACTTATATTTAAAGGGTATTGTTTTATTAGCATTCTATTCAGAAATGCATTTATATGCAGAAATTTGTTTAGATTTATTATTGGTATGTAGGTATATTATGTAATTTTTATTTTAAAGGATTAAATTAAATTAGAAGATATAAAAGAAAACCAACTGGATTATTATTTAAGTGATTTACTTTTACAAAATTTTATTATGTACATACATTATTATATATGTATAACGATGTACATACGTTTTATTATGTGCATATTTTATATTTGTTTCATAATTTGTGATTTGTGGGATAATGAGCGAGAAAAATTAATGATTTTGAAAATTGAAATTGTTTTAAATATTTATGCATGGTAGGTATATAACTAATAGTTGGGAGGGGAAATATTTTAGAATTATTGTGTGTTATAAAATAAAATTTAAAATTGAATATTTGTTGGAATTGGAAGTAAATATATTTTTTATTGATATTGTTTTCTTGCAAATCATTATTGTTATCCTTTAATTCTTATTACTGGGACACAGGACAAATGTTTTCTTTTTTATTGTGGAAAATTATGACCTATATTGATTATAATACGATTATGATGAATGTTTTTTAGAATAGATAAATCATATTAAAAAGTGGGGAGTTTCTGATTGATAATTGTTTTTTTTTGGGAAAAATCTGATTATCGGTGACATCGTAAATGTCTTAAAAAAAGTTTCAACCTTATACAATATAAAAAAAAAACTAAGTTGTCAATTTTATCCTCAAAATAAGTTGGCAACATTGTCTAATGAGAGTTTTCTGAGACAAAATGTGTTTTAATTGATTTGTGATCAAGCAAAATGAGCAGAAAGTTTTTATTAACACTGTACAACATTGGGTTTTTAAAAATTTTTGTAAACCCAAATACATGTCAAACCGGTCACGGAGACATCGTCAACAACAATTATGATCAAATAGACAATGTCTCAAGCTTTTGTGAGCTTTCGTAGAAATTTAATATCATATGGACGTTGTATTCAACTTTGTGTTGAGACATTTACGATGTCAAGGTATATTTAGACAAGAGTCCATAATACTACGTGGTAATAATATGTTCCATGATTTTGAAATTCATACATACACGCTGAGTGGCGCTGTAGGTAGAGTGCTTACCTTTCAACCTAAATATATAGGTATTTACATAATACTCTAACTACTCTTAATCATCGAACTAAGATACATGCTACATAATATGATATATATAGAAGATAGAAATATTCTTGAATATATAGATTCTGGGTTATAATATAAAAACTGAACCATCAGATATTTTCTTGACTGTGCCGTATTTGATAGTGCCGTTTATCGCTTCATTATTAATTTGTATGCAATGCTATTTATTATGCAAAATACCTATATTAGTTAGATACTTACCTACCTATGCTTAGAAAAAAAGGGGTAAGTATACTACATCAAATTCAGATACCACAAGATATTTGGCTATGATCTGAGTCGATGAGTTCTTGAATTTTTTTCAAATCAGACAATGGTTATCCAACCAATTTCTCTAATTTTACAATCGAAGATTTTCTTCGAACTCGCAATCGAATATTTTTTTGAAACTAGTGCATTTTTTGTCATTCCCTCAGCGTATGACAAAAAATGCATCTCTAAAAAAATGCATATCTAGTCAGGGAAAGGGTGTAAATAATTTTTTTTTTTTGTTTATTAGACAAAATAATTTTGGCACCCTTAACGATAGTAAAAATTATTTTCGAACTTTATTTTCTAAAAAAAATTGTTTTTAATTTTTTATTTTCGGTTAGATATGATGAAATAATAAAATATATGTATTTTAATTCCGTAACATATTTAGAAAAAAAATTATACATTTTTATCTATTTTCATTATCATATTATTAAATAAACTAATCAAATGAATAATTTTAAATAAGTAATCTATAATTACTCTTTACTCAAGAATAAATTTTTACTTATTGCATATTTTTAAGCATGTAAATTAAATTAGTAGATCGATCAATACTATACATGTATATATATAATTGCATATCTTCATCCATTTACATACATACATACATAGTTCATACTTTTATTATTTATTATTTTACTGCAAAACAAATTCATAATTTTAACAAGCTATTCATTTATAATGTTTGAACAAAATCATTTTTGAAAACAAAATTTTTTTAAGTAAATTACAAATCAAAAATAATTTATTAAAGAAAATTTGAAACAATTTTGAAAATTTAATAAAACTTAAATGATTAAAGGAAATAAGAAATTAATTTAAAAATAACCAAAATAATGTAAATAAACAAAATTGAAATTTTTTTCTTCACAAAAAACTTCAAATATAAATATTTATACAAGAATTATTTATGTAGAAAATAGAAAATGAACAAAAAAATAAAAAATTATGTATAGGTATATATGTACATAAATGTAATTTAACGAAACCCATCTATCTCTCATTGTTGAAGACAAATAATGTCTGAAAACGATTCAATTTCTATATTATAAATACATATTTTTAATTTAATTTAGAAAATTTTTTATTTATTCATTTTTTTTTTTTCGTTTTTTCTTAACCACAAACAATTTCAATGTATAAGTATAAGTGGAGAAGTATTTAATAGTATTCAACAATTTGACTCTATCTATATATATTTGAAATTCCTGTCAAATTCCTGTCAAATTCAATATACATACTGTTGTGTATTCTGCTGTAACATAAAATTTTCTTTTTGTACTATTTTAAAACAAAAACAAAAAACTAGCAAAGCCAAAAAATAATTTTTTGTTTTTGTTATTATTATTTTGCATGCTCAATGAATTTTTTTTTTGTGATTTTAGATCGCAATCCTGATTCTTGAATAGGATTACAGAGTTATGAACTTTTGAGTATGTATATACATATGTAGGTATACATTTTTTAATAAATATAACTAGTTATTGATTTTTTTTATTATTTTCAATTGTAAAATAAATCATTTTGCATACTTTTATAAATATATTTATAATTTGTATTCATAAGTATAATATATTTATGTATGTAAATATAAATACAGAAGTATGTATATTCATTTAATTTTTAATGATTTTATTTTATTTTTGAAGAAAACTTTTTTCATTTTCACACTTAAAATTCTCTATTAAGGGTTTGAAAATATATATATATATATATATATATATATGTACATACATATTTTGAACGAATTTAATTAATTAAATTTTTTTTTTTAACAAAAATAATAATCTATAATATACATTATGTATTACAATATGTAATAACTACTTAATTAATTTTATAAACAAACTTTTTGACCAAAGTTCAAAAACTAATTTTTTTTTCTCTTTTTTAATTTAATTACAAACTTGAATGAAAATTTTTGATATATTAAAATATATGTATAATTTTTTTTTTATAAATATGTCTAAGGATTTATTTAGTATGTACATACATTAATATTTTATTTTATACCGACATTTTTTATATCCGAATCCGAAATTATTTTACATGTACACATGTATAATATAATTAAAATCCATGTAGGTACACACAACAGCAAAAAAAAAAAAAAAAAAAAAAAAGATATTTGTCGTGACATACTAATAAAACACCATAGAAAAACAAGAACAAAAACAACAACACAATATAAAAAAAAGGCAATTTTCATTGGATTGAAACCCAAAAAAATATATAATTTTTTTTTAGGTGTTTTTGGGGTAAAAACTATACAATTTTCTGTCTCTTGATTATTTTCTTTTGAGACAAATATTTTTTTTCTCTTTCTTCCTCTTTTTAATTTTTTTTTTTTGTGTGCATATACAAATGCATGTAGTTTAGCTAGCTATATTTATATATTTCACAATTGATATCAAATAAAAATTGATTTTTCACTTCTTATAACCAAACACACTGTTCTTACAAAAATATTTCTACTCTTTTGATACATAATTGAATTTTATATTACTTATTTGAATATTAATATAATAATACCTTGTTATTTATTTAATATATATATATATATATATATATATACATATATATATATATGTATATTCACTGTTTATTTTATTTTTAGTTGTTTATAATAATTATGATTTTTTTTTTAATTTTTTAAATATTTAAAATGTTTAATTGATTTTTAATTAATTTAATACTTTTTAATAGACATATATACATATATATATATATATATATAATATTTTTTTATTTATTTTAAATATCAGACAATAATGAAATACATCTTCTCTACACGAATATACAAAAACCTTTATAACTTAAGGTAAATTTTCCAAAACAGCAAGCAACAAAAAATTTATATCCAAAATCATAACAAATACTCTTCAATTTCTCAAAAAAAAAAAAAAAAAATTAAAATCTCTCAAGTAGAAGTCTAAAAAACAGTCATGAGTAGTATTGATATGTATAAAAACGTTTGCGTGAAATTTATCTATACATTTTACTGACTGACTGGGTAATAATATGGTCGTGTAAAATATTTTTCTTTTACACAATGTTATGTATATTATATCATGTTGCTAGACGTACCATCGTCCATTGATGTAGGCATTGGATTTCTTGTGTGTATTTAAAAAATAAAAAAAATCTTTTTTTTATTTTATTTTACAATTACATTGCTAAAATGAATTTAATAGTGAGTGTTTAAAGGAAAATATTATGTACATATATAACATATATATTTATATTGTAATTGAATTGAAGGAGTTAATGAAATAGTTATTAAATAAGTGGTAATCAGGAAAAATTTTTGTTATACATGTAAAAATATGCATGGATATTTTATTTTAAATATTTAGGATTAAAAAAAGTTTTCTTTTTTTTGTTTTTAATTTAATTAAATGAGATTTAAAATGGTTTTAAACATTTAATTAAAAAATTTTTATTTTTGTTTCCATTTTCGCTTTTTTTGGGATATTTACGGAAAGTAGAAAGATTTTTATTTTACTTTTTAATTGGACAATAAGTATAAATCAGTGAAGTGTGGATTTAATGCAAGATGCAAGATATATAAGTTTTTTGTTTTTAACATAAATTGTTTATAATTTCAATATATTTTTTTTCATTATTATCATTCATTCAATTTTTACTTTTTAGATTACAAAATTATAAATATTATATTAAAAAAAAAAAAAAACAATTTTGAGCATAGCCAAAAAATTAAAAAAAGAAAACAAGATTTTAAGAACCGAGATTTTGAAAAACAAGATTTAACAAAAACGAGATTCTGAAAAACAAAATTAAAAGAAAAAACAAGATTACGTAGTGGACCCCTAATCGCCATCTGGTCTTACAATTTCATAAACGAATATTACCTACTTATAAAAATTTATGCAATTTTGGTAATGGAGATTTATTTTTTATATTCAACTATCCGTTAGAGATGATAATTATTGAAGCCTATTAAAAACATTTGTATACCTACCGAATACCGCATTTATTTCTGAAAAATTCGTTAATTAAATATTTTTGATTTTTTTTTTCTAATATTTAAAAGAAAAAATGAAGAAATAGATAAAAAAATTATCAAATTTCACAAAAATCCGTTTTCAACGAAAATACGGCTTCCCAGAGTAGCTTTGATATTATAATTCAGTTTTCACCAGTCATAATTATTTTCACAAAGCAGTTGATTAATATACGATACGGAATAAAACCTTAAGTTGTGTGTTTTTACTATTCTTTATTAGTTTTATTATTCAGACAATTTTACTTTTTTAATTATAACCGAAATTCGAATTCGATGAAGTTTAATACTTAATTAAACAATACCGCTAATTCCCCTAATTGGATTTTACTAATAAATTGAAATACTTTATTAAAATAGTTAACTGTTTGTTGTAACAGTGTTTTAATTCTGTAAATGGAAAAAACGGTTGTTTAATTAGACGTATGGTTACCTATTTGAAGGACTGATCAAAAGTGTTCTAACATACATTTTTCTGTATTTTGCAAGGTATAATGTGGAAATCAATGTATGAGCTAAGCCTAGTTATAATTTAGTTTTTATAACTGACTTTTACCAAAGAACATATAATAAGAAGTCTCATCTGGATATTTTTCTATTTTTAAAAATAAAAATTATTGAAAATATTTATAAATATTTGAAAATAAAAATTGAACAGCGCAAAAAAGAGAATTTATAATTTTGTAAAAAAAAAAAAAAATACAGTAACCAACGATTAACCATCCATTGATCCATTCCATATAGATAAGATTGAAGAACAAAATTTTTGTTTTAAAGGTCAAAAATGGGATATCGGGATGTTGTGCTGCATCCCGCTATATAAAAATAATATTCTAAAAATTTGTATGGGTTGAGCCTTTTTCTTATTATGTATACCTACCTATTCGATGATCTAAATTTAATAAAAAAGTCTCCAAAAGTTAAATTTTGGTTTAATTTTAGATATCATCTGATGTATACATACTTAATTTAATTTATATATATTTTATGACTTTACAAAAAAATATATAATTTAACAAAAAAAAAAAAACTACTACTAATTACTTTATAAAAATTACCCACCTTACAAAATAAAATTAAAACAGCACGTGTTTTATTGAACTATAGCAGTTCTAATATTAGAATACATTTTATTCCTGTCAAAATATAATTTTTAAAAACAAATTCATACATTTTTTTATTATCATCTATTAAATTGGTCTAATTTTTTATGAATCATAAAAAATTGCATTCAACATAAAAGAAACTAAACAATAATAAACTTTTTAGAAGAAAAATAACTTAACCAATAAAATAATATAAAAGTAAAAAATATGTACCTACATACTCGTATAAGATGTACAAATATTTTCTAAAAACGAATAAGCCAAGGAAATTATAAAGGTTTATTATAAGTACTTGTACTCTATTCACTACTCACTACTAACAAAGAAAATTTTTTATAAGAAAATTTATATATAATAAAAAATTGAGAGCCCAAAAATATATCCAACCAAGATCCAACTCGTGACTTCTCTATACATATATCTACATATATATATAAATATCATTCGCTTTTATCAAGAATCTTTTATATTTGATACACATTAAAATAATTCAAAAAATAAAAATATTTCAACAAACATATGTTGAACTGAGTGAGTTAGTTATTGTCATTTTAATAATATGTATTATGTACTCATTTACTGTTCTCGCGTATCGCAAATTCTCAAGCAATTAACTCAATTCTCAACAAAAATTCAATTTGAAAAAACCCAAGTTAAAACTCATATTTTGGATGTATGATTATGATATTATAATATGACTGATTTGATTATACAGGATAAACTCGGACTGGTAAAAACAAAGAAAATGTCTGTATAACAAAATGTTCATAAAATAAAATAAATTTCCTCTCTAATTCTCTCAAATTTCTGAATATATTATAGTCTCTCATCCTTAAATAGATAGATAGAATAGAAAATCACAAATACATTCATATATTAGACTAAACAAAAAATAAAAAGGATATCATTAAATCTATACCATACTGTTATGTGTTGATAATATACTAAAAATAGTGAAAAAGCACATTTTTATTAGTTAAAAAAATATATGTAACGTGAATAAAGGACCTATAAAGAAAATGTAAAAGGATATTATAAATGCGTACTAAAAAAACACTTGATATATTTATGTGCTAATAACAATATGAATATAATTTTTTTTTAGTATGATGTACTAAAATATGAACAAATTCATTTTTGATATTAAAAATATTAATTTAAATTTTTTTTCTTTAATTTTTCAATTACTAGACAACTTTGTTTTTTTTTTTTTTTTAGTAATGTAAACAACCATTTTGACATGATTTATACACATATAAAATGTAGTACAAATAAAATAGAAACTAATCATAAAATAAACGAAAGAAAATATATCTCGAATTGAAAATATACATGTATTAATCTACATACACTCTATACGAAATTATATATGGAAGTGTATATGCAATGCATCAGGAAAAATATATATAAAATTCATGTTAACTCTTTTATGCCAGTTAATTAATTATTATTGTTTTTTTTTTTCAAAAGAAGCATGCTCTCTACTCTATGTCATTAATTTTAGTACACAAAGCGGTACATATACATAATCATAATATTATGTACTAATATATTATTATAGTGTTACACTTCATTGTTAGCTACATTTCAAAGAAAATTTAAAAAACGATTCAAATAGAAAAAAAAAAGCATAGAGAGGTCAAAATCAAAAGTGACAAAGTGCCAGCTACATTAAAGCTAATACTAAAATAATGTATTGAATTCAGCTCAACTAAAATGTTTACTGGTTTTTATGCTGTTACGTGAACATAACATCAGATAGGTTATATTATAACATCTTAATATATTAAGATGTAAATATATATATATATATATATGTATATATATTTATACCTTATTATAAATAATCGTCATCATTATAATGACTCTAAAAGTAGTGCTATCAGTATATTAGGAATAACTACAAAATAAATTATTTGTTGGTTTACTTAGCTAAGTTTTAAGGGGAGAGCACAGAACTATTTGTAATTTTAAACTTTTTTATACCAATAAAAAAAAACAATTTTAACGGTTCTGTTTTTCTATACAGTTTTTCTTTTACCATTTTTTTATGTCAGGGAAATTTTTCTTTTAATCTGAATTCATACATGCACTTACATACATCCGAATGTATATAAATATATATAGTGTTGTATCATTGTAAATAAGGAAGAAAAAATAATATATATTTACATATATATATATATACAAATATAAATTTTTTTTTTAAACAAGAAAAAATGAATTATTTTCCAATTGTTTGAGGAAAAACAAAAAGAAGTAATTAAAATTAAAATAGTGTTGCCATACTATATCATATAAAAGATTAGATAATTTTTATCTATATGAATAAATTATGTAAAAACAAAAAAAAAAAAATTTAAAAAAAAAACAAACAATTTACTGACATTGACAGATAATTGTTACAATATAACAGAACATTTAGGTAGTAAGTGTAGGAGATAGGTAACAGTTCTTAACACTAAGTAAAAAATAACTATATATGCAATGAAAATGACGAATGAAGATGTTGAAAACAAAAGAAAATAGTAAAATACAAATAAGGAAATAAAATTTGAAAAGCAAATTAAATACAAAAAAAAAAAAAAAACAATACAAATATATAAGAGAAATTATAAAAGCAAAATAAATCAGATATTTGGTAAAAACAAAAAAAAGAAAGAGAAGATATTTTTCTTTTGCATTTATGTTCTTTTTTCTCTTTGATAAGAATTAAATAAATTATTGAGGTCAAATCCACAAAGTTGCTTTAGCAGAGTCAATATAGAGCACAGCCGATTTGATTCAATTGATATTCTAAAGAAATAAATTACTTAAAATGTAATTTAATATAACTTAAGATAATTTAAATAAATTTAAAATATTTTCATTTGATTAATATCATTAGCTCATTAGATATTGGATTAATTAGTTGTTAATTTAAATCTTGAAATTATAATTACTTAGTTAACAACAAATATTTAAAAAATTAAATATTTCAATTTGACTAACTATTAGTTATAAATTTACTTATTAAATCCGTATAATATTGTTCATATTAACTTATGGACATTTGAAAAACTATTTTTGAAAATTACTTACATTATACATACTTAAATTATTTCATATACCATCGTACAATGTATTTATTTATATTTATATACACATTAACTATTTCCGATGTAATTATTTAAAAAAAAAACAAAAAAAACAAATCATTGCGGTGGTGTAAAAGCGCTAATTAATGAACTTTGAATATAGTTATATGTCGTTAACGTTTCAAGGGTGGTTTATTAATTTCCTACACTTATTTTTTTTAAGACACATTGATTTTTACAGAGTTTAGAGATATTCTCTTTCAGGTGAAACATTTTAAACTTTAAATAAATTGTACATTACTGTTATTAATATTAACTTTTTTTTAAAAACAGGAACCTTATCCAATAATAGTTTTTGTTATATAAAACTTACAGTGCCTTATGAAAGAATTTTAAAATTTACCTAATTTTCTGTGTGTACTTCTATATGAAATTAATAATAAAACTAATGATTAAGAATAATGGTACAGGCAATTTAGAAATCAGGTTTTCTATTCAAATTTGTATATGCTATAATAATGCTTTATCTTTTTTGTTTAACTATTCCATTAATTTTTCCATCACAGAAGTACTGATATTAAGCTAATTTCGATAAACGTTATTAAATTCTTGTAATAAAGTATACATATTTTTAAGTTAAGCTTAAAATTTTTTTTACATGATAGATTTTATAACTTCATATCAAAATAATTTTGTATTTAAATATTTCAAGCAAGAACAATTTCAGTGTATTGACGCTTACGTTAAAATATTTTTGCACCAAATTTGTTTAAACCAAAAAATTAAGTATAATCTTCATCATTAAAATACCTTCACATAATTATGTATTGAAGTATTTTAAATGATATTCGAAATCTATCGAAAATATTGAGGCTTTCTTTTTTTCTGTTATCAAACAATATTTTCGGGATTTTTTAAAATTATATTCGGTATTATAAATTTTACAAGATGGTTGTCAAAATTTAAAATGATGTACGGAGATAACCAAATTTTTTAAAATTATACATGCCAATATTTCTCATATGACTTTTTGTCTCTATCCAAAATTATCTTTTAACACTAACAGGTAGTGTATATATATCGAGTTAACAGTTGTAAATTCCTATTAAAAAACAAAATTAATTTCAACAGATTTCTCTTTACGTTCATATAAAATTTATTCTGATTTTATCGATTTATGTAGTTTATTTGGCCTGAATATGAATCGTTTATAATTAGCAAATAAAAAAAAATTGATTTATAGTGAATGTATGTATACTTTTATGTAATTGATTTTTTTTATTTATTTGCTAATGTTTCAGGATATAGCACAAGACAATGTTAATATTTACAAAGAGTAAACTTAATAAAATTTACAAAATATCAAAATCTCATTCGATGTCATACCATGAGTAATTATTACTAACGCATGGCTGAAACAGAAAATAATTTCCTCAATAATTTTAATGATTCAAAATATAAAACTAATAATAAAAAAATAATAATAATGAAAAAACAGAGACATCTACTAAAAAAAAAACGTTTTTGAAATTCACCATTAAATTATTTTAAAATATTTTGATGAAAATAATTTTCGTTTCCAAAATAAAATATCTAAAATAAACGATTTCTTTTTTTACTCATTCATTAAATTATTATTACAACTGTTTTTTATCTTGTTTAAACAAAAACAAACTAAAAAAAAAAAACTTAATTCAAAAACACATTCCATAATAATAATATAAAAAAAAAATGATCTGGATTACTCTAGGATATTTTGTTTTTGTGTACAAAATTAAAATTATAAAATTTCGGTGTCAAACTAAAGATTATAAATTTTTTATATTCCGCGAATTTTTTAAGTGTCGCTTTCAATCTTTTTTTTTTATTAGGTACCATAATGATATCACAATGAACATTTTTTGATCTAAAGATAGTTTTTGGGTTTTTGTATCTGAAATCTGAATTAATAATTCATAAAATTAAAGGATAAATTATAGAACATGTTGTATAAGATTTGTTTGGTTGGCACGTGATTAAAATTTTAAATATATTTAATTAGAATATAACAATACTATGTACATAATATGTATAAGGATTAAAATGAACAGTGAATAGTTGGTGGATAACTATAATAAATGCATAAAGATAAAACAGTTAAATTTTTTAAGTTTTGATATCGAGGTTGATATTCGGTTATTTTCAACAATGAATAAAAAATATTTTTTTTGGTTTTAAAATTAATATGAAAATTTAGTTTTATTAGTCTCTATTGCTATTATTGCTCTGACTAATAATTTACTTTTAATGTTAATCCTATTGAAATATATAAATAACAACGTAATTATTCATACATAATTATACTATTAAAAATGCAAAATTTCATTGTTATCGTAAGATCTGAAATGTCAAAAAAATATTTTTTTTTACATTGTCTTATGATTGTATGATGTTTATTTGACAATGGAATTGCAACTTATTTTTACATCACCAGTTGTTAAATTGTGTATCCGCAAATGTACAGTGCTACATTTGTTGATCACTTTTCTCAAGTAGTATAAACAATAAGTAAACCATTTATAGATAAAAGAGGGAAGATGAGTGAAGAAAGAGGGATTAATTATAAATTAAAATTTAATAATTAAAATAAATGTTTTCGTTTTTTAAATTATTAACATTTTTTATTTTCTTTTACAAATTCCATTCTTTAACAAAAAGTATGAAAATATGAGTATAGATTTTTGAAATTCGATTTGACGTTTGTTTCAGACAAAATGTGTTTAGAATGATGGGAATGGTAAATTTTATTTTTTATTGTATTTTATATGTACATTGTATCGGATTAAAGTTTTTGTTACGATGTCAACAAGATCATCATCATCATCATCATCATTGTCCTGCAACCCCATCCGTTGGGCATAGGGCGGAGTATACTATGTGGATTATGAGCTAATTATAAGAAAAAAAAAAACAATCTGTATATTAACTAACGATCACAAAAAACAAAGAAAATTGTCAACACTGAAATTCATAAACAAAATATTTCGTATTTTTTATTTTATAAAACTGTTCAATAAGTAATCTGATGAGAATTGAACGAGCTTATATTTTTTTCATCAGATTAAATTGGATATCATATTCTGTTTACACGTGAGATTTGAATTAGTTTCAGATTTAGTTTTAAATTTTGCATGACGTGTAAATACGTGCGTATTCGCTTAGTAATTTAATAAAATAATCAAAATATGCGTGATTTGATGATTAACACTCTCAGTTGATATGTTCCATAATCGATATTTTGGCAATAAATTTTTTTTTTGACAAACTACTTGACTCGTAATAAATGCAACGATACATTATAGTACTATGCTTAACGAACTAAGCAGAGTATAAGAAGAAGATCAAAGTAAATAATAAAAAAATTAAGAACAATATGTTGGGTAGTTTCTTTAATGTAAATTTGTTTTTTAATTTTTTCTCAATAATTGTAAACTTGAAATACGTATCATACGAGATGTAATCGTATATATACACATTTTAGAAAATTAAAATACTTACGTAGAAAAGTATATAAATTAATGAATCTAAATATTTACAATAAGTATTATTCGTTTTATTTAAATAATTTTTTTTTTCAATACGGTGTTACAAATGGAAAATTATTTCAAAATACCCAACAAAAATATTTTTTCGTACAATTTAGAAATTAAATTAAAATTCCAGCAAAAAAAAAAAAAAAAACAAAAAACAACTCATTTGAAATCATTAAATCACATGACTCAACTTAGAACATTATCTAGTTAAGTATATCTTTTAGTTTTTATTTAATTTTCATTATTATTTTTTTTTTTGTTTCTTTTATACGTAAACATAATTATAATAGTTCATTGTACCTTGGCAATAATTTAAAAATTAAGAAACAAAAAATGAACAACAACAAAAGAAAACAAACAGAAAAATTAAAAAAAAATTATTTTAATTTCAATCGTCAGTAGTAGATTATATTCAATAATTTCTAATGTTCTGGCAATGATGTAGTTTTATTTAATTGTATCATTTTACAACAAGAAAATATAATAAAAAGCCTTTAAAATGTAAATGTATATGTAAATTTACTGTATCTATACATATATAAATAAAGAATCGATTTTTTTTTGCTAACCTGTTTTTAATTTTTTTCCCTTCTTTTATTACAAGAGAGTTCAAAAGACACCTAGCTAGACGAGTTAATAAGGCATTTAACAGTGCTTACTTGCTCTGTTCTGCTGCTGAACTTTAATGATGAGATGACTATGAAGAAAAACAAACAAAAAAAAAAAAAACAAAAGGAAAATAGAAGAAAATGAAAGGAGAGAAGAAAAAAAAAGTTTTCCATTGCGCGTGATAAAAAAAATTATGATTTTTTTTTTCTATATAATGTATGTACACATTATTATACATATGAACAAAACCAACAAGAGAATCAAATTTTAGAACATGCAAAAGGGAAGTTATCACATCACACCTGAATGTACTAAGCATGTACATACATGAATATATTTGAATAAAATCCAAATCACGTTTTTAAAATCATTTTAAATTTCGTCTTATTTTTTTTTATATCTTTGATGGTAGATAGATACTTAATCTATCTTTGTTCTTTCTATGTATTTATACAAAAATATATATATAAAAAAGGTTTAAATAAATAATTTGAAACCGTTACTGTCATAAGACTAAAATAAATAATATTTTGTAATGATGACCAGAAAAATCAACTGTGCATGTCCAAAAATGAAATTTTAAAAATATATGTACAAAAATGTGTGTATAATATTTTATATCTTGTAATCTATGTATGTATATGTATAAAAATAACTATTAAATTGTAAAACAAAGAATATCATGTAATTTTGCAGAAAATAGACTACTAATATTATTCTTTATCCTATAAATAACTTCAGTAGATTTAAATGAAAGTTAATCTAAAAAATTAGACTTTCAATATTGTAAAAAGAGATTTAGAAATATAAATTATGAAATAATTTATAAAATTAATAAGGGAGTTAGTTATTAAATTTAAATAATTAAAAAATAATTCGGATTTAATTGAATATTAAAAATAATATTTAAAATAAATTAACTTTAAATATGATGTTTATAGTGAAAAAGAAAATTTATTGAAAACGAGAATTTTAAGTCCTTATATTATGAATTGTTATTCAAAATCAAAATCGGTATTTTGATTATCAGTTGTCAGCATATTACTGATAAATTGTGAATACTGACAGTAAGAGTCAGTTGTTCTGACATTTTAAAGCAATTTTATTAAGTTGTAAATTTTAGCGTGACAAAATATATTGTGTTAGGCAGCGTTTACACACCAATATTCTTCAATATTTATTGACGATTTAATATTGAAGAGAGAGACATTTGTGTTTACACATCAGTTTTTAAGCAATCAAACAATTTGTCAGTTTTTTCTTATATATTCACCAAAACTAATATAAAAATAAAAACTTTTTTAATCAAGTAAAGCAAATTTTTTATTATTCGCCATATTTAATTTTGTCTCAATAAATATTGAAGAAAATAGTATAAATTCTATTTTTTTCTTCAATATATATTGATATCATTGAATATATTGAATGAAGTCTAAACGCTGCCTTAAAAAAAACATGTTTTTGACTTAAATTGTTTGTTTTTTTTTTTTATTCAAATTTGTTTGTTTTTTATTTGAGTTGTTCGTTTTTATTAAATTGTAAATATTTTTTATTTTATATGCCTTAAAGGTATTAAAATAAATATTTTTTTTTTAGTAATACAAAAAAAAAATCGGTGAACGAAATTCAAATAATTATTTCTTTTATAAAAAACTTAAACAAAATAAAAATTTAAAAATTTTAGCTGTCAAAAAAACGTCAATTTTCTCAGTATTCACAATAGAACAAAATTTTGTCAGTGGTATCATGATGGATTTCCTCTTCATGGACGAACGTTCGGACAATTTTTTTTTCCACTATAAATGAAACACAAATACCATTAAAGAAAATTTTATGATTTCCTTTCAATGCGCGAAGGACTGACATTTGTTATGTAGTCAAACAAGGTTGACGTTTAAAAATATGTTTGCATGCGTTGATATTACTTTTATTAAAAAAATTTAAAATTTTGTCAAGAGTAATAATGGATAATAACATTATAATATTCGAAAAAAATAAAATATATGGCTTTGCTTTTATCTTAAAATATAAATAATTTGTTAGAAATAAAATAATCTTATACTAAAAAACAAAAAAATTAAATTTCATATCTTTTTCTTAAAAAACATTTGAAATTCTATATGTGAATGCGTTCATTCATAAATCGAGATAGCAATAAATATTTATAAAATAATTATATATCTATCCTGTTCTTTTACTTCGTCCTTCAGCCAAAAGTTAAAAATATTTTAACTAAGAAATTGGATGAAGAAAATGCTCGGAGAGGATTTTTTGTGTATGTGTTGGTAAAATAAAATTTTTTGATTGGTTAAAAAATTTGTCCGGATGTTCGTCCGTGAAGACGTAATCCACCTTCACTTCACAATATCAAATAATATCTCAACTGAGAAAATTTCTCAGCTGTCAGTCGACTGAAAACTGAACATCGCTATAGGAGCCTTAAAAAGAGATTTTAGATGATTAAAAGTCTGATCTAGAAAGCAATCTAAGATATAGGTGGGAACATTTTTTTAATTAAATCAAAATCGACTCTTGTTAGTAGCTTTGTTACACCCCTATTATAAATCAATTATACATCAATAGTTGTCAATATATTGATGAGAAAATGTTGATGGTGGTTCTATATTTTCATCAATATTTGTGTCAAAATCAGCACAGGTAAAAAAATGACTTTTTTTGGGAATGATAATAAGTAATTATAGTAATTATTGTAATAAAACAATTGATATATGTATATATGTACATATCTATTATAAAAATGTGCAAAATCATAATTTGTTGAAAAATTCAATTTAAATTGAAGTCAAAAACATTCGTCCAGAAATTATCGTTATTCATATATGTTTCGAAAATATTAAAAAATCAGAACATTTCCATTGTTTATTCAAATATGTCATTGCAAAATGTCAAAATATGGATACAAAAATTTATGAGTTCAAAATTGATGTGTAGTATATTATTTTGGCAATAATATTGATGAGAATATTGATGTGTAATAGGAATCTTACATTTTTTGTTTCGATTTCCAATTACTAAATTTTTTTATTTACACATTTGACATTATGTTATTAAAAGTTTTGAAATAAAATTTAATGTAATGTTTTATGACAATGTTTTGATCTGTAAACACCAAACAGAATACATAATGAAAGTGGTACAAGTCTGCCCAAATTTCAAGAATTTCTAAGAACTAAATAAGAAAAAGCTATTTGAAAAAAAAATATGAACTTAGGTCCATATGCTAGTGGAATAAATATAATAAAATAATATCAAATCAATTATATACGAATAAAAACATATAAGTAAAAACACTCCACCCCAATTTATTGAAATCCTGTTTTTTCTGACGGCAGGAAAATTTAGACAAGGCTATACTTAAAAACAAAGAAAAATAGTTTTATTTGACAAAAACAAGTTAGCAATGAATCGATTCCCTCCCCTAAAAATGTATATTTAGTAAAAAAAAAAACCTTGAACCTTGTTGAACCTTAAATCGTAAATCGTTTTTATGGTAAAAACCAAGAAATTTTAATTGACAATTCAGATTTTTTTCTTTTCATCTCTTCTTTATAGATTTATGATGTTTGAAAAAAAAAAAATATTGCTCCATTTATTTATTTGTCAAAAGTGGATGACGAAAACGTAAAAGGGAATCAGAATTTATTTTCGTAATACTTTCAGCAAGCTTGTCGACTTACTTATTGTCAGTAATATTAGTATATATGTCCTGGATAGTCAGAAAAGAACAATTTTATAAAATGAAATCCGGCTTTAATTTCAAATAAAATATCACTAATAGCAAATTCGATCAATAACAAAATATGAATTTTTTATTACAATTTAGTTGTATACCCTATTGTAGTGATGACAACGATGATTAATTGTTTTTTTTATTTACCTAATTGTTTTTTTTAATTACTTATGTACCTCAATAAATATTACAATAAAAATAATTTAACAAATCTAATTTAATGTAACCTTTTGCATAAACAATCGGTTTATATTAAAGAAGATATTTAATATACTTACATACATTAAAACATTTGTTAATGTGCCAACATTTTCATAACATTATATATGTATGTATGTTGCTTGCAATTAAATAATTTGCATGGTTATTAAATGACGCATTTATCTTTTTGTTATTCAAAATATCCCACTATGAAAATTATTTTTTTATCAATTTAACTACAACACCTGTTTTCTAGGTTCTTCTATTTAAAAAAAAATAATTGTGCCGAAATACATTTAAAAAAAAAAAAATAATAATAAATAAATATAAACCCATTGTCTGAGAATGCAATATTTGCGCAAAATATAATTTAAAAATCTTTATTTAGAATACATTTAAAAATCATAATTTTTTTTTTATTTAAATAAAAAAAATCACAAAATTGTGTAGACAATGTTTATTTAGATTTTAGACCATTAATATTATTAGGAAAATGAAATGTCACTGTGATTGGATTTTTGTACATTTTTATTCTTTTCTTTATGAATTATTTTTATGGGTCATTGTCACAACAAAAATTCCTCCTTTTTCTTTATATATAGGTAGGTACGCATTCGATTCTAAAAATTTGTTTGTTATTTTTAAAATAAATTTTTAATGTTTCAACAATTTTCAAGTTTTATCTAGCTTTAATCGGGATAATAATATTAATTTGATCCTGTTGCCGATGGTGAAAAATTGGTTTTCCTAGAATATACAAATTTTCAGTAACTAGATAAGTATGGTTGATATAAACAAAAAAGTAAATATATATATACATAATATATTTGTTTAAATTTATGAATGAATAAATTCAATTAAACATCTGGGTTAGTATTTTGTAATTTTATTTGTACAAATCATACTGAATGTTTTAATTTATATTTTTTTTATCACATCTTTCCGTTGGATCCTGATAACAAGAGTTAATAGAAAAATTTTGTACTAAAAAATTTAAAATAAATTATTTATTTCATTTGAAGTTACTTCCGCTTGATTGCAAATATTTGTGTTGTACAGTTTTAGCAACACAATCAAATTATGTGTAATTAAATATTGTAGATTTTATATCACATGTGTAATAGTACATTTTTGAAATGGCACTTATACATATTAGGTTTGTCACAAAGTACGTTTATTTTATTCTTCAACAATCAAATATTTTCATAAATCAAATTTGGTTCATTAATCATTGCAGAAAGTAAGATAACTATGACATTTAAAATTTCTGAAATAAATTTTAAACTATACATTTGATGAGTGAGATATCCCATGACATTGTAAATGTATCGACAATGCTGCCAACACATTGACGTATGATTTGAAATGTCAAAAAAAATTTTTTTTACATTGTCTCATGATCGGTAATTAATTTGACAGTGTATCCGTGACTCATTTTCATGACACGGAATGTTAAATTATGTATCCGATGTTATAGTTTGGTACAGTTGAGTTGAGTTTTATAATATTTCACAAATGTTTGACAAATATATTCAATTCAAAGATGTTAAAAATTTATCCACAAGAATATAATATTTCGACATTTGATTTGATGTTTATTATCAGAGACAATGTGTTTAGAGTGATGGGAATTGCAAACAAAGCACATTATGTTGCCATTTCAGAAAATGAGTACTTTTTCAATTTTCCCATGTAAGTAGAAATTATTTATTATAATTTCATAAAAGTAACAACATCAAAATAGTTAAAAACAAAGTGCATACTTGTAGAAATTATTTATTAAAAATTATTTATTAATTATATATTTGATTTCTCCATCCACGTCCACGGCTTGATAAAATAAAAAGCCCCAACTTCTAATAATCAAACTGTTAAAAATTAAAGTATGTCAAATAAATTCAGTTGATACAGTCTAATTTGTAGGAAATCATGATTCATAATGATCAACAAATATCAAAGATTCAAAATGAATTCATTGATATAGCCAAGGTATTGTGATAGATTGAATCATTCTAATATAATATCTGGTACACTTATGACCACTTATGATGAAAAGTTTATATATATTACATAAAGAAGTACAGTACATACTCTATAACCTACCAGTTAATAAAAATTAATTAACATTTATTATGGTCAAAGCGCTCTTCAAATATATTCACTTCACTTATTTTCTAAATTATCAGACTAAGGGCAAATGAAACGAACACAAAAAAGTATAATTGTTGAAAATTAGTCCAATATTTTCCTTTTAATTATACTAAATAAATTTATCATACAATTACTCGTTATTTTGTCTACTACTTACAGACTTCTTCAGTGTTTTGTACTCGACTTGTTGTACAAAAATTTTACTCTAACGCTAGAAAACAAGTTTTTATAAAAACAAAAAAATAACACTTTGGATAATATGAACAATAATCAAAAGTGATTCCCTTAAACAACCAACAACAACAAATTTGACCTTAATAGTTATGTTTTCTATAATCTCTTGCTTCTGGTGTGTTTTCTATAAAAAGGATTTTTAGTAAATCTTGCGAATTTTGAAAGCTGGCAAAGAAAGATTTACCACCCAAATAGGAATATTTTTTTTCTGCTTGTCAATATTTTGCTGCAAAAAATAAACATTTATTTGAACTTGAAGATCCGCTTACATTGGTCAATTAGAAACATTTCAATGTAGCTCATTCAAAGACACAAACCAGAAAAATTTAAAATCTATTGATATAAGTACTTAGTTACTTTATTTTTTTTTTGTGTAATTTTAATTGTTTTGATTACTTACTTTATAAAAAAAAACTTCTAATTTGAAAAACCAATTTTATTGATTTTATGATGTTTTGCTATTTTTTGATGTTTTTATTTGGTTCTTGTAGTAAATATATAGTTTTCCTATATGGTTTAGAGCTTGGATTTGTGTTTCTATAAATATTTTATTTGTAAGATGGCCACAAAAATTAGTACTTTTTAATTTCTTTTTATTTTTTAATCGGTAATTTTTTGCGGTAATACGGTAAATTATGAAAAAGCTTATATTTAAATTTTTGAGTTCCTATGAATAAGGTAAAAAGTTTTACATACATTTATACCTATATTAGATTGGATTAGTGCTCAAAGCAGAGTAAGCTTGAAAATGAAAAATTAGCGAATTAATTGGTGATTGGTTTTAATGATTCCGGTTTTAGGTAAAACTTTTATATATAATATAAACATAAAACAGTAAATAAATCAATTTATTAAGGGTATTTAGTTTACTACCACTTTTATGCTACTTTCAAGAAATAAAACAAAAACCTAAAATAAACCGGTCTATTGAATAAATTATCAATAATATCAAAAATAGTGAGCACAACAACATGTTGATTTTAAATATTATACAAACAATATTTAAATATAAACTTTTACTTATTATTATTACTTATAAAAATGAATAAACAAAATGAATATTTTTATACCTATTCTATTTCACAAAAAAATAATGCAGGTCAAATTTCAAAAGTATTCATTTTACGCGCCAATATATCGAAATTACTAGCATTTACACAATTTTATCATAAATTAAGTTATAAAATGTTAAGCAAAACACCTTCGTTATTTTTTAGTTGTAATACATGATATGATGCACGCGATCTTTTTATTGATAGAAAAGGTAAATAAACAAAAATAAATGAATTTTTATTTTTTATACTATAATAAAAAAAAAAAAAAAATGAAAATAAATTTCCGTCGCCACCCCGTCTTTACCTACTCCGTGTTATCAACACAAAAACAAAACAATATAATGTATAACAAAAATAAAAAAACTTTCAACCGGCGACTGCTTATACACATCAAAAATAAAAATAAAATTAGAAGAACGACAACGAACCTATTATAAAAATATGTTGTTTTGTGTGGTATTACCGTAAAAGCAAAAAACTACAAATAATATAAAAACGACTATAAACAAAAACAAAATAACATGAACAAAAATTATTTGGCACAACTTTACTTGCCTTTTTAAACTTGGAACATAATTTTTAATTATTCAGGAAAAACAAAAAAAAATAAATAAACAAAAAAATTAAAACAAATAAATAAGAATCATTACACATATATATCTATATATATATATATATACTATTTTTATTTTGCAATTATAAGAGAATTTAAAAGAAAAAAAAACTGTGCTAAACTGTTATGATAACACTACTATCTCATTCGTAACTTAAAAAAAAAAAATATCAAGAAAAATAAAAGCGGTTAGTTACATACGATGAGCGAGCACATTTTCAAGAGTAAAAAAAAAAAAATAAATAAAAAAATTAAAAAAAAAAGTACCACATTGTAAATACCGCAACAACACATAACGCAAAAGAACGTGCAAGGAATTTATTTCACTTAACGATTAATGAACGAATGAATGAACGAAATATATATATATATATAAAAAAATTAATAAAAAAAAGAGTATAGCTACTACAACGCGATACGGTAAATGAACAACACCAAACGAATGTTAAAAAATATTGACAGAATACAAGGTATGTTTAATAAAAGTAAATAATATGTAAGTATGTAGGTAGATATAGGATATACGAGTTTACAAAAAAAAAAAAAAAAATGGTGAAATTAAAAGAACAAAACAAACCAACGTAAAAAAAAATATTTACGGTGTAAGTTAGTGTTACACACACCGGTATTACGAAATGTCTCTACTTACTATCTCTGCGTTGGGAAACACAAAAATAAAAAAAAAAACTTAAATAAAACTAACATAAAAAAAACAGGAACAAAATTTAAAATTTTTATCTATATACATATATACATGTATAAAAATATGCAACTTTTATATTATCCAATAGATATGAATGGAATATTTATATTGATATGTAAGTATCTCTATATATATATAGATATATATATACACATATTCATATTAACATTATAATATAAAAGTCATGTTGTTCTAATTCTCACTTAAGAGTTAATTGACCGACCATTCGTCTACAATCTACAACATAGTGGTTATCGTTGTCGTCATTGTTATACTCATCGTTTATGTTTAATATAACAAAACGAATAAAAAAAAAAATCGAAACAAAAAACCACACAAAATTTTATGAGTGAATTTATGAGTTGCATGACACAGTATATTATAAATACGGTGCGATACTGATTTTTGTTAAAATAGAC
Organism: Argyra leucocephala; assembly: GCA_963942445.1. Lineage (NCBI taxonomy): Eukaryota > Metazoa > Arthropoda > Insecta > Diptera > Dolichopodidae > Argyra > Argyra leucocephala. The sequence continues at coordinate 28,762,011 of OZ012677.1, forward strand.
ATAACTACACACATATATTTTTTTAAATTTTTGCTACTACATTATTGTTCTAAGAGGGTTTTCCTACCTTATTTTTCAACTAACATGAAATTTAATATAAGAATGGTGGTTGATGGTTATTATGATAATAATTGCATAGAAATTTTTATGTTAGGACTTAAAAATACACAATCAAAAAATTCATCAAAATATATGAAATGTGGGAAGACAATTTTTTTGGGAATAGAGATAGAGCGAATTTGATTAAAAATAAGGGAGGAATATAGCTGATAATATATTTTTGAATTTATTAATAATAATTTTGATGAATTGATATTAATGGACATCAAACAACATGCATGTCTATATATGTATATGTATATTAGTGTTGCTTGAATAATTTTACAGAATGATTTTAATCTAATTATTATGATTCTTTTTTTTATGTAAATTTAATATTATAAACAATATAAAATTTAATGTTGCATGTGCAATATTACAAAGAAATGTAAATAAAATTTTATAGCTTTAATAGCTTACATATATGTACATAATATTAAGTATTATTGTAATATTTGAATTATAATATTTCTAGGTCAGTGGTACACAATCATAAATAATGCTTAATGAATTTAAAATATTAATTTTTGTTTTTGATTTTACTGACTAAGTATATAGAAAATTCCTTTAATTATAAACCATAGCTTATTGAAATATTTCTAATGGTAAATATAAGTAGGTAAATTAATTATGTAACTATAACTAATGATTGTGAAAATATAACTTGGTTTTAGGAAGATACATTTTTCTTTAAAAGGATTATTTAATGATCTTATTTTGTAATGTAGTGTTGATTCAGCAATTCAAAATAAATTTTAATTTAATTCTATGTAGTTATATAGTTGATTAAAGTTAATTATTGATGTTAATTTATACTTTTATGATTTTTAAGATATAATTAAATTAAATATGTTTTTTAGTAAGTAATCTAAAATTAATGGACAAGAATTTTATGATATTTGTTACCAGCGAAAATATATATGTAGTGTAGAAATACATAAATACTATGCTGATAGTAAAATTTGTTAAATGAATGGATTCCTATCGTATGTTATGTTATCAAAAATGTTGTATAGTATTTATTTGATGATATATTATGTACATACAAATTATTAGAATTTTAAAAATTTGTATGATAGAAATAACAAAATATTTATAGTTATACATATTTTGTTACTTATTGTGAATGAATAGATACTAAATAGTTAGATTTATTTGTATCGTCTTACAAAATATATGGACATATCATACATTTTTTTTTTTACCTCTATACAATCATATTTTGAAATTTTTATTTAAATATGACTTGAATTTTAAAATAATATGTATTACAAATACCATGAAAATTGTATAGCAAATTCGAGTAGTAGGTACATTAAAACATTTTTGACAAATATGTAAATATGACATATTTCAAAAAACTTACAAATTTTGTCGCAATTAGAGCCAAATGATATAACAAGCATTTTTTTTTGTCAAGATGAAGTAATTATTAGTGCAACATAGGTCTTATTTTATAAATTAATCTATAGGTAGAGTATAGATAGAGTATACGATCAATATTGCTCATTTGAGAAATAAATATATACTTATATGTAAATAAAAAAATAAAAAAATAAATAAAAAATAAATATAATCTACCTCCTAACATATTAATTCTGTTCTATTTTTTTTTTTTGCATATAAATATAGGTCATGATATCATGTTAGGAGTTTAATAAAACTCTAATCATACTTATTTTCAGATAAACTACATTACATGATAATAATTTGAAATAATTTCCGAAAGTTATAGAATTAAGCAATCTTTATTTATATGTATATAATAATCTATTACTAATCCTCATCAATTTTTTTATTAAATAATATACCATTGTGATTTAGAATTTAATTCTTAAAATGAAAACATTTAATTTTTAATAATAGGTCCAGTTGAATTTTTCTTTAATAATAAAATTAAAGACGTCATTTCATAGGTTTGCCTTATAAAATTTGTGTATACATTATTTTAAGACGTTTTCAAAGTAAACTCTTTTTTATTTAGTTATTTTTTTCAAAAATTTCATCAGAGCTTGAAAGCCTTACATTATAAAAATAATTGTAGGAATATGAGATTTTTAAATTATTTAAAAATTTCCTATTTTGTTTAATTAACTACCGATCCACTCTTTCATTTAATACAAATAGTTGTTGGAGATCTTTCTAAAACAAAAATCTAAATTTTAATTATAGCCTCAAATTTATTTTGAGAGTATAAGTATGGTTACTATTTTTTTTTTTAATTATCAGAATAGAAAAATCTAATTGTAAATTGCGTTATAAGTAGACGAATGAGTCAAAAATAATTTTTTTTATCAATATAAAACTATGCACCGAGATAAGAAAGCTTTTATCTTTTTAATTCATAAATTAATGAATCAGAATCTTTTAATTATATTTCATAATTTCTATAACAGGAATAGATAAATATCAACTTCTATATATGTACATATATATACATTAACAAAATTAAGTTCAATATTCGCAATTGTTTATAATTAAAATTTTAACAATATTTAAGGTGATTAACACACAAAAATCTACTTAAATACATTAATGTATTTTTATTTCACATGTCAATTTAATTAACACATTGACAACAAAAAAAACAAAAACTAATTACACCCTTTGATTTAAAAATCGTTTAATTCTTAACCCATAAAAAATGATATATATAAACTATTTTACAATACAAATAAAACGAATTTATTTAAGTTTTGTAATCATTCAAATATATTTTTAATAACTATTATACTAACTATTACAATAATATTTAATTTTAACAAGTTCATTGCATGCTATGTAACTATAATCATTAAATGGAATGTTTTTTGTACTATATTTTTATTTCTAATAAACACAATATTTAAATCTTTATTTCTTCCTACTTCAAATTTTTTCTATTCATTATTTAAATTTCATTTTTTCTCTATATATTTAACTAATTTTCATTATTGTCCTTTTTTCACCTTGCTTTTACTGATATATTATGTATATGTGTATGAGTTGATTTTATTCACCACAAATGATTCATAATTAATTAATATGTCGTAAGTAATGTTGTTTCGTAATTATCTAAGCGCAATAAAATGAAATAAAACATTTGATAAATCACGAACAAATTTATATTAACTGTTTACTTTTATTATTGATTTTGTTGTAATAGTTGCACTTAATTGTTTATGGGTTGTGTGTGTTAACTAAATAAATAAATTTAATTGCAATTATGTACATATAATATAACAATAGTTAGTTTATTTTGTGTACTTGTGATTATCACAGTTTTGTTGAATGAAATTGTGTACCGGTGAATTATAAACGAAATTTTTTTTTTTTGCAAAACGTAAAACTGTTTATAAGGAAATGAAAAAAACGACCGAAATTATTGTAAATATGAATTGATTTTTTTGACAGGTCATCATATTAATTATAATGTTTTTTTTTTCGAAATATGTATGTGTTAAGTTGAAATCGGATGTGAAATCTACAAATTCAGATTCTATAAATTTAGAATTGCAGAAGTACTAGTGTTTATAGAAAAATTTAATGCTAAGGCATATGACAGATATACTGATAGAAATTCATAGTTTTAAATAAGTTGGTTCCGCATAATATTTAGTATGAGTTTTTATATAAAGTATATAAAGTTGAATTTGATAAAAATCTTGTAACACCCAAATTATTAATCAAACAAAAACATGTGACATGAAATATGTATATGCATATTTAATGCATCAAAACAATTAATAAAATAAATAAAATTAACGGAATCTTTACGAGATAATTAACATTTTGCACAAAAATAGGTAAATTCAAAAATGCAACATTGCCAATCATGATACGGTATCACTATTGTATCAGTACAAAATTCATGATACAATTTGAAAATTATGCTTTGTGTTGCTGATGCAGTTAATACATTTTAAAACTATTGAATTTTAAAAAATCAGAATTTGACAGTGATGCTTTGAAGATTTAATTAAAATAAATGAAATATTATTTAATATCGCTTTGAACGTATTTTTGGATAATTGTGAGCCATCATAATATGAAGACATACTACTAGAACATAAAAATTTGTTAAGATAGAAAAAAAGAAATTGTACTTTTGTTATAGAATTAATGGGAAAAAATTAAAAAGTATATAGTTAGGTATACCTAAAACAAAATATTTATTTAGCAATTTTCACAGAAAATTTATTTCAATCAAGTGAAACAATTGAACGAATTAAATAACAAATAAAATTTGAAATGTCAACCAGCTGTTTATTACAGTAGTAAACAAAGCATAAACAAATTCGTGTAATATATTTCAGCACGTCAAATAAGGTATACGGAGCGACAATTGTTTAACACCCAACCCGACAATTTCAGAATTTTTCGCGACAATTTGTTCATGTACTCAGTCCGACAAATCAGGAATTCTGCACGACAAAATTAGGAATTTTAAGTTATGATTTTAAATTGAAATTGTAATAGCAATCAGGGTGTCAATAACATGTAGCAGGCGTTTGCGGGACAATAACAAAACAGTGTAATATTAGTGTATGTATTCACCTAACTAACAAAACTATAACTATACAGTTAAAAATATAATCAGCATAATTTACTGATGCTCTGACACAGTTTTGAGCACACATAATACAATATTATAAAATCACTTTTATTATAATATAACCACTAATTTAATCTTTGTCGTTAAAATATATATTTTGCTGCTCATTTATATTTTTGGTTGTTACGGAAATATTATGTCGTTCAATTACACAAACTGCAGTTAGTTTGGTTTTTTTTAGTTGTGTGCATACATTTATTGTGTCCTTTGATAAGCCAAAATTTGTCGAGCTGTAAAATGTAAAAAATTCTATGATGCGAAGTTTGTTCAAGTTTGCGCATCACAAACATTAATGTTGCAAAAAAGAAATTGTTTAACATGAATTGTTTAATGTTGCATTTTAGAATATGTAACTTTTGCGATGAGTGATGCTGACGAATTTACTAAATATCAGTATTTTATACCAACATTTTAGCTAGCTATTATTCGAAAAAGGTAATTCTGATTCCGAAAAAGTACCGTTATAGTTAGGTAAGTACATCAATTTAAAAAAGGCATTGTTCCATCTCGTACATCTTGCGTGAGCGGAATTGAATATAATGTTAGACATTATTTTTCTAATGCAATTTTTTTAATCCCTTGTAATCCAGCTAAGTTTAAAAATTGAGCAGGAATATTTTTTTTTCTAAAATAATCCAACACATCACTCCTCAAAAAATAAGCAGAGGTCAAAACCATCCTAATATAAAAATATTGTAGACTCATATATTGATTTAAAATATTGAGCTATCAGATGATTTTTTTTTTTTATTTTCTTGACCGTGGCTTAGGAGACTTTTTCATACAATTAAGTACGGTATTGCAATTTTTACTACGTCAAATATTTTTCGAGTATTTATTTATTAAATTTCTGTCATATCAACTAATAAAATATGGCAAACTATTGCTATTGTTCAGGAACTGAACCTTTTTAAAATTTTATGTAAATTGTTAAAATTATACTGTCAATTATATTTTGGTGAAAGTTTTTGACGTCAAGAAAAAGCAATTTCAACAACTTAAGTAATCAAAAAAAATTATAGTTCGTTTCGCTAGATGCAGACGTTGAATGTGATTCGTTAATTGTCCAGACATGTTGGAATATTAAATGAAAATATTTAATGTGACACTGTGATAATGTAGAACAAAAATGTTAGCAACTTCAATAATACAAAAATTGAAGAAATATATTGAGATAAACTAAAATAGGAAATGCTATAGGAAGCTAGTAATTAAGTAAAGATTTCAATTTCAGATTCAATCAATATTCAATATATTTTATGTTTATTAGATAATTGTTAAGTGTAGATATAGTAAACTAAATAGTTATAGCTTAAACTAAGTTTTTTAAAAGTTAATATGTATATTTAAGGTTAAATGTTATATTTCAACCCATTTTGTGCGGTATTCGTTTATTTCTTTATTTATCAATATTTTCCTATTCATCCGTTATTTTGCCCTAAGATTATAGAAAAAAATAAATTTTTAATAAATTTCCACACTTAGAATTTTGCTAAATATTTTCCACAAATTCTGAATTTATGTCGATACTGTATTTTTATTCTACACTCTAAATTTCCTAATTCATTTATTATAGTTGATATACGTATTAACCGTTAATATTGTTACTTACAATTATGTGTGAAGTGAAATTTTAGATATTTTTCTTCAAAATATAATTTTATAATAGTTTTATAATAAAATAAGTAAGTAAATAGTCATAAAACTATAGCCTAACTAAATCTGAATAATATTTAATTATCCGGAAAAAATCAATTTTTTAGTTTTTAAACTTCCATGTGACATTTGAATATTTATAAAAAACAAAAAAAGTTTAATAGAATTATTTAACTGAGTAAATTTTAAATATCATTATTTGTAAAATATATATACAACTATTAACCACTTATATATATGTAGTTTGTAATAAATTATACCGCAATGTTAAAATATTTTTTTTTGTTTGTTTTGTGTATCTAAGCTGTTGAGCATTAACTACGTACATAATAATATAGAAATATGCAATGAATTGCACTAATATAATGATGGTAATAGATTTTATTTCACTGTATAATGTAATGAGTGTGAAAGTGATTAATTTAACATGGTGGAATGTTGTTATGGGAATTTAATTCTATATATTATATATATATTAATTTCTATATTGATTTATTATGGTTGTTATACTTTTAACTTATATGGAAACTAATTGCTTATATGTATTTATATACTATTATTATAATATGCTTTTTATTGTTTAAGTATATTTATTTAAAAAAAAAGTTTTGTTAAATTTATTATGTTAAGTATTTGTTTTTTTTTTTATTTTTATTTTTTAATAAGTTAACTGGTAGTTTGAAACTTAATGTAATATTTAATTATTATTCGAAAACAATTACATACAATTTTTTATATTCGCTATACTTAGTTAAAATTTATGACTCTGTTTTTTTTTAATATTTGAAATATATAGTTATATTCTGTTAAATGGATACGAAAGTTCTGGATTATTTTTTTTTTTGTTTTTTTTTTAAAGCGGTAAAATTTTATACACCATTTAAAATGTCAAGGTTATCGCACTTGAAACTATTTAAAACCAGTTGTTGTTCATAATTTATTAATAATTTGTAAAGAATAATTATATATATAAAAAAAAAAAATTAATTTGTAAAAACAATAAATTTAAAAGAATATTTAAAAGTAAATTATTTTTGTAGACTAAAGTATGCTAATTATTTGTTAATTCTGGAGATTTAATTTTTGTTAATTAATGTCTAAAAAATTGGATCGTTTTTATTTTTTACTTTTTTTTTTTATTTATAACAAAATAATGAGATAAAAACACGATAGGTTATTTTTTTTCGCAAAATTTTACTAGTTACAACATGACATGAGTAACATAAGTGTAGGTCAATATTGATTTTTTTTATGGTTTTGTCAGCAACTTAGGTAGAATAATCTTTTCATATATTATTATGTATGATATTTACTGGAATTTTTACAGTATAAAGTGGAATGAGTAATGATTGTCGAATATTTTTGTATTTATTAATTTTTTTAACTAATTAAATAACTAATTAAAATTTGAAAAACTATTATAGTATTGCTTAAAAATCCTGATGCCTACTTCTTAAAAAAAATTGTAAATAGTGATTAAAACGAAAACGGTTTAAACAACTTTTCCACGTTTGGATGGATAAGTTACTTCATAAGTTGTTTCTTATATAAATAAATAAATAAATAGTGATTAATACAGGATAGAGTAGATTAGTGTTGATTCATAATTAAGGTGCCTATGATGTATTTCGATCGAATCGTTATCGTTCATCGTTATCGTTAGAGTTATTCGATTGTAGTCGTTAGTGTAATTATGTATTTCGATGAAAATTTGATCGAAAGAGTTTAAAAATGCTGCCATTGTAAGGTTCAAATCTACGATGAAAATGACATATGTTTGATTCTTCAACTGTCAAATTCAAATTATTATACGAAAAAAAAAAACAAAATAATAGTGTTATATTTGAAATATAGTTGAAATGTTGTTGAAAATAAGTTGAAAGTGTTTAAATAAAATATAATTACAAAATTATAAGCTTTTATAAATAAAATGATTTGAACAGAGTTAAATTTTTCAATTTCTGATAGTTCTGAAAAACGCTATCAAATTGCAGAATTAAAAAACAAGCGAACATATATTCGGGATTATTCTAATCCACTAGATTTGGAAGATTATACGTATGTTATTTAAACATGAATTTGATGAGTTATTATCTACATTATTAAAACTATTAAATTAGGGCAAAAATTGAAATAGCCAATAAGTAACACGTCGATTCCAAATATAATTAAATTGGTTAGTGTATTAATATTCTGTGCAGTTTGTATCAAGCAAATGATTTTCAACGTAGGAAATGATTTTCATGTCGGACTAGCACAGCTAATTTTTTTCTGTTCTTACATAAGTTTTATATGTATTTGCAGTTTATAATTATGTGCAAAATAGATCAAATTCCATTACGCACTAGAAGAAAAAAGTCAGGCAAACATTATTTTTATGATTAAAGCAGAATTACTGAAATAATTGGAGTAGTAGATGGAAAGCTTATTCAAATTAAATCACCGAAGCAAAACGTACAACATTTATGTTATAGTAGAAAGGTATTTTTTAACATTAATACAATTCTGATAAGTTTATACTTTAATGTAATTAGTTTACATTATTATAACACTTTTTGTTTTTAGATATGTGATCATAATCAGGTAATTGGTTTTGTGAGTGCAAGATATCCTTATACCTCTTTGGAAAAATTATAATGGTTTCTCATTATTTACACTAACTTTTCATATTGCAGTTTATTTGTAACTGGCCTTTCATTCCTATTAAAATTTATTTCAATCAAAAATTATTATGAAGAATAAAGTAAAATACCTACTTTCATTTCAACTTTTAAATTTATTTTTATTTCAAAAAATATCATAAATATAAAACAAAACACCAAGTGCCCAAGCACACTCTTTTATTTTATCCTTTCAATTCAAAATTGAGATATTTTGTACAAAATATCTCTTTCGATGTCTCTTTCGTGGTAAAATTTTACATCGATAAACTTTATCGGTTTCGTCGACAATTTCTGAACGATATCGAAATACATAATGGCAATTTTGCATTTTGACATTTCGTTCGATCAAATCGTAATCGTAATCGAAATACAAAATAGGCACCTAAGTAAAGTGGAGTTTTGTAGCTTCTGAGTCGGAAATAGAAATTATATTTTTACAATGTTTTCTACAATTTCTAAAATGTCTCATTTTTGTTAGAAAAAGACAGGTTAAGGAACAGATGAGGAAATTTAAATATATAAAGGCGTACTATATATCTTACTAGGTCATAGAAGTCGGATTACTTTATCGATCAAAAATCAATTAAAAACTAAAAAATGTTGTTGATGGAAAAATATTCACTTTTTTCATATAAACTAGATTTTTTGACAAGTCTATGCTTCGAACTTCGTAATTGCTTCGAATTTATGTAGGTTGATTGATTTTCACGGGAAGGAAATGTCTACACGCATTTATACCAAAATAATGATGCATTTTCTTTTTATTCAAACATATTACTTAATACAATCAAATAAATTAATTTATCTTGTCATTTTTAATGTATTTGAAATTTCAAAAAATATTTAAATTACTCCATTGTATCTCATTCTTCAAAATGAAAGCTAAGTTTATTTGTTAAATAATATACCATGAATCAAATGACAGCAAATAAATTAATATTGAAAACATATTTTTGAAAATTTGCTGAAATTTGATAGATTTGAAATCTCTTATATTTAAAAACTTTAACGGGCTTATATGATTTGCTTAGACTACAGTAAGAGTATGTTATCTAAACTTTTTTGTAACACAATTAATTAAACATATTTTAAATTATATATAATGAAATGTTATCTTCATTATTATCACACACCCACTTACAACTGTATTTTATACAGTTATAAAATAAGTACTATAAATATCTAACTCACGTGTCAAATGGCAAAGAATCCTTAGAATTAATTTATTCACATTGTAGATACATATATTGATATATTTATGTATATTATATATAATATGCTAATGAATAAATTGAAATTAATTTAAAACAATTAATTTCAAGAACAAATACATATGTAAGTAATATTGTTTCTTATGGATTGTTTAGTTTAAATAATAAGGGATACGGGCGTTGCGAATTTTAATAAATTGATAAACAACAATTAATAAATCTCTACCAATATGTATAAACATTTTCTGAAATGGATATGAAACATAGCTTCAAATACTGAATTTTTTACATTACAATTTAACTACCCCGTTTACCCGAAAATTGTAATCATAAAAAAATTTAAATTTGTTTTTATGTACACAAAAGAAAAAAATACCGTAATTATTATTCAAAATTTATTATAATATGAATGTACTTATATATAGTTATATATATATATATATATATATAAAATTACTTTACAAAAATTTCTTATTTTTTGTTGTAGAATCCGATTTGCTTAGGAAAGAAGTAATCTGGGTACAATCCTAGCTACTTGTAATTTATTGCTTAACAAAGAAAGCAATTAAAAATTCAAATGTCTGATGATCAGACTATAACAAATAAAAATCTGGTCTATGCTGAATCAGAAACGCTCTTTTAGTGTACTGGCGTTCAAGAAACATGTTATGTTATTATGTGAAACTGTCATACACATTTTCTGCATCTGTCCAACTCTTTATCATAAAAGAAAATTCATCTAGAGGTTTTTTCTTAACTTCTTTCTGAGTTCACTGGGTGATATTGCAATTGATTTAGCGAATAGGTTTTATATTAGGAAAATTTATGTTAGGTATACAACAATTAACCCCAATGGTCTAATTATGTCGGTGTAAGTCGGTAGGCAGTTTCTATCAACTGCTACCTACTCAAGAATTTATTAATGTATTTTATTAATGCAGGTAAATTATTATGTCCTTTTTCGTTTCGAGATTTAGGCTTAATTTTTGTCATTTATTTTATCTAAAGTGTTATAAACAAGTTCGAAACCCCCATGAAGTATTTTGCTTTCACCAAAAATCGAATCTGGAAACTTTCGGTCTGTGCTCTATTTACTGCGCCATCCAACGTGTAATTATAACTATGTGCTTTTGTGTTTTTGTAACTACAGTTTTAGAGTAAGCAGAGCAGAATATTATCTGGTTCTTGTTTTTATAACAAAAACATTTTATCATTTAATTAAAAAAATTATTAACATATAAATGTAAATCAAAAAATATTAAAATTCTGCAAAAAAAAAATAAAATAAAAATAAATACCTTTTTACAACAAATTTTATTTAAATTACTATACACCTATAAATACTTTGTATTCCAAAATATAAATATTAAAATTTATTTAGGGTAAATTCACACAATTTTATGTAGTTTTCAAAAATTAAAATTTAAACTTTTTTCAATTTAAAATCAATTTTATTTGATTAATTTTATTTATATTAATTAGGTGGATCTCCTTTTCATCTTCATCATACTTTTATATTTATAATATGTAAGTATGTGTGTTCCTGTATATAAATATAGAAATTTTACCAAACATATCAACGTAAAAAATATACAATCATCCAAATAATATAAAAAATTTATGAATTCAGTTTTTCCTGGCAATGGCACAAAAATTCTCAGCATAATATTTCATTTTTCAACAAACTTAATCTAACCGCCAAAACAAAAAAAAAAAAACAAAACAAAAAGAATAAAATATATTTTGTTCTCTACTTAGCTACAAAGTACTTATTTCTAGTTTGCTTAGCATGCTGGCGGATGAATGCATGCTTTACTAAAAAAACTATAATAATATATGTACATATATTGGTTCATTAAAGTATGTATGAATTTTTATAGCATATGATATTCTTACATACATATATATGAATATGAGCATAATAATAAATAATAACATAACTATTTAAATAGAACTTGTTGCGCTTTTCGAATGCTATAAAGATTAAGTGTTGTTGTTGTGTTGACGTATTTTTTTTGCTTTGCTTTTTTTTTTTTTTTTTGTAAGCAGTGAGAAAACTAGATTTTCCTTTCTACTAGATATTGCATTGCGTTTTCAAAAATGTAAACATATTTAATAAAATTAGATTTAGAATACAAAAATGTATCTACAAAAAAAAAAAAAAATTTATTTTATATTTTTTTTTATTATTGTGGAAATAAAATTAGAAATGAAATTCACTTAAATTGAATGTGAAATCACAAAAACAAAAAAAAAAAAAAACAAATCACTCTACGGAAATAGAAATTTGGGTTGGGTTCTTGTAACAAGTTCATTCTGATAATTTTCGAAAGAGATTTTAAAATACATAGGGATACATAATGTAGAGACAATATTTATGTTAGTATGAAAATAATGTATGATGTATGTGTATTTAGTATTGTAAGTTACTCTATTAAAATATTAATTAAGTAAATATTTTATTAAATGTAGGTAATATTCACTATATAAATAAATATTATGAAAATGTATCAATTTTGTTTCATTTTAAATATTAATATAAAAATTCAAAAATTATGAAGATTTCAAATGATACAGTCTGTGACATCTATTTAGGGTCAGTTTTATTTTTTTATTTTAGTTATATACTTTTTCAGTATTAGAATTTTAACTGCAATGTAATATGTTCCATAATGTACTATGTATACAACATAATTAATTTTAAAATGCTTAACTATATTCTGTTTCTTTCTGCATAATTAAAGTAGTTTACAAGAGTTTTGAAACTATTTACATTGTGTATAGATCATTTTGGAACATACTAGATTACACTCAAAACTATGATAGTGCATTTTCGATGTCACCCATAGTTTAAAAATTCTATTGCTTCAAGGCAAAAGTATTTAAGTCAAATATAAAAAAAAAATTTTTTACCACCTAAAACAAGTTATCAATTTTACATATTTTAGCATTTAAATTCCTATATTTAGAAAAATCTTCTCATAACAAGCATGAATCTTATAATTTTACTGAAAATTTGTTTCCCCCATTTGGATAAAAGTATATTTAACTTAAATTTAAATTTTAAATAAAATAAATTTTTGAATTACGATCCTTTGCCATAAAACCATTAAATTGTTTCTTTTGGTGTTTGGGAACAAACTTTACTAACTTTCAAGTACTTAAAGTGTGTTGAAATACTAATCATTTGAATAATCAAGTGACATGTATTAAAATATGAATTGCCATTGACTTGGATCTGAATTAGAAATTTCTTTTTTGAATTACAATTGAACTAGCTATTATGGCTTTTTGGTTTGTTTTATATCTGAAATACCAATCTTTCTTTGTATAAATAATATGTACTTATATAATTAATATTAAATTTGAGGTTTAAAAAAAAAAAAACGAAAATTCGAGACAATAAATTTTTAATTTATATGAAACTTGTAACTAGATTATACACCGCAGGTGACATCGAAAATGCAGTGAGAGTGTTAATTATTATATAGTACGTTCCATAACGTACTATATACAATGTTTATAACTTTAAAATGCTGACATACGAACTTAGCTACCGCAGTAACTACGATAGTTAAGCATCTTAAGAAGAGCTCCAATTAAACATGTTCAATCAAGTTTGAACTCATTTTGTTTGAACACATTATTGTTCCAAACAAACAATTCTAGATTGTCAACATAGAATGTCGCATAGCAAGCACAATGAAAACATACAACAATTCCAAAACAACAAGAAAAACATTTATAATTTAATGATTTAGAATTGTCAAAATGAAATGTCAATTTAGATCAAACTTTTGTGGCTGACTATTTGTTATGATGCCATTTAAACACATTTGTTCAAAACATAATTTGACATATTATTTTGTCGATAACAATGTCGTGTCGTTTTCATTGGGCTTCAGATTGATGTTTGATCTGTCATTCATTTTGAATAAATTGAATCGTATACTATTTACATATTCAATATGTACATAACATTTCGATATATATAAACGTTTGAACTCAGCAATCTGTTCGAACAGTTTGAATACGCACAAGGAAGCAAAACCAAACAAATGAAGACTATGAATACAAAATTGATGAGTACGATTGAAAAATGATTGAAAATATTATTTGTGTTTGGTTTGTTCATGCTCACATTTTTGAATGTTTGTTTGAATTTGCTTTAGCATTATCGGTTTGGTTAGAGCTCTGATGCATATACTTATACTTCCGTACTTTACCCCGGGTTAGAGGACAATGTTGATATACTTATACTAGTTATTTAATTATGAATAAAATGACTTTATCCAATACATACTATGATTATCGAATATGGTAGAATCTTCGTATCGCATTTAATTTACGTTTTTATGTTTAATATTTCGTTTTTCACTCATTATGAAATTGTAGATTAACATTTTAAGTTACCACAGGTTTTTATTTTTCTAGTAGTTAAGTAAGTAGTTAATAAATATGTATTTTTATTTTAATAAAGTTTGGCAATACATCATCATTTTTGGCCAATTGTTTATTTGGTAAAAAATTATACAAATAAAAATGTGATTTTAAGTAAGTGTAGTAGACTGTACCTTAAATAAAATAATAAATTTTTTTAATAATTTTTATTCTATTTAAAAAAAAAAAAGTTTTTAAATTGGAATTTAAAAGCTCAAATAGATCTAATAAAATTTTAATAAAGAGAATTATTTATACATAAAATATACTTGATAATCAAAACAAAAAAAAAACATAAAAGATATCCAAGTACTTAAGTAGTTAAATACGTATGTATATATAGACATCTTATATCTAATATGATCTCACAAAATTTTGTGATAATAGCCAAGTATAATAGAAAAATTAAATTAGGTATACGTTCGATATTTATATTCACTCATATTATTATCTAAAAAATTTAAATACATAATTGACTACCATTTTTTGATCTTCTTTAGTGACGACATAAGTACAGATTGTACTATCAAAATTCATAAACCTATTATTCCGAATCGTCACGATTAAATTACGATTTTTTTTTTTGCACGACAAATCATTTAAAATATCTTTTTTTTGTATACCTACTTACTTGTAGATTAAAACGTTTGAGAATTTAAGAGGATTTAAATAATAGGATTTAATCTTTTATCAAAATAAAATTTGTATTTTTTTTTTGTTAAAATTAAGGAGTTGTCAATAAATTATAGCAAATTGTCACTTGCAATTATTTTTACTATATAGTTAGTTGTTGATCTTTTGAACAGGTGAGCAAATACTATCTGAAAAATTACTGTGATCTAATTCGTTTTAAAATTGAAAATTAGAATTGAAATATGTTTTTGTTTAAATAACAGTTGTAAGCCTGAGAATTTTGGAATTGTGTTAAAAAACGACTTCTAAAATATTCCTATTTGATTAAATTCTAAGCTCAGAATATAATAATAAGAAGTTGAATATTTTGTGTCTTTAATATAAATTATTAGGTCGACAATTTTAGTCACCCTGTCGCGGAAGCAAAAAAAAAAATAGAAATTTTTAAATATCAAAACTAAATAAAATTTTCTTTTTAATAATTTTCAATATTTTTTACTATTCCCATAATGTAAATTAAATTAATTATTAATTTAATATGGTAAATATCAATGTCTGTAATGGCAATTCAAAATGGAGTATAATATATTAAATAAATTATGACTTTTATTTAAATAATTAACAATAACAATTATTCTATAAATCAAATTAAATTAATTGCCTCTAATCGATTCTATTTAAATTAATCATGTTTTTTTTTGTTTTATTATTTTTTAAAGAAAATAAAAATTACAATTTTAAATTATTTTAATTAAAAATATATTTTTTTCGTATATATATACATGCAAGTTTCTTAAATAACATATTTTAGTATGAAATATTTACTTTCATATACCTCAACTACAATATTTTTTACACATATTAAATTATGCTAATAGATTTCTATCATTTCATGTTATATGTAGTGTTGCTTAAAGAGAAAACTGACCAACTACAAAATTGCCATAATTCGAGTTATGTAATTATACATTTATACATATATATAAAAATGACAAACTAACACAATATACACGAATAAATTAACACAAAAAAATATGAAAGTAATATACTATATCCTGTATACTATATTCTATGTATCTATACTATGTAAAATATACAGTATACTATATTACTATATATGTACTATGTATAAAAACTTAATTAAAAAACTCTGTAACTACATAACAAAACAGTCATGAAAAATTTAATTAATGAAAACTTTCAAAATATCACGGAAGCAAAAGCACAATCTTTGACAGCATATAATATATGGTTTTAGACTGCACCGCTTTCTCGGGGATACGATTTCCTTTGCGAAAAGCTCAATACCAATTTTACATAATTCTGAGATCTGATATTTATATAGATATGTTTGATCTAGTATAACACGAAATTCGCTAAATTCGAATAGATCCAAGGTCCATATTTGCTTTCAACCACTAAAGTTAACAATATAAGATAAGTTAGCAAGATTAACCATGAGTTGACAAAAATTGCTGACTGGCGCAGAAACAAACAAAAAAATCGAGTTGATTTTAACTCGTCCAAAACTTAAAACTATCTAATTTCAAATATTTCATTCCAAAATGTTAATTTATAAAAAAAAATTCAGTTTAAACATTTTAGGTAGGTATGCTCATGACTCAAAAATCATATTCCCTCTGTGCGTTCTTTATAGATAGTCAATCTAAAAACTAATCTTTTTATAGATAGTTATTTACTTTCTGAATTATTTTTAATTTTAACGATTAAATATTTCTAAATTGTTGTATATTTATGTAATGAGTCAATTTTTACTCTAACCTAACAATATATATGTATGTGCGTATTATATATTATTATGTACTTGATATTACAATATTAAATTTAATTAAAAACAAACAAAATGTAAAGTTATATATATATGTGAGTATATAAATCGTCATAACAAGTAGCTTTGATGGGCAATTATAAAGTGATTTCTAGTTAAATATTCAACTGGGGTGGAGAATGAAAATTTGTTAGGTTTTTAAGTCGATTTCTATAAATTTAAAATTATTTATAACCTTGCAAGAATAATTTTAAAAAAATTTAAATTGAGAATTCATGAACATACAACGTTTTTTTTTTTTTTTTTTTTAGAAATATAGGTAAGTAAGTAGAAATTATTTTTGAATTTATGTACAAATGTACGTGTTCAAAGAAAAAATTTCACTGACTAACTAACTAGTTAAACTATAAACATAACTTAATGATATAAAAATTATATTATTCTCTACTTGATCACTTTTTACAGTTATTTATAGAATAATATTTCAGAAAATGTCTATCTAAATATCCTATTTAAAAATACTATTTGTGTCGGATGAAACACTTAGTATTCTCAATATTCGGATCTTGGCTTATAGTTATGCAATTTTAAACAAATCCAAATTTAATAAGAAAATCGGACTAAAAAAGTGTTCAGTGGGTAAATGTTGCATAAAACGAAATTGGTAGAATCTTTGTTCAAAAAATCTGTTATAGCTGCTAATGATATTTATTGATATAGCTGCTACAAACATTAAAATATAGTCACTACGAAAAAAATGTCGATTTTGTTTATTAACGATTGTCTAATGTAGTTAGAATAAGTAATTTGACAATATCATACAACAGATTAAAATACAGAAATAAAGAAATTAATGTTTAAATTTATTTTTAAATTTATGAAAGATATTTTTACATAGAATTCTAATAGTTATGATAAAAAATTTATCAGAAATTTCATTTCTATCAACACTTCAGTAACAAAGCAAGTAACAAAAATTCAATAAACTTTTTTTTAAACAGTAATTATATTTTATGTTTATTATTATTATTACTATTATATATTTTACTATATATCTAGAAATATCTATAAAAGTGTAACATTCTTATATAATATCAGCAGCACATAACATATTATATGTATTTTTATACTCGTATGTATGTAAACGTGCAAGTAAGCAATCATTGAATTCTGTTCACTTTTCATTATTATCTTCGATTTCATTTTAGGTATTTTTCTTTTATATCAGCTGCTGATGTTGATTCTCTCTATTTTATAAAAACCTGTATATTAGTAATAATCATTATTATAATATGGTAGTGTGTATAACAGCATCCATTATTACATTAGGCTGCATACAAAAAGAGAAAACAAAACACAACAATTTAAATAAACTAGAAAAATAAAATTTCATCCCCGGATGCATTCATTTCAAAATATTCATCGACATAACATTATCAATAAATTGAAAAATTATAGAACAGGATTGCATGTCGTTGATGGCATTATGTAGGTATAATGTAATTTAGGTATATGTATATATAGGCTTTAATACCATATTTATTGGATACATTTTATGAATATTTTTATATGCATAAATTTGTTGATTATAAATTTTTAGTATGTATTTCAGTTCTTTTGTACTAAATTATAATAAGAAAACAGAAATCAAATAACTAACAGTAGAGTGTAGATTTTTCAAATTAACATTTTTATTCAAATCAAATTTTGCTGATTATATATAGTTACTAAGTAAATAATTACAAGCGCAAATTCATTGTTATTCATGTTTATTTTTGATACGACAGTTAACAGTCGGTGGCATTGGAAATGTATTCAAAAAATTTCAATCGATACAATGAACATATACAAATAAAATATGTCAAATTTTATGAACTGATAACATTGTGTTGGCAACATAATGTACAATTGCAATCACTCTAAATTGTCTCTGAAATAAACGTCAAATCAAATGTCAAAAAATTATACTCGTGGTATTTGAATTGAATATATTTGTGAAATATTTTTGTTAAAGAAAGATTTAATATGGACAATTTCGTAAAAATTTCTTCATGCTTGAGCGTTATGGTTAATAAGAGCGTCATAAGTCCATTCCTCATTAAAATTAAAGTAAATTAAAATAAAAAAAAAATATTTTTAAATTTATTTTTAAACCACGAATTAAAATTCATACTTATTTTTCTTTAATTTTAAAACTTTTTATTTCTCGCAACTTTTTTATTTAGTTATTGCTTGCTTAATAAAAAAAAATCAACACAACTATACTGTGTATCAACAAATCGTCGAACGTTGCCGATACATTTGTTGGCCACGTTGTCGTTGCATTCAAGATGTCACGGAGTGTAAGTCACTAAAATGAGGACTGTACGAGAAAGATATATAACATAGTATTTACCGGGCTTCATTTTCTATGACAGCAAATTGAATTGTTTTACCTGTAAAGAATACAAAGCCAAAAAAAATGCAAATTATCATTGTTTTGCGGGATCTTACAGGGTAAAAATGAACAATGAATTTAAAAGACCAAAAAAAAAAAATATAACAATTATTTCAAGATAATGCGCTTTGGATGCATAAATGTATAGCGCGGATATTAAAAACTACTTGATAACGAATCGTAAGACATATAATGAAGTACAAAGGAGAATTTAATGGTGAAAAACAATCAGGTTCGGGCAGATCGAAATTTATCAAGAGGTCATAAATAGGTATAAGCCAAAATTCATTATATTAAATGTGAAAAATAGCCCAAAAAGTTGGTGCCATTTGCATCAACTGTTCAGAAAAAAAGTGGCAACCATACTTGATAAAACTCTAGAAAAGAATGGTGAAGTAAAAAATTTGTATGTGTTTTTGTTAAAAAAAATATGAATGCTGCATAATTCGTGTTTCATTTACGTTTTCAGTAATACAAAGATTCCAACAACAATTCAATAATTTTTGGCGTAATACGAACTCAGTTTTTCATAAGACATTATTTCCTTTGTTTCTCAGACTTAGTTACGAACTACACAGAATAAAAATAAATCGGCTAAAATTTTTTTAAAGAAAAAATTAATTTTGTAAATTATTTAGCAGTTAACTGAATGGTTAATTTTCGAATTCGTGATGGTTAGATTTTTGATAATTGAACATCTTACCTGACAAGAGGTAGGTTTAAATAATTGACAGGCTTTATATTTGATAATTATAATTTTGGGGGTATCTTTAAATTTATTTATTTATTTTATAAAATCCCTAAACTACTTATTCTAAGGCTTTACATATTTTTTTGTTTTTTTAGAATATGTATATAGTTATATGTTAATATTTTATATTAACACATAACTAACTAATTTAATTTAGTGTAAATTTTATTTATATTTATTTTAAATGTAATAATATAATAAGCTAATGATTATTTTCAACTATTTATGACTACTTATTATTATAAGTAATTATAATAATAATAAAATATATATTTTTTAATAAAATATATATCTATAGATTAATCGGTATCCTCACGGTTTATTCATTAAATATATAGAAATATCCAGTTGCGTTGCGAATATAGCTTGTATTGTGATAGTGATAGTGCCAGATAATTTTCAACTATAATTGTCAACTAATTTTACATTAAAATATATGTAATAACCTATTTTTCTGAAGTAACTGTGTCAATTATCTGCCACATAATATACATTTCATACTATATAAAAATATTGGTTTAAATTATCATGACACTACTGTAAAAAGTACTTGAAGAAAATTGACGTATTTAATTCAAGATTTAATGTGGTACTTTTAATAATTGAAAGGCCGAGGCAGATGATACGATGTTTTCTTCAATTTTTTTTTTTTATTATGTACTTGATATTTAAATATTTAATAATTAAATCCATATTTTAATATACTTAATAGTTAAATAGATATATTTTTAATATTAATACATACTTACAAATGTTACAGCATAAGTTTTTAATATCCAGACAGTAAAACTAAAAACTATTTATTAAATATGTACTTGAAATAAAAAAACAAAGATTTGTTGAAGTGTTTTGTAAAAAAATAAATTCTAACATTAAAGTGATTTCGGGATTTTTGTTTTTTGTTTTTATATAAGTAACTATATTGGGTTTTAAGCAGATTAGTTAAATATTTTAATTTAATATTTTATTTTAAATTTTGAAATTTAAATTTTTAAAAAATCCATGGTAGTTAATTCATTTAATATCGTACTTAAAGTTGTTTTAATAACTACGTTAATAATTTCGCAATCGAGTGTTGTAAAAATTAACCAGGTAAACTAGTATTATTTTTTGTTAATTGATTTATTTCAGAAATTTTACCCAGACTACTTAATACATTGTATTATATATAACTAACGAGTAATTCAAATTCAATTCACTGAATTGAAAATCAAAACCAATTTACTAAATTGAATTCAGTTTTTTTTTCTTTCAGTGAGATGTGACTGGAATATCAATCATACTTTATTGATTGTAAAAATTTCAAGTTTAACAAAATCAATTCAACCCAACAAGAATAACATAAATAAAAAAAAAAAAACAAAAATAATTCTTAACAATATGACTTATTAATTTAAAGAAATAAGTACGACTGACAGTTGACTTATTTTAGTGAATTATTGTATTTATTAGTAACGAGCTCATTAACTAATTGTGAGGTTTATTTACAGTTCATACATATTTTGTTACAATACATAATAATACGTAATATTAAGTTAAATTTATTTAATGGTTTATTATTTATCTCATTTAAATTTTGTAAAATATGTTGTGATTATTTTATCAGATGAAATATCATTAAAATTAAAAATTGAAATTAATTAATATTTATATTTTTATATCATAATTATAATTTAAAAAAACTAAAAGAAAAAAATTATCACTCTTTCAGATAACTAGTCAAACAGGTATCAAAATTATAAATTGTATTAAATTGATAAAGCTACTTATGTAGAAACAAATCATTAAGTTATCATTTTACACTAACTATGCTCTGATGTTTCTATTACAGAAAGATAAACAAAGAACTTATTCTGGTGGGTAGAGCACCATTAATGGGGTTATGGGACAATAATAATGAATCAAAATTTATGTGTTGATCAAAAAACAATTATTGTTAATTAATTACTGTGAATCAATTGTGAATGTACTATTATGATCCACAAAAAACCAAAACAAGGTGAACCTGATGGTTTAAATAACTATTTATACAACAAAAGAAAGGAATATATATAAAATATAATTGTTTTTCAAATAACTAGATATTGTAACTATTATGGTAATAAGTATAAATATGAAAAACGAAATTTTTTACCATATCAAAGACTAATTTATTTAATTTGTTGCACACAAACTATTGCTTAATAGAAATTCAGCAGTTAAACTACTTAAGTACAAATTAACTTTAAAAAACAAAAAAACAAAATTAACATGCCCCCATTTGAATGCCTGGCTCTACTGCAATTGAAAGTAATTACATTATGGGTGACTTAGCTTAAAAATGTTTTGAAGCAAACAAAATTCATATAATAACTACATTTTTATCCAATAATCCACTGTTCACAGCCAAATTGAGACTATAAGACTGGTTGAAAATGTAAACAAATTTTAATTGACAAACAAGAGAAATGTTCATAAGTTAAAATTGTACCCTAGCAAAAATTTGTTTACAAAAATATTATAAATTGGAAGAAAAGAGTTCGATACATAAAGATATTTTGTAAAGATCACAAATTATCAAGTACATCAGTATAAGCTGGAATGAATTTACTGATCACTAGTTGTATGCAAATTACTGTTATGTGATAAAATAAAGCGATTGGTACAACACATTATGTTAAGGTTTGACAAACAAGACACTACTTTTATTAATTTGCAATTGACTGAAAAGTATTTAAGTACATAATGATTGAAAAAAATAACTTGGACTAGATGTATATGAAATTTTATTACAATACATACTCTGATATTGGAGACTAAAATCCTCAGTTAGAAATCTAATGTAACCTAACCGGAAACCATTTAATCTAATTTAAATTAAAATTACTTATTAAATTTAATTTAAATCATCAAATAGATTTCTTAATATTGTAAATAAAATTATAAATATAAAAATTACCTAGCCACACCTAGTGAAACAGAAAAAATAATTAACTGACACTGAAACAGACTGTCAAAAATTAAAGTTACAATTGATAAAAACATGGTATTCAATCGTTATTTCAATAAGCAGAAATCCACTGCAGATCTGAGGCAGAAATATAACTTTATGTTCATACGTAAAAAAAACTGGTAGTAACTGGTGCTATTGTTGCTGTCAGATTATTTAAATAATCAAGATGGCCGAAAATGAAATTATTGGCAAAGAAATAAATTTTTATTATTATTCTAATGTCAATCCAACAATATTATTTGTATAATTTATATATATATTTATTGTTTTATTATTTCGATTCAAAAATTACGTTGTCCACACTAATTTCCTTGCACTTTGTATATAAAAATATGAAAACAAATTTTTACACTGACATGTATTCTCAGAAAAAAATTCAAACGTCAAAATTCTACCGGAAATTTTAAATTTTATTACCGATATCACCCTTCACCATCAAGTTTTGGTATAATATTTTTCTACCACTTTTCTACCCGTATATATAAACATTGCATAATTGTAGGAATTCGTATTCGCACCATTATTTGGAACAAAATATTTTTGAATACGTTTTATAATTTTAACTTTTATTTTAAAATTTTCATTGACCCCCACAAAACAAATAATAATAATAAAATTTAAGTTATCTATATCTATATAACACTATTCTTATAAATATAAAAATATACCACTAACAATTATCTTGTCATAATAAATTAATAATAAGTCAATGTAAATACTTGAAAGATGAAGATAAAAAAATATATAAGTATGTAACTAAATGTTCTAGGTTTGATTATCAGATTTCTCTGTTCGTTTCCAGTTGAGTTGATTATTTCAACCCTAGAAGTTTGTTTATTATTTTCAAACCAAAAACAATGTAACAAATTTTAAAATTAACAAAATTATTTCATTTCTTTTTATCAATTATAGACCTATCTAAAACAATTGTCCAAATGTTTGTAGGAATAAAAGAAAAAAATAATAATAAAAAAATCAAAAAATCAAAAAAACATCTGTAAAATATAAATTAGAAATTGAATGAGGAACATCTAATTCCAAAGAACCTAAATCTATAAATTATATATATATATGTATGTTTATCAGTTGAAGTAAATATTTTTATTTTATATATTTTAGTATTATTAAGAAAATATTCACTTCCACAAAACTATAATAATAATAATAATAGATGTTGGTATGTATTCACATATTATATTTAGATCCTAAAAACAAGTTTTTAACTCTCATCTTTTACTTAATATATCTAGTTAGGTTATATTCCAACTCCAAGGTATATTCTAGCATAAAGGAAAATAAATAAATAAATAAAAAAAAAAACAAACGAAAGAAAACTACTGATATTGCCGCAACAAGTTTTTCATATTACAAACATAACTACTCTCTTCTACACCTAATTTTGTTTTTGTTTGTCTATATATGTATGGGTACTCATATAACATTAGATATTTTTTTGTGGGAAGACTACGTGGGAAATACCTTTTTTTATACTTATGGAATATATATATTTTTTTATTATTATTATTATTAACAATTGATATAAAAATTCAGGTGATTTTGTTTTAATATCATTATAGTTAGTTTTATGTTATAGAAAAATATTCATACAAATAAAATATTCTCTTAAAATTTTCAAGATACATTTATTAACTATGATTCTTTTTTATTTTCTAGAAAAGGTGTTTATTATTGAATGAATTTTTAGAGAAAATAAAAATAAAAACAGGACATTCAGTTTTCAATAACAGAACAAAGAAAGATAGGAAATATCTACATATGGATATGTATGTATGTTATTTTGGCAATTATGTTTTTGACTTTAATTTGAAAAGAAAAAAAATTGTTAAACATATGTTTTTCATGGATTTGTTTTTATTTAAATAAATTTAATAATAAAAAAAATTGAAATGAAGAATTTTAGTACACTACTACTTTAATAATATAAAATATTTTGAATTTTATAGATGACTTTTATAAATGTTCATTATTATAATTAATTGTCACTATGCTCTGAACAGGGTAAACGGAAGTAATATTATACCCTATTCATATTATGCATGGTTACTGGGTTGGTAACTAAATCCACAAACCGAAATCCACAAAAAAAAAATACATAAAATTGTGACAAATTAATCCTGGAAAAAGGAGATATCTTCGCTGTAGGTACAAACATTTTCACTTTGAAATTATAGTTTTGTGTTTTTGTAATATAAATCGGTAATAATTTGATTTTTTGTTTATCTTTCGATAAATTTAAACTTTAAATAAAAAATAATATTGCCAGACCTTTATAGATCAGCACATATTATTTTATTAATACATTTTGCTACAATTTGACAATAAACTTATTTTTCCGCCGCAAATATATGCTAACCTATAATTTAACTAATTCTAGTAACCTTATCTAACTATGACATGTATGATGTATACAAAATGTAGTCTAAATTTTTTCGCTACACACTCTGTTCTGATTTTACGTTTCCACTACACATTTTAAACATTTTGGAATAGTATACAAAGTCAAGAGCTTTTGATATACATTTTGGAAGATGCTACATTGTAAACTTTACATTTCATTGCATTTTGGAAATGATTGAGATAATTCGTAGTGGTTTAAGAAATTAATTTTAGAAAATGTATTTTTTTATCGATAAGCATAGTTTTTCTTTATTAAAGTCCTAATTTGATTCTATTTATTAGTAGAACACAAACCCTTATGTTGACATTTACACAATCCACTTAAAATCAATAGAAATAAGTATTTTAATGTGTTTTAAATTTAAATGATAAAAATTGAATTTAAGGACGAAATTTCGATAAAAAGCTTTCGTATTGCATAAATAAATTTGAATGCCCAAAGTGACATACAAAGAAAGACACGTAAAATGCATTTTTTATATAATTATAGATCTAAATATTTTGATTCGAGTGATTTGAGTTTGAATTATCACTTTCCAATTCATATTAGATTAGATTTAAATTTAAAATTAAAAAAAAAAAAATAACAAATAAACTTTGATCCCGGATAAATCTATTATAATGTTTTGATATCAAAATTAAAATGTTACAGGTACTTTCAAATGGACTCGGTATATATATAGTTTTTTTTTCTATTCAAAATGTGGTATGTATTTTATTTTTAAATCAAATAAGGTACTACTTATCATTCAAAAATTATTTTATAAAAAAAAATTGCATTTACCTGATTTCAAATTAGAACTAATTTGATTAAAATCAATCAGTTATAGATTATGAAGTCCTATTATTTTTTGGTTATTTGTTCGAAATAAGTTTTCTTAACATGTCTTTTTCAGAATCATAATTTCTAAACTAAATAAAGTATACTTAGGTACAAAAAACAATTACTTAAGAATACTCAGGACAGGACCAATATGTTATAGCGGTGGATGAAAATCGTAATGGTTTAAACAGGTTCAAAATGAATTAAATATAGCTACAGAGTGACCTTCCGAGAGATAGACAAAAGTTTTAGGGAAAAAATCTCCAATAAAAAAAAACCCCAAAGAAAAAATTCATTATACTAAAATTCTTCGCAATTGAAAAATTCCAGTTATTAAAATTGAAATATATACCGTTAGGTGTTTGTTCGTAGAGGGCAGAACGAATAACCGCCCAAAATAAGCATGTTTTATAATTTATTTGCAAAAACTTAATTTTACAAAAAACGGGAATTTCCGCTTTTCCCAGAAATTTTGCTTTAACTTAGGGGTTGGGTAAAAAATTTGTTCTGAAAAAAGCATATTTTTTTTTGGTTGTCGCTATTGAATAGAAAAAAAGAAGGAATATCACCCTTTGCTAAAGTTGGGAAAAAAATATTTGCTATTACTAGTCACTGTTGGATACAAAACATCACATACATCCATTGAATTTTGACTTGGGAATTTTGTCTTAGCGGCGATTTCGTATCCATTCGTATTCAACCCTTAAATTATTGACAATTACTTTTAAAAGACGTTCAATTTTCCACATCACATATCTCTTATTTTTGTTTAAAGAAATTTCGCTTTACAGATTGACTGGCTGCTAATTTTACCCAGCAAATACATTTGCTTAAATTAATAACGTAAATTTTTTTTTTTCTAATTTACTACAAATTAAATAAGATAAATTTATAAATTAAAAGAACAAAATGAAATTTTAACATTTCAACAACAACAACGAGATTAACATATACGTATATATAGCTGTTCGTTATGCTCTCTTAAAATTTTGGCTTAGCCAAATATTTATCAAATTTGATTTAACTATCTTATCATTTGTCATTAATCAGATTGTATTTTAAACATTTATAATTTGATACGTATTCACTTAATTAAATATCTACTGATCGCAATAAAAAAAAAACAAAAAAAACTACAGATAAAATAGCTAGTATCTTTATTAGAAAATAATTACTGTTAAATAAGATTAACAACCAAACCAAACTTTAATATTAACATTGACAATAATATTTTTTTTTTTAAGTTTTGTACTTAGATTACTAAATTCCATAGAATAAATATTAATATCAAATGAATTCCGCAATATTTAATATTTATCATAAACTATTATCAATATTATTCTTATCAAGTAATCATAAACAAATAAATTTATAATAAATAACATGTAAATAATAATTTATATTTATATGAAAAAACAACGAAAGCAAAAATTCTAAGAATAAAAATAACAAAAGAACAACTAGTTACTTAAATAACTTCAATATTGACCAGAAGAAAGTATGACGCCGCTGAAATATTTTTTATTTTCATGTTCAAGTGTAATTATCATTAGTTTTGTCTCGAACAAAAAAAAAAAAAAAAGAAGAAAACAGATAGTAGTATCTTTACTAGTGAACCAAATAATAAATTAAAGATAAGATAATATAATATGACATAGATTTAAATATAACTACATACGTATACATATAGAGAAAATTTGCTGTAATTAACCTAATTTTATTTTTAGAAGGTAACGATATGATTTCACACATACATAATATAGATACGTATATATGTACATTAACATGTATATTTTGAAGAAATTTTTTTTAATTTAAAAACTTTTCAAAAATACATATTTAAGTAAATTGCTAATTAAAATTGAATTAGTATATTTTATTATTTATTAGTATGTACTTATTAATTGTGTGTAAGAAAGTGAAAATACTATCTAATAGCTGTATACGAAAAAACCGTGACAAATTTAAAAAACTTGAATTGAATTTAAAAAAACAAGAAAAAAAAAATTTTTTTTTATTATTGATAACTAGTCTTCTGAAGATGGTGTAATAACCGAAATCGATAAAGATACATATAAGTATACATAAAATTTAATTGTATAAGTAAGTTTATATAATAAAACGTTATTGTTAAACAAGTTTAAGTAGTTAGTGTGTTTTATTGAAAAGAAAAAAAGAAAAAGGTTTTCATCATTGGGAATGTTTCTTTTAGGGCCGTATGTTCCCTACAAATATAGGCATTATCTATGATCGATATCAATTGTATGTATGTTCACATCGGTATTACTCAAATAAAAAAATTTATAACGATGTTGAAACCATTCTATTATAACTAACTATATGGTAATGACATTTGACATTTGACATTTGAAAATTGACATTTTGTTTCAAAATAAATATAAACAAAATAAATTTTTGATCTGTTGAGTTTTATAATTTCTATAAAAAAGAAATTTTTTGAAATGTAATGTTTTTTAATTGACATCTTTTTGTATGTTTTAATAATTTAATTTTTTTCTTTTATTTATTTATTTATTGCCATGATACATATTCTTAATTTTTTAATAATTTGAAATATTTTCGAGCTTATACTATTTTATTTACAACTATGATCTTCTTAATTTTTATTTAGGCTAGCTAACTAATTTATTTAATATGTATTTAATTTAGTTATAACTTTAAATATTTTTGTTTGGCTCTTCTGATATTAATAACGTTTATTTTGAAATGACTACTAAACACGTCTTTTGAACTTTTGTGTTCTAATTTCATAAATCTAAACATATCAATAAAAACAAATCTGATTATCAAAAACAACTAATTTTATTGTTTACTCTCAAATTTCTGTTTCAAAATATAAAGAAAAATTGTCCAAAACTGTTCTAAAAAAAGTTCAGAACAAAAAATATCAATTTATAACGGTTTCGCACAATTTAATAAACACAGATCAGAATACTTTTGGACAAAAAATGTTCAATTAATGAAAGCTAATGAACACAAACACGTGTTCTTTTTTACTCTAAAACGTTCTAGAACACTTTATTGAACACAACTAACTATTATGGCTTAGTACACAAATGTCAAATTTACAGTTTTGATAATAATAATACAAAAGAAGGAAGGATAGTTAACTGTTTTAGTTTTTATTGTAAAATATTTTTTTATTTAGAAAATAACCTGTTTTATAAATTAAGTTAAAACCATAGCCACAATAAGTAAAATTGATTTTAATTTATAAGTTCTTAACATTTAATTTAATAAATAAATAGATTAGAAAATATTTTAAATGATAGTCTGACAAGCTTAGTGTCAACGTCGATACCTTGCACGATTAAGGTAAAAAAAATAGTTAATATGACCAATATCAGCGCCAGAAAAATTGAGAAATATGGTTTGAAAATACATAGCTATTTGTTTGTACACAATCGCGTGCGGTTGTCTTATACTTCCAATCTGTTATAAATTTCATTAGTAAATTTTAGCAAAGCATCTTCTGTGCTCCTATTCTTCAAAAAGCCAAATTGAATAGTACTGAAAAATTTTGTTTTTGTGTAAATAAATTATTTAATCTAAATTTAACAACTTTTTTGAAAATTTTTGAAAAAGGTGATAAAAGTGAAATAGGGCGACAAAATATAGTTCCTTAAAAAATAAAAAAGGATTGAAATAAAAATTACGAGATTGAAAAATATCAGGATATAGAAGAGTGACATCAAAATCATAAAAACTACTTACTTGATAAAGAATTATTAGAAATTTTACAAAAAAAAACTATTAAATGAGTCAGCAAGTCGTGATAAATCATGAACTAGTTCCCCATTAATTTTCAGTGCAGTTTTCTTATAAGATTGGCTTTTATTTAATAAAGTGTTAATAATTCTCCATTCAGCTTTAGTATTCCCTTTATTTTGAATAAATTTCTTACGGTAGAAATTATTTTTCGTAAATTTAAATTTTATTTTATTTTTCAATACAATTCATATTATAATTGACAGTAGTGCAATTTAGCGAATTTTTAAAATAGACACCAACACCACCTGAAGCACTCCTGAAGCATAGGAATTACACGAAGCACAGAACAAATAACCTGGAATATAATAAAGACTAATTTCTTCATGCTTCAATAATTGGCGATTACTTTCATGAGTCTGTGAATGAAAAAAATTAATGAAACGATTTAGTGAACTTACATTACGAAGACAAAAACATGGTTCTGCGAATTATTCCACGCACAATAAGAGCATTACAACAAATATACAAGTGGTGGTTATGTTTTATATATCCTAATTTTATTATTAAAATTCATACCACTATATGAAGCTTGTCATAACAATATGTACTCAACTGACAGTAAATATTATTTGACATTTATATGAATGACAGCTAACCTGTATGGGGTAGAAAATTCACATGATTCTAAGTTCACGATCTACAATTTATATTGTTATACAAATAACAATTTAACTAAATATTAATTTGTTTTAGAAATTACAAATTATAATTTTATTTATGATTCTCAAATTACATTTCATTTCATTCAAATTGATTTTGTTATTTTTGATTTTAACAAAAATTATAATTAATATATTCAGTTACCCTTTCTTTAAATAATATCCTTGTAATTTAAACCATCATTCACTTTTATTGATAAAATATTTGAATTTTTTTTTCTTTTGCATTCTGGTTTTGTTTTCTTAAAGTATTTTAAAAATCTAAAAATAACAAAATAAATTAAATGATATTATAAGATAAGTACTTTAAGTAAAATTAAAAAAAAAAAAAAAAAAAAACAGTTTTTGTTGTGAAATTATAACTAACACGTGTTATAGTTGTCACTTTTTACGAAAATTGAGACAAAATTTATGTAAGCACCCATAAGAGTATAATATTACAATTTTTACATTTTATTCTTTTATTCTTATTTCGTAATTATAATATATATACGCATATATATATATACATTAAATTAAATTATCCCTACTTATTTAATTTAGAAAAATTCTATATTTAGAAATTTATAAAAAAAATATGTTTGTTTGTATTTTAAATCTACGTAGGTATTCTAAATTAATATTCTTTGGTGGATTTGAGAAATGTCAATGATTTTGAATATGGTCTTATTAATTGAAAACAATTGAATAAGCAATTTAGCTGCTTGCACATTATGTTACCTACAGAGATATATTAAATAATAATTATTTGACAAAATAATATTTGAAATTGTTAATAAATGTTACAGCACATTGCAATGGAATATGTGTATAGTTAATATGTTAATAGATACAGTGAACGCTCAACTCTTAATAATAAAACAATAATAACATATAGAACCGTTCAATATGATTCTGGGTACTAATCAGGAAGCTTATTTGAAATTCCGTTATTGGTGTTGAAATATATATCAATAATTAAAAATTTTGTGAATTCAGTAAGTATTCAAACCAATACAAATACATAAAAACTAGAAGATTACGAATCGAAATTCATCTCAAGAAACAAAATTTAGCTTATTATGTAGATGCCTACATACATAAACAATGGAATTTGTCAAAAAAAAAAATGGGACCAAAACTAAATTAGAAAATATATTGATTAAAATAATTTAATAACATCGGACCATTATCATCTGAGTACATAAAAACTACAATAATTAGTTACCTAAATATATATATTTTTAATAATAGACCTCTAAACAAAGTACATTTTAATTACACATGTAAGGATGATTTAGGGTGCTATTGATATTCACAACACCTTTTAGCTGTGTCTACCACACAACACAACCCAATAGACAACACAACCAAATATTGCTATTGTAATTGGCCATTTGGTGCATGCTCTGGTACACCCGGTATAACTACATATGTATATAAATTAATTTTATCTTTGATTAATATGTTTTCAATTAGAATTGAGCTGTCATCAATTAGAAACATTTCGAATTTAATAATTCCAAGACACAAACCAGATAAATTTTAAATTACTCAATTCTAATTTAAATTCCAATTTATATACATATCTGTCACAATTAAGGACACAGCTTTAGTAAAAATACATATACATAACCAGTGTGTTGGATTTAGTACTTCTAGTACTTTTCAATCTTGGCTAGTACCAGGTTTTTATAATTTAAGTAATCATATGAAATTGAAAATTTTAATACGGAAATTATAAAAATCAACGTTTACATTTTACATTTTTTTATTAGATTTAGTTTCTTTGTTTATTGCCCCATTCCTATCCATATTTCACCTATATTTATTACATATTCCTACTTGAAAAAAAAATAATTTTGCGTATTAGCGAGATAAGCGGTTCTGCCAGATGTCGTACTGCTATTGTTCATTGCATTTGAAATTAGACTTAAGTAATTAAACTTAGTTTAATTAGATTAAAGTAATATCATTTAAAGGCTTTATGAATTAATTATCATATATTATCATTTATAAAATAAATTGTTCAACCCTAATATTAATTAATATTAATATATATGTATATAATATTAAGTAAGTACGTGTACTTAAAAAAAAGTTTAAGGGAAAAATCCCTTCTTTTGTTCGTCAAGAAATTTTGTAGAAAAGAAAAACTGTTTTTTTTATTACGTAAATTTTAGCCTATTAAAAAAATTTCAAAAGCAAGTATTTTCTACATAAATATATATAAACACAACTCAAACGCAACTGATCTTAACCAGTTGTAAAGATTTGGTTGTCTCATACAACTTAAATGTAACCTGTAACAACAGTTGTTAATCGCAATAGCTACATTTGCAGACAACACAACTTAAAAAATATGTTGTAATGTTATATAGTTTTGACAGATAATTAGGTTGTGTTGTGAATGGCAAACGAAAATGACAAAAAAGTTGTCAATGGGTGGGTTCAGTAGAACTAACTAGTGGATCTGGAATCCATTTTGGATACATGTACCATAGATCTGGCCATTGAACGCAATTCACCACAAAAACTTACTGCAATACTAGCGCCATCACCGGAAAATATACTAACGACTATTATGAAATAATATTTATTATCATACATATAATTTATTTTTCATAACTCTTAATTTAAGTTAAATTAAGTTATTTACATACATCTTCCTCAAGAATTTCTATTTTCATACTAATTCAAAAAATAAATGGCGATTAAAATTTGACAACTTTCATAAAATAATATAAACATTTCATTTTCCTTACAGTAGATGTCAAAACATTCAACATAAAAATGTTTGTTATTGTTTTTACATATAAAAATTCAGATCCATTAAATGTAACTAGAATTTGTTCAGATCCATTTTCATTAACCGGTATATTTACCACACCGTTCAGTGACCAGATCCGTGGATCTGTGGATTTCAGATAAACCGGTTAATTTCACTGAACGTTACCATTTTACAACTACATTTTACGTTGTGTTGTGAATCGCATTAGCACCTTTAGTTTTTGTGTTTATTAGGCAATGATTCCGTGATTACACCTACAACTGTGTTTAAGTTTTTCTGTTTATTTTAAACAGATTTTAAGTTATTGAATCAGTTGAACTTAGAATAAATTAATTCATAGTTAAATGCTAAGTGATCTATGATAAAAAAAATAAATATTTACAGTCGTTTTGTGATTGTCAAACATGAAATGAACATTTATTTTTCTTCTTGATTGATAATACAACACAAACTAGAACCTAATCGAATTTTCACTGTTAATTTCTTTATTTCAATGTTTCGATAGTGATTCCATCACACTAAAAGATTATTTCCTATTCCAAGTTACAGTATCGATTTAGAAAACCACATTAGCTACAAGATGTTAGGTGAGTCATATTTGAAATAAGATATTCAAAAAAGAAATTCAATAACTTCGAAGTCTCTGCAAAGTATTTACATTTATTTAAATTTTTAAGAGATGCACGAGAACAATTTTTTTTTAAAGAATGTGTTTGATGTATTTTTTAACACGTGATTTGTTAAGAATTTCATAACGAATTTTTCAGTCATGGCAAGTTCGCAATTTTCATTATTGAATAAACAAATATAACGTGACTTTCGTTTGTGTTAAATTAAAATAAAAAATTATTCCTTGTAGATTATTCCTTACCAGCAATTGAGAATCTCTGTATTAGTTAGTAAAAAAAAAAAATACTTTTTTTTTACATTCGAGAATTAAATTGCATTTTTATTTAACTATATATATAGAAAATTAATACATACAAATGTAATACACACACCTATAGAATAAAAAAAAAATTTTATACGGAAATTATTAAAGAAAAGAAAATAAATATACGGAAATTGACAGGATTATAGATAATTTCCTGAATTTTTATTATTATTTAAGGTTAAAAAACATATAAAACGATTACATATTTTTTTTATTGTATTTCTGATGTGGTTATTTTTATAAAGGATATGCTTTTTTTTGTTTGATACGTAAGTAAATTGTAGAATTATATGGGTAGTATGTTTACTTAAAAATTGATATCTATAAAAACAAAAATATTTATATCCTTCAAAAGGAAATTTTATTTAATACTTATTTAACAGCTATAACTGAAGAATACATATATATATATATGTATATAATACATAATACAACTGAATGAATATATTTTCTTCTTTATTACAGTTTAATCTTTATTGAATTTCAAATATTTAGTTTATAGTTAACTATATGATTCAGATTAAATTTACAATGATATTTAATCCATTGAAAGGTGAGTTTACTGGAAAATTAGTAATTCAGACAAGTGAATTTTTGGCTGTTGTGATTTTCAATCATGTAACTGATAAAATTATCATCATCATTTTCTTACAACTCCATCAATGGAGCATAGGGTGGAAATTCTTTATAATAACATAGCTAAAATACTGGGCAAGTAACTTGGCACTTAACTATGCCAGTATTTTGGACACTTAAAGTAAGTACAAAAAAAAAATCGATATTTTTAAACCTCAATTTGTTAATTAAATTTTCCTATTCATCAGAAGAATTAATTTTTTTTTCTAATGTGAAAGATTATTGTTTTTTATAGTATTTAAACAGTAACTAACATAAAAAATGTTTAACGGATTCAATTTCTATGACAAAGTGATATTTAAAAGGTTGAATGGTAAGTAAATATTGACCATAATGTTTAAAAAAAATAACAAAAATTTGACATTAACCTTGACCAAAAATTGTGACAGGAACTTATCTACATGAAAGTTAAAATCTAATGTTGGTAATGTAATTGAATCTAAGTATACTTCGAACTCAATCTTGGTTAAAGAAATAGTTAAACAAAATCTGTAAATAAAGACAACCACAACAATAGACTTATTAGAGTAAATTTCTAAACTATACCAATTTTACTCGGTACTAAAAAAAATTTTATTGAATATTCATATATTAAATAAGGAAAAGAAAATGTATATATATGTACATTTACATTTACGATATAAAAGTGCTAACTATGTGTATCTATATACGTATAGAAAATAAAAAAATAAAATAAAATATTTGCAGTAAAAAAAATATATATAACGATTCCCCTTAAGGCAGATTTTATCAGAACAAAAAAAGAATGACACAAGTTAGTTAAGGAAATAAATATATATATATATATATATATAAATAAGTAAGTACTTTATATAACCTTCAAATAATCCATCTGAATTCTAATAAAATTGTCTGATGTGTTGTTAAGTCATTACATGACCTGAAGCAATGATAATTCGAAAAAGTTATACCCATTTTTAATGGAGATATCATCATGTTTTATCATGTACATTTAATGCTATATTTGTGGCGAATTTTTTTTTTTTTACTTACTTATTCCTATTCATATATACTTACTTACTTACTAAAATAACAATTCGCTCTTTAATTCTATAAATAAATGTAGTTATATAAAAAAAAAACACCTGTTAGAGGAAATAAAAGTAATAAATATATATATATATATATAAATTGTAAAGGATATTAATTGAATAAGTATATAATATATATATATGTAGATACAAATAAGTAGGCATGGTAATTACATAAGTCATTTTTTATATTTTAGAAATGTAAAATAACAAATTAAGAACACCTGAAAAAATTATAGTTAACAAAAAAAATATAAATACCCAGTTATCCTATATTATTCAATAACAATAAGTAAGTATATTCTTATCATGACAATACGTTTATATATAAAACACAAAGTAACATGATTCTTAGCTCATAAATGGTTTTTAACGCATTCAGAACATTCCAGATTGTGTGTGCCTTAACTAATATACTATATATATAATTAGTATAATATGTAGCTTTTGGGCTTAAAAAAGTAACTATAGGTATAGAGAAAAATTTTGCCACTTTAATTGACATACCAACAACTCACACTTTTTGAAAATTTAAATAAGCATATTGAGTTAGGTGAACAGATCTTATATGAATGTTGAACAGGATGAGTTTCGATACTATAAAAAATTTTTCCTTTAAATCGAAGACTTATACATAGTATTGTGATCCTAAATTCGATTTTGAAGTTTGCTTGCTGCATATTTTGAATAAATAGTTATTCAATCCATAGAAAATTGTTTGTACTTATGTCATAAATACTTTCGTTTAACACTTGTGAATTAAAAATTAACGAATTCTTAAAAGAAATACTGTCTTTAAATAGAATTTTTTTTTTATTGTTTTATTGATTTTTTCATTGTAGGTATTGTTTTTTTTTAATTATAAGTACTTATGTACATAAAAAAGTTGTTTTTTGTTTAATCTGTATAAATATGTCCAAAGCATTGAAAATGTAAGAATTAATGATCCAAAAGGTTAAAATTTTATAAAAAGGTATAATTATACTTTTGTTTATTAGCATAGTACAGCAGTTATTAACTTTTTTGTTACAATTTGGATGTTACGAAATGATATAAAATATAAATGTCATAAGATGCGTAACATGTGCATAAAGAGACATAACAATTGTTGTCGATTTAACTGTGTACTTCTGCAATATAAACAATGTGACAAGCTTGGGCTCAAATCCTGTTCGAAATTAAAATTAGTCTCTTCTTTCAGACATTAGGTGATGCCGTACAACAATACCTATCTTATTTTAGAATAGAGTTAGGCTATTTTGTAAACATTTTAATGACTTCAAAACTCTGAAGCACATTTACGGAATCACAATAGAGGTGATTCATAACGAATTACCTTAAAGTGTAAAAAAAATATCTATAAATTGAAGTTGTATAACTGTTGTCGCTGGGAATGAAAAGACAAATTATAGAAACTTAGAAGAAAATTATTGAATTATTACTACATCATACACAACTAAATTGACCTTAATACTAAACATAGAAATTAAATTTTATTTTAAATCCATTTACCTACCTAATTAGATATTTATTTTAGATTTTGCGTTAAATTGTAGAACGTAGCTAAACATTTCATAACCAATATTTATTTCTTTGCAGACAAATAATATAATTTCATCTTTGATTTCTCTCAAATTACTTAAATATTTAATAAAAAATTTAAAATATGTAATTCCCCACTCAATTCTTAAAAAACCCAATAAACTTTCACTTTGTGCTAAAATTAATTCAACGTCCCAATTATTAAATTTAATTTTTCAAATCAAAGAACACTAAAGAAAAAAAAAAAAATCAATTTTGTCTGGCTAAATAAATTTTATTTTTTTTTACTCCCATTCCTATCAATTATGATTATCATCATCATAACCCCAACGAATTTTTTGACTTTTAAATAAAAAATAAAAAAATTCTTTTCTCTTCTCTAAGTATTTTATAATCTCATGCTCATCATCGCATCACAATCACAAATTCATGTGTTCTCAATTCTCATATTTAATACTGCTGAGGTAGTCAAGTCAAGTCAAGTCAGTCAAACATTTTATTTCATTTCATTTCATGAATCATGACGTACTTATGCATACACCCGTATATATATGTACATTTATATATGTGAGCAATATGTATAGATTAAATTTTTATTCTTTCAAAAGAAATCAAATCAACAGACTATTGATTTTTCCTGAAAATAAAACATCACTTTATTTTTATTTCATTTTTTTTTTTTTTATTATTATAAAATGCGAATGATGACATTTGAAAAAATGTTTTCTCTTGCTTGCATTAAATTAGTAAATAGCTCTCAGAATTTAATTGTCAAAAGTTAATAATAAAAATAAAAAATTATAGCTATGTTCTCTTTAGAATTAGAAAATAAAATCTGTTTTCAAATAATATAAAAAATTTATTCATTTTTTTTTTTCAAATTATTTTAATTTTTATTGTTTTCCATTTTGTTTATTTTAGTAAAATTGTTTTCCAAAAAAAAAGATAGATAGATAAAGTTTAAACCTTTAATAGTTTTCTTTTGTTTCAGTTTTCATTTATACTTTTTCAATATTGATCTATCTAAAGTTATTTAAAAAATGTAAGTACCTCGAAAAAAAAAGAAAAAAAAAATAACAAAAATAAAAAAATTCAAGCAAGTCAATATTTGACATTTAAATGCCATTTTCTTTTTATTATGATTATGTATTGGTAATTTTTGGTCGTTTATTATA
This sequence comes from Argyra leucocephala, assembly GCA_963942445.1. Taxonomy (NCBI): domain Eukaryota; kingdom Metazoa; phylum Arthropoda; class Insecta; order Diptera; family Dolichopodidae; genus Argyra; species Argyra leucocephala. The sequence continues at coordinate 28,801,077 of OZ012677.1, forward strand.
TTCTTCTTGTTGCTATTTTTAAAATTTTTAATTTTTAATTTGTTTGCAATTCATATTAATATATTAGATATGTAGTATACATCTAAGGATTTCAATTAAAAATTAAATTATTTAATTACTCATTCATTATACATATATGGATGTGTGTGAATTTGAATTTTTTAAATTGAAAAACCTAAAAGAAATCATATTAAAAAATGAGTGGTTGTGAACTTTGGTGAACAATTTTTAAAGAGAGGAGAGGAATTGAAAAACACCCCAAAATTAGTATGTATACGTATATATTATAAAATATCTAACTATAGATTTGGTTTTTCTTTGACTAGTTATTATATTGTCCAGACAAATTAAAATTAAACGTAATCAAAAAAAAAAAATCAATAGAAAAAAAAGTTAAGATAAAAAATAATTGTAGTCTTTATACAGCTGATGTTTGGAAAATTTAATTAAATTATTTTTGATGTATATTAATGCATACTATACTATTTAACATGTGACATACATATACATACATATAAATTAGGAATCAATATAAAGAGAATATAAAACTAGCCACAGCCACACCAATGAAAATTACTGAAAATATATTTATAAATATGTAGGTACATAGGTATTTTCTTTTTCAGTTTTCCTTTTTTAACCCAACCCGATCATTGACATCGAACACAGTGTTAATTTGATTGCCTTTTTCAAAGTTATTATTGGAAAATTTTATATTAAGTTAAAACAAAAATAAATAAAATAAAAAAACTTCAAACTTTTTGTTAGCAGGTAAGTACTTAAATAGGTATGATAAAATTTTTGAACAAGTGAAAATTTGTTAAGGTCATCAGAACTTCGTAGACAATTTATTACATTATTGTGATATTATTAAGTTAGAGAAAATATTTTTAATAAAATATTATTACTTACCGAAAAATCATTTAAAAATTTATAACAAGTACATAACTAGTTGGGTGAATAATGAATCATCAGAATGTTCGATTTCCGTTTGGTGTATAAAATTTTTTTTTCATTATTCTTTGAAATCAGCGACACATGCATTCCACAACTATTTTTTCATATTCTTGTTATGCCAAAATATATTTTTGTGTAAAATATCCACAATTGTGTTTTGTTTTAAATACCTATGTCTACCTATTAAAAAACTTTGGGTACCAGCTATTTGTACAGCTATACAACGTTACAACTAATGACTTAGCATAACAAACTTCAATAAATCCAAAACTGGAGAAGTAAATAGGGTAAGATCAAATGATTTGAAAATGTAAATATTGAAAACTTCGAAATTCTAAGAATTCTCCAAATGGAAATAAGATGCAAACTTTCACATTCCACGATCCATTTCTGTCGCAAAGAATGCAGAAGTATAAAATACATATTTTTAAGTCTTATTAATATACAATGCATACCTATATATATATACATTCGACAAAGACTTGAATAAAACTTGCATATTTGTGACAAGTTCTACAGTATCTAAATAGGGTTAAAAGCGAACCACCAAAAATCAATGATTCAGATGTTACATATTGTACCAAATACCATAAATCATCGCTTTAATATAGCAGCAATTACTCTGCTTTATAAATATTTGTTAAGTTTGTTTTGCTTTGATGAAATTAAAAGTATTAGTTATGCCAAGAATACAATCATTCCAACGTCATGCAACATTGAGCAACCCTTTCCCATAACATTTGTAGTAGAGCGTCTTCGAACTACTAGAACTGTGAAATATAAAAATTCTTTCATCAACCGAACCTCTAAGCATGTTAAAATAAAGAACAGCCTCACTTTAGATTATTAGATGCTAATGTGCTACCACAAAGGTACAACTTAGAAGTTTTCAAGAGACGGGTAAATAACTATATTTTAAACTGTCAGTAAATTTTCATTCTTTTCTTATTTTTGTCTCATTTCTAAAAAGGCTTAAATGCTGCGAAATAAATTGTTTTACTTATTCTACTATCTTGACCTTAAATAAAATAAACAATAGCTATACTTTTATTTACTTTATGACAATTTTCCAATATAATTAAACTTTAACATCTGTACTATTTCAATTTTAGTTTTAATTATTTTATAAATATAAATAAACATAAATAAACATAATAAAGTCTTACTTATTGTTTATTTATTTTAAAGTGGCGTTTTTCTGTAACATGATATTATGTGAAACATAACAAATCGGAACAGAATCAATTTTCAAGATGACTTTTACAATTAAATTGGATTTGTTAATTTGTAAAATTTTTTTATTTGTTTTTCTTATTAGAAAATATTAGTTTATTTGTTTGACAGATGACTAATTTTATTATGATTATGTATTGATGGTTAGAAAGAGAGTGTATTGGGAGTTGTCAAGACTGATCATATAATATTAACTGTGACATTATATTATAGGGAAGCCAATAAGACATATATAGGAAAACAATAAAGTAGATAAATCAAGAAATAATAAACAGGAAGAGTTAAACGTAGGAATAACATTCCAGGTCCTGAAAACAGATACGCAAAAATGGTATTTTAGTTATAATTAAAGTTTAATTATAATTAAAGAAATAAAAAAGTCATACTCAGATTGGATATGAGTTAAAAACAGTTCTTCCCATCTAAAAATTAAACGTATTGATTGTTACGCCAATAAACTTCTTTAAGTGCCATAAGTCGAATAAATATATCCCTCGTATACTTACTAAGTATTAACTTATAACCAGGTCTCGTATTGGTGCTGAAGTACGATAACGATTAGTAGAATTCAATAAAACGTCACACAACAATTATACTAAATATGTTTTTTAATACTTATTGTAGCAACTGCAGTGATGTAGACGTTAATGCTTTTTCTGTAGTGACTAGGCTTTAACTAGAGCCAAATACCAGACTTTTTCCATACAATAAAGGGGATATGTCGATAACTAAAACAAGAGATTATTGATTAACTTCTTTAACCGCACAGGTTTGCTCTAGAATCAAACTTAAACGAATAATTCTCTGAAAACAAATAAGACAAATATGGGTCATTCTATTTTCTGCCAAGTAGGTATAATTTCATTGGTTTTTAACGCATTTTTATTTATTTTTCTGAGGAATAGAACAAAATTTCTTATTTATTAAAAACATAAAAAACTAAATTTTAATTTAAACAAATAAATGATATATATCTCTATCATAATATGTTTTATATAATAAGAATTTAATTAAACTTAGTTAAGAGAAGAAAATAAAATAAATTAACAAATATTTAAACTGTTAAAGTATTTAACTAATTAAAGTTCCTATTTACTAACAACAACTACGAAGAGATTTATAGAAATAAAAATGTTTTTTTCTCATGACATTCGAATTAAGTAATATTTTTTTCTATTTTTTATTCCAGACCTAGTTATAACTATTTTATTTTAGAAATTAATATATGTAGGTATACTTTTTCCTGTTGAAAGAGAAAATAACTTAATAAATAATTTTAGTTTTCACTTTTTAAAAATGTAAATACTATGTAAAAACCTTTTTAATGATAATTTTTATGTTTTGTTTTAAATACCTACTATCTTTAACTATATAGGTACGTATATTTTTAGTTCAGGTTAAAAATTTCAACAGTAAATTCAGAAGTAAATATAAATTGTTTAGTAAGTACTTATAGGTATTAAATATATGGGTATATGGAAGTAGATATAATATGACGTATGGTGTAATACTGTAAAAGTATGTTGAATTGAATACTATAGGACATAGGTATAGGTGCATAATATAGTAATTTATGTTGAATATGTAGTAGTTTTTATACTTGTTGAAAAACTGAATTTTGATGATTATTATGAATGAGTTATTTAGTTAAAAATTAAATAAATTATGGTAAATTTCATTGAAAAGGATGTGAGAAAATATTTTATAAAAACATTGAATTTGTAGGAATAAAATCTAGTACGAAAATTATTAAATAATATTTAAAATATAATACATACATCAACATAATTATATTATAATGTATATTTAATCCTACATATACATTTTTGTATTAATTGCTAGAAAATATTTTTTTTAGTTTCTACCACTTGGCTTGTTAACATTAAGCTGCATACATTTAAATATCAATTGAATATTTTTTTTAGAACATTAATGATCCTCTTAAAATTGGAACGTTCTTTAAGGTGTACAAATTTATGTACATATTTATGGATGTACCCTCATGTATCAAAATTCAGGTAGGTATTCAAAAATAAAAATTAATTTATAAATAAGCACTTGTATTACTACTAATCCAGTCCACATTCTTTTTATAATAATAAACAAAAATGGTATTATTATTCTTAATGTTATTGTTAAAAAGAATTGTTACCTATTATGACCTATGATTATAATAACATAAACCACAAAAAAAAATTTTTTTTTTGGTATTTTTAATCAACTTAAAACCTAGGTAGGTAGGTATTCAAAGTTCATTACTTTACGTAATTTGATCGAGTTTCATTTTAATGAAGAGTACATTAACACCATCAATAAGCATACAAAATGAATGAGAATAAACGACATCCATAACACAACACATAGTTATAATTCACCACATCAGTATGCATTGTTTGTGTAGAGTCGTCGTCTGCATACATATATGTAATTCAAATTTACAATTTACATGATTTTCTTTCATAATAAAATAATATAATATGATGATGATGTATGTACCTACATATTTTGAAATGTTTACCTTACATTACATTATCTGTTAATTTTTAGAATTTTGTTTTGGTCAAGAAGTCAAGAAAATTGTAAATTGAGATTCTTAATATTGAATTTATTATAAAAAGTAAAGAAATTAATAAAATAGATTTTTTTAAAATCAAAAATTCACTCTTAAAATACCTATCTAAAAACAAACAAAAACAGCATCAGTCAGTGAAAAGAGAAGAGTGACAGAGAAAGAGAGAGTATAAAAAAGTGAGAGATTATTGAACGCACTCATACATATGTAAACAAAAAACCAAACGTGTATAATAGGAAAATAACATTTGGTGGGCCTTTGATATTGGGCATGAATTTTTGTGTAAAGAAAATATATGTATGACTATGGACTACTATTAAATTTAACTAGAATATATATTTATATAGTAGATACAACATATTTAATGCTTAAATTTTTTAATTGTATAGATAAGTATGTATAATAAAAAAAAAATATTATGTGTATATATCCAATTATATGTGTTTGGAGCACAGGTAAAAAAAAAATTTTTTTTTTACCACTATAAATGGCGACACTTTCTATTCTTGTGCAAATTTTTAGACATATAATTTAATTTATTTTCCTTTTATTTTAAGCTAAAAATTATTTTAATAATAATTCAAAAAAAAAAAAAAAATAGTTATTTTAAATTTGACATTTACTTTGATTTAAATTAAGAATATGTATAAATCAAATTATTGAAAATTTAAAAAAAAATCTAAGCCAACTTTCATTTGTTATATTTATTGTTTTTATTGTTTTTTTTTTTTATTGAATGAGAGAATAGATATATATGATTATTACTGATTAGTGAGTAGTGCAGATATATATTAACACCACTACATTTGAAATTATTTTATTTATTATGCGTTTTATTTTTAGCACAGCGCAAGATATCTTCTCGTTTCCCTTATTTTACTTTTTTCTTTTAAATTATTTCTACTATATATAAGTACTTAATAAATCTTTATTTTATTTTAATTATTTTTTTGGGAAATATTTATGGTTTTAATTAGAATTTTAATAGTATATCTTAAATTTATTTACTAGTTAATAAAAAAAATATTTAAAATTGATATTTTTGTTTTTTTTTTTTTTTTGAATAACAAGAAAATAATTTTTATAAAAAAATTTTTTAAATTTTTTTCTATATAAATAAAGAAAAAAAACTATTAATCTACATTGAATTAAAGAAAAAATAAAACAATTTTTTTTAATAAGCACCTGGTCGATCCAATGATTGCCGTCGAGAATTCATTGGCGTTTTGATTTTCTATAAGAAAATAATCTTCGGTGCCCAAATTTTGCATCAAATTCAGGGCAAACCGATATATAAAAATTTACATTTCTTCATTCATTAAAAATGATATCCAAATTTGGTTTATATTTTTATAAAATATAATTTAAAATAAAAAATTTAAATGATTATAAATATTTTATTTTTACTATTTTAATTTCTTTTGATATATTTTTTTTCTGTTTTGTTTTTATTTCTTTTTTAGGAATAAAAATTTCTATTTCACACTATTGCTGCATTTTTTTTTTATTCTTTAATTTAATATATCTATACATTTTGTGTAAAAACCATGACAATGGGTTTCTTCATATACATATATATACATATATATGTGGGACTGACTTTTCTTTTAAAAAAAATTTTTATTTTATTATTATTAAATTAACTCTTTTTTACATAAAACAATTCACTATAAATTGCACACTAAATCTAATTTTAAATAATTTAATTAGTAAATAGTTTATATCATTTTTCACAATTTTTTTTTTTTACAACTTTAAATCCGAAAATTTCAAAGATATTTTATGCGGAAAATCTTGAACCTTGCTTGCGTGATGTTGTGGCAGACCGAACTGTCAATATTTTGTAATATACGTATTTTGCTATGTTGGTAAAGTATAATTAATACCAACTTAAGGTGACAGTAATGTTTATTTAACTGGCATCTAGTGTCAAACATTTCCAACAAGGAAATATATTATTTATTTTGTAAATTATTTTATTTAATATTTCTGAATTATAAATAATAAATTCGAATATTTAAATCATAAAAATTTAAAATATTATTTTTCGGTTATATTTTTCAATGATTAAAATGTATTTTTTATAACCAGAAAAAAGTCTTGTTATTGAAATACTGTTCGTGTTTTTAAAATGATATCAAACGTGAAAGTAGTGATGAAATATATTACATAATTAATTTTTATTCTCTTTTTTTTATTTTATTTAAAATTCTTAACAATTTTTTTCAAAAATATAAAATATTTACATATATATGTTGTTATTATTGCATTTACTACATGTAAATGTCTTGAGGTAAATTTTAAAATTTATTTATACTTCGGGTCGGTAAAAATTGTTCTGACCGTTGGTTCTTATTGGTTATTTGTCTGTTCAAAACAACCGTGATGGTAAATCAATAGATGCGGGAAAATTTTGCGCGTTTTATATATAATGAATATCCGAATATTGCATTGTGAACAACATTAATTTCTTTGTAAATAATGAAAATCAGTGATAACCGTGACTATCTAAAAAACCCAAATGGTCAGTAAAATTTAGCATAAATTTTAAATTTGGTAGATTTACTTAGTTTTAAACAGTATCACGCTTTACCGACAAATTTCGTATAATTTTCGTATAAACAATAAACATTTTACAATTAAAAATCACTTGTAGATGTAGAGGAGCTGCTACTGAGTTGGTATTGTAGTATCATTGTGAATAATGAATATTGATGAATGTGAATGATAGGAATGATATAATGACATTGACAGCAAACAAATTGAAATTACCAAGGTCGTTTAAATTCGTAGAAGAACAGAAATCAATCAGAAACAAACATTTCAAATTCAAACTATTCAAACAACTCAGCTGTGATGTATTTTTTATTTGTTTAAAGTCTAACTATTGTAATCAGAGACTTGTTATCTACTTTAGATTTTATTTTATTTTGTCATTACATTTTTTCTTGTTTAATAAGATTAGAACAAATTATCTTTGCAACAATGGCTAGAAGATTTACTAAATTGGATGTTAAGAAAACTGCATTTTTACTTTGCGGTAAGTTACTTAAATTAATTTTATTCAAAAAATTTTAATTAGTTAATTTTTTAAACAGATATACAAACTAAATTCAGACCTTCAATGAAACTATTTGATGCTTTTGTCATAAATTCAAATAAATTGGTAGATATCTATTTTATCAATATCAAAGTTTTTAATTGTTAAGTTTTTAAACAAATTTTTTGAAGGTTAAAGCAGGGAAAGCACTTAATGTTCCACTTCTAGCTACAGAACATTATCCACAAGCGCTTGGTCATATTGTTGAAGATATTGATATATGTCATGCAGCTTGTGTGTTACCTAAAACTAAATTCAGCATGGTTATTCCAGAATTAGAAAAGAAACTACAAGAAATTGGCAATATTAAAGATATCGTTTTGTTTGGACTTGAGGTATATGTATATATATATATATTTAAAAATATTAATTAACCTTGTAACAAATTATTTTTTAGTCACATATCTGCGTTGAACAATCTGCATTAGATTTATTGGAAAAAGGATATAATGTTCATGTTGTAGCTGACTGTGTTATGTCCAGAACTTTACAAGATCGTAATTTAGCTTTAAAAAGAATGCGACAATATGGTTGTATAATATCAGCAAGTGAAACTGTAATTTTCAGTTTATTACAAGATAAGAACAACGAAAAGTTTAAAGAATGCGCTGCACTTGTTAAAGAACCATCTGTTGATGTTGGATTATCAAAATTATGAATTTTTGCATTTTAATTATTGATTTTAAAGTAGTTTGATCTGTAGGTTTTACAAAACTTGTATGCTTGTATGTAACACCTAAATTTTTATAGTGATACATTTTTATAACTATCTGTTAAATTTTATCGTTTTGATTAATATAAAAATAATTTTGTAATATTTTAGGAAAAAAGAAAAGATTAGTTTAAAAAAAAAATAAATAATACATTTAAATACAATAGACTATTTCTATTCCAACAAAGAATCCAAAGATTAATGATCTAGACCAATCAGCATACTGTTTGGTATTTTAAAATTATTTGAATGGTTATTTTATGCGTAAATTAACCAATATCATACAACAACTAACTATACAATTTTCATCAGGCTTCCGAAAGCAGCATATCACTACCTCAGCAATGCTGGAAATAATTGATATCTAATGTGAAATACGATACGAAGAGAAATATTCTATTGTTCTACTTTTTGATTTCACAAAAGATTCTGACTGTGTCAATAATAACTTTTTATATTTCAAACTTACGCCAGCTTTTAATTTTGAATAATTTTCCATTACGATTAATCTCATTCAAAGTTACTTAGTTTACAGAAGTGTATTAGAAATAATTTTAAATTTAATATCACTTAACCTGGCTATTCAATTTGATTTATTTCGTGGATCCATTCTGGGTCATTTACTTTTTAGTATATTCATTAATTTATTCTATTAATCCTGAAACACATTTCAATTAATTTTTAATTATGAAAAAGAAAACATTTGGAGAATAATTTGAGAGATTTTCATTTTATAATATGAATTAAAAGATTCAGAGGTTTGCTAATGATGAAAAATGCTTAGCTGTGGCGAAATTCTCGACAATATCTTAAAAAAAAAAAACGTATGTAAAAAATGCCATACTGAGAACAAAACACTTTCTAGAAACCTGAAAAATAGTTTCAAGTTGTTATTAGATCAAAATCATATAAAGACAGACATGATAGAATCGTACAAAAATATTGTTTACTTTTAATTTTATAAAAATGCATTTGAAAAATTAATTTCACCGAACATGCTTAAAATGTCGACATGATTAGTTGAGCAAATATGCCATCTGAAAGAAGAATAAAATAGATTAAAATAAAGATTTTAAATTATATGTAAGCAGATACTACAAAAAGTGATATATATATATTTCTTACCGCTTAATTTCTTTTAATATATTTCAGCAACTATGTACATTTAAAATTATTGTATGTACATTTTAAATCGCATAACGAAGATAATGAGTAAAATTTTATGAGTCGAATTAACCCCTCGTAACAAAATGAATACTATTTTTTATTAAATATTTATATTTCTGTATGTAGTTGTATTTATTTATTTGAACAGTTGATCCTACAGATAAATCTGCAGGCCAACTTTAAGGTCCATTTCCCTTTCGAAACGTTGGTATTTTTTTTTTAATTAAATTAATTATTTGGTATATATTTTTGTCTATTATATATACATACATATTTATATTATTTTTATTAGTTTAGTTATATTATGTATATCTTTATTAATTATTAAATTATATTTGAACCGAGGCATTTGTATTGAAAATTACATTTTCAGTAGTTTTCACCATTTGAAAAATATTTCGATTCTCACGGGGTTTGAACCCGTGCTCCTTCAGAGGCCACTTTTGTATTTGAGTTTTACTATTTTTTTAAAATGTCTTGAAAGACCTGTAATGTTTTCGTCTTCTTGACTGGAGTGTATCACATTCAGTAAATCACCTAACAGTTGGTGTTTGTAAAGCAGTAATCTTTCGTTGTATCGACACCAACCAATCACACGATGAACTTTTTAGAATCTTTCAAGCACATCGAAATTAAATTTGGTGGCTGTTCCCCTTACCTCAACTCCAGTTGGACATTATGATTACTTTATAAACTTGACTTTAGTTAAAACCAATCATATTATATACATTGATGTTAATTCAATAACGTAGATCTTTTTTATTGTTGTTAAAAATCATTTTATGTACGGTTAAATTTCTTTTTGAAACCGACATTACGTGATGAATCTCGTCTTCTGTTATATATGCTTAAAAAATGCTTATTAGTTTCCTACAATCCAGCTTAAAAGAGAAAGTTTCTGTTCAGAAAAAAAAATAAAAAATACAATATTAACATCAAGACTTTAAAAGTTTTTAATTATTATTAACAGATAATACTTTGATAAGTAATTATTAGTTTTACTAGAAAAGTTTATTAAAATCAATTAATTGAAATTTTTTCCAGGTTGATTCAATAATTTCACATTTTCAGGAGTGGAGTTTTGAAATACCATTTTGTTTTTGTTTTCTGTTGTATTGAATTAATTTTATTGACTCAGTCTTTGTTGTGTGTTTTATTATTAATTGAGATAAAAGCCTTGTGTTGATTGAACTCACAATGAACTCAATAAAAATATAAAATATGTTCATTTATAACTGATGATCAACATCAATAATGATGATATTATGTATAAAGTGACCATATTACTATGAAATAATGTGGAATATGCAAATAATTAAAAGTAAGTACATAGTTGAAAGAACTGGAATTTATTTGTGCCCGAATTGCAAACGAGATTTTAATTTTTGTTTTTAGCAGTAAAAGCATTAGTTGTGGGTTGGGGGGACTATCTATATATATCTGCTGATGCATTTTAGTTTGGGTAGGGAGACTTAATTTGGAAAAGAAAAGCTTGATTTGAGTTGAATAAAAATTTTATTCTTATAGCTAAGAGTTTAAACTTCAACCTATATATATATACGATATTAAATACTAGGAAAGTACGTCGTTCGAGTCCAACAAAGATTTATTTATGATCCGAAATGAACAAAACGGTTTCTGATAGATGTTATAGAAGTTTTATTGCAGATATTCGAACACATTCGACAACAAAATAGAGTTCAATTCGTTATCTGTAGTAGATTTGAATTTATTCAAATTTATACTCCAATATCATGAGAATACAATGCTTTTGTTATTAATCTGAAACCGTTTTATAGTCTTGGCTGATTAAAATTTCGTAGAAACATATTTCAACTGCTATATTTAGTTCTAGCTGGTGAGGAAGAAATATCAAAAATTTGTCAGTTTCAAGGAATTTAGAAATTCCGTTGGATAGCTAATAGCTTCCAAATTCTTAAATTTTTTGACGACTTTCTTTCTTTCTGAAATATTAATTCCATCAATGCCAATTAAAATAGAAGATATATGTGTCTCGATATATGTATGTCCACTAATGTTCAAATGAAATTGTTAACAAAAATTTGCAAATGAGAGGAAAAATCACGTGATCATAAAATTCTGCGAGAATAGTTAAAATATTCTCTTTTGCAAGCAAAAGTAAACATACGCAAAATTTGCATAAATTTATCCAAATTTTTTTATGTCAAAAATTAAGTGATTTTAGGTTATGATATTTTTTAAATTTGAATTAATTTAGTAATTTTCTGAAATTTCTATTTAATATTTAACCACATCTAACATAGTTTAACCAGAAATTATATATAGTTATATATTGTTACTATATAGTATATAGTATATAGTTACTTCATGGTTTAACTTAAAAAATCTCTCAAAAGCTATGGCGAATTTTGAACTTAAAATAGCAAAAAACTAGGATCAAGTTGTTGCTTCAAACGTTGGTAAAGCCTCTAGTCTAGTGTAGTGCTGACTTTATAAGTCTAAATCTGCGCTCATTTACATATTGTTGTTTTTCGAGGAGTTATCAAAATATTCCATGCTTACCTATGTTAATCGTGTAATCCTTATATTATGTACATTTATATATATATATATATGCCTTTAATTCTAGGATATCTTCGCTCATTATATTTTTCGAAATTTTTAAAATAGGTATAATTGATTTTTCACATGAAGTTGTTGACCAAGTAGATGTAGGTACAAGTCAATACAAAATTCCATAGCATAAATTTGAGACAATTTTACTGAATCAGAGATATATGGTCAGTCTAATATGAGATTAATTTTGAAATTGTGACAATTTACTTAAGATTTTGAATGAATTATTATATTGTCAGCTACTATTAATTAATGCGGATGTAAAGGCATCTTGCATTTATAAATTAGTTAGCTTTTACGTGTATTTTTGAAATCCTATAAAAAAATATTAGTTAATTATACTTTAGTTGAATTAAATGAATTAACCAATGATTTATTGTAAATTGAAAAGTATTAGATAAACTCAAAGATGATTTCAATTTACAAAAGTTTGGAATTTAATAAATACATAAATAACTTAGAAAGAAAAAAATTATTGAGTATCGTTTTACTGAATCAGAATGAAAATAAGTATGTTATTAATTTACGTACGTTATGTATGTATATTTATTTAAGTGGTACGTAAAAAAATATTTGCGTTTGCGTTATTTTTTCATTTGATTAAAATAGTGATATGGTTTAGATTCAGATTTCAGCAAAAAAAAAAAAACGCTGGCTCATTACGTCAAAATAGTTTTTGTATATGTATTGGGATTGAACATCAAATCATAGATTAGATTAGTCATAGATTTTTCTCCAACTCTATTTCTTATTTTTATTAATGACATATTCTTTAAACAATCATCACTTCAATTAATCCATACTTTTGTTAATGGCAGTACTCTGATAGCATTGTATGATTTCCTAAAAGGTTTTAAATTTCAGCTGCCTCAGTTAACTCTGAGAAAACAATTATGGAATGCACGTTATTGTTTAATCATGATCCAAATTTAGAACTCTTTGTTTATGCAAAACTTTAATCTATTCGATACGTCGTCAAATATTTAGGTCATTTTAGACGTACTTTTCATTCAAAGATTTCATTTCATTGAGATCTGTAAAGGCTAAACATACCAATTAAGATGAATATGTAATTATAATTCACATCTATGTGTGGATACTTGAAAAATTGATTTAAATTTTCTCGACAGAGTAAAACAAAAAATTCTTTTTATCTCATAAGTGATTTCCATCTCGTCCTATTGTTGGGGTACTTATTCTATTTAATAGATTGGATTATAATGTGATCAAACTAACATCATGCTGTAAGACAATATATTTCAATTTTTGGGATTTATGATGAAAGATGCAAACATATATATAAACTTTTACCATATGATAATTATTTTGTTATGATTGAAAACTAACGGTAACCGTTAAGCGTGCGTCTTATTGTATTGTTTATATTTTTAATAACAAAAATTTTTAGAAAGGAAAAGGAAGTATAATTGAAATTGCATACTTTTCGGATGAAATATTAAATTTATCGTGCGCATTCCGTTATGCAACACGGTGAATAAATAATGCTATCACCGTGATTACAAGTCAATTTTTTCCTAAATGTTGATTAGAACGAGTTAACAGATTTGACTACTCTTGTAGAATTGACAACTTTGTTGAAAAATCAAAAACCGAATCGGACAAAATTCTAACGTATTAATCAATATTTAAACGAGATTAAGTCAACTGTGTCAAATGATCTTCTAATGTAACGAGTAGTAACTAGTATCTTCACCATGAACCTAGATCTGACATTTGAAATTTAAAAAAAAAAGATCAAGTATTAAATGTAGAAATTTTTATTGATTGTTGCTGAATTATCCGAAGAAAATAAATTTTTATTTTGTGAACTGATTTTAAGACCAGTATGGACATATGCGGCTTAAAAATTGTACAAACTGTTAAAAACTTATTATCTTTATTCTCAAACAGATTTTACTTTTTTTTTCAATTAACACACTACTTAAACACTAGGAAAAGAGACCTTTATAGAATTATTATTATTATTGAATTGACCATAATTTAAATTATGGCCAATTTTGTAAGCACTAGCTGCAGAGGCTTTCGGCTTTGTGTTACATACATTTTAATTCTTTTATTTGTATTAGGTACATATTTTTTTTGTTACATGAGAACTTAAAATTAGTAGTACAGTATTAAATTATTATTTCTTACTTCTTTATAGAATATTTTACTGGTATACCTTTAATCAAATGTATTAGCGTTTTAACATTAATAGGACCAAATTCAAAGATATTATGTTAGCAATATGAGTATAGAAATAAACAAAAACGCACGGAAATTAATGCCAATTGTCGCACACATTTGGAATTCCAGAGAACTATCTGAAAATGTAATATTGTGTATCATAACTAAGCTATCAACAAAAATGCCAAACACTGATGTGCAAAGCCTTGAAAGAAATAACAATATTCTAAATACTGTATATAAAATCTTGGATATATTATCATACAGAAAAGACTAGTTAATGTACTAGAATCAATAACAAATAAAGTACAAGTTGTTTTTTCAGGTAAAATTCTACAAAATTCTTTAAACTTTTAAAATTATCCAATTTTTCAGAGCTCTACAAAAAACATAGCGAGAACCGTTCTTGGTTTGAACCTACAACAAATAGGGCAAGAGTAGACTACGCAACACCTGGAAAAGAACTATGCTGTAAGAATACGAAATGATCAGAAATTTTTTAACTAAAGTCAAAGTAATCGTTGGGAACCGCATCAGGTGGAAATGTGTAGTTGATTATCTATGTTACCCCGGAAAATTATAACACTATAAATTATAAGACTAGTATTTTAAATATATGATTCTAGTTGTTTTTCAATAATAACTACTTCTTATTATTTATTTGTGTTTATTTTCTATAAAAGAGCTTATAGTTCGTACAGAGTATGTAGGTAATTCAAAAATTCTTAAAACTAAGTACATAATAGATATATGTATGTATTAAATTTGAAAGTGTAATAAGTAAGTTATTTAAATGTAATAAAGTAATAATACTAATAGTAAGTACATATTATGAATCAACTTTAGAATTCAAATGAAAAGGAAAATCAAAATGTATATACATAATATGTATGTATGCAGTATGTGTATAGTATATATATAATTCAATAATCAATAAACAGAAGTAATAATATCCAGCCAGGTCCATCTAATCATTTGATGAGATTTTATCAAAATATATTATCGTCTTCTATATACATTAGTGTTTACATATATCAAAAATAATTTCAATTATTAATTTAATTAATTTTCAGATGAAGTAAAAGAATTTTTTTTATTAATTTTATTATACTATTTAGTAAAATATTTTTTCCCACATTTAAATGTGCTAAATGTAAATCAATAAACATTCAAGTATGTATTAATAAACATTAAACAAGAATTTTATTTCATTCAATATTCCTATAATAATGTATTTAAATTTTCATTAACCCTACCTACCTCTACCTATAATATATTTGAACTTTTAATAATGACACAAAACATTTTTGTAGGCTATAAATAATGATAATGAAGTTATGTTATGCAATTGTAAAGTAAAATAATGTTGGAAATAGACAATTTATGCACTTCTAATAAATAAATACACACTCGCCACGTAGTTGTATCTGTAGTCCATTCTCGAAAACCTATTCATGTTTACTTTTCGTAATGGAATGATGAGTAGAAGAATTTCATGTGAAAACTTAATTTTTTTCTAAATTGATGTTATTTAATTTAGGGTACCCTTCATATGCATAAATACCTACATGTACATATATGTATTATGTATATGTACATATAATTATTGGAATTTCATTAAATTAAATTTTAAGTACATATACATAGTAAATTAAATGTATGCAATTCATAGTTGCTATCTTATGAGATTTATTATTATACGAGTAGAAAAAAAATTAGAATTATTGAATTTTAGTATGGATGAATATAAAAATATGTAATTGTTTTCAAAATGTTGTTTATTTATGAATGAAAATTTAATATTGTATTTTTAGATTTGTTGTTATTAAAATTAGATACTTTGTAAAATATTTGAACAAAGCAATGCCTTTATATCTGTGGCAATAAGTAATAATCACTTAAGTGCGCTTAAGTGGTTTCATATATTTTTATGCATTTAATAGCCCTTTCAAAGCTTTAATTCCTGTCAAAATTTGGTTCTAATAGGACAATTATTCACGGAGTTACAGCTGTTTAAAAATCACTTTGCAGTTGCAACAACAATTGCTTTTTGAAAAACAACTTCAATTTATATTTTTTTAACGGTCGTTACTTTGTAACAAACGAAAATAAATTTCGAAGCATCACTTAAAAGATATTAAGTTTTTTTTAAAAACTGAACTTTTCGATTTTAATAGTAAACATAATTTTTTTAAATCAACTTATAATCACTTAAGTGGCTTTTCGAAAATCTCAAATTTTGAAATGCAAAACTTAAATGATATTAAGTGGTTTTAAAAAAACATTCAATACTATTTATCTAAATTGGTAAAATTTACAAAACATATAAAAAAACATTTCCATTAATAATTTTCAATTTTAACTCGATATATTTCGAAAAAATCATCGTGTGACTTGGCTAGAAGATACAGAGGCATTGATTTGAAACTAAAATCATATGGATGAGAACTTGCTAAGTAAATTTTGAAATAATCGATTTGAATAAAGTAACATGTTTAATTCTTATTTGTATTTGAATAAAATTTAGATAATAATATTAAAAATATTTTAATATCTTGTAATAAATTTTCAATGATATTGATTTTAAGTTACTGAACAGTTTTTTTTTTAAAAATTTATTTATAAAAAGCTTATCACTACACTTGGCGGTTTATGGAGTCCATCTCTACCTACACAGCTTTATATAAATAATAATAATAAAGAGTAATGAATAAATATATATGTATAGTTATATTTCTATAGAAGTATAAATGTAGAATAATTTCGCCATCATAATAATAACATGATATTAATAATGCCATTGCTAATCTAGTAAAGTTTGGGTGTAGTTTAAAAAAATATGCACATTACAGCTCAAAACACCTACAACAATGTAAAGTAAATATGTTCATCTCTCATCATAATATATTTATATTTTTCACTACATTCTACCTGGACCTACTTTCATTAATAATGAACTGTTCTTTCATTAATATTGTTGTTGTTATAAAAGACTTCAGACAAAAACAAAATTGTTATATATAAGATTTATTCACTTAGTAGCTTATATTAACTTGATTAAATAAGATATTGTATCTATTGATAGGTTCATTCTCCTACCGTATTCAGTTCTATGTCTATATCAACTAAAAATTTTAGTGTTTCTTGTTGGCCTGGTTTCATCATTAATTTTAATATTATCTTTAATGTAATCTATTTTACCATTTAAGATATCAAATGTGAAGCAGGATGAAAGCATAATATTCTGCAGAACGCTATAGCTAAGCATATTAATATTTTGTGGTCTATCATTATATGATGGTCTTAAATGATAACAAAGTTGTATGAATTGCGTTCATTTCCCATCATAGACGTCATCCACTATTGTATCGTATTGACTGATTACTGATAGTACTTGTATTCATGTTCTCTTGTTGGTGGCATGGCAAGTATTTGATCAGTGTGCCAGTGTTGTTTAATGTTTAAAAGCGTAGATTGTTAATTTCTGCACTTTGTTTTTAGTATTAGCAAGTTCATTTATTTACTTATTTGCTATACAAATTTTAAGACGTGTATCTCGTCGGAGCTCTTTTTTGAACCAAATTCTTTATCTTAGAAATTACTGAACCAACTGGTTAAGTTTTTTTACACATGTTGATTTCTGATGACAAAATCAACTCTCTTTGGTACTCTTTGCTCAAATTTAGAAGACCTTATTCTCGCCAGAGCCCTAATTTGAATTAAAACCTGTATAAATGTGTATTTACTTCCGTTTCAAATATATGAAATGATCTAGGAATTGTATCACAGCTACCCGAATTAGTTGAAATTTTTAAAACTGGTAAAAAGCGAATATATGATTATTTTTTTTCCGCCTTATGCCCCACGGATGGGGTTTCAGGACAATGATGATGATGTTTATTTTTGGAAGAGTAACTGAGTACAAATTTTTAGCACAGTAACACCTTTTGTTTTAAAAATATTTTTGGCGGTACTAGGATTTGCATGACACCTACCCGAACCAGTAAAAAGTTAAAAAAAAAAATAAATAGCAAAATTATTTATTTTTGGAATGTCACGTGAGTAAAATTTTTTAGCTCTGTAACACCTTGGGTTTTTGAAATATTTTTGGCTGGTGCTAGGTGTTGTATGACAGCTACCCGAACCTGTTAAATTTTCTAAAAATGAGTGTCTGTGTACAAATTTTCAGTTCTGTAACACATCTTTGGTTTTTGAAATATTCTTAATGAGTGCAAAGAATTGTATGGCAGCTACTGCTGGAACATAGTCTGTGCTCGATTGCATTGTTAGAAAATCTCAATATCACGAAATTACAATGTTACAAAATCCCAAATTACAAAATAATAAGTTGTATTCATTTAAAAATTAAAAATTAACTTAAAATTAACCGAGATACAATTGCTGTCTATGTTATCTACTGTTATCTAGAAAAAGCTTTTTGTTTTAGGTATATTACAAATTTAAAGCAACATTAATTATTAAACATTTGTACTCATTTTATTTTAAGTTTGAATAAAACTCTTGTGGTCTGAGAATCATTAAATTACAGAACGGCAGTACGAGATTCCCTAAAACCAAAAATGAGCCCATAATTTGGGGATTTCGAATTTTAATCTGTATAACTGATTTTTCTAGAAATAAAAAACTAATTAAGGTCTGGAATTCTGGAATTCTGGAAAAAGGGATATATCCATTTTTGCATTCAACAGTGGCTCCTCATAAAATTAATTAAAATAAATACTCTGGAAAAAGGGCCAACCCTGATTTTTGACTCTAACTCTAAAATGCTCCTAATTCAAAATCTCACATACACATATATATAAATATTCTGTAAAAGGCGTATAACTCTTATTTTGAATCCAACTCTAAAGTGTTCCTCATTTATTGGAACCCCTGTTTTTGTCGACGGCAGGTAAATGCATACGGCACAGTTTTAGTAAAAAATATAAAAAAAAAATTATTTTTTTAAAGTCGGGGGCTTCCGTCTCCAAACCCCCGCTACTCATTTATTGCAACCCTACTTTTGCCGACGGCAGGTAAACGCAAACGGCACAGTTTTAGTAAAAAATATAAAAAAAAATCATTTTATTTTTAAATTCGGTAATTTTTAAACCCACGCTACTCATTTATTGGAACCCTATTTCTACCGAATTATTTTCATGTATTAAGCATATAATTTTAAATTTGAAATAAATTTTGGAATTTTGTAATTTGTAACTTTTTTTTTTTGGATTTTGATTTATTTGGGATTTTGTATCACTGGGATTTTTTTTTGGGGATTTAGGTGGACTCCTCATTCAATCATATCGTAACAAAGCAGACGCTTTATTAATACACCTTCTACCGCTATTTATTCTTCTGCGATAAAACATAAATTTAAAATGTACCTATATCTAGCTAAAACAGAGGTTAATATTAAAACCGATGTAGCTGATACGATCTGTACATAATAATATATTAAAGATGCTCAATAGTGATATTAATTGGGTTTCAGCATATAGGTGAACTCTTGAACTATATTGTTTAGATTCTGTCAACGACTACCAAGTAATTATTATGACTGGGAAATCGATAAGATAAAAACAATTAAATTGCTTGTGCTCAATAGGCAAATTAGAACATTATATATTGGGTATAGTAGACACTTGACAGTCAGTTTTGTTGAATGACTGCGAATATTCGAAAATATTGTATTAGGCTCATTAAATTAACTTATCTAGAACTTGATATTATTAAAACTAAAATAGCAACTCTAGGTATGTTTTACTAAGTTTGATTAATATTTTGATCAATTTCGGCTATCGATAGAAGATATCAATTAACCAAGATATTACCTAGAATTTTTAATTTTCAATATTTAAAAATGTTTCACACATAGAGCCTACATTATGACATAATATTAAAACTATCCAAAACTTACCATTAATTTTTTAAACTCCTATACCTATATATTTATTTTTTTTTAAATAATGTGAGATTTATCAATTAAAAAATATTTCAGAATGAACTTGATGTTTGTGAGAATATTACAAATCAAATAAATAGGAAATAGAAAAATATCTGATTTATAAATCAATAAAATAAATTAAATATTTTAAAACAAATTTAATTGTTAAAAGTAAAATGTTGTTATTTTTAATTAATACAAATCTTTTATAATAATTAACTTCTAAGTAATTATTTAACAATTAATAAATAAATAAATCACTAATTTTAATGGTTTTTGTTTTTTTAAGGACCCGGAAGTCTTAAATACATTTTACTACTTTTTATTATATTGACAATTCACTTAATTCACATCAAACTCATAATATATTATATACATATCCATGTTTGTATATATACAATTGTTTTTAATTTTTTCTTTTCAATAAATTCCCTTATTAGCTATTTTCAGTCGGTTCGATTTACTTTTTACTGTACACATTCATACTCGTATAGTGTAATCTTCCTTTGTGATTTAAATTTTCTTTTATCATTAAATTAAAAGGAAACCAACATACATGAGAATTTTTGTCATAAATGTTAATTATAACACAGTAAGTTTCCTTTATTTTTGTATGTGTATATATTCGAATTGAATCATTATTAAATTCTGAAAGATTTTATTTGTTTTTCAATAAGAAATAATAGTTAATGTCAAAAAAATAGGGACACCTAAAATATTATTACCAATAATGTTAAATATATATATATATATATATTTCATTTTCAATTAAAGATTTGAGAGAGATTTGAAATTTTTTTTTATAATTATTTTATTTACATTTTTAGACTAATTTTGTATAGGGTGTGTTATTATGGTTGAATTTCAATAAAGTAAAATATGCATTAATTGCAGTGATTCAATTTTTATTCCTTAGACCTGCGATGAAAGTATAATTATAAAATGTATTGATGATCGTAGATGAATAAATAAAATAAATAAATAAATAAACAATACTTTATTCCACTCGTTGCCTTCTCGTGTGTTGGAGGTCTTAATATATTTTACTCGATTGAAAATCGATCCAAGAACACTTTTAATGCACTTTTATTCCAACCGAATTTGCTGTACTCCACAAGCCAAATCAGGATTATCTTCCATGTTCCATCAATTGTACCGGTTGATCAAACTGTTTGTTTTTATTTGTTTTCTTAATGCTGCAAATAATGTCATATTACAAATTATATAATTAATAAATACTCTCCATTTCACTTGAAAAAAAAGAAAAATATTTTTTTTTAAATGTTGTCACTTAACGGTGGATTTCCTCTTCATGGACGAACGTCCGGACAAATTTTTTAACCAATCAAAAAATTTTATTTTACCAACACATACACAAAAAATCCTCTCTGGGCATTTTCTTCATCCAATTTCTTAATGAAAATATTTTTAACTTTTGGCTGAAGGACGAAGTAAAAGAAAAGGATAGATATATAATTATTTGATAAATATTTATGGCTATCTCGATTTATTCGTTTTCATTCGATAAGTTGTCGAACGTATTGCGTTGACTTCGCTAGTTATGATCGCATGATAGCGAAATCGTCTAATTATACGCTCGATTCGAGTATCATGATAAAGGGCATTATTTTTTTTATAACTATATGTTTAAGTGGCCTTCGAACAAAATATAGGTTTTTCCAGGTCATGTCTTTATTTTTTTTTCTAATTACATATTCTAACGGGTGTTTTTTTTTTTAGAGTGATAGAACTTTAAATTGAAATAAAACACATTTAAATTAAGATTGAAGACACATTTTTTTTTATTTGAAAGATAATATTATGACATTTAGTTTTTGAAAATAATTTCCGGCATATGTCCACGACGAATAGCTCTGAAGATCCGCATTCGATCAGACCAATTTTGGACCACTTTTTCGAGTAATTCAGGCCTTTTTTCATCAATAACACGGGTTATGTTGGCTTCCAAAGCATCTATTGTTTCTGGTTTATCAGCATAAACCAATGACTTCACATAACCACAAAGAAAATAATCCCGTGGTGTTATGTCGCATGATCTTGGAGGCCAATTAATTGGATCATTTCTCGAAATAATGTTATCACCAAATCTTTCTTTCAATAAAACAATTGTTGCCATAGCAGTATGAGGTGTAGCACCATCTTGTTGAAATCAAAACACTTCCGGGTCGGTACCATTCAAATTTCGAAACAGAAAATCATCGATCATTGATCTGTAACGAGCACCATTCACTGTAACATTTGCTCCAGCATCGTTTTTAAAGAAATATGGACCGATGATACCTCCAGCGTGTAAACCACACCATACGGTGCATTTTTGGGGATGCAATGAAACCTGCAGAATTTCTTGAGGATTGTTTTCGCTCCATATACGGCAATTTTGCTTGTTTACGTAGCCGTTCAACCAAAAATGAGCTTCATCACTAAACACCATTGTTCGTTAAAAAAGTGGATCAACTTGAAGCTGTTCTAGAGCCCAATCAGCAAACAAACGACGCTTATTATGGTCAAGTGGCTTAAATTCTTGAGCCAGTTGAATCTTATATGGGTGTAGACCAAGATCTTTACGTAAAATTTTCCATGTGGTGGTTGCACACAGTCCAACTTGTTGTGAACGTCGACGAATAGACAAATTTGGATCTTCATCAACACTAGCTCTTACAGTACCGATATTTTCTTCTGTACGGACAGTTCTTTGTCTTGTTCTTGTTGTTGCATCGAGTAGAGAAAATGTTGTCCGAAATCTATCGATAGTTCGATGAATAATCTGCTCTGATGGATGATTATGTAAACCATAAATTTCACGAAGAGCTCTTCGAGTTTGGCGAATAGAACACTGATTTTGAAAAAAAATTTCAACAATTTGTAAACGTTGTTGCGGCGTGAGTCTTTCCATGATAATTTGTCAATGCTTACTGAAGAGAAATGTCAAAACTATATGGCTTCTATCTTCTGTCAAATCACAGTTATCCTTATCGAAAGTTCTATCATTCTAAAAAAAACACCCGTTATAATGTAATGATTAAACCTCATTTTGAATATTGCTCATCGATTTTATTTATGTCAAACAATGAAATGATAGATAGCATGCAAAAACTGCAAAATAAGGTGATGAGAATAATTTTAAAAGTCGATTGGTATAGTTCAGTTAGTTTTATGTTAGAAGGTTTAAAGTGGTTAAAAGTAAATTAAATTTAATGTCTTAGTTACAGTTTTTAAAATAAAAATTATCCTAAGTATTTATGTGACAGGTTAGTATATAATAATGAAATTCACCATTATAATTTTAGAAATATTTTTAGTTTTAGGTTAGACTTTTTAGAAACGAAAAACCATGTTAATGTACAACGGTTTAAAGTTATTTAGTGAATCGCTTAGTTATTTAAGAACTGAAAATAATTTAAATCGATTTAAAAGTTTATTAGTAGTTTACGTAAAAGAAAATTTGTAAATATAATAGAAATACCTTGTTTTCATAAATGCAAGCCTGCAGTCAATCTGCATATTTTGAATTTATGAACACACTTGTCAGATTTTCTGAATGCTGTTCATAAATGCAGACTCAAAGTCTACTGGGCGTCAACTTGGCAGAATAAATTTTTAGTATGCAAAAAATGTTATTTTCAAAATGTCAGTATTAATGAACAGAAACTTTGCAGAATTGCCAAGTAAAGGTAAAATATAGGTAGAATTTGTATTCATTCACTTGTTGTCAGTTTGCAGCATTTATGAATACACCCAACCTTTATATATATATTATATTGTAAATGAAATCAAAATAGTTAATATACTAAATAAATAAATGGACCAAAAAAAAAATATTTTTTTAATATCTTTATAATATAAAAGGTTATTGTTATCGTATGGTTGGTTTACAGAGCTTTTTGCTAGACTGTCAACTATCTCATTAATTTGTCATTAAAATTGTTCCTATTCTTTTGTTCGTAATTGTCGTCTATTTAAAATAAATTTTAAATGTGAAGAACATTATTAGTTGACGTTCGTATTCATTGTCTTTATTCTGACAGCTTCTTCTAATTGTCTTAGACCCAAAACATAATAAGAATTTAAAAAAAAAATTGTTATTTTATTTTTTATTTTGTTTTTTTTTTTTTGTTAGAGAATAGATTGAAGGGGAAAGACATTTGAAGAAACATGATTCAAAATAAATGGAAATGCACTTTTCATTTAATTTTCTTATTCTGTGCCTTGAAATTTAAAATTGATAGTTTGACCTTTAATTTCAACAGAATTGTTTTATTTATTTTTTCTTTTTTGATTTTCTAATCAAAATGCTCATAATGTATATTGAAAGGAAAAGAAAATCAAAATTCGAAAAAAAAAACAAAAAATTATTTATTTAAAATTGCAATGAGAGAAGACACAATCGTCAACTAATTCTTTTTAATTATTTACTTTAAGGCTATTAACCTTTTGATACTCTCTTCCTTCATTTGGGTATAATATTTATATAGTAAAAACAAACAAAAAAAAAGGCCGGGAATTGAGGGATTGAAATTTAACACAAGAACTAGAATTAAATACAATTATTAGGAATTGAAATCAATAGGGAATCTTATATTCACTTTTCTTTCTTGTTATTGTTAAAAATTTCCATTTTAAATCATTTCTTTTAAATTCGTTTTTTTTTTTTTTTCTTTTTATCTCACTCTCTATTATATTTATTTATTTATTTATTTACTAACTACTATTAGTTTATTTTCAATTTTAGTTTTGTTTATATCCGTCACGATTATTTTTGGTTCTCTTTTTTTTTTTTTTAACTAAATCACAAAATTATTTCTTTTAGTGCCTCTCTAGATCTTCTTGAAAATAATTTTTGTTGTAATCTTACATGTTTGTTCAAGAGTTTGAATTACAAATAATATTTGGATTAAACGCCTTCTTTATACGCAAACATACATATACATACAATATTAAAATAATTTAGGTAGCCAGGAACAATGCCTAAATTAATAAGATATTTAATAATTGGGATTTGTGGAATTAAAAACGGATATATGGTCCTGAAAACGACGATGGGGTCTGGAGGAGAAGATATAATGCCGAACTCTATGAGCTGCATAATGAAGTAGATGTGGTCACGAAAATTAAAATCAAGAGGGTCGGACACTTACAGTGGGTGGATGAAAATGCTCCAGCCAAGAGAATATTCGAACCCATATCCGAAAGTACAAGACGTTGGGGCGGACCAAACTTTTTTTGGAAAGAAGAAATATCGGCAGACACGAAACAAGTTTCTTATCTTCAATTGGAGAAAAGCCGCGCACGTGAGTGACAAAAATAAAGGACGTTGATGATTCAGGCCCAAGACATACATGGTCTGTTGGCCGCCTAAGTGAGTAAGTGAAATTAAAAATTATGTATAACATATTCTGATCTTCTTATTAAATAACAAGTCATGAATTCGATAATGCCCAAAATGTATTTTTGATAGTGAAGCCGATGTAAGCTTATTGCATTTGATTCGCGCAAGTTGCAAATTAGGATAAAAAAAATACTAGCTATAATGAATTTAATATACAGGTGCCCATGACAAGAAAATGCGATATCACCCCTATTATAGTGAATTTGATACTACATTACGCCCATAAACAAATTCGATAAGAAAGGCAGAATATTTAAGAAGATCACCGTAAAAATATGAAATAGTAAAATGACATCGCAAAAATAGTAATGGATTAAACTACAATAACTCAATTATATATTTGGGCCTATATCGGGTGTTCCAGAGCATGGGTATCAACTTTTTAAGAGAAAAAGGACCCGTTATTTTGGAATTAAAAAAAAATTACCCTTCCCATTTGAAAATCTCATATTCGGCTAATTTCGGCGATTTTTGAGCTTAAAAAACCCTTTTCCGATCCTTTCCGGAAGTTGAAAATATCACCAATCGCTAGAGCACCCTCGATTTAGTTAATGAAATTTTTATTTAATTTTAAAATAACGGTTCCTTCCTCTCTTTAAAAGCTGATAAGCATGCTCTGGAACACCTGGTATATCTGAATATATTAGCGCCTTATACCCCACGAATATATAGGGCTACAGGACAATGAAGTAAATAAAGAAAAATCAATGTGAATTTTCTTAAGCGAAATAATATTAAGAAACCATTCGAAATAATCATGCTGAGGCGTGAGAAACCATCAGCCCAACCTCCCTTGAAAACGGAGCATTAGTATGGTATACCGACGGCTCTAAAAAAATGAATGGTGTATGATCGTAGGCATATATGAGAAAGCCTCAGAACCCAAATTCACTCAAGCCTAGATTATTTAAAATATATATTTTTCAAGCTGAAGTACATGCTATTGAACTTTGTGTGCGAGAGAGACTTTAAGAAGGAATTTGCTAAAAATGTAAAATCTACATTCTGTCAGATAGTAAATCATTTTATTCAAGCTGTCAATTCATATACAATACCATCACATAAAAGCTAGTATGGGATTGATTTGAGGTGCTTAAAACTCTGGAGAAAGCAAATAAAATCACAATAATAAATACCAGGTACCACGACATTCTATCATCACAGGAAGCAAATTTTCAGAATCTCTGACCTTTCAGGAAAACTGACTGACATTTTTGCCAAATAAGAAACAGATGCTTATCCTGGCAGGTATGAAAATGGCCGTTGACTGGTAAAGAAACATCTTTATAAGATCAAGATCAGCCTAACCGAAAACAACTTGTGCAGAAAATGTACAGTAGAAAGAGAATCAGAAACAGTGTTCCCTGAGCAATGGGAACTGCTCAGCCATCCACTGTAGTACATATATTCTGAGTATGATCGTAATCCCGTTATATATAAAAATTTAATCTACTCAGAGAATTGAATAAAATCAGTAAAAATAATTTACCTATCAAATTTATTAAACCGTTCGTGGCACATTAAAAGTGTTTCACTCTTGTCGGATTTGGTTGTTTATGATTCCATCTTCACTTTTGAAAATTAAAACCGCACCTGCGTAATAAACCATTTTTATTTCTTCTTTATTAAGTTAATGTAATTAATTATTTAAAAATGAATTAAATAAAATAATTTTAACTGTTATACGAATGTTTTTTTATATAAGTGTTATACAAATGTTATGTGCATTTAAATTAAATATGTTATAGTATATAAAAAATATTAAAATTATAATATTCTGTTAAATCTTGGCTATTTTAATTTGATATCGAAATTTTACTCACGACATAACTGAGAGATCAGGATTTGCTTGATAATATAATTAATATAACAGATGATACTGGCATGACTGTGCTGTTGTAGTGTATTGCACACTGTATAGTGTTCATTACAGTGTTTTTTTATTTGGTATAGTACTATGGTACTATTAATCCCTTTGATGACATTACGACAAGTTTCAGACTATCAGAATCAGATGATATGGTATATGTTTGTTAACGTAGGAGATATATTGAAGATACCTATTTTAGCTTTGTCATCATAGCTCGGTGTTTACTCGGGGAAATAGGAAACGGTTCAATTAGTGACGCAGCAGATCATTAAGGTAGCATCTGTGAACTAGTGTTGTGGCAACGACGAATGGTTATTGCCATTACCCTCTTTGAAATTAATCAAGTATATTTTCCTGACAGAATGACATTTTCATCGTTAAATGAACTTTCTAATACGGTGTCTGTATAACTTAAAGCAGAATTTCGTTAGAATTAAATTAAATTTGAGAATTCAAAATCGAAAATAAGTGATTTTGTTTTTGTGATTTTAAATTAAAAGTATTTCAGTTCACTTTTTTTGCTTTCTTCACTTATTCATTCACTCTTTCATTTTTGCTTTTTTTTTTTTTATTATTATTGTTATTTTTCAATTTTGGATTTTATTTTGCTCGTGCAAAATATGGAAGAACCATGATTAGTTCGTTATACTGTAATCATCGAAATCGTAAACTCTCAATATTAAAATAGAAGATGCTATTGTTTTTATTTTGTTGGTTTTTGTAGGTTCATCATTAATATTGTCTCTGTTTTCTGTTTTGTTTATTAATACAATTCGTTAGTGATGGATTACGTTGTTTTAATTTGAAAATAACTAAATAATTTTTTTTAAGTTATAGTATTGCCATATTTAAAACTAATTATGAAATTTGATAAAATATATTCTTGCATCAGAAATCTTTACTAGCAGTAAGCTGTCGAAGTTCAAATCAATGACCTTGTGGCAAACAATCTGTAAATTAATAGAGGCAGATGTTTATAAAAGTTTTGTACTGCCAGTATTCAGAACAAATTTTTCAACAAGATTTTAGTGGTCTGAATAAAATAATTAAATAAAATGGAACTTACATCAATAATATTCGATATGTCGACAAAACAACACACTCAGCTGACAATTAAAATGATCGGCAACATTTGGTTGATGAAGGTAATCGGCTCAGTTTGATCTAAACATTCACATAAAGAAAACCCAATATTATGATAGGGAGCAGAAAAAACCGTTTTACCAATATCGCCACCGTCACGATAGGTAGCATTCCAATAGAATTAATGTTTAGTTTTAAATATTTGGGTTGTTGGCTTTAATATTATTGGAGTTGGGATTAGGAAGTAGATTAGGTGTGAAATAAAAATGGGAAGAAATCGTGTTTTATTTTAGAAATACAAAAATTCACTCGGTAATATAAACATCGATTGTGTTAGCTAAAGTGCTATGAATGGTCAGTTTTTTTTTTTATAGTGTAAAAAGAAGCTTGGACTTTAAAAATTAAAATACTTAATAAATTAGAAGCTTTTAAAATTTGTGTCCTACCGGTGGGTAAACCTTGAAATCCCCAACTAAAAAATCCCAAATAAAAAAACCCCAAACATGAATTTTCTGAAATACCATTTTGTCGTCGGCCGGTAAATGATAAGAGTTTAACATAAATATAATGAACAAAACAAATGACAATTGTAATGTCCAGGCCTGTCCTCCACTCATTTATTAAAACATTTTTTATTGAATTTTTTTCTTCCTTTTTTTGAGGATTTTGTAATTGGGGGATTTTGAATTCGACGATTTAGAGTTAGCTCCCGCTACCGGTGTTCATTCAGAATATGTTACGTGGACAAAATCACAAACGACAAGATTCTCAACACGAAAGAAACTGATAGAAAACTAGTCCAAGTCATCAAATGCAAAGATAAAACTATTTTGGTCTTATATAATGAGAAATGATAAATACGAACTGTTCCAATTAATTATAGAATCAAAGGTAAGCGGAAGAAAACAGATGACTTGTTATGATCAGTTCATGTCTGATGATTGGGTATTTAGATATCACATCACATTTTTATTTTTTCTACTGATATGTACATGTATATCTGTAGAAGTCCAAAGACTTCTGAACCTTATATTTATTTTCTTCAATCAGAGCGGTATCGTCAGCAAAGCATGGAGTTTTTATTTTGTTATCGTTCATTCTGTATCTCTTATTCAATTGCTTTATTTTGTCCATTATTAGATTGAGCAAAGAGGTCAGAATATTTCCTTATGTACACCAACCATCCCCTTTTAACTTTTTATTTACTTTCAGTTTAATTTTGTTTTCTATGTTTTGATTCTTAATGTTGATTATTTGAATATGAAAGCGTTTTTCGACTTCAGGCGTTGAACTTAATAAGAATATTCCATTATGGTTAGAGCTAATTGAAATACATAATTTAATTATATCGACACGATGTAATTACAGTTATATAATGTGGTACAGTTATTATGTGGTAACAATATTTACAATAGTTTGTGTTTCATCCGAAAATCAATTTAGACATTTTCATTAATTTTATCCAAAATAGAAAATAATCTCATGAAAATTTGTCCAAATTCAAAATAAATAAATAGAATGAACTTCTCGCGATACAAAAATAATAAGAACAATGATTTTATTTTGTTTTTTATTTTGTTTCAAATGAAAAATTAAATTTTCATGATCACAACAGAAACGAAAATGAAAAAAAAAGAAGAAAAGGAAAAGGAGAAATTAAAGAAAACAAATAAATAAAAAACAATTAAAAAATAAAAAACAAATAAAAAAATAAAAATAAAAAAGACGTGCTGAAATAATAAACAAAAATTAAATTAGAAAATGAAACATTTCAATAAATAATAGATATTATTAAAATAATTTTTTTAATTCAAAATCGAACTTATTTAAACTATATCCAAAAAGGACTTTGATGAGAGTTGTCATGATTATTGTCAGCCCAATTACCTCAAATGAAGTTAAATTGATTTTATTAACTACCTTAAAAATGTGTGCCAAATTTCTTAGCTTATTTTTCAAATTCAAAAAGAAAATCATTGAAGGTAAAATTATGCCTTAAATTTTCAATGATGGCAAATGAAATGTCGCTAAAATGATCGATAGAAATAGAGAATGGAAAATTTTGCACCTTACTACAAATATTCTGTTTATATTGTAATTAAAAGCGTTCTAATTAAAAAAAAGTAAAAATCTGATAATCTCGCAAATTTGAAATGAAATCTCTAATGAAGCAAATAAATGCTAGAATTTATTTTGGTTCCGTCATTTATGGCGGGTTACAAAGCAAAGCAAGTAATAAATAGAAATTGAAGATGTCCAATGTAATGCTATTACTCAAATGTCGTCCAATCCAAATATATCATACTTTTTAATAATGCAATTAACAACTCATATTTTCCGCAAATATGGAATATATAAAAAATAATGTTGTTAAAAAATCTGATAAAGATTCAAACAACGTCAGTAATTACATGCCCATTAGCTTAAGGCCAAATATAAGCTAAGTATATGAATCATTTATTAATGATATGTTAACAAACTTTACACTTAAGAATCAAATTATACCAGAAAATCAATTCGGCTTCAGGTATAACCATTAAGCGGTTCACGCTATTACAAAGTTAAGCTGAGATATCTGTTGGTTTATTAACAAAAATTTTTGAGTATGAGCTTGTCTGATGGAAAAAGCTTTCAGCATGGTATGGTTAGATATAGGTTTAATATATTTAAAGCTTAAAACAGCACAATACCTTGTTGCAGTTATAATAGATATGTTTTACAAATATAAATTTTTTATTCAAATTTCAAATGACAATTATAAACATTTTTTTCTGGTCGATAATGGTCTGTTATAAGCTACAGTTAATGTGCCAATATTTTTTTAATATATTTGTTAGAATTATTGAACTTACTAGACCGAGTTAAAGGGAAATATTTATGCATTAGCCTTTGCTGATGATATCATATTCCGGTGCGGGACGAATGCCGACTTTTTCAAATACCGCTTTTTAAAATCCCACTCTTATTAAAAATCCCGCTTTAACTTTATACCAAGAGTATTTATTTTAATTTATTGTATGTATAGCCGCTGTTGGATACAAAAAAGTGAAAAAAAAACAAGTAAAAAACGGAATTCATCGATAACAATCGAGAAAAACAGGCTTTTGAAAAACCCGGATTTCGAAAAGTCGAAATTGTTCTACCCTGCCAATACATACTGAATACTTTGTACTAATACATAAAGCCCCAATCTGAATACAAGCATTACTACTCTAATAAATACTTGTATAAGGAGACTAACATTGCATATAACCCGGAAGTTATTGCATATAACCCGGGCAATATAAACGGAAACTTAAAATTCGAGATGCTCATTTTAAATGAACAAATTAATTAAATCAAACTATTTGAATTAGGTTAAGCAATGTTAAGATAGATTAAGTTAGGTTTTTAATAAAAAAATTATTGGTTTTTACTTCCCTACTTTTCCAACATAATAATTCAGAGAAAATTTTTTGCAAAATCTGTGCACATGGTAATAGTATTCAAAATTATTAAAAATAGTCCATAAAATGAATATAAAAATTGATGCGTAGATGTTAATAAAATATAATGAAATAGCTGTTGTTGTAAAGTTTTGTAGGCGATATAACAAAAAAGTAAAATATCGTAAAAATGTAGTTATTATAGATTAGACTATTTTTTATATTTATTCAAAATATATCAAAAGAAGCTTTTTAACTCGTACCAGAGTTTAGTAAATAATACATTTTTTTTATTTAAATCCTTTAAAAATCCTTGATGGCTTTATTTGTGTCATAGACGATAGTTAAACCGCTTTCACCTAACTCCGTTTGTTCATCGTAATATTAATCTATTAGTAATTTCGTTGTTGTCGTATTTTCATAAGTCAGACATCTTCTGATCTGTATCTTACTATTTTCCTTCATATCTATTCAACTTTTCTTCAGTTGATTGTGTGAATGTCAAATTTTTACTTTTATAGCGTAAAATTTGGCGAATTACAGTTCGATTTCCGATGTATGCATTTTTAAAGCTCAATTTTATTCCATATAGAGGTGTATAGAGTTTTTATTAAATTTTTTTCTCCTCTTTTAGTGCTTTGCAATTTGGCTTAATATCCTATCTATAGCATTTTTAACCTTCTTTTCATTTTGTATGCGCATCGAGTTTACAATTTCAGCGTCTATTTCGAATTGTTTGATTATTCATTTGCTGTTTCTGTGATGTAATTTTATATTTTCTCTTGTTACTAATTTAAATTGTTTTGTAAAACAAAATAATAAAAAAAGTAATTAATAAAATCATAGAAAATGTTAGATAAAAACAATGTTAAAATTAACTAAGACACAAAATTGTTAACAAAAATAAAACATTTTTAACGTTGCAGTTTAATTTCCTTTTTTTTTATATAATTATTATTTACCATTAAAAAGTTAAAGTAAATAATATTAAATTTATAAACAAACATAAAAATGAAAAACAATATAATTAGTTTTAGAACTTGTATTAAGAATATTAAATCATGACTTAATACTAATAATTAATTAAGAAGTAGTATAGTTTTTTTTTAATCATTTGTTAATTTGAATCTAAATTAATTTATTTTCGAACATAACTATACATTTATTATTTTTATTCGTTTATTTGCCATTAAATAATTTTTACTATTAATAATGTGGATTTGTATACAATATAATATAATTATATATAATACACAAGATGAACGACGTGGTGATGAAAAACGCAAGAATAATTGAATAGTGAATTATTTACACCGCAAAAATATTAAAATTTTAGCGAATTCTTGGTGCTGCGTACTTAAAACATTTAAAAAAGGACACCAAATAGTTACGGTTATTTCCAATTTGAGCGGCATCTATATACTCTAAAAG
Source organism: Argyra leucocephala (assembly GCA_963942445.1). Classification (NCBI taxonomy): domain Eukaryota; kingdom Metazoa; phylum Arthropoda; class Insecta; order Diptera; family Dolichopodidae; genus Argyra; species Argyra leucocephala. Next base: position 28,834,766 of record OZ012677.1, read on the forward strand.
AAATTTCAATCACGAAATTTTTTTAAAAAGGCTTCATAGAAATTCTGTCATTTTAAATAAACACACAAACTTATAAACAAAATTACAAAAGCAAAAATTGAAAACAAAAGAGAAAAACAAAAATCAGATCAGATCATACTCTTCAAAAATGATATAATAAATGTAAGTTCATATGCTTCTGCTATTATTAAAAAAAAATTTATACAGTAAAACACGGTTATATTCATTCGCTAAATTTCAGTAATATTTGTGACTATACCCGTTTTATGACTATAGGCGTAGTAAACAAAAAAATTGCATCTTTATAAACAAAATCAAATTCAATAAAATATATTTCGTATAACAATTTTAAACCTTATTTTATTCATATAAATAGCAATTCTGATATATAATCACAAAATATACATATTTGTAATAAAGAACAGAAAAAGACAATATATAAATCAGTTTTTTAATAAAATAATTCACTTTTGACTTATTTTTTTGTTTTATTGAAAAAATTGGCGTTACATTTTAATGTGACTATAGACGACATTGATTGTATGAACTTATGAAGTTTATTACTTTCTTTCAAAAAAATTGTTGACTATAACAAAATTGTGACTACACGTTTTTTACTATAAACAAATTAAAATACATCTTATACGTATTATAACAATATGAACGACGTGGGGAGTAAAAAAGCAAGAATAATTGAATAGTAAATTGCACCACAAAAATGTATGAAAGTAAAAAAATATGAAATAAATAAAATAAAATCACATCAAAATGATCATATTTTTTATTTTTATAATTTTCAGACTGAACGATTGACATCCTAACTGCGTCAAGGAATTGGTATTTACAATAGTATCTACAAGGTAGCATAGACAATAACATTGTATATTTTTTTTCTAATTATTGGTACAGCAGTAGAGTCTGTCTAAATTAATGGCTGTCTTTAATACTGAGGAATATTTTTTGATTATATAAAGAACCAAATCTGATGAAATAAATGATGAATTAAATACGCTTCAGATTATATTCTACAATAAAATCATAAAACTTAATTTGAAATCTAAATCTAATCTAAAACACTAATTAATCAATCTACTACGTTGAGAGTAATGGGATTTTAATGTGGTTCAGCTATAATGAATTTAGTATTGATTTCGTCATAAAGTATTAGGTATTATACTTTGATTTCATTATAAAGTATAAATATTCAATAATCAAGAGATTCAAAAAACAACGAAAAATATACAAATCAAAAATGTAACACAACGTGTTGAGTTTATTAATGCCTAAATTATGTGTTCGCGACGTCTCGAATGTGCAAAGAAGGTATCGCGAATTTCTGAAAGACATTTGTTTGACGTTGATAATAATTTTGAAAATTTAAATGTGGAGCGTTTGGAGGATTCAAACAATTGAGTGAGTCTTTTTATTTGTTTTAATAAATAAAAAAAATAATAAATAAAAAAAAATTTTTTTGTTTTCGTAACTGACATTTTTTAATAGGGAAAAGAAATAAACACAAGAAAGAAATCTCGCTAAATTCATGCTTAAATTTTCTTTTTTAAATGCAAAACAATATAATATTTATATAAAATATAACAATAAAAATATAATATTAATTAATATGTTTGGTATATTATTATTCATTTTTTGTTTGGTATATCATTATTCATATGACATTAAAAAAACAAATGATCGTAAAATTGCAAGAAGTGTTGATTGACGTCAAATAATACATTGTATAGACATTACAAATCAAACACATGATTTTGATATTGTGATAATAAAAATTTGACAACCCGTCTCACAATCGTATTTTTTGATGTTTCGAAAGTCACGGAACATTGTGTCTGAAAGAACTACGTCTGTGCAATTGCACAAGGGATTCACTAGTAGAAAAATTAAAAATAGGATTTAAATTGACTTATTCTTCGATTTTTGTCAAAACATGTTTTTAGATAAAGTGATTTGGATATTGTAATTAAAAACTAATAAAATTAATATAAATATGTAATTTGCAAAAATATATACCAAATAATTGAATATAATTTAATAATAAAATAATATTTTATCCTTTAAACGCAAAAATTTGTTTTTTAATATTTGATCAAATAACAAAAATTGAAATTATATTTTTTACAATCAAATCGTGATAATAATCGTAAACAAGTGGGCTGTTTTTTATCGATATATCGAGATGCACCCAACCTCCTGTATTGGAAAAGTAGCTGAAAGAGAAAGTCATATCAACCTATAGTCTTATCTTGTTATTATTCTATTAGTAATGTTTTGTTGATAATCATTATGATTTTAGAACCAAATACAATTAAATTATTTATTTTGGAATGTATATTTTCAGTCTACGAACTTCTTCATTTGTGTATGAAGTAATTGCAATGTCAATTCGTTTAAGTGGTGTTGTAGTTTGCCAAAATAATTTATGCTTTTTAAAAATATTGTTTCTCTTGACTGACATGCCATTTAAAAGTTGGTCTTTATTTAATTTTTTTATAAAACAAAAAGGTATAACATATATAAATAATTAAATTTATAGTAAGAAATATATACATAATATACTTTTTTATATTTTGATATATATATAAAATAAAATACGAAATTTAAGTACTTCTTCGTTTTTTTTTATTCTCTTCCTGTTATTATAAAAAAAATGTATTTTTTTGGTAAGAATTGAAAGTCTGAATTCGAATCTATTCACTTATACTGGTTTATTACTACTTAGTTTATGAGAACGTAATTTTAACATTTAATAAAATTAAAAACAAAAACATAAAAACAATTAATAGAAATAATTAGAATTTTTATAATTAAAATTAAAGTTCTTCCTAAAGTTTAATATTTTAATAAAAGATGGCGATTACTGATGGTTAAAAAAAGACGGATTAAAATTAAATTGTGTATTATTATTCATAAAAAAAATGTTTTGGTTTTTGTAAAATATGTAAAAAACATTTTTTTCTTTCCTCATGTATTAGGGCTTGAGCTTGTTTGTTACCGCATTAGGGCTTGAGCTTCTTTATTACAACTGATGCTCACTGCTCTTTCAACGTTTTAGAAGGTTTTGTTTTAGTTTGTTTTGCAGTAACGATAATTTGGTGACATAATCATTTTATAGGCTTTTGCTGCGTAGATCATAACTGTATTAATTTATAAATTTTATTCTTAATCTCCCGGTTAATGGATTTATTCTTACAAATAGTACTGTTCAAATATTCAAATAATATGTTTGCCAATTTCGTTGTAACTCATTGTGATTTTCGTATTTGAGGTTTTGATTTTAAATTTTGCATTTTGTAATGCTCTTTGCCATAACAGTAATTTTTGTTTTTGGTAAAGATATCAGCATTTAAGAAAAACTGATGCAGTAGTGTTTGTCCAAAAATACCACATCATTCATCATTCAAAATCAATTCAAAATCAATGGTAATCAATAACAAATATTGAAATGTAGAGTACAAATTTAGTGAACAAAATTAAATTCAATTAATTTAAATTGGGTCAATATCTGAAACCGCTAAGTCATCATTCACGTCGTTTCTTTTTTGGTTATAATATTTTAAAAGTTAATCCATTTTTTTTATCGAAAAACTTTGTTTAATGACGAAGCTTATTTCTGATGTTTAGATTATATTTAAATATAACGGGACTGCCCTCTATATCACCGCAGTCATTATTTATAATTAAATGGTTTTATTAACAAACATAATTATCATTTGTATGGTGTCGGAATAATCATCAAGCGACTTATACGAGCTATCATACGCTTTATTAGAACTAGTCGTGGTGGTGGATATGCCAGAAGGTATTTTTAAAAGATGTGTCATAAAAAAAGATTTAATATTAATTTTCATTGCCTTATTTTCCTCACAAATTATTTGATGAATTTTTCCGGCTTCATTCGGAATTCATCAAAATTTGAAAAAAATTATTTTTTTGAATTATAGCACCTACAATGAAAAACGTTAAATAATTTATTTTTTACAAAATTGGAATATCAAAAAAATTGCTCTGAATTTGTAACAAAAACTATGTGTATATGGAAAAAATCACTACTCAACGACTGCGCTTAGATAGATAAATATATTGTGTAATTTCGAAAGGGAATCTGTCCCCTATATTACCGCAGCCGCAAATGGGCTTATTGTGGTTACCCGTGTTTGTTAGTTCTAGTTAGTCCCTCTGTGTTCTTAAGGATACCTAATTTTTTGACCACACTCAGGATATTCTTCAATGGTATGCTGGATAGCTCCCATTGTTCGGGGAATGCTGTTCTCAAGGGGCGAAGTCTGCTATGAATTAGTCATCGATTTTTCCTTGCACGAAGAGTTGAAGAACTCCGTAGTTTATTCGTAATCTCTAAAATATGCAATGTTTCTCCATTTTATATACTTACCACAAGTTCACAGTTTCAATAATTCTACGAAAAACTTCATGATTTGAAACAATAATCTGCCAATGAAATATTAAAAATTTTTTTATACGACCAGATTTCAAATACTTTGACTTTATTCATATGGGTTATTTTTTAAGTCGAAAATTCTACTTCATATAACAGTACAGAACAGACCATACATAAAGTTGAATATACATAAAACATAGACGAAGATCTAAATTTATATTTCCGCAACAAAGTTCATTTTTATATTTATTATATGAACTATAGTTGTCATTTCGCCATACGACATTTTGTTTACACGAGGTCCAATGTGAAGATAAAAAAATAAATGAGAAAGATATTTCAAACTACATACACGTTCAATTGTAAGATTGTCAACGGTAATTGCTGATGTTGCATTTGTGTGTTTCATTCACTTATGGTCCTAAAATTTGTGTTATTGGAATTGATTTTTAGGCCAAGATTTATACTATGGTGATTAACTTTATCAATTAAATATTGTAGGTTCTTCAATTTGCCTTTAAGAAGCGTTGTATCATTGGCGTATCGAATGTTATTTATATTTAAATGGCACTATAATTTAATACCTATTTCAAGTGATTCTATCACTTCTTGGAATATAGTTTCTGCGTATAAATTGAAAATTAATGGGGATAAAATACAACCTTGTCAAATTCCAGATTTAATTAGAATATTGTTGGTCAACCCATCTGTTATTTTAATATTAAATATTTCTGATGCCAGCACAAATTTTTAATGCATCGAAGGGTTTTTTTCAGAACTAATGTCTATCATACATGATATTTCAAAAAGTTTCAAGACTTTAACTCAACCTTTCAAAAACACATTTTATTATTTATAACTTAATTTTTGAATTTTTAATATTGCTACACTGAAAAAATGTGTAAAAAAAGAAAAATTATGAAGATTATTTTTTAGAAGGTTAAATTTCGATTACATGTCGGTTTAATGTCATGATCACGTATAAACACATGGTTCACAGTGGATTCATATATATTGCATATAATAATTATGATGTTTGTATTATCTATATCTCTTCATTATTAAAATTAAAAATAAAAACGTAAATGTCAAATTATAAAATCAAGAATTACTACTACTACAATCATTACTCTACCACTACTACTACAACTACTAATAATAATTATTATATAATGTAATAAAATACAAATTGTAATTGGCTTTAGGAAATTACAGAAATCTTCTTATTCTAATATTATTATTCTACTATTGGAATTTAAAATTAAAATACAAAATATCAACTAATTATTGTATATCCAACTGACTACTGATTGTTAATCATCATTATCATTTCATCATCATCATTATCAATCATCTTCTTATTTAAAAAGATTAAAACAACATCCTTAATAAAAAATATGTTGCAAACATGTTGAACAAATCAAGAAACTTCATAAATGAATTAATGGGCAATAAAATTTGTGTTTTCTCGAAAAAAAAAACAATAATAACAAACAAAAAATGTACTTGAAGTTTTTAATAAAAAGTAAAAAAAAAAAAATAATCGTATCATATCGCAATAAAAAAAAAAGGTATATTATTCAACCAAACATATATATTTATATACACAGGCATTTTTAACTACTGAATATGATGACAATATGACATTTAGTTGTTCCTGCATTCGTATGTGTACACTTACTTAAATACAAACATTATGCATTATACATATATATGTATCTGAATAACGGAAGTGATATAAAACAATTATATTTTATTAAATTATAACTGTAATTTTGTAATTTTGTTTTAATAAAAAAATAAATGATGAAAAATAGTATGCTTTAATTAAATTATAGACGACATCATACGTCCGAATAGTTCATTTACCTTTATAGAGTAAATTTGTTTTTGGTAATTTAGATACATTAAAATTGATATACAATATATATTATTATGATACTAATTAACTGTACTTACATATATAATCTGAATTCAGTTAGTCTCTTATAATAATCTGTAATTTTGAATTTTGAAAAATACGTTTTGAGCTCACTTGAATGACAGTTTTTATTATTTAAGGGCGTTTCTGGACGTTATTTTAAAATAAACGTTCTTTAGCTTATCTTTGAATAATTTTGAGCTCTTACTTTGATTACGAATTTAACTTTTAATTTTTTTTGTTCATATTTATTAAAGTTTATTGCATTAAGGAATACTTTATTACTCTGAAGCTGAAGATTTTGGTCATCGTACCCTAAGCAGGCTAATCGGAAAAGAACAAAGTTGAATTAAAAAAGCCTATACATTCTTGAATAGAAATAAACTTATTTCGAATGTTCCATGATGTATAAAAATATAATAAACTCCTAATTAGAATTTGCAATTTTGTAACGATTTCAAAAATAGGTGAATCTTATAATTTTTTCACGAGTAAATGAACCCGAAATTGTGGATATCTTCAGTTAAAATTTTTGGATCAACTTTGGAAAAGCGCTCCCTATTCAATTCCCTTTTGTTCGAATGAAACAAAATTTTACATATTGGTATCTGACTACGTCTCAAATATTGCATAGAAAGTAATTTTTGGTGACAAGGTCATTCAAAGGTCAAATTGACCTTTTGAACGTTTTTTAAAAATACTTATTTTTTATAATAATTATTTTTATGTGTAGACGATGTTGGATTAAAAAGTAGGTAGTATTTCCTTTTTCCAGAAAGCTTACCTTGTGAAGGGGTCTTTTCAATGGTATAAAAATAAATATAGGATGTTTTTGAACATTTTCAAAATATGGGGTTTCTAGATACTATTTTATTATAAAATTTTCATTTTGAGCTCTAATATATCTGAAACGGTAACACTGATCTAGACCAAATAAGTTTCATATTAAAGGCTGGAGGAATCACTACATTTTGTTATTGTAAAAAAGCTCCTCTATATCGTTCTAGAGGAAATATATACGATATTAAATAAAACACTACAAAATTTTAATTTTTCTTTAAAAGGTCCATTTGACCTTTAAATGACCTTGTCGCCAAAAATGATCTTCTACGAAATATTTGTGACGTAGTTAAGTGCCGTTAAGTAAAATTTCGTTTCATTCGGACGGGCTCCGATTTTCCAAAGTATATCCAAAAATTTTTCTGATTTTTTAATCTTGTAAGGGCAATTTCGCAAATTTAAATGAAATTAACAGAAGTCGCAGCGAATAAAGCTTGAATAATAAATAAATTCTAATAAATAATATTTTTACTATATTTTTATATCATTTATTTCTAAAATTAAAATTTGTGCAATCCTTCGTAAAATTAGTCTGTTTTATTCAATATTTGATTGCTTAGACGAGAATGAATTAGAACTGCAATGCTTTAGAGCTGTGATATATTTTAGTCATGCAATAATTACAACCCGATCCTATCGGAAAAAACATTAGTCCCTAAAATTTTAATGCATGGTTGAAAGAACCAATGGCTTGTATTATATCTTACAGAATATGATGAATTTGAACCGATTTTTAATTTTAATAATCAAAACGCTTACGTGGTCCAAGACAATTGAATTAGAGTTGACTTAATACTCTTTGTTTTGTACTTTTTGTATTTGGTTCTTGTATATAATATTATAGTTTTCTAAGATGGGTTTAAAACTTGGATATGTTTTTCTATAAATCGGTTTATTTAAAAGATAGGCACAACAATTAGTAATTTTTTTTATTTCTTAACCGGTAATTTTTGCGGTAATATTTTGATAAAAGCTTCACAATTAAGTTTTTGGGGTTCTTGACAGTGCTTTATACATTAATTCACCGAACCGAGATGGAAAGTCTTACAGGCATTATTGGCATATTAATATGTTAGATTATCTTATTTGTTTGTAAAGATTAAATAAATTATTACTATATATGCATAATATATATGACAAAATTAAATTAATAGTTTTTAAATTCTAAAAAATAAAAAAATTTCCCACTAATCTGACATTTCAAATTTTCATATTATGCACAATAATTAATTTATAAATTTTATCTTACCCAAATATTTTGTTGAAGTACACATTTATTGATTTTGTTACTAAAAATGCAATTTCTCATTTTAATTTGAATTTATCAGCTTTGTGACAACAACATTTCAAATGTTTTGACAGCTTTTCAGGTAGAGCGTTGTTAAAGGCTTTCAAGCTAATCATGTAAGCAGTTATTTTTCGGTTTGTTGGTTTTAAAAAGTGAAAGAGAGAAATTTGATTTAAGTAGATAAGTATATGGGTAGTAGCGCAATTGACCTAAACTCATATTGCAAACATCAAATGACTTCGTTTCGTCAAAACATATTATTGTCAAAAAGAGTAGATGTCAATTTTTTACTTTGCAAAATATCGGTTTGGCAAATTTTAAAATAACATAAATAAAATATATATATGTATATATATATATATATAAATATTCTGTAAAAGGTGAAAACTTTGATTTTGTGACCAACTCTAAAATCCTCCTCCAAATTCGGAATTTGCCATACACATAAATATGCCGTTCTTAACTCTGCATAAAAGGGATTTTTCCTTTTTTCACACAAATAAAATATTTTTCCTCAATTCTAGATAAAGAAGATATTTCCGTTTTTGTATCCTCCAACAGCGGCTTCGGTACAGTCCATTACTCATTCATTGAAACCCTGTTTTTATCTGTTCTGCACTTCAATAAAAACTATGATTTTTTTTAAATATTTTGGTAAATGGATATTTTCAAATTTCAATTTTATTAAGATCGAAAATGATTTCTTGCATTTTGAATTTTTGATAAGTGGAGTGGACTTAGACGAAATACATGTTTGTCATCTGAGTTTTGTCAAATGTTATGCCCCCAGTTATGATAAAGAATAAAATTGTGTTTAATATTATTGTTTATGATTTTGAAGGCTATTAAGTATAGTCCGTTTTTTACAAATATTATGAAAACTGTGATTTTTAGGTGAGTATTACTATGGGTGAGTATTATTGGATGTCGATTTGTAAAACCATGAATTATCTTTATTGCTTTTTTGTGTTGGACATCTAACTTTTTCAAATGGGTTTGAGAGCATTTACTCCAAATTTGATTTGGATAAGTAAAGTTGGATATGAAAGAAGCATGAGTATAGCACGTAATGTACGGTATATCCGCGTTAAAAAAATTCTTCAGTCTTTTTGGTATAAAACCATATTTAACAAGTTAGCCATAAATACCTCATATGCGATTTCAGATATTAAATAAAAATGTTGTAATTTTTGTCAACTTTTTGTTGTAGTTTGTTTTTATTTTTTGTTTTTTTTTTCAGATTTTCATTACCATTGTGAAATTGTGAACAACTAACATATTATTATTAATATCAGTTATTAATATACATATATGCATTTACAGTTTGTTTTGAAATTCTTTGATACATTGAAACCCTTTTTATCCAAGAGATAGGATATATAATATAGGGTGTCGGGATAAAATTACATGTGGGCAACATTTCATATTTAATTACTGTACCGTATGCGTTTACCTGCCGTCGGCAGAAACAGGGTTCCAATAAATGAGTAGCGGGGGTTTGGTTTTTGGACAATTTTTATCTTCAAGGTCTTTGGTCCCGACTTTCGAACCGTCGGACCAATCCCAAATTTTTTTAAAAATTATTTATAAAAATTATTAATAACCTTTTTCCAGAAAAGGACAATATAAACACGTATAGAGTTATATACGTATAGAGTATAGAGTATAGAGTTTCGGCCCCAATTCTTTGGACCTCGGACCTATTGTCTTCATCATATTTTAGGGCCATTGTACTGATGACAAAAAAAAAATTAGACGGAATCCGAAACTATTTTTGCTGGAGGCTGCTCAATTTCTTGAAATTGGCACATTGCACCACTCACCACCTAGAAGATGTAATTCTGATATTGGTTGATTGATAAAAACTTGCTACATGAAATTTTTATTATGAATATTTATCATATCCAGTATCCAGTACAATGAAAAACAGGAAAATGACACGCATATGTATTTTTTTTAAATATGAAATTTTGTCCATATGTTATTTTTGCCTTATGCGATTTTGTCTTATGTAATTTTGTCATGTAACCATAATTTAGGTATGTCTAATATATAGGAGAAGTTTTCTACATTTCTACGAACCCGTAGATGAAGTTTGCTACGTTTAAATTATAGCTCATATTGATACGAAAGTAATTAAAGGAAAATATATTGTGTGAAAATATTCTGCTTCAGCTCCTAAACGGCCATTGTTTTAACAAATTTAAAGACAATTGATAATTTTTTTTATGTTGATGAATTTTAAATTTATGATACAGTTTGAAAACATATTTTCCAAATTACTTAAATTAAAATGGTAACACCGTCTCTCAGTATAGACACAAACAAAAAAAACAGAACAGCTCAATTGTGTGATAATCATTTCGGGTTAAATGCTCTGCGAGATAAAATTTCCCTTTTCTACCAAGCTCTGAAGAGAGTAGAAAAAAAATCGTATTTTGTATAGGTTGATACAAAAATGTTTAAACGATAATTAAAAAATAAATGTGGACAAATATTCTTTTTCTTAACTGTATTAAGGTGCACAAACCCAAAACTATGATCAACTCATAATAAAATTATTCTTTTGTGTGAGGTTTCGCGAGCTTTTTAAAACCACTAGGATCTACTTCTTATTTTGTTCACGTAGACATTTATACAACATATACAAACATAAATAGTTTTTGTATCATCATTAGACAACATAAAAAACAAAAAAAAAAACAAAACAAAAAAACAAAAATCTAAAAATGACTTCAACTTCTGGTATTTTTTATTTTTGTTGTTGTTGTTTTTATTTTAAATATGGAAAACTGTCATGTTCGAAAAACTAGAAAAGGTTTTCATATACCCAAAAGGAAAATGTAACAAAACAGAACAAACAACAAAAAAATTGGATTTTTTTTTATGAATATTTCTTCCTTATTACATTAAAAAATGGAACCGTTTTTGTGTTTTTTATTGTTTTGGATTTTTTTGTTTTTTATTATGTTGCAAATTTTTAATGTTGTTCAATTCAGTTTCTTTTAAATTTTTTTTTCAATATTAGATATAAAAAAATGCAAGTAAATCTATTTGTATTAATATTTATGTTGAAGGGTATACTGAATCTTGAAGGGATTGGATAGGTCAATATTGTAATACCTTATCCTGGTAATAGGTAAAAGCTATTAAAATCGAATGGTTTGAGAAAAAAATACTTTTTTTTTTTGGGTAGTTTATTTGGAATATTTTGATCAGTTGACATTCAACTATTAATTTTTCTATATGATGAGATTTAATGGTTTTGATTCGGCGCATAGAGTATCTGAATTACCATCAAAATTAAAAATGCATAAGTTAATTAAATAATTTTAATTATTTCCAAATAGCTAGATGATTTTACTGTGTATTCATTGGGTTTAGATTTTTTCAATCTGTGTGTGTCTTCAGCTGAATTGTATTTTTAATAATATTTTTACGTATACGGAATTAGCAGCCCAAGTTTCTATTAGACGACCCAGCTAAGTTCAAAAGGCTCAGGTTTATATACTGTTAGATTTAATGCTTAGAGCAAGCATATCAGACGCCTGTTTGAGCCTGTTTTGTATAATTTATCATTATTCAGTGAGGTAAGAACAGCCCAACATCGTTAGATGAAAAAAATAAAAGACTGTTAGTAGAGTATTTATATCACACTGTTGTAGAGTGGATGAAATATACTGTTTAGAGCTAAAGATAAATATACTGATAATACTAATTATAAAATTTAAAAATAAATAAAATGAAAGAAAAACGAAAACAAAAAAATAACCAATTAACAAGAAAATCATTTAGGTAGTTAACATTACGTTACGCAGACTTCTTTTAATTGTCCGAACACTTAAGCGACGCTCTAAAAAGCTTGAATTAGAATTTACTTCATTAATGTAATAATTGGCTCAAATGAGCTATATTCTGTGAGGTGAAATGAAATGTGGATATCGGTCCTGAGGTTATTGCGATTGGTTCTCGCAGCCAGAAAATTTGAAATAATGGGTTCTAATGTTTTGCCTAACAGTATCTGAGCTTATAAAAGAGATATCCGCAATTATCCGACGATCAGATAAAAACAATAAGTTTCAGACGGTAGAAATAAGGTAGAAGTCTCAGTAGATCATTCCAAGATAAAAACTCGAGTGTGAAATGTAAAAAATTTCGCTGAATAGATTCCAACCGATCAGTCAAGTAATGAGGGAACCATACCTGACTGGCATATTGGGTAGGTATAGGGTAGTCCTCACAAATGTAACATAAAGATGTTTTGTGAGGAAAGGTCTGTCTTTCTTTGGACCAACATTTTATGAAACCTAAAGAAGAATTAGATTGTTTAACTAAAAAAGAAATTTAGCTTGGGTTTTGTGGTCTAGTGTGATCCCGAGATCCCTGTGAAGTGAATATGATTTAATCAAGTGAATATTATTTAATTGGTAGTTAAAACAAACTAATTGAGCTGGACTTCTCTAGAAAAAGGAAATGATTTGGCCTTTGGAAATATTTAGTTCAAGATCATTATATAGGAACACCAAGAGGTAGAATGGTTTAAATTATTCTGTGGTTTAAAACTGGCTCTTCTATTCGTAACTTTGATGTGCATGAATGAAAATTTTCTTTCTGCTTCAGCATTTCTAACGACAATTGCGTTAATAACTAGATTTTTCGACTTTTAAATATTTTCTGAAATTCTATTAATTTCCTGATTGCAATCATTATTGCTTGTTATATTTTCTAAATAATTAGAGAATGAATTATTTTGTATATCAAATTTAAAAACAATTCGAAATACTTCAAATTTGCAAATACATTTTTTTAATGGTAAATATTTTTTTTTGTATGTTCTTAGACAGTAACTTAGGTAGAATTAACGTTTCCCGCTTAATTAAGTACGGTACTTCAAGTTTATACTACAATATTTACAATATTTCGAGCATTTATTTATCAAATGGCTTAACTTGTACTTATTAAATGTGGAAAACTACTGCTTACGAAGAACTTAAGCCTTCTTAAATAGCTCAAGATTATTTAATTTGTTACCAGATACTCTAAATTATTTTTTGTAGTTTATTTTATCCCAATGACAAGCGGTACTGGACCAGGCTGATGGATGGCTACATTAATAGCTGATGGTAACCATAAAATTTATATCAAACGATATTATGCGGTAGGAAAGCATAATATACTAATATGCTATTAGGTCTTATCTATATTTTAATATTCTAACTCTGTGCTGGTTTTATCTATTTTTTGGTTTGCTTTTACCCCGTACTAGAAAGAGCTTCTTGGAGTTTGATTTCGTATTTTAACATTGTATATATGTTACGGTTAAAATAATGAATTGGTTATTATTAATATTAACCGGTTATTATTAATACTATCCAAATAGATAGGTATATCAAAGTGATAAATTTGAATTTTGGACAGAATTTATTTAAATTTTCACATAAGCCGGCAATTATTATTAATTCACACCCATCTTAGGTAAATGTAATATTTTAAATAAAAAATTATACATTATTCATTGAATGTACATTATGATTCAGAGATAAATGCGCATAGAAAATGGAAAATCCTGCTTTACTCATTGGTAATTTTAATCCTTTGTGATATTTCTACAGTAAAAATATAGCTAAATATTTCAAAAAATCGGGGAATCCCGCTTTTCATAATGATAATTCGAGATAGTAACAAAATCCCGGATTTCAAGATCCTGAAATAACATAATCCTGGAATGTAAAATCCCACATTCACATGTGTGCTTACTGCAATGCTGTCACTTATTTTTTTTTGATGCGGTTGGTTTTGAGCAAAAATATAGTAGTACGGAACCGGCTTTAGAAATAAAATTGGTGTTTTCTTTATACTTTATACATACTTTTTAAGAATGTGATATTATAATTTGGGGGTTTAACGAATTATTGGAATTAATGTAGAATGAACTAAAAGTGTAGTAAATTTTAAATATGCGTTAAATCTGAAGCTGAATAATAATTAAAAATAGTTTTAACTACATTTACCAATCCATACAGGTAATAGTTAATACTTACCGGTAAATGTAATAATTTCTACTTATTATTTATATTTACCAAAATACGAGGATATTTTTAATAATGACTGGATTTATTATATTTTTTTTTTTTTTTTTTTTTTTTTTTTTCTCCTATTACTCCGCGTGGTAGCATAGGGCTTCGATAGTGAACCTCCATTCCTCTCTGTTGAGTACTACTTCCTTAATATCGTCCCAGGTATAATTGTTGACTGTTAATTCTTGATCGATTGTGCGTCTCCATGTGTTGTATGGTCTGCCGGGTCTCCTTTGTCCTTGTGGATTCCACTCTAGAGCTCTTCTTGCTATATCACTTTCTGATTTCCTTAGTGTATGACCTATCCATTTCCATTTTTTCCTATTTATCTGTCTGTTGATAGGTTCTTCTCCAGTTATCATCCATAAATCTTCGTTGCTAATTCTTGCCGGCCAGAATATTCTGCATATAATTCTCAAGCACTTGTTGATGAATACTTGTAGCTTCTGTTTGATTCTGACCGAAGTGAGCCATGTTTCACTGCCATATATTAATGTTGACTTAACACATGCTCTGAATATTGTTAGCTTTGTTGTTCTCGATATTTGGTTGCTCCGCCATATCTTCATTAGGCTCCCAAATGTTCTTCTTGCCTTATTTATACGGCTGTTGACATCTTCTGTTGCACCTCCTCTTGATGTTATAATGCACCCCAGGTAGTTGAATTCTTCTACGTATTCTATCTGTTGTCCACTCACTGTTATTGGCTCACTGTAACTATTGTTTGTCCTCATTGCTTTGGTTTTCTCGATATTTAATTCCGGTCCCGATTTCTTTGCTTCTTCCTGTAATCTGTTGACTTTGTTCTGTAGGTCCCTTTGATTTTTTGATATGAGGCATACATCATCTGCGTAATCTAAGTCTTCTAAGTTTCCGAAGAGATCCCATTCTATTCCGTTTATTCCAGTGCAAACTTCTCTTAGAATGTCGTCTAGTATTGTGTTGAAGAGAAGTGGAGATAGTGGACATCCTTGTCTAACTCCTATATTGGTGTAGAATGGATCACTGATCTTACCTCTGTGTTGAACTGTTGTCTCTGCATCTTCATACATCGCTTTGATGATGTTGATGATTTTTTCAGGAACTCCTTTCTTTGTAAGTGTTCTCCATATTGCGCATCTCTTGACTGTGTCGAATGCTTTCTTAAAATCTATGAATAGTAGATATAGTGGGGCATTCCATTCCACTGATTGTTCAACTATGACCCGTAAAGTATTTGCCTGGTCTACACAGCTTCGGTTTGGTCTGAAACCTGCCTGCTCTTTCCGTAGTATTGGTTCTAGTACTTCTTCTAATCTTTTCTTTATAATAATTGCTATTATCTTATGAATAGTATTTAGAACCGTGATTCCTCTCCAGTTGCTGCAATTTGCCAAGTCTCCTTTCTTAGGTATCTTGACAATCATTCCTTTCTTCCATGATGGTGGTATATTCTCTTCTATCCATGCTTTCCTGATGTGGGGTTCAATTGTTTTTGCGAATAAGTCAGGGTCCAGTTTGGCTATTTCTGCTGGAATTCCATCTTCACCTGTTGCTTTGTTTTGCTTCAGGATATTGATTGTAGCTTTGATTTCTTCTATATTTGGAGCTTGAGTAGATATTGGCAGTCCCTCAGTTGGGTAGATATTTGCATTGTCTCTGTTTCTTATGTCTGCTTCATTATTTGTACTTTCTTCGTTGCTCAGTTCTTGGAAATGTTCTCTCCATCTCTTTAATTGATCCTCTAAGTTTGTGATGAGCGCACCATTTTTATCTTTAATTGGTTTGTTTTGTTGTTCCGACTGGTTAGTTAAGTTCTTGATTATGCGATGCAATTCTCTCAGGTTATGTTGCTGTGCTGCTTTTTCTGCTTCTCCGGCTAAATTTTGTAGAAATTTCCTTTTATCTCTTCTTGTTGCTCTTTTTACTGTTTTCGCTATTTCTTCATATTCTCTTCTTGATGCCATCCTGTTGTTTATCATTTTCTTTATTTCACCTCTTCTTTTAATCAAGGCCCATGTGTTATCGGTTATCCAGATTTTTCTTTGTGGTTGTGAAATTCCAAGATTTTGTTCGCTTGTTTGGTTGTAAATTTCCAGAATCTCTTCCCAAGTGTATTCTCTATTATTTCTAATATTTTCTCGTAACGCCGTAACTATGTCAGCTCTTACTTGCGGATTTTTTAAGTTGTTTATATTTATTTTCTTCTTTCTATATCTTCTGCCTCTTCCTTGTTGGCTTAGTTTCATTCTGAAGTCCCCAGTTAGTAATTCATGATCGCTGTGTATATCTGCTCCCCTTCTATTTCTCACATCTAACATTGATTGTTTCCACTTCTTGCTGATGCATATGTGATCTATCTGATTTCTTGAGATCCCGTTTGGTGTTGTCCATGTGTATTTGTGGATATCTTTGTGTGGAAATAGACTCCCTCCGATTGCTAGGTCGAAAGTCTGACACAACTCTATCAATCTTTCCCCGTTGTTGTTTCTTTCTCTTCCTAACCCGTGTTTGCCCATTATCTCCTCAAGTCCATTGTTGTTAGATCCTATTTTCGCATTCCAGTCACCCATTAATATTATGATATCTCCCCTATTTATGAGTGCTAGCGTTGTTTCTATTTGTTCGTAGAAGTCATCCTTAATATGGTCTTCAGCGACATCTGTTGGTGCATAGCATTGAATTATTGTTACATGTCTTGTCATATTTCGAAATCGCCCTATAACAATTCTATCCGAGACTGCCTTCCACGAAACCAATGTTTGTCTCAATTTCTTTGATATTAGTATTCCGACTCCACTTTCACCCCCTGTTTCCCTTCCACTGTAAATTACCATGTTTCCATTCTCCGTGTTGATTTCTCCGGTGTTGTTCCATCGCATTTCACTTATACCTAGGATGTCTATGTTGTAAGTAGCTATTTGAGCTTCCAATTGCGAGAGTCTTGAAGCTTCTCTAAGTGTTCTTACATTCCATTGTGCAATTCGGGTCCTTTTTTGAGTGCCAAAGGTCGTTATCAAGTAGTCATTCGTGTATCCGAGGCTTCTTCTTCTATTATTTCGAATCCATTGATTTACCGATTATGCGGGTGATTGGCCTACAGTAACCGGTCCTAGGAGATGGAGTAACCATCTACCGCTGCCTAGAAACAACGTGGCGCTACCTTATTACAAAAATGTGGAACGCTTCACGATTTTGCGTGTCATCCTTGCGCAGGGGCCATGCTAATCTTCTCTGTATCGTTCCAATTTTAGTATATGTTCTGCCGAAGCAAGATTTATTATATTAACCGTAACATATTATATACAATTAAAAAAATTAAATATTTCATGATATATCCTATAATAGTCAAATTTAACTCAAAAATCAGTTTTTAGTTATTCTTTAACTATTCCCATGCATATGAGTAGGTACTTAAATTTTTTGAAATAATCATAAAAAGTCATCTAGAATTTTGACAAAAAAAAAATAATAATTTTTTTTTTTGTTTTCTTAAATTTTAAATAAAAGAAGATCAGTACAAATAGAATTTTTGAAATTATATTAATATGACTGTAAAAACCACCATTGATGCTGCCACCGTTCTTATTTTCATTTGATTGTATTTTTAATGTTTTTTTTTGTTTTTGTGCGAATTCAGCGGCTTCTTTTTTGTTTGTTTTTGTAATTTTAACATGTATGCAGATTACACTATTTAGAGTATTTACTATGTGTATTTAAAAAAAAAAATGCAGATGAATTGACCAGTATTCGACCATTCATTGGTATTTTGTTTTTGTGTTTGCTTTGGGTTTTGAATTCATTGCTTTTCATTGAAATGATAATTAAAAATGAAAGTTGTTATTGCCCTAGGGTATGATACTCAGTTAGTAATAAATGTAATAATATAAATCAAATTTACTGTGGAAGTTATATAATAATATTGTAGTTTTGTTTTTGTGAAAAATTTTGTACATAGGTTTTGATTTCATTTACAAAGGAAATATGTTATATAATTTTTTATATTTATTTGATATGATTTTTATATTTTGTTTTGCATCATTGTTTTTATATGTGATGGTTTTAATAATTATTTTAAATTTTGTTTCATCGTTGTTTAAATTGGTTTAAGATTTATTCATTTAAAGAACTTGAAATTATTTTACATAAAAGTGAAATCAATTTATTTATTTGACCTTGAGACATGATTGGACGAATGGTTTTGAAAATTAATGGCTGCGTACGAAACTATTCAGTCGAAATCCCCAAAAATAGATTCACACAGACAAAATCCACAGTAAAGCAAAATTCCCAAAGATAAAATTCCAAAAATCATATTCTCAATGAAAATTTTGCCTTTTTTTTATAACGGAAGCCACCCAAAACAAAATTTCGGCAACTTGTTTTTCATCTTTGCGTTCTTTGTTTTTGTGCATAAAACAAACTTATTTGAAGTGAAGGAAATTATCAAATTTATAGTTGAGCAAACATTTGAAAACATCTGAAATACTGTCGAAAATCTTCTGCGATTAAAAATAAGCTTCGTAAATGCATTAAATATTACGTTAAGATCAGCACTTTCCATGACGCTCATTGAGGAGTAAATCACGTCACAGCAAAATAAATGTGGTAAAATAAGTGACTTTATTAACCTGCATCTTAGTGTGAAAAGGAACTGGGTAGGATAGTTTTCAAGGTCTGCGAAGTATTGGATACACTCTACAGATGATTTGTTTAATATCCTCTGACCACGTAGGTCTAGTATTGAAAGCAACAGCAAGATTTTTAGGATGCTAAACATATGGAAGTTGAGGTAGGTTGGTAGTAGGAATTGTTTTTGTATAAATAATAAGAGCTTGAGATTTGGCTGGGTTTTTAAGTTCATTTGCTCATCAGCTCATCATTGGTTTTGGCAGCACACGATGAAAGTTATGAATGGAGGAAGCTCATAAATATTTGAGCATCATCAGCATAAAGTCTGCAGTGCGCTACACTCAAGTATTTTGGAAGATCATTTATAAAAATTGAAAATAATAACGGCTTAAAATGGAACCTTGAGGAGTACCACATCTTGTTTACAGGTAATCTGAGGTGATATTGCCTATGCTAACAGATGCAAGGTTCTGTAAGTTAGGTAGTTTTTAATAAGCTTAACTGCAGTTGAAATTTGAAAAAACTTTCTAGTTTTTGACATATAGAATACTATAGTTTACAGAGACAAATGTTTTGGAGAAATCCAGAAGTAAAAGTAATGTGACACGCCTTTTGTCAATTTCGTCGGAAATAAATGTACTATGCTTCTTCCTGAAACCTGATCGAAATTGAAACAAAATTTCACCATTCTCCAAGTACTTTAAGATTTGTCCATGGATTAGAAATTCAAATCCTTTTGAAAGTACAGGCAGGATAGTGATTGGCCGTAGGTCGTTAATACCTGGATTAGTGTTCTTTGGCATAGGAATTATCTTTCCCCTTTCCACAACATTGGGAATTCAAAAGTAGTAAGTATTGTATTAAATATATGAACCAAGAATGGGAAGATAATTGGCACCAGGAGTTTTAAAAATTTAAGTAGAACAAGATCTGACCCTATGGTATTTGATTTAATATGTAATATTGCTCTGCTGACTTCATTAAAATCAATATTTTTAAACAAGAACTGATCATCAGTTAGAACTATTTCATCCATACTTGAACTTTCCCTCATTTAATTTACACTAGAAACAGTATGTGTAAACGAAGGCAAATCCACTAGAAAGCTTTTAGTTATTTAATTTATTAGCATCAAAAATCCCCATTTCATCCCGGTTTTTTTGTTTACATAAGCCTAGCGTGGATGCATTATCCCAGAAAGTCGTTTAAGGTAAATTAGAATTGATTTTTTCGGAAATGATACACTTTTTCTCTTGACGAATTAGTAAGGTGACCTTGTTACGTAGTTTTTTGAATTCTTCATCAAAGAATAATAATCCCAAACTATTATGAAAAATATCCCAATGTCAGGAATTAATATCCCCAGTGAATGATATTTACTGTTCTTGTCGTACGTATTGAGTTCTCATATAAAATAAAGTCATTTCATGTTATCTCCCTTTTTAAAGCCAACAAAATATTATCACACTTAAAATTCTTACCAGCTAAAACCAAGCTTTACACATCAAATTTTGTTGTTTTGGTTTTTGTTTTTATAGTTTTTAACGATAATAGCGATAGAGATAAGATTTCGTTTACTTCTATTATTGCTCATATCAAATTAATGGCCAGAGTATCAACTTTTTACAAGAAATGCGTTCTTCTACTTACAAATAAGCATTTTTCAACTTTTTTTTTCAATTCTATTCTCATCTGCAAGTTCTTTAAAAGAAAGTACGCAAACGAACCTATTATCTGTCATTTAAGAAATCAGATGGCTTTTCTCAAAAATAGAATTATTTTAAAATATTTTGTTTAGAAAATATAAATTAAATATTAATATTTAATTATTGTTATTTTATTTATAAATAATTTTATATAATGTTTTATTATATTTTCTGTTACAAATAGATTGGGGCTGTCTGCAGTGCTTTTCATAGATTGATGGAAGTAGCATTCGTGTTTGTTTGACACAAAAAAAAAATGTTTAAGCAACAAACATGCACAGTAGCCAAATTATGTTATTTTAGTAACACCTTGTATTTTCCCTCACTTTCTACTCGACTTTAACCATTTTATTTACTTCTATTTTTTAATTTTTCCAGAAGTAAAGAAAATTGAACTGTAAAGCACTAATAGTTTGTATTTTGCGTCCATTTCTTCAATTTTTAAAGCTTTATCTTTTAATATTTTGTGGAATTTAAACGGTGATGATGTGAAATGGTCGTGATACCACATATTTTTTGTTTTACGTATATTACATGTAGTACTAAGGCACCACTTTGTTGGGATAGAATATCACTTGGATGGGGTAGGAAAATTTAATTTATAATTCAAATTTTTTTATTAGGGAGGAAATTGAAGAATCGTTTTTGTCATTAGCTTGTTGTAGTCTTAGTTGTAGTCCTAATTAGTTTAGATTTGGAAAAGTTTTATAATCTACAAAATGGCATCGGGCAAATACGAAAAATAAACATAAGAAATACTCGTATATAAAATATTAAAAGAGGAGAATGTTGGATGGATGGTTCCAATGGTTGGAATCAAAAACTTCTCTAAATATCAAATTAAACTCTATAGTTTGTTAGATAAATAAATTGATATAAGTAAACATAAATATAACAAATAGTATTATGAAATGTTAATTGAAGTTACAGTAAATGAGATTAAATGAAATACAGTTGGCGAATAAAGATGTTAATGCTTTTAAATTTCTTGGAACTGGGTTTTCCCATATTTTTGCACATTTTTGAAGTTCCCAATGAGTTTGTTTTATGTCATTTCCATTTCACTTTGATTTGCGCAGGTACAGGTGTGGGCAACTGCTATATTAGAACTGCTTTTAGAAATAGTAGTGCTTTGATTTATATCGAAAACACACCTACAAAATATCTATAAAACAAAAAACTCGTTTCAACTGTACGTACTGCACTGTCCAATGAATCTTAAGAATTAAATCGCTTATTAAGTTTAATTTAAGAATATTTGGGCGATTTTGTCAAAAACACTGTGAAGAAATCATTATTGTAATTAGATTTATTGTTAGTGGTAAATTAAATTGAGCAATTAAAATATTTTTTATGTGACGTTGTTGCCACTGGATTTTTAGGCGTTGTTGTGCAAAGATATTATAGTTGGAGTTACATTTGTATGTTGTATTTGGAAAAACTGCATTAGCATTAATTTTTTTAAATTTTGAGCTAATGCAGTTATTAAGTAAATTGCTCAAATTTTTCCTACCTATTTAAAATCTCAAATTACATTTTCTTCTAGTTCAATTCGATTTTAAATGTTTGCAACTAATTTAAGTTAATTATTGTTAATTGATTTTATCAGCAATTTTTTTGAACGCATCTTAGTCTTAGCAAACTTAATATTGTTTTGCCGCATTTTTTTGATATAAGTCAAGCTTTCGGTTAAGGTGTGGCATTTGGGCTTATTATGTAAGCTACTCTACGAACTGGTGAGAAGTTATATAGAAAATCGTCCGTTTTATGTCAGGCAGCAAAATTGTCACACAAAACTGTTCGGCGTTCAATGGAGCGTCGATTCGCCCCAAGGAAGCATTCCTAGACCCACACTCTACCTCATCTCAACAGCAGATATCCCAACAACACCAGATGTGAAAGTAGCAACTTTTGCTGATGAAACAGCAATTATGGCTTCAGACATCTATCCATTACGAGTCTCAAATCTTCTTCAACGGAATCTTAGTCAAATACAAAGTTGACTCCACAGTTGAAAAATAAATGAAAACAAGTCAACCCATGTGACAACTACACTGAGGAAAGATAATTCTGCTCCCCATTAGTAACTTTAAACAATACAGTCATACAAAGCTATTCTTAAACCTATATGGTCGTACGGAATTAAACTCTGGGGTGCTGCAGCTAAAACCAACATTGATGTACCTCAAAGATTTCATAACAAAGTCCTAAGAATGGTGATCGATGCTCCGTGGGTCGTGCCAAATAGTTTAATCCACAAGGATTTGCAGGTTACTTCAGTCAGTACATGATGAAATATAAAAATACTGTTCAAAGTACAAAAGTAATAATTCCAACCATATTTACATTATAAAGGTTGTTTTGATGCTGCGCTTGGTTTAAGCATATTTTTTTGAGCAGTATTCTGAGTGATTTGTATATAGCTCCCATACAACTCCCAGCAAATATCAGGAATATTTCCAAAATCAAAGGTCTTACAAACATGAAAATTGGTACTTTAGATACTCCAACAAAAATTACTAAATATACCTTTTGCCGTTTTCTAAAATTCTGAGTGGTTTGTTTAGCTCCCATATAACTCCCAGCACTAATCAGGAATATTTTAAAAACTAAAGATGTTACAGACCTGCAAATTGTTACTCAGATACTCTCTTAAAAATGAACAAACAAGCTTCTTACCATTTTCCAAAATTTTTAGTGTTTCGGGTAGCTCCCATACACCTCCCAACACTTATCAGGGACATTTTAAAAACAAAATGTGTTACAGACATACAAATGTGCACTAAGATACTCTTTCACAAAAAAAAAAATACGACTGTTACCGATTTCTTATAAATAACATTTGCAATAAGCTAATAAATTTAATACAGCTTGGTGAAGGTAAAATTTCAGAGCACTTTAATGTCAAAATTGGAATAACCACGATCAGTACAACTATACAAAGCATTGAAGAATTTATTAAAAAAGTATTTCGAAAACTTATTCTTCTCATATGTGGGTTTTTCACGTGTAGGAGGAGCAAGGAACGTTTATACTCCATTAGGGGAAAATGCGAAATATTGTATAGCTTAAGTTGTAGTATTGTTGATTTTGTTATCGTAGTGAAAAAAATATATTAGAATAATTTTGATAAACCAATTTTTTTTATAAATTTGGTTCATGCTTTACTGAAGTAAATTTTATACATTTTGGATTCGACCCGGACAACGTCGGTTAACTTTGCTAATATTATCCACAAATGTTTATCTATAGATGATATTTAATTTTATAAATTAAAATTGAGTTTTTTTTTTCTTTAAATTGTTCGTAAGAATCAACTGAAAAACATCATCAGTTTCAATCAATGAATATTAAGAAAATTTTGATTCAGTAGAATAAAAATTCAATTAAAATAATTTTGTAAAAAAAAGTAATTCTATATAAAATTTGATTTCTGAGCTCGTTTAGACATTAAAAATATTTCCTAACAATTTTTCAAAAAACATTTTTTTTTTTTTTCTTCAACATTATTATTATTGTTTTATTCCAATTTTAAACAAATTTAACAATTTTTTATTTTTTTATTTATTTTTTTGAGAGTGTGGATACTGTCAAAATGTCAATACATTTTGCATTTAAACATTTATACACCGTTGACACGTTACTGACAGAATAGGAAATTTTTTGAAAATTTCTCATGAAATTTGAGTTTGGATTAAAATCTTTTGAAATGAAATTCTTAGTTACTTCTTTACTATATTTTGTTAAAAAAAAACAAAAACAAAAGCAAAAATAAAAAAAGTAAAAATCAATTCACTTCATCTAAAGAGGTGATCTTTATAAAATGTTTTTAACTATTAAAAAAAAAAAAAAAAATAAATAAATTGTTGAATTGTGAATGGTTAGTTCATGTTGATACCTTAGTTAAAGTTCAGATTTGTTGGTTAAATTGTGGAATTCTCAAAAATTCGAATTGAATCGATCGATAATAAGAAAAAACAAAAAAAAAACAAAACAAAAAGAAAAAAATTGAAAAATTTTCAAATTTTACATTTCCGTATCTCGAAAGGTTCCGTTATTCGCTAAAAACTTTAATATATATTATAGAAAACTAAAAATAAACAAAAATTCAAAATTATAATAGGCATTTTAATAGGCAAATATTTATTTAAGTTTTCTTTATTGTTGTTGTTGTTTTGGTATAGTTTTTCTTCTTGTTATTCTCTTTTTTTGGTGTATCAGAGCTTCAGGGCGTTCATTTGAGTTCATTTTTGGTTTTTTATTTCTCTATTTTTATTTGAATTAAAATTTTTATTGCATCATTTTTTCTCTTCTCTTCTTTTACAAAAATTCAAATGATTATTTTTAGTTTTCTTCAATTCACTGTTATATATTTTACGAGTTGAAATAAAGTTTATTTGGAGATGTTTTTTTGTTTTTTAAATGTTAAATAATTAAGAGAGAAAAATCAATTATACTTAAAAAAATTATGTTTCGAAACTTCTCAATACCCCTTCAAAGCCTGGAATGTCTTGGGGCAACTAGAAAACTTGAAATGTCTTCCACTCTAGCCCTAAAAAATATTTTGGAACTGCAACCGATATTTGTGGCTGAGTAGGAATAACAGTAACAAGGCTGCATCTAAAAAATAACTTCAAATACAAAAAACCGAGATACAGCATGATCTTTCAGATCCTCCAGATAATTAAACAACAAAACTGTAATGTTGGACTATATGACAAAATCAATTGATTGCCGCAGAAACTTTACTGTACTAATACCTAAAAGCATAGAGAATTACATTTTATGAATCCAAGAAAGAAGGAGGCTTGAGATACTATAAAATCTATATGTGGATTAAAAATTAAATATTTATCTAGAATAGTTATATAATAACTAAATAAGAAAAAACATTGGTACAGTTAATTTTAAAGTTAAGATGTGTAGAAAGTCATAAGTTGACATTTCTGAATTTTTAATTAAAAATCCAAGACGAACAGCATTTATTAGTATACTGGAAAAAAATCTACACTAGATCTGAAACATTTCTGTTGTTAAATAAATCCCATTCTGAAATCAATCTGGTCCTATTGGTGTCAGTTATGAAAAACCACTTCTAATAGTAACATCGAAACCATTCATAAGATTCAATAAAAAATTTTACGTACCATACCTGCACCAGGCCTCTTGGTACCTTAGAAATATTATTCTGCATAATGATTTGAATATAACCATGTTTACAGAAGAACTGGAAAAATGTAAGAACAGATAGGCAACCAGACTGATCCAACACCCTAACCCTTGGCGAGAGATCTACAAAACATTACAATAAACAGCAGGTTAAAAAGAAAATCGCTAGCAGTCATGCAAGGCCGAAAATTAGAATGAATGAGCATATATTTGTGACTGAGCAAATGAATGAATGAATGAATGAGCAAATATTTGACAAAGTGTCCAGTAAACCTTCAAACTTTTTAGATTTTAAGATTTGAGTAAACCATTAATGTCAATATGGTTATAAATTATTGTCATTTTCGTTAGGAAAGATTCATTAAATTTAACTAAGAGGAGGGGGGGTTTAATTCAAACCACGAATAAAATTTTTCAATATCATTTTGTAATGAGAGATTATCTTCATAACTCCAAAGTCGGAATGGTTGAATGTATTTTAATGCCATCATAAACAAAAATGACTAATTTGAATTGTGTAACCCGACGATTCATATGTTACGTAGATAATGCTGTACTAGTCGCAGAGAATGAAGATGCTCTGCAAAGATTATTATTCAGATTTAGTGGAACTACCAAATTGTACGATGTGGAGGTATTCAAAACAAAAACCGTTAGAAGCAAAATTTTCATTAACAATAAAATTATCGAACAAGTGTACAATTCTAAATATCTGGGTGTAAATATTACCAGCTTTAGCTGACACGGAAACAGAAATAACAATCACAGCAGGAAAAGGCGCAGCCATTTCAGATTATTTGCAGAAGAAACAAATATATGCTAATAGAAAACAAAATATTAATATATATTCGGCCCGTACTAACGTACGATGTTGAGGCAACTGTAAACACATCTTAATCTGAACTGAAAATGCGATCAACAGAAACACAAATTCTAATGCAAATACATATGTGGATACACATTAAGAGATAGGAAACGTAGCAACGAAATCAGGGATGTAGCAACGAAATCAGGGATGCGAAATATTGTCAGTTGAAGTCGAAAAAGACGAAGAAACTGGAGAGACAACGTAAATAGAATAGCAGAACATCTACTAGCGAAGGTAGTAATGAATGATCAAATCAATATCAAACATCTATCAGGAAAACCTTCGAATAGATGGTATGAATGCTGGACATTGTTATCCTAAAATTGGGGATGTTATGTATATATATTGAAAAAACAAACACTGATGAATATCTAATTAAAGTAGAAGAAGAAGAAAAAGAAAATATTGACATCATTCAAATAAAGTAAAAATAACATGGGACTATTAGTGGGTAACCTTGATAAAAACCTGATGTTATATATAGGAATTATAAGTAAATATATAGGAATTTGAATTTGGAATATTAACTGAAAGTGCCCGACGTTTGAGATGACCATGTGTGTATCGCACTAAAGCTCCAATATTTGCTAGCAGTTTACAATGATTAACATTTTCAATATTCAAGATATGTCACTAAAGATTAGGGTAAAATAATGGGATAAGCAGCCCAACTGCCTTCGCAGAATTTTAGCCATATAAAGATAAAGAAAAGTAAAAGAAAATTAGTAAAGAGTAATAAAAAAAAAGTTAGAAAATAATTGGAATAGATTAGAAGAGTTATTTATTTTTACCCGTCTCTTGAAAATTTTTAGTTAAACGTTTGAGGGAACACAAAAGATGGTAAACGATTCCATAGTTTAGTAGAGGTTGATCAAAGAATTTTTATATTTCACAATTCTGGTTCGAAGAGGCTCTACTACAAATTTGTGAGCGAGGACTGCCATGCGAATATTACGCTGGAATTGTTGTATTTTGGGCATAATACTTTTTATTTCACCAATTACCCAACAGATATTTATAAAACAGAGTGGCTACTCCTACTTCACGGCGATGATTTGTTAGCTAATGTGTAACATCTCCATCATTTATAATTTTGATAACTCGCTTTTGTGTACCTTTTATATAGGTACTGTAGGTTGGTACTAGGTGTATCGCCTCAAATATGTGAGACTTATAGTCAAATCGAGGTCGAATGTATACTTTATATTATTAATAGGAGGTTGGAAGATGTAAAATATTTTCTACTTCTGCTTCGAATAAAGTTTGTTGTTTATTTCCATTCCAAGAATTCTTAGAGCTTCAAAGCTTTCGATATTTACATTTCTGACTAAAATACTTGATAGCTATTCTCCATTGAATTCAAGACTTTTTTTTTCTTTATTTGTAATTTTAAATTTCCTATACAATTCAGATTATTAATGCAATGCTTAGTTCTATAAATGTATTTATATTACTAATTATGAATCCAGGCCTGTCCTCCTACTGGGTATGAAATTCGGATTCGAACGATTATCCGAATTTGCGATTCGAATGTAAAATTAATTGGTACCGCATATCAAATTCGAAAGGAAATAAACGTCATTTAAATTGGTAGCGTAAATTTCCGAATTTCTAATTAACAGTAATGTTTTTGTATACTTTAAATTTATTTGAAAATGTGTGTTTATTATTTTGAAAAATATTATTTTTTATTTTTTAAATTATATCAATTTTATTGTATTTGTATTTCGATTTGAAACTCCATAATTATTTTAAGATGGTGTTGTTTTTGTTTAAGCCTAATCTATAAAATTGATTAGATAAAAATAAATAATATAAATTTTTTAAAATACTAAATTAAATGTAAATGTAGTTTTTTTTTATATTATTAGTCATTATTGTAATATTAAGTGTAATTATATTTTTAAAATAACTCACTTAATTTTAAAACACAAACAAAGTTTTACCTCCATTCGATAAAAAAAAACCATTCGAATAAAATATGTTAAAAAATATTTGAAAGTAGTACATGGTACGAAAATTTAAATTCGGATTAGGATTTTTAACTAGAAATTCGGATTTTTAACTAGAATTTCGTATTACACAGTAATAGTACCAATCTTTCGAATACGAAATTCGTTTTACGAAAATCGGAATACGCGGTAGACCCTCTGAACTCAATTCAACCATTTTTTAAAATTTTATTTCAGAAAAATGACTTATAATTGCTGGGGGCAACACAAATTCAAAAAAAAGTAAAACAAACCTTTGCTAATTCTTTATACTGTCTGGTTTTATTTTGTATGCAAAAATAAAAACAAGAACGAGAAAAGAAAACAAATAAGGCTCATATTTCGTCAAAAATAACTTCTAAGTGATTACAGTAAGAGCTCGTACATAATTGAATATAAATTTAGTTATATATATATTATATGTATACATAAATAAATAATCAAAATAAAAGGAAAAAATTTCATTGTAAGAGGTTCCTTATCGGGACAATATTTTTATGAGTACTTTTTGAATTCGTATGGAAAATAATTTTCTTTTCTTATGTTCTGCTTTTTGTCTTGTTTTTTTTTTGCTTTATTTTTTTTTGCGATAATATTGAAATGGTTATTGTGTTCTTATATTTAAACTTTACCATATATTCTTATTAAATGTAATCGTATTATTATTTTATATCTCAAGAAACAAAAGTAAAAAAAAAAAAAAAAAAACAAAAAAAAACTGCAAGATCCTCCAATATTAGAAACATTGTTGTTGTAATGAGGTAACGCTTTTGCGTTTCTTCCAGCTTAAAAAAAAAATGAAAAATATTAACAAATAAAGAATTGATGAAGTCAGACCTACCAACAAACTATTGTTCCTAAACGTTTTATATTATTATTATTTTTTGTTTTTGAGTATTTTGAGAATTTTTGCATCCAAAACGCAACATATTCTATTGTTGTTTATTATGCGATCTGAGGAAACGCCAAAAGCAACAGACAGGTTATGTTCTACAAAATAAAAAATATTGTTTGTTTTTTGCTTTTTAAACTTTTTATTAGGTGTAAGCGATTTCAGGCAGATCTTAAATTGAATTAAGTGTATTGTTTTTTTTTTTGTTTTGTTTTTTTGGGGCTTTTTTCTTTTTATATTGTTTCAAAAATGTTTTGTGTTTGTAATTGAATTTTATTGTGTTATTTTAGGGTGTAGGGTATTGCCGCTTTATTAAAAATTATGTTAAAAATTAATGATTATTTAGTTAAAATTGAAATTTAATTTAAGGAAATCGCTGTGAAAGTCTGATTCAATTTTAATATAGTTTCATTCTAGTGAATATAACATATTTAATTTTAGTTCTTAAAATAATTAGAGTATTCGTACTTATTATTTCTTATCAGATTTATTTACTCTTTATAATAAAAACGATGCAGTACTTTTTTCATTTTATATTTAATTTGTAATAAACTGGTATTTGGACGCTCCTCGTAACTCGTCGAAGTTTGATAAAAAATCGTAATCAATATTTCGTTATGAATTGTTTTCCATCATTTCAATTTAACATGGACACTATACTTTTTATCGATTTATCTTAAACAACAACCTGTAACGTAATAATTTATTTAAAAAAATAAAAATTAAATTTAAATCGGAGGTATTGTTGTGGGAATTTGATAACTTAAAATTTTTGTAGGTTAAAATGATTTATAAATTGAAATTTTTAATGTTTTTTCAAAAATATTTCGCCACAACTCATTTTGAATATCTAACATTTAAAGGAATATTAATGAAAATCGGTAGTGAAATGGTTTATATAATTATGGTACCAATACTTTTTTCAATTTACAGATTAATGGTAAAATATATTATTATATGTGCCTTAGATTTGGCATATGGATTTGGATATGGAATTGTCTTCCATTTCAATTTATTCATGTTACTCTACCAATTTGACTTTTTTTTATTGATTTATCTTAGAAAAAAACCAAATAATTTATTTAAAAAAATAAATTCTATACTTTGTTTAATGTATTTGGTAAACTCTGTACTTTGTTGAATTTCGGGATTGTATGTGTGTACTTAAACATTGAGTGAAATTTGAAAGTGAAAATTCTGATTGCAAATAAAAAAAAAAAGTATTTAATTTCGCTCCGTCTCCTTTTAAATCATTTAAATCATTTAAAAGAATAATAATGAAAATTGATTGTGAAATAATTCTACTATACAGATACTTGTACCATACTTTCACTTTATAGATTAAATGTAATGATGAGATAACTGATATGAGATAAAACTATAATAAATGGGTTTTCCAATAGGGATGATACAATTTAAAAATTAATAAAAAAAAACACATAAGTTATTCAGTGAGACTTCAGGGAGATTAACTGGACACCAGTTCTTGAGATTCCTAATTTCATCACCAAAATTTAATTTTTAATGTGGTTTGGTCAAGGTGACTGTGGGGTAGATGGCACCCTCTTGTTGAAACAACATATTCTGCAGATTATTCTTAATAACAGCGGGACAATAAAATTCATTTAACATTGTTCTGTATCGTTCTATTTTCACCAAAGAAATATGACCAAATGACTCCAACAGCATTAATTGAACACCACACAGTGACTTTGTCTGGATGTAATGGTGTCTGAACAATTTTGTGTACATTTTCAGCACTCCAAATCCTGCAATTCTGTTTGTTTACATAATCATTTAAACAAAAATGAGTGAATAACATTTTTCGATAAAAATATTCATCATTTTCAAGTTGTTCAAGAGCAAAATTTTTAAACGTTGTTCAAGTTTGTATCTTTCCATGATTACATGGCATAACCTACTGAACACAAATGGCATAATAAATGTCAAAAAATAATTCGCAGTGTTGCCAGTTTAACCATTTTAAATTGTATCATCACTATGTTGTAAGACCTTTAAGATCAATAATTTTTAGATGTAATTCTAGAGTTGAGTATTCACATTACCAAAAGAAAAAAATTTTACATGCTTTTGAAAGGAAAAATTTAAAAAGAAATTCCAGTCCTATGAAAGTAGATTGCCCTGTATAGATATTTTAATCATTATGTCATCTAAACAATCAGAATATCTGATGTAGTATGTATTTATATGTCATCTGAGTACTAACAAGAAGGTAAGGGTATAAATGTATAATTAAATTTTTTTTTATTAAGTCTTAGAAAATTCGATGAGAGTATAAATTTGTTAATAACTAAAAATAAAATGGAACAATATGCCATATGCTATTTAAGAAGGCCAGTTTCTGTAAGATAATAGTACAGAGTGTAGTTTATTATGTTCACATATTTGATTTTTTATAGCAGAAAATTAACAATTAATTACTCCTAAAACATTAATAACTGTTCCATTTTATTTATATAGTAAAAATTGTAGCACTGTAATAAAAATTTTCTTTTAGGGCACTATAGTCCAATTTTAATTTTCTGATTTTTTATAATATTTATTATTAATTTTTTAAATATTTTTACTACTTTTTCAAATAAATCAGCTTCTATTTGATAATTCTGTTCTGATTTTGATTTCTTTTATTCTTTATTATAAATAAATTTCTGATGTTTCACAGTCACGACATTTTATTTTACGACGGTTTGTTTTAGCAGAGCCTGTAATATATATGTATATAAATATTATAATATACATGTAATGAAATGTGATTGATAAATATAATGTGAATTAGATATAATGAATCATTAATAAATACCTATTATAAGACAACACGTGTGTTTTAAAGATGTGAAAAAGAATGAAACTAATCGTAAGTTACATAAACAAATGTATTTCTATATAAATTAAAAATTATAAGTTTTCAATTAAAAAGAGAACAAATCTTAATGATGATTAAAAATATACTTAAGGTTTTTTTTCCCAGTAGCTTTTGTATTGAAATTGTAATAACGCAAATTTATTGAGATATAAAAATTGTATCTTAATTGATTTTCAGTTGTTAAAACATCATCCGAAAACTAATTAAAACAATATATTTTGAATTTATATAATAATTATATCAGAACAACAGTAACAAATAAAAATTTTACCGGAAATTTAATTATTTTTTGATGTACTAAATTTTTCATATCCCATTAAAAAAATAAAGCACCGTTATCGAAAATGAGTTGAGTAATTTTAAGTGATATTAATTAATTTAAATAAGCTATTGTAATAAACTAAATACATATTAATATGTAATACATATGTTTAAAGCAAAATAAATAAATAAATAAATAAAATTAATAAAATTAATACTAAAATTTCAACTTCCTTTCTTAAGTAATATTATACGATATTAACATTAAAATATAGAAATAGATAATAGTATAACATAATAAATAGTATAATAGGTAATTTAGGTATACAATAATAAGATTAAAGTTGTAAAGAGTCAAAATTAAATTACTGATTTAATTTGTGAACAAATTCAAGCTACCTATTTGTGGTAGGTAGTAATTTCATTAATTCACAGCAAGTTTTAGGAAGATATCCGTATGTCTTCCGTACTAATATTATTTATTATAGAATTTAGGATTATTGGTAGATAAATAACTAGACATTGATTTAGAAGTACATAACATACAATAAAACATAAGATTAATATAATTTTTGTAATTAAAAATATTATAAACTGCTTGCACCGTAATCCATCGTTAATCAGGTAATCAAAATTGTATTCCAAATTTAATAAAAAATCCAATTTAAATTTTATTTCATTTCTTTGTTGTACACAAAGATTTTTAGTTATAGGACGTGTAAAATGTATGTATACGCATTTGGGTAAAATTTTTGGTGATCCCATTTTTTTTTTATTTATATTGTTTTTATTTAATAAGCCATTTTAGTTAGAAGTATAAATTTAACAAAATGAAAGCGTAAGAAAGATATAAGAGGCTTAATATTAGCCCTTACTAATCCATTCAATAGGATT
The DNA here is from genome assembly GCA_963942445.1 of Argyra leucocephala. Classification (NCBI taxonomy): domain Eukaryota; kingdom Metazoa; phylum Arthropoda; class Insecta; order Diptera; family Dolichopodidae; genus Argyra; species Argyra leucocephala. Next base: position 28,868,582 of record OZ012677.1, read on the forward strand.
CTCTAAGGTACAATTTTTATTTCTATAATTTTATATTTTAACATTACTTATTATATTTAATTATTAATTCTAAAGTATTTATTTTTCTTTTTATTTCTTTATTGGAAAAGGATAAAAAAAAACCGGAATTTGGTGATCCCGTCGTGTTAGACTGTTGACAAAGTCACCAAATTACTTAAAAATCACGAAAAAAACATCAAGAATCACATTGTTGAATTGTTATTACCTAGTGGATATAGTTAGATTTGGTTTATTTGTTTTGTTTTTAAATTTTAGATTTTTATTAAATCAATTTCTCTTTTTTAGTGTTTTCTGTAAATACTCATATCCTTCAAAATACCATAAAAAATTTTACAATGTAAATGTAAAATGACGGAACAACAAGAAAAATGAATGAACGTAAAAAATGTAAAAAAAAAATGGGATGTAAATTTTTGACATTTGATATTTCATTCTATTTTTTGACGTTTTCAATGTGTTTCAAATGTCAGTTTTTACATGCAAATTTTATATTTTGTTTTCCTGGTCCTGGTCCTGTAGACAGTGAACAAATGATGAATTTTCTGATATATATTGGATTTGTACAGTTATTATATGCATGCATTTTACAACAAAGTATTTGAAAGTTTTTTTTTAGTAGGGTTTAGGCGGGTTTAGTGGGGGGAAGTCCAAGATACTTATTTATTGAATCTTTGTTTTTTTCGTATATTATAAGAAAGCACAGATTTTAAGAAAAACAAATAAATATTATTATTAGTCGGGGGTTACTGTCTCCAAGCCCGCGCTACTTATTTATTGAAACTTTAACTTTGCATACAATGAACTAAGTCCGAAATTTAAAAATAAAACCAAAACAATAATAAAGTTAAAAAAATTAAAATATTTATTTTTAGGAATTGTTTCGTTCATCATAACACTATTACAACTCATCAGTAGGTATTTATATTGTTATACTACCTATACAACTCGTATTTTCATTTTGATTGATTTTATAACCTATTAGAAGATGTCAATAATACATTCAGTGTAAAATGTTATTTTTATAAAATTAATTTATGTAATTATAAATTTTTTTAAGTGTGAAATATGAAAATTTTCATGTCATTTTACATTTAATAAAACTTACTTTTAATTAATCAAAAAATTTGTTTTGTATTTTAAAATTTTTCGAATTTAGTTTATTATAAATGGTCCTTTTCCAAAGTATAATTAAAGCGCCACAAAGAAATTAAATAACTACTCAATTATTAATACTACATATTGTTATTAATATAATTAATTATTAATACTACATATTGTTATTTAAATTTTTTTGCAGCTTTATTTCCCATACAAAATTTTATATACAATATTATTTCATTGCTGATTGCAGCGTTATTTCGTTTTACCCAAACTTTATATTATTCATATATATTCAATCCATATACTTAAGTAAATAAATCAATATTATGCGTTTACAATAATAATGTTTAGATGTGTAATACATATGTAGCGATAACTTTAGCATTTTTTATATTTAAAAAAAAATGCTGGTAACACTTACAATATTTATGAATATATTTTTATTATTTTAAAAATTTTTAACTTAATTTTAATACAATTTTTGCTTGTTAAGAATATTCGCTTTTTACTTCACATATTGTTTTTTTTTTTTTTCTGTATTTGACGAATATTTTTAAGATAAATATATCCTGTTATCTTGAAATACATTTGAACGTATTTATTTTAGATTATTTTCGTTGTTATTATGAAAATTTTGTGTAAAGATATTTCACGAAAAAAAAAGAAAAATTAAAAACATAAAATATCAAAAAAAAAACTATAAAATTATGGATAGAAATTATTTTTCTGCTTACCATAAAACACGCACTTTTTCATGTAAATTTTAAATTGCAAAAAAAGATGTATATGAATATACATATATAAATATATATATATATATAGAAAATTATACAATAATCCAGGAAGTGTAATATGATATTTAAGGAAATTCGAATGAATTTTCATGGTTTGTTAAGAGAATAAAAATAATAATAATAACAAAAAATGGTTGTTAATAAATATAACAATATGATGAACGTATTGTTTACGAATTTTATTTTTATTTTTGTTTATATTTAATTTTATTGTTTTTTTAAATTCTAAATATATTTTAAATTATCAATTTTATCAGTTCAAATTTAAGAAAATATGAATTTATAATTGAATTGTATTGTTTTAGAAATATTTTGCATATAAATGATTTTGACAGTTTTGATATGAAAATTTGTATGTGTTGAATTTTGTTTATTTGTTATATTAAAAATCGCAAACTAATATAAAAATTGAATGGAGAAAAAATCAAAATTTTTGAACTTTTTAATCATGTAAAAATATTTCGCTCTACAATTTATTTGTCTACTACAGATATCATGATGCAAAATTACTTATTACACTGTCAGAAAATTGCATTAACAAACATTTTTCTATATATAGCTTTTGCAATAAAATTAAAAATAAAATGGATTAAAATATAAAATTAGCAAAATATAGAACCTATAATTAATAAGTGAAAATTTAGTTATTAATTTCTGAATATATATGTATATAGTTTTCATATCACAATTTTTTCAGTAAAGTAATTACTCAGATAGGAATTTTATTTAGTTTTTATAACTCACATATGGATTTATTTTGAATATGTATATGAGTTGTAACACTCACCAGAATTAAATCAACTCTATTATACTTACTGATGTGTTCTAGTAGTGTTGATGTTCACTATCAATTTTTTCATTAAAAATTAAAATGAACAAGTCATTTAATAATTTTATATAATATTAAAAGCTCGTCAATCATTTGTCTCCCTCAATAAATTATGACAGTCAAGAAAAAATATCTCAGAAGAGTTAAGAATCACATCTCATGACATATCTAAATCAAATTCAACTTTATTTCAGTTAACTTTTGTTTTTGTAAATATCTCGTTCCTATTACTTATCATATTGTTATGACATTGTTTGTAATAAAATGTTGAAAAAACTAGCAGAAATCAAAATGACAGTTTTTTTGCTTGTTTCTACTCCAATTGTGATAAGCATAACTTGTCTCAGAACACTATCAATCATACATCATAACTTTTTATTTTATGAATTATTAATTTCCTACTATCAAGTGTAAAAAAAAATATATATTGTAGAATAACTTCATAAATTCATTTTATTTTAGGAATAATTAATTTGTATTTCTAATTAATTTGAAAGAAGAATGAAAAACATTTTTAACAACTCCTGTTAGGGGCCCTTAAACACATATATAATTGCAACGCCATATCGGCATATCGGCAAACACAGAAAACTACAATATATCAGGTATATACTTTGTAGACTTTTAGGGGATATCACAATCTTTATGGTAAAAAAAATATGAGCATCTCATAAACCATTTGGCTTTGGATGGTTGTTGTGAAAGTACATGCATTAGCAAAAATTTGGAGTAAAGGGCAAACTCTCACGTGAAATCGTGTTAGGTGGAAGAGACTTGTTGAAGAACTGTGCGATCTTTAGACATGATTAATACCAATGAAAATAAATATTAGAGTGAATTATATGGTTTGGTTTATTTATTTGCTTGCACCATTAATATTTCAGTCGTTGCGATTCTTATTGATTTGTTTTCAATTTCGATTTCGGAGTTGTATTAAATTTGTTCATTTATTTATTTGATTTCTGATTGCTTATTTGATCGAAGATTCAGAACTAACAACATAACATAACCACAACCAACATAACCGCATCCATATTCAGTTCACAGCTTCGATTTGTAATTAAGCTCTTAATCAAAATAAATGGTTGTTTTTAATAAACAATTTAAAAGTGGATATGAAAGAAGGTGAATATAAAAATAAATGATGTCTGCAATTATAGAAAGTCACAGTCATTTCTTAATACAATTATATTACATTAACGTTGAATCCCATGTGCACCGGTGAACATAACTCAACCGTACTTAAAATCCCATACCCCCCGGTGGGCATAAAAATAAACTTACGTCAAATCTTATTGTATCACCGGTGAGCTTTTGTAAAGGTTTTCAAAAACCTGCATAGCTAAGCAACGGTAAAAGTATTTCTGTGAAAGAAGAGAAAAGCTAAAAAATAACAATTTTTACATTTTTTACGTTTTTAAAACAAAATTAAAAAATTAAAATTTTTAACATAAAAGAACTAAATAGAAAAAAATTCACCAATGTTCACTGCTGATACACGTAAGAATGGACGTAATTTTATTTTTATGTTAATGGATGAACATGGGATTTTAAGTATGATTGAGTGATGATACACCGGGATTCAAAGTGTTAAATAACAGCTTTTTACGTAAAAGTACAGTTACAACACAAAAAAATTATTTTTTTAGACTCCAATTTTATTTAAAAAAATAGCGAATTTTCGACGTAAATCGTTTATCAAACTCTTCAGCAATGCTCAATTTGACACCTTTGCCTTTTGGTAAGGAAATATAAGGTTTACTACCTTTACCAAAAATAAATAAAATACATTTGATAATCTTGTTGCAAATACATGGCCTTTTACGTCCTTAATATGGGCAATATTAAATGAACCTGGATGTCTTTCACGATTGAGAACTGTACCTACACGACCTAAAGCCCTTTGACAACTGTACAAAGTGTACCCGATTGACAACTTCACCTACACGACCTAAATTTCTACCCCCAGTGATCATACACAGATTATCAGAATAAAATTGAATGAAGTCAAGAATTTTATTGCTGACCAAATACAACTGAATGGTATCATTAGTTTTATCTAATGCATCTGGGTAACGGTACCATAATGTGTAATTATGAATGGAACTATTTTGGAGTCAAGTTGATTTTTACGTACTTTGCACAACTTGTACTTCACTTCTGAAGCTGATATTAAATTTGTTGTGAAGCGATCTTTAACGTCATAAATTAAACGGAAAAATTTACCAGTTTTTTCAATTGTCATAACATCCATAAAATCGGCAGGATAAGTTGGATCTGTACGAACTTTTCCATCAACTTTAATTAAACGCTGCTTTACAATTTTATAGAAACTTCAGTACTTGTCAAAGCATACTTTAAGCGATTTCTCAAGAAAATTATTAATGGTAATGATTCTCTTAATTTATGTGTTGACCACCAGTTGATGGTCGTGGTGCAAAAAAAAAAACACCTAATTTGTCTAACATCCATGATTTTGGTGCGTGTAAACGCTTCAAATGTTTCTTTGGACCTCCGGCCACTTTGAGTCGTATATAGAAAAGCAAAGGAAATTGCAAGAAATTGGAAGAAAACTCTCTAACAAGAATAGTTAATAGAATTCGAGTAATGTGCATAGAAGAAGTCATGGAGGTCAAAGCGCAGTCAAAAGGATTTTCAGCGACTTACATAACATTTCTGTCCTCCACTACGTCTATTATAGAAAATAACTGCAGTAGATAAGAACTAATGAAAAAAATATCTTTTGTCGTCAAAAATACGATCGTTTTACGAAAATATTGAGGTACTGACAATTCCTGTTATTTGTTTTTAACAAATTCAATTATCAAATAAAAATATTTGTAAATAATTTATATGAATTAATTAATTGATTTATGTATTATGAATTACAATATAATTTTTTGCTTTAATAAAATAAAATGTATAAAATGTAAATAAATAAAAAATGTGAAACAATTAAAATAATTTTGAATAGAACATAAAAAAAAGAAGAAGAATAAAAAAAAAGAAAAACTTAAATAATCAAAAAATTCCTAGAAATTAATTTTATAAAAATTTCTGGCGCCATAACTTATAAATTGCATAACATTTAAACGCATCACAATAATCTTATCTTTCATTCAACATTTTAGTTGTTTAGAAATCCAAAGTTTTTTTTTTTTATTATTTTTTTTTTTTTGTATTTACTTTGATGATTACCCCATGTCAAATAGAATTTCTTTAACTTGTCCATTTATTTTATTCTATAACTAACAACCAACTATTTTATACATGCCTACTTTAATACACCAAATTCAATTGAATTAAAGATTAAAAAAAAAAAAACAAAAAACAAAAACTAAAACAAAAAACATATCAAAAATACAAGAAAATACTATCAGAAAATTTGTACATTTAATCAAAACTGTTCTTATAAAAATCAAAAATGAAAAAAAAAAAACAAAACAAAATAAAAAAAATTATTCTTATAAAACATGTAGGCTTATGTTAAAAACAAATTTGTATGTCCATATTATACTGGTTACGTACTCATACACAAGTTGTAGAAATGTCCTTTCTTGAAATCAAATCAAAATAAAACTTTTTTTTTTTGTAAAGTACATATCCATTTGTTATCTTCTTCGATTATATGCCCGACATCTATTTTATTCTCACACACATATACTTAAATAGATAAACGCAAATAAAATTTTCTAATCAAGTAGTGGTGCCAGACATTGAGAAATTTTACTTTTGACACTTTGCTTCAAACCAAAAAAAAATAATATTGAAAAATGGTTGTAACGATTTTAACGAAAACCGGTATGTATTAATAACCCTTATTTAGTTTTGTTTCACTGCAAACAACTCAGTTAAGTTCGGTTAAATTTCATGTATGTGATTAGAATGTACTATTATGTACTAGTATGTGATAGAATGCACTGCTGGTTAATAAAAAGCCAAAGCATAAAATAATCTTCGGAAATTAAGCGAATAAGCTCAATTTTGTTCAATCGTTTTTCTTTTTTTTACTTTCGTTTTTCGAATACATACAAATTTTTATTTTTATCATATCAAATTTTATTGGTATTATTCATTGTTTTCTTTCTACTTACTACCTTTTTGTTTTGGAAGTTTTTCAAAATTTGTACGTTGCTTGTACGAGTGTCGACAGTTCGACTTCGACACTATCAATCTACAATTTCTCTTCAGTTTGACTTAATATGTTTATGAGTATGGATGTACGTCACTTTGATTTTGAAAAATTCTAACATCTAATTTAACAAAAAAATTATATATGAGTTCGGTAGATAAAACTGCAAATTTTCATTTTGTAAAAAAAAAATATTATATATTTAATTAAAAATAGGCTAAACGATTGGAGGATGATAGATTTTACGTTTTAACATACAAATTGGAGGAAAATATCAAAGTTACTCTCTCTATATGCTATTGCTTGAAAATAACCAGCAATGGTTCTTGAATAGTGAGGTATTAAAAACAGTAAAAAATTTATCTGCACATACATATCTTTTACATATATTGTTGAAATGAAATTAGCTGTGTTAAACCAAAGTTGAAAATTGATTGCGTAAATAAACAAAGAAGCTTGGACTCAATTTTCTGTACCTATGATGAGTTCTATTAAATGAAGAGTGGTGTTGTATAGAGCATGTATAGAGTCTATATAGCTTCTGCATAAAGTTGGAATCAAATGTTTTAAGGGATATATTCGTTCTAAAATATATATGTATGTCTATAATCGTTTGGGGTTGACGGGGGCTTATTACACTTCAATGAAAAGTTAATATTTGTATTTTTGATAAAAAGTTATACGACACGTAGAAAAATTGACATGTTGTTTCCAGAAAACAGTTATATAATAATATATTTATGAATGAAACGAATGTTAAACATTTTTTTTCTCATGTCGATTAACTTCTGAATGTTAGCAGCGAAATTATTAAATATGTTGGTGAATTTTTAGGCTTTTAGTTATATAAACCAATTCACCGATGGTTATTATTCGGAAAAGGTATGATACACTAACATCTGCAATTTTCCCTTATTATTTTTCAAAAATGGTTTGGAATATATTGTATTTTTCACTTCCCATAGCTATGGCCAAATTACCTTGTTTTTTTATATAGATAAAATGAAATATGTTTATTTTTTTCAGTAGTTAGAAACTGTGTGAACGTATAAATTTTTCAGAATTCGTTTGTAATAAAAATCACATTTTGAATAGTTCAAATTTATTGAAAAGAGCTAATTTTAATGTTGAGGTTTCAATTTCAACGCAAAGTGCAGATCAGAAATACCATATACCCAAATTTTATGTTGTTATCACAATTGAATAGAATTTAGAGTTTTTAATAGACAGCACGTGTCAATCATCTACGAATAAATTACAATTTCATTTCTTTTAATCTCAATCTCCCAGATTTTGGTATATTTTCTCTTGAAATACAATTCTTCAATTCGTTATCTGAGTTTCAGTTTTTTCTAAACCAGCAGCCAAGATATTTAATTAAAGTGTGTTCTATATTTGCTTATCATCAATATTATAGCAAAACAATTGTTCTGCTCACAATCATGCATTTTTGTTTCTGTTGCATTGATGTTAAATCGACAGAGTTAATTACTTTCATTTATTTTGTTGGCAAAGCACTTCAAATCATTGTTAGGTTATTAGTGTCTTATCATCGGCGTATCAGTTGTTACCAATGAAGTTACTTTATTGGTTCATTGTCTAAGTTCTCTGATCGATTGCTGAAAAATGTTTGAATATACTAAGCCTATATACAGCTCCTGGTTTGTAACTCTGATTGATTATTATAATTTATATTAAGATGATGTAAACAATCTTAAAGAATTAATAACAATAAGACAACCACTGTCACTTTCGCGGATGATTGGGCCATATCGGCATCGTACAATAACCCACTTTAAACGCCACAGAGATTCTACAATAGCATAGATAAAATTCAGCAATGGCTAAAGAAGTGAAGAATCAGAATAAAAGGAGCAAAATAACAAATGGCACCCTTAAGAGAAAAACTTGTCCCATGGTGGTGCTAAAGAAGTAGTCCTACAAAAAGAAACCATTAAGTATCGGGGCATGCATTTAGATAGAAGATTTGGAAAATCCATAAGCAAAAGAAAATAGCTGAGGCTGAAATTAAATAAAATGTATTGGATGATTAGCCACAACCCACGAATGTCATTGGAGAATAAGCTCCTGATTTATAAAACTATTTTAAAGCCATTATGGATATACGAATTCTAATTGTGAGAAGTAGTCAGCAATTCAAACCATATTGAAATATTACAATGATTCTAATTAGAAAATATTACGATTTATAAGTGGCGCATCAGTAATAATCATATACATTGTGATCTACATCTGACAACCATTAAGAACGAAAGTAATGGCTTCAACACCAAATAAGACCAGCTACACATACAAACAGACTAGCAGCTAATCTACAGCTATGCAATAGACAGTAGGAGCAACGGGGAACAATGGAATATAATGTGAACATCATGAATAGTGATGGTTAACTATTGGGTTCTCTCATCCGCTGGTTATTGTATGTTGCGCACATATAAAAACAGTCATACAAACTTCTGAATGTCTGCTTCAGACAGATTGTATTGTTTCATAGCAAATTAAAAAAAAAGGAATGTAATGTTTCGTTCACTAATAATACTAGAATTCATTAGTAGCCCCGTAGCTATAGTAGTGTTGGACTATACCTGAAAAGCTAGTGGTATAATGCTGATTATATAAAATTAATTCATAAGAATTGCATTAGTAAATTATAAAAATTAAACAAAACTTAGCAAAACCTCTCCTTGATTAATAATAATAAATAATTAAATATCCTCATGTTTGTTTGAAACAATATTGAATTGAAATTTTTCGTTGAAAATTCAAATCTGGTAACACTGCAACACAAAAAAACAAAAAAAAACAAAAAATTAAATTGCAATAATTTCATTTTATTTGCGTTTTTTTTCAACAATTTCCAATAAAACAGCACAATACACTTGTTAACAACTTTTTTTTTTGTTTTTGCTTTTATTTTTTATTTTGTGATTCTCATAAATAGAGATTTAACCATGAAAAAAACAAAACAACAATAAAAAGCAAAAAACTGAGATTTTTCTGGGATTCCTAGATTTGAGAACTATTTAAAAATATTTTAAATAGTAGAAATAAAATAAATAAAATTTGTAAACCATATTAGAGAATCCTTGTTCTTGTTATTGTCCAGGTCCAACATTAAAATTGAACTTAACCTAAGTAAACTAAAACAAAAGAAAAACACTTGATATTTGAATTAATCTAGATGAGTTTGTTATATTATAATTTTAGATTTATATTTGACAACTGTAGGTGCTTTTATACTATGTGAATTTATTCGATCGGTTTTTTCAGATTATGGGATTAGAGGGTAAGAATGTAATCAAGTGGAGTTTCATTAACCTTTTTAGATTTTTTTTTATATTTTGAGATATCATTTACTGCTCATTATATTAGCACGCGAATATCATTTACGAATAAATTATCTCAGCCAGCACCGTGTTAATCATCTCCGAATAAATTACTTTCATTTAATTTAATCTCATTTATTATTTTTTGATAATCATCTACCTAGAAATCTAAATAGAAATCTAATTTCATTTCTTTTAATGACTGATTATTTTTTTTCAGATTATTTTTTTAATCATAATCCTGTAATTATATTCAATATTCAGTAAGGTGCTTGTTTACTAAAATTATATTCAAGGTTGTGTTATAGCATGCCTCATAACATAAATGTAGCGAATGCTATTCAAAATAATATAAAAACAATGTAAAATTTAATGCTGAGGCTTAGAACAATCATATCAGATATTTATTAGTGACTTTCTACATTTATGTGCACTATATGCAGTATCTAGTGCGGTTAGTAGAATGCAACACCGTTAGAAAATAAAATTTTAAATATACTGTTAATAGAGTAGATAAAACATACTGTTAGTAAATTATAAAAACTAAAATTGACCAACTTTTCAATGAATTTAATTTAAATTTTTATAAACAGTAAATTTAACACAATGTATCCAAAAAGGTGAGGTAAAATTGATCTTTCTTGACTAATCTATCACATTTTGATAAGATCTATATAAATAATGTTGAATTGTGTCTTTATACATAAAAGCTAATCGATAGAACCATTGATCAATTTGACAATGTGGGTAGACAATGAGTTCAAATTTTGTAAGAGATTAAATTCGTTTTTTTAATACTAGAGGATTATGTGGTGTGAACGACGAATATTAAAATGTAATTCAAAGGTAGAAAATCGCTTATCAAGTTTGCATTTATGTAAAAAATTTTGAATTGTAAAAAATAATTCTATTGTTAATTAATCGAAATTGGGACTGTATGAATTATTAAAACTATAATTTTTTGACTATGTATTATATATAAATGCAAACAAAGGACTTTGTTTTTAATGTTAGTATTAATTGATTTTGGGGAAATTGAAACAATCATAAAATTTTTATAGAGAGGAATGGTTTATATTTCAAACCCTTTAAAATTTGGGTTTTTAAAGATCTTGGTTTAGTTTTTTTCTTATCAAAATTCAGGGCTCCTGGCAACTCCTAAATGGTTGAAATTTACCCCCATTGTCCTGTACAATCAGCTATAGCTCTACGACTCGTTACTCTAGAACATTTTTTATATAAATTTATTTATTTATTTAATCCAAAATATACAATGTTTCTGTTATTATACTAATTATTTATTATTTTTACAGAAGTTAGACTAAAGAAATGTTGTCTTTGCAGCTGAAATATTTACAAATTATGATTTTAATAGCTATTTAGAAATACATTATTTACAAGGAAAAGTGGAAAAATCTTTTGTGAAATAAGCTTATAACTATACTTAAGACTATACTAATACTATTTTAAAAATTTGGTGTGCTAGACACAATTTATATTTATGATCGGTACATGTTTTGGATAATCATGTTTTCAGATTTTTTATTAAAACAAAACTATATAAAATACGAAATATTGACAGTTATAATTTTTACTAGTCAAAAAAAGGTATTTTAAGAAGTCAATTCAATGTAATTCAAAGTTTTGGGTAGCCAATCAGATTTGATATTCATCAATGATGTACTCGTTTATACAAGACTGAAATTAATAATTTAATGGATACCAGAGTTTTTATTTTGTATGAAATTGTACAGAAAACTAATAATTGTTTGTTAAAATCTGAAAACAATTTCGTGGGATACAGTTAGTATAAAAAAAATAAATAGAAATATATCAGTAAGGTAACCGTATTACTTTATAATATTTATAATGATATGAACGAAAATTCATTGTTCGAATACTTTTTCAAAGACGACGATTATCTCAAATGAACTTAAATTCTAAACTACATTATTAAAGCGTGGCTCTAGATTAACAAAAACAAAAAAAATATTCTCAATTTGACTGTAAGACCGCAAATTGAATAACAAACAACATTGGAGAAAAAATAAAAACTATGAAAAACCAAAACAGCAAAAAAACAAAAAAATAAAAACAATAAAATGTTAAACTGAACTAAAAAACAATACTCACATTAAATTTAACCATTAAAATTGTCATTTATCATTCTTACATTCTTAACTATTAACCATTTTGATGGTTTATTTTTGTTATATTTATTTTATATTTTGTTATATTTTACTATCATTTTCAATATGGAGATTAAATGGACTTTAGAAGTTGTCATCGTTGTTGTCGTCCAACAATGTCTTTCTCGCCCATAATATTTGAAGAATATCACAAAATTTGCACAGAAATTGTCAATCAAATTTTTTTTTTTTATTTTGTTATTATTTTTTATTGTGAATATTCCAAAACGAATGAATTTATACATATATATATATATATATATTTATATATTATATACCTATAGTTGTTTTATTAAGACAGGGGGCTATAAATGCCAAATAATTTTATATATTTTAATTAAATATTATACCAGGAAAATATTCTAAACTCACTCGATCCATGCCCTATATGTTCTTACAATATATATTGGGAATGACTTTAGGTTCCAAATTAAAAATTAAAAACGGAGAGTTGAATATTCAATATAGAAAACTATATTTATAATCTGTAAGTCATTCTGGATGTATGATAATTAAATATAGGACTGCAAAAAAAAAAATAACCAATTATCTCCTAATTTTATCCTACTGGTGTTAAAACAAAATGTTTAAAAGAAATTTGATTGCAGGCTCCAGCATTGTATCTACCTTTTCGGTTGTAACCGGTTATCTGGATTTGCTTTCGAACATTAAACTTATAAGTTTGTCTTCATTCATTCTAGACTGATGACATGATCTGGGTACTTTATTTTTCAGCTTCTTGTTCGTTACACGACGTCTTTTATGTTACGTATGCTCTTGATTAACTTTTTTTTTAAATAAAGTGACTATTATAGTCCTAAATAGACTAGTATAGAAAGTAATTAATAAAAATGTTGATTACGACCGGAATATCGATCAAACTATATACAGGATAGATATTGTAACACATTTTTACTATACAATATTGTTCATTGGACAACACTTCTTTTGAATATAATATACCCTGTAAATATTGGTATAGACTTATTAAAAGTTGAATATGTTCATTGTAGCTTACTTTATAATACATAGTTATTTGTTATATTGAAACCAATTTGATTTACTCTGATATAGTTTTAGGATTCATTTTGATTATACGTTTTTTTTTTTTATTATTATTTTATTTAGTCTGATGATAACCTTTACAAAAAAAAAAAAAAGACGGATCAATGAACTCTTAATGATCTTGATTTCCATAGCAATAAACTATGTAGGTATATATTTTTATAGATTTTCGATTTTATTTAAAAAGAGAATGAATAAAAAGAAGGAGGAGCAGTTGAAATATAGTACTAACAACTTGCAGTAGCAGTTATTAATAAAAAATATATTGTTTATTCTAACACAAAAGTGATTATCTCCATTTTATAAGTATTTTAGTAGATTGATTTTTTTCTTAAAAATTGTTTTAGCTTTTCATATTATTTCAGCTGTAATAGTTTGGAAATTAATAACGGTAATTGTGCATCACAGAGGTGGACACAAATTGGAGAGATAAAATTGTAGTGGGATGATTAATAAATAAAATAAATATTATAATTCTAGGTATGTTTTAAAATTTTATTAAATCTATTAGAAAACTGATGATGGTATAATAACCGAAATCGATTAAGATATTTAAAAAAATTGTGAAACATACCTAGAGTTTTAATATTTATTTAATTTTAACAATGTTTCACCTAGAGCTTGCAACATTATTTATAAATTGGATTAATAAATAATATATTATCACTACTGGATAATGGAAAATTGTCTTATGAGGTTAATATGGAGAAAATTACGTCTAATATAGGGTAATTACGCCTTTAGCATAGTTCTATCACATTTTAAGTGATAAGCATACTGTATTACAAATAAATTCCAAGGAATAATTGAAAAAAAAAATGTTTATAAAATCGATACCCTTAGTGGATTCCAACCCGGATGTTCTGATTAGTTGTCAGATGATATAACAATTACACCATATCGGTCGGTAAACATTTACATCTTTTTGAAGCCTTACCACTTACATTTTCTGGTTACCATTAAAACAAGGGTTTCAATAAATTGAAGCGATAGTCCCTGATAAAAAACAAAACTATTTTACTATTTTCTTCTATGTAATGCCCTTTCTATTTGTTATTTTTATTTTGAATTCCATGTTCTTTTTAATTACAGGGTTTTGTAATAACGTGATTTTACGTTACGGGATCTAATATTTTGGATAATTAATCTAATATAATTAATCTAATATTGTGTTCTCAGGGCTTGGATTCCATAATGTGTTACATTCCAAAATTTTGAAAACTGTATTTTGTAACCAACCAAAATTATCAAGTGAATCGAAAATTTAATTGGGTAAAGATGACTTACGTAAAACAAAAGTAAATTAATGATTTTACTGAAGCCAGAACTACAACGAGCAAAAATAGTATATAGAAATACAACAAGCTAGTAAATCAAAATAGTCAAACTGCCAGAATTATTTTTCACGAAGAGATATGGAGTTTTAATTAGGGTTAAGTTCTTTACAATACGACAAGTTTGTTCAGAATTGATTTCGAATTATTGTAGCAAACAATTTGAACTTAAATTAACTTATTTACTTTGTTTTCGATAGAAACTTAGATATGTAATTTTAAAGTAACAAATTAAAAATTAACATAAATTAAAATAATAATGAGAATGCAAAGCATAACCTAAGAAATTTGCCGCAATATAATAGTACTGTACTGTATTCGTACTGTACTGTACTTACTGTACGTACTGTACTGTACTGCACTTATTTTATTGTGCTGGTACTGTACTGTGCTGAAAATGTACTGTACTGTTCTGTATTGTACTGTATTTTTTTACTGTATGTTACTGTAACAAAATTATTGATTTTCTTCATGGTAATAATTCTGAAAAAGTTTGAATTTGGATATGTCACCTCTAATTTACAGTTATTTTGTATTTTCCGTACTTATAATATATGGTGTAAAATAACTGAAATTGTAATTTAAATTAACTAAATTCAACTCAATTTAAATTTATATTTTGTTATTTCATGTTCAATTTTAACCGAGGTTTCACTGTACTCTTTTTTTACGAATCATTTCTTTACACATTGTGATAAGCGAATGTGAAAACGTTAATTTCTTAATGATTTTTTTCTATTACAAAAAAAAAAAAAAATTTAAATTTTACTGCGATGAAGAATAAAAACTCACATTTTCAACAAAGAAATTTTTGTGGTTTGGAATTTATTTTTATTTAAAACCTTAGATCATGACCTAACAATTTTGGATCATAGTTTTTTATAGGATTAAAATATTTAGTAAGATAAAGTGTAAAAGAGATAGAGATAGAAAAAGATAAATGTATTTTTATATAGAGGGAGAATTATTCATAGACAAAGAAAATAATAAAAGAAAAAAAAAAAAAAAATAGGATCACATTCCCTCTTAAATATAACAACCCATCATCAATTTTTTATTTTCTTTAAAAGATCCTTGATATTTCGGTTTTTTTTTCTCTTGTCCACGCTTCGTTTTTTACAAATTAATGCACGCTTTATTTATTGTTTTTTTTTCTATTTTGATTTTATTTATTTTTTGTTTTTCGTCATTTAATTTTCCTGTTCTAACAAATCATCAATATTAAAGTAAACATTGATTTTTGATATATTTACTAGATAAATTATAAATAAGAGTTTACAGTTTACTGCCATAATAATGAGAAGAATGAATCGATCTTATATTTGTGATCTTTTCTGTGTATCCTTTTGGTATTTAAAATGAATTTGAATATTTTAAAAAAAATATAATTTAGAATTTAATTTCATTTCGTATTTTTATTTTTATTTCATTGTTTAATTAATATATAATAACTATTCTAAAGACAAGAGATTTTTAATACATTTAAGAAAAAAGATACATAGTATAATTTTTTTATAACTTTATGTAAGTGGCCTTTGAACACAATATAGGATTTTTCACGCCAGGTCTTTACATTATTTTTTTTTTTTTTTATTTTTTAATTACATATTCTATTATTCATATGATACATTTTTAATTTTTGTTTCTATATAAAATAATTTATTAATTAAATTTTTCTTATACATATTAATTTATTATATGATGAAGTTATTATATTAAAAAATATTTTTAATTTTACTCAATTTTTTGTTTTTCCATTTAACATATTTTATTGATTTTGTTTAATTTTTTAATAAATTGTTTTGTATAATTCAATAGCTTTTAGGAAATTTATTATCTTTCTATAATTGGTTTCATCATCACTCTTTGAAGCATCTATACTATTAGTTTTTAAATATCTATCCCTATCTCTTGAATATTGGATACAATTTTCGAACAAAATTTACATATTTTATTTTTGAACTACAATGGCATCAATGATGATGTAAGGAAGGACAATCTATGCAGCCCCGGTCCTATTAAATTTGGCGCAATATTTCCTTGATACAAAAAAAAAATCGTTCGTTAATTCTGTTTCCACTTTGTGCTTAGAATTTTTATATTTCTCACAAATTAAATTCTTATTACTATCTAGCAGGCACGAAGCGTCCATATATTGAGTTGATCGAGTGCTTTCCCAAATAAAATATTATTTATTATTTTTTACAACTTAATATAAAATATATATTGAATTTAATATGAAAATTACTTAACTACAAAAATTCAAATCGAATGAAAAAAATTTCAAGCAAAAATTATATGCATAGATATTATTTATTGTTTAGAAAATCATTATTTTCTATTATTCTTTCAGTCATACAAGCCAACAAGAGATATTCAGCATCCACAAATTTAAAATATTTCAAAATAATGCCTATTAAAAATCATTATTATCTTACCAATTTAGCTATATAACAATTATACATTGCATAATTATTATAATGACAAATTAAATATCATTCTCCTTATTTACAAAATACATACACTCAAACACACTATGTCTATTTAGCAACCGCAACAAAATAATAAGAGAAGCGACAATAAAAACAATGAAAAGGAAAAAAAATTGATAGAGTTGCTGATATTCGTTCCAAATCTACCTGATATAATTAGAAAATATCTGATAGAAAATAGATTATCTAGGGAAACAACAACCAAATATCGCATGACAGAAAATAACATTACAAACAAAAAAAGTAGCAAGGAATGAATTAGTTTTGTGGATTATTGTGGTTGTTGACTTAAATGAGAATTCATATTTATATAAATAATGTATTTAGTTTTGGGTTTTTTTAGAGAGTGGTATTTATATGTGTTAAGTAATTCTGTAGTTTTTTGTTATTGAATGCTACATTGTTTATTTTCAGCCATAATTTTGTTTTATGTAGTTTTGAAACAATTTGTTAACAAATGTAAAAGTTTAAAATGTTTTGTTTTTATTATTTTTTATAAATAATTAAAATAGATTTGTAATTGTGTTATTGAAAGCATAAGAAAAAATCATTTTCTGCTAGAAGTTTTGAGGAAAAATTATTAATTGTTAAAGATAGTAATCCAATGCTTGCTCTACTAATAACAACAACAATAAAACGGTGTAATCAGCATTTTTCAATAAAATCTTTTAATTCGTATACGAGATATTTTCCAACATAAATATAGAAAGTTCATATTCACACTTTTTTTACATTGCTTTCTTAAAGTCAGAGTTTAAATTAATGTTCAGATGAAAATTTTAATAACAAAAACAGTATTTGCGAAATATTAACATTTTTAATTGAAACTGGATTAAAGAATTCTTTTAATAAATATTCCAAGCTTTGTAAATTTATAATAACCCTTCATAATAACTACTTCAGTTGAACGATCGTTTTTCTGCCTAAACAGAACTAAAACTACTTTTAGAAGTAGATGTGAGCAATTTTGACTGTCGAAAATAGCAAAAATTTTAATAGAAAAAGAAAAGCCAAAGGCAACTGATGGTTCCTTTTATAGTGCTTTTCCAGTTGAAAATTCCACGCCCCGTCACTGCTATTTAGTATCTATTTCTTACAATATTGGAAATTTTTATTTATTGTAATTTTATTCTTTCTCTATTACAAAAAAAAAAACAACCAATTGTTTACGAATAAACGAATTTCATTACTTGTATTTTGCTATATAGGGATTAGTACGTTGTGGCAGGAAGCGCTTATTGGAGGTAATATAGATTTAATTTCCATTGAGCATGTCATGTGCATATCATGTGCTACGAGATATCTTTAAAAAAGTTAGAGAGCTCTGACTATACGACGATGTCCAAGAGAAGCAAGATGGGTCGTGACATTTGGATCATTGATTAAACGAATAATCCGTTTTTGGACTTGAACGCAATACTGGAAGCGCCAGCCCATATGTGAGAAATGTACTCCATTTTGGGTCGTATGAAAGTTTTATAGATTTGCAAGAGAAAACCCAAACATTTGGCTGCGTTTTTTGCCACATCAAATATATGATCATTCCAGATCAATTTTTGATTTAGATGCATACTTAATATAATTAAGCTTTCGAACCGCTGAAGTTCATCTTCCTGCAATAAAAGAGTAGGATCCAAAATGAAAACTTTTCTGTAGAATTGAAGATTTGACTTTTAGAAGTGTTAAACTCGACTTTGTTTTTTATGCCCCAATTAGGTATTCAAATCATGACTGAGGGAACTGGCCACGATGTCTTTTCTGGTTGATACAGCAGTAGATGTAGCTTCAGATTGCAGATGAAAATCGTAGGAGGTTACTAGAGTGCTGTTGCCTGTAAAGCTGGATTGAAAGTGCTTTGGTGCAACTCCATCTTGGGCTTAAATCCATCAATTAAGACTTGAATCCCACTATTCGAAAAGAAATTTTCAATCTATTTGAGAGAAGTACCAACTTACGGATATTTTACAACTAATGAAATTAAAAATTTGCAGCTGTAAGTCAGTGTAATTTCTTTTATTATAAATTTAGGTGTAATTTTGAATATCGTTTTAATTAAATTTATTTCATTTATTTTATTAATTTATTTATTTATTTAATTTACAGTTAATTAGATTATAATTATTATTAATTTTTGTTATACTCGTAAAGTATAATATGGTTTAACGATATTATTTTTTAAACTGCTAAGACATAACTTGTTCATCTCTCTTACAGCTTAATCTGTAGGATAACAGAAAAATGTGATTGATTTGTGTGATGTGATATGATTTGGAATCAAGTCATATGGTAGATAAAATTCGTCTGTTGTACTAGACGAGGGATGGCGAACTTTTTTTTGACTACGTGGCAATAAAAATTATTTTGATAAAATGAAAATACATATGTGGCCATGCCTTATTAAAAAATTATATTATACATTTATTTCTATAATTAGCTGACATAATTTTTAATGAGATTTTTGTTGTTGAATAGGTTTTGATAATGCATCAATATCAGGATGATAGTTTGACAAGTTTTATGAAATACAAGCCTCGCCAGATTCGTCGATAAGTCTGTTTCGTACATCAGATTTTATGTGATTCATTGTCGAAAATAAGCTTTCCTAGCTATACGTTGATGAAACAATTGTATGAATAGATAAAGACAATTTCTTCAGCGCATTAAATGTCTCTGGAAGCGAACAACATATTGTCCATGTTTTCGTATTCTTCTTCATTTAATATTTTTTTTCATTATTTTCTATTTCATGCTCCAATTATACAAATTTATGTTACCAACTACAGCTTGATTCAAACTCTGCCAACTGCATTTCTAAATTCTCTAACTTTAACCATTCTAATTGATCAATTTTGGTAGTTTCCAAATCGAACTTGTCTGGATATTAACGTTAATTAACGGTTCAAATATTTTTAAATCTTGAAATCTCAATACAAAATTGTCTTGTATGTCATTTATAACTTGTCTATAAAATTTATATTATTTTCATAGCCTTCATGAATGGAAATTTTTTGAAAATGATCTTTGAATAAAGGAAAATACTTAAAAGTATTGTTATCAATATCACGTTTGAAAAGTATTAATTTGGCCTCAAAACCTTTAATGAAAATTGATTTGTCACTTTGGGCACGCGTGCCATAGGATCGCCATCTTTGTACTAGACTAATAGATGGCACAAGTGACATTATTTAGAATATCATAATAATAGACTAATCAAACATTTTGTAAAAATAGTTGTTACTGAAACTGAACCACAGTCTCACAACTACAATATCTGAGCTATATTAAAGTCCTATATTACAACCTATAACTTCTAACATTTTAAAATAATAATAAATAAAAAAATATGGCAAAAAACTATTAATCACTACAATTTAATCACTTTTAACCATCACACATTATTATTTTTTATTAATACATGTTGTTTTTTTTTTTTTTTTTTATTGAATTTCTTTTTGTAAATAAAATTGCATTGCAAATAATTGCTGTACATTTTTGGTCAAAACTGTTTTTTTTTTTGTTTTTATCAGAATTAAACTGAAACAAAAAACTAAATATCCATTTAACTGCCAATAAATTTTTTTGTTAAAACAACAACAAAAAACAAAATATTTCATAATATGTATAAGACTTTCAAGGATCACCACAACAAGCAACAGAATAGGTGTATGTTGACTAAAATAAAATAATATGTAACATGTGAATGTGTATTAAGATTTTTTTTTATTTCGAATGATATTCGAAGTATCTTTAGATGGCCAAAAAAAAAAAAATAAACAATAAAAAAAAACATACAGTGCAATTGCAATTTATAATAAAAAATGAATAAATTGCAATGGAAATAACTCTTAAGCGACATCAACTGTATCAACAACAACAACAAGAGAGGAGCAACAGGAACGAAATTCATCGATTCGCGAATTACGTGTGTTTTCATTATTGTTGTATTTTTGTTGTTTAATATTTCAACCTGGACACCAAAAGAGCAAGATTTTTCGTTATCGAATTTTAAGACAACTGAATGCACTATGAAGATACTATAGTAGTAAAATCTGAAGGAAACAACGTTTTAAAATAATCACAAAAAATAATAATAATAACAAAAATATTATTAAAGCTTTATATTAACCATCATTTAACCATTTTAGAAACTAATAAATATTATATAAATAAATATAATCAAAAAGTCAAGAGAGAGAGAGGAAGAGAAAGAAAGAAAAACAAAAAATTTGCGCATTCAAATTTTTCTTGGTGTTTAAATTCAAATTTAAATACAATTTTGACTTATAATTTACGATCAAAAGTTTGAAGGGTATTATAGTTCATAATAATGTCCATAAAAATGTAATAAATTAGTTTAGTTAGTTACAGTTACAGTTACATAGCAATCCCCTACAACACGTGTTGAATCATTACTTATTCTTCGAACAGACTCGTATTTGCTGCTACAAATCTGTGGATATCATGAAAAGGTTATTTTGTAGATTTCTGTCAGGTTGTCAAACATATATCGACCGAGATCAATTGAGCCTGGCATTCCCCATACCTGGAAATTTTCAAAGAATATGCTTGTTATATTTAGGAGTGGCAAGGGTCTTGAAAGTTATTAATTTTCTCCAAACAGATTCGTTTTTCCCCCCCTTCTTCTTGTTGTGAAATACACGTTTTGTTCTATTCTAATCTATATTGATGACGTCAAGCAGTTATTACCATTTTTTTGATCTTCTACCTTTGGATAATAGTCCTCTTCGTTGGGTTCGTCCTTTGGATAATAGTCCTCTTCGTTTTCTATTTCTTTGTCTAGTGTTGATCCAGCGAGCAGTATTCTGTATGCTGCACATGTTAGGGGCTCCACTGTTATGCTTTTGTTTGTTTGTTTTTAAAAATGTAAACAAATAAATTGTCAGTTCATCATGAGTTCACCGGTAAATTGTTATTCAGCTATTTTTTTTATATTAAAATAACAAATAAACATAAGCCATCCACAGTTTTTTTTAATATTTTTATTTATTTATTTATTTATTTATATACTCAAAAAGAACAATTGCGCTCTACTTAGCAAGCATATAGGTTTAACAAATTGTACAAACTAATATTAATTAATTATATTCTTCAACAGTCTATTAACATTTTTAAATTCAATTGAAAGATTCGTTATGCTTAGAACTAAGTAATATAAAATACTAAATAAATCTAGACTAAATAAAACAAATCTAGGTAAGAAAAAATTAGAAAAAAAATAAAAAAACAAATTATTGGTAAATAATGGTAATAATAGGCAAATATAGACTTAGCAGAAAGTAAGCTTATGTAATTTATCAAATATGATATAATAAATATTAGAGATTATATTAGACCCAGGAAATACTTATTAATTTCTTTTCTGAAGTTGTTGTTCTCAAGATTTTTTACATTTTCCGGCAGGTTACTGTATAGTCTTATGGCATTGTTGTATATAGAGTAATGTAGAGTATTCTGATCCCCGGAACTACTCTATTAAGTTGAAACAAATTTGTTGACCTTGTATTGCGTTGGCGCAACTCATTTATAATAGTTATCTCTGTATTTGTGTTAATGTAGCCATTTAATCATAATAGAGTTAGTTGTCAACATTTCACCTCAAAATGATTCAATCTATTCACCAAAAATGAGAGAAAATAAATCACTACACCACGATCACACCTGTACACCTGTACACCTGTACCAGTACACCATCCTATTTATACAAATTTCAAGAGAGTGCATAGCATAGGTAGCATATGAGTTTTGTTTTCATCATTAAATGTAGGTAAAGGTACTTAGGTATAGACAATGTAATGTGTATAGTGTATTGTAGTAAGTTATAAACAAAATTAGTATTGTTTTTTTTATCCTAGTCATTGATAGTGAAAAATATCACTATATTTAAATCCCTGTTCTGTTAAAAACGTTAAATTTGGCTTTAACTTGAATTATAATTAATAAATAGGGGTTTCTATTATTATATGTATTTGCATGCAGAATATTTATTCTATGTAAAGTTTTATTGGCAGAATATGATATGTTTTATGTATTTCTATTGTTGGTGTCATAGCGTTTAAGTTATATAAAATTTGTATATAGCCTTGTTTTGAATTGTCTGAAATTCTTGCATTTTTTGATTTTGTCATATTTCCTCCCAGCCCATGATTGCATATTCAAATTTGCTGTGGAATATACTGTAGAACAATATGTTTTTCCACTTGCGCGGTATTCTATATATGATATTCTTTTGAATATACTCGTAATTCAACCTACTTTCCCCTAACTGACTATTCATTCGTTCCAGTTGAGTTTGTCACAGTCAATAATTATTTCTAGGTATTTATAGCCTTTATTATATTTTACTCATTATATTTTATATTTACCGACTCAACCACTGTCGATTTGAAAATCACATATTTTATTTTTTCTATGTTGGCTGAGTCATATTTTCAATATTCATGCAGTTTTTTAATTCGCAATGATTGTTTCCGGCATATATGTATACAAAAAGGGCTTCCCCCATGTAATTCTAATTCAGCGACGGTATTAATGTAGCAGATGAACAACATTACACCTAATGAACTACCTTGTTTTATGCCGCAATCGATGCGTCTTAAATTACTTCTGTGATGATCCATAGTCGCATATTGACACCTGTTTGACAAATAGCTTTTGAACCATTACTGCTGCCGCAACAATTCATTTATTGAAAGAAAGATTTGGTGATAACATTATTTCGAGAAATGAACCAATAATTGACCTCCAAGATAATGCGACAT
Source organism: Argyra leucocephala (assembly GCA_963942445.1). Lineage (NCBI taxonomy): Eukaryota > Metazoa > Arthropoda > Insecta > Diptera > Dolichopodidae > Argyra > Argyra leucocephala. Next base: position 28,892,665 of record OZ012677.1, read on the forward strand.
AATGCCAGTGGGTAATTTTCTTTGGGATTATGTCAAGTTATTGGTTTATACTGATAAACCACAATAGAAACTTTGGAAGCCAAGATAGCCTGTGCTGTTGATGAAATAAGGCCTGATAAATTAGCCTGATTCAATGCGGTTTCTCAGAACTAGTCGTGGTATGTATATGTCGGAAATTATATTTTTAAAACCTAAATGTCATCAAATTATATTACAATTTAAAAAAAACTTTGGCTTCCATCTTAATTTAAGTGTGTTTTATTTCAATTTAAAGTTCTATCCCTCTAAAAAACAAACAAAAATCCGGAAAAGGCATATAAGCTTGATTTTATATAACTAACTCAAAATCCGTCCAAATTCATAACCTTGCATTTACATATACACATATACATATACACATACATTACATATGCGAATACATATGCTAAGTAGGTATAGGTACTACGGTGGCTAAAAATAAGCGATAGAAAATAACGCATTAAATTATTTTTTTCTTCAATACTTACCATACAGAAATTTTGTTCTTAATAAACTTGTTGGGCTTTTGTCCCGAAACCGAAACTACTAAAAAATTCCCTCATTTCTTAAATCTATATAATGCGCTTCAACATTGCTCACTTCATATTCCAATAGAATAGAAAAATATCACCCAACAGAATTTTTTTACTTCAATAGAAGTATCTTATAGATAGAGGAATGAAATACGATTAAAACATTTTTTTTTTTTTTTTTTAAAACGATTTAACAACAATTTCAATATGGCAGACTTCGGTTAGATGTCATATCACGAAATAAATATTCAAAAATTGTACTTTTATTTTTATATTTTTGTTATTAAATTCGCGGCTGTCCAAGGACATTGTAACATTTTTGTGATTGCGGAACCTTCAGAAGATATCATTTTTCTTCTGTATTCAATAAAGTGAAATTGAGAGAAGTAAATAAATAAAATGAAAATAACAAAAACAAAAACAAAAAAAAAAAGTAGCATCAAATTTTAATAGTTTTTCTCAATAATGTGTAGAAAATATTTAAAAAATTGCAAAACAAAAAGGAAAAGCAAAAACATTGAAAATACAGTTATTTTGAACAATTCTAGGATATAAGAATGTAGTTATAATTTTCATATGTACAGATTGAATAAAATTTTTTTCTTATATTTAGCAATTAATGATGATTCGAGTGAAGAAACATCAGCATTGAATTACGTGTTGGAATCTGTAATTTGAACAAATTATTGCTGGGCTTAAATTGTAAAATCTAACTAAAGTAAGTGAAAATGAAAACCTGCTGATGTTTTTATTAAATTTGTGTATGTGTATTTATTTGCAATTAAATACATTTTGTCCTATTAACTTCTTAGATGCTGCAAAATCCTTCGATAAAGTTTAAATTGACGTGAAGGTTTAGCAGATGAATACTACCTAATTATACGACACTGATTGTTATTTCTGTGTTAATAAAGATACAAAGCAAAAGCGCAAAACTGGTATCGGAAAATATCGTTTTGGTTCTTAGTTTTATATCTCTTACATAGCTGATATTTCAATACCAAAATAAAACAAAATATATTTGCAATATTTCTGCTTGCGCTTTAATTAATTAATTGAAAACTGTTACAAAAAACTAAGAATAAATTTATTGAAAACCTGGAGTATCGAGATTAATGAAGATAAACCAAGTTATCTATAAAAATAAAAATTGATAAGACTTTGAACTTAGACTTTCAATAGTAACAATTTTTGATTTAATATGTATGCAACATATAATGGCTAGCGGATAAGAAAATCCAACGGTAAGTAATCCATGACGATCTAGTTTTACTCTATCATATTGCAGGACCTTTCTCAATTTGTTGACAGAGACAATATATGTTGGGGGAACCAATAGTAATAAAAAATAAATAAATTCAAATGCAAAAGCTAGTTAAATATACTCAACTATGTATATTGGCACATAATTGAAGAATCTATGATATAATAAATGCTCATCAGAGCGTATTGATGTGAGCATTTTGAGTCTAATTTGTCAAGTAGATATAACTGTTTGAATGTTCTAGCGTTTCATATTTTACTGAAGACATCCAGCTTATAATATTTTATTTTAGAATCGTTGTATAATTTCGATTTGGATATCAACTTTCCATAATTGAATACTATTAGTTAAAATTGGTTTCAGTTTCAAGTTGTAAAGTAAAAGTTTATTTTCAAAAATCTTATTTTCAAACATAATACACCTAATTAAGAACTGTTTTATCCTGTATTAAAATCTATACTTGTCATGAATTTTATAATATCCTTTAAAATATTTTTTATATAACAGATTAATATATATAATGATCGAAAAAAATTGAATAGATGTATTAGTTGGTTTGTATACATATGTATATGTAGCAAAATGTCATTTAATTCGATAGCTAATTTACTTTATTGAAGAATTGAGTTATGAAAATGGATTTGCTTTTCTTTTAAAATTGAAGAAAATTAATTTTTCATTGAATTCTTTCACGTTTTTTTTTGTTTGTATGCCAGTTTTTATTCTTATTGAAGATTATAATGTATACCTATACGAGTATATATGTATTTTTTTGAAATATTTATTCTTGTTTTTTATGTTGTTTTTTTTAAATATATTACTTTATATATTATTATTTTTATAAAATCTCAGCAAATTGGAAAAGTATATATAAAAATTTTGCGCCACTTGTCATTTAAAAAATTATTACCAAAATAGGATTTTAAGTATGGCTATACTTGTGTTATTTTAATATTTTTTATTTTGTAAAGTGATATTCTGAAGTTGTTATTGCTGTACAATTTCGAAATAAAATTCTTCTATTAATTTAATTTTTAGCAATTTGTAATATTTAAATTTATATTATGCATTTTAATAATGATTGTAGAATTTGAAGAACTGTAAATAAATTTATGAACATTCACTAATATTTTAATTGTCAATTTATACTTCAAATTGAACACATTTTAATTTTGTCCGTTAGTTGTCTTTAACCATAAACAATAGAGATAAACATTGTATTAATCGTATTTTATTTAAAATTGCTAACAATTTATTAAGCTATATTTTGATGGTCAAATCATTGTCATAAAATGACATTTTCAAAAATAGTGTTACCGTATTGTAACATAAATAATTAATTTTTATTGAAATGGAAATTAATTTAACTTGAAGATGGATTTTCATTGACCAATATTTAAAAACTTAAAAATTTTATTGGATCTAAATAGGGAGATAGCTTGTTTAGCTATTTTTAATCTTCTTTAATTCTGTTCTTCTTCAAAAATTTAAGCGTTGTTCAACTGCCTTTGCTGATGATGTTGGTCTATCCTTACAATAATAAGTAATTTTTTGAAAATGTGTGTAATATTAATTATGACTTGGACTTATTACGTCGCTGGTTTTGCTATCACAAATTATTATTGTGTGATAAAACTAAAATTATGTTTTTCACTTTAGGTAGCTCTATTCCTATGTGTGATAATATTTTGTATCACTGTGCCAAATGTAGAAAATTTCCTCTTCCTCATAATAATTATTTTCTTACTCAGAAATTATGTAATTTTAACGAAATGTGTAACAACTGTTCCGCAGGTTGTTTTAAAGTTGATTGTGTTGATTCCTTCAAATATTTAGGTGTTACAATAGATTCTAAGTTAGATTGGTCAATTCATACATGAATTTTAAATAAGTATTTTCATTTAGGTGTTAGACAATTTTATCACCTTAAGCAGTTCTGTTCTTCCAAACTGCTTACGTCTGTATATTATGGTTTATTTAATTCTAAATTACAATATGGAATTGTTAATTGGGGTGGTACTTTTAATAATTATCTTAGATCTTTGTTAATACAACAAAAATGTGTTATCAGACTAATTTTAAAAAAGCATCGTAGGGAAAGCAGCTTCCCTTTATTTCAATGTTTGAATATTTTACGTCTGAAGCATTTTTTTTACTTCCGAGTCCTCAAAGTATTCTTTAATAAAAGTTGTTACTTACGAAGTAGGTATTCTGAAATATATAATCTGAGAATCAACAACAGAAGATTAGCTATCATACCCCCTCATAATGAACATCATTTTTTAGGCTCATTTTTGCAATTGTACTTCGGCTTTATAATTTACTACCTCCACCTTTAACTAACAACTGTTATGGTTCTACATTACTCAGTTTGGTTAAGATCTGGCTTTTTAATTTCAATCATGATGATCATGACTTAGTACGCATATTTACGTAAATTTTTGTATTTAATTAAACTTAATTGTTTTTTTTTATAAGAAATTGATTTTTATTTTTAGTTATTTTTAATAGGTTTTTAAACTCTTATTTTCAGTTTTTATTCGTTATTATTGTGCTATATTTTTATTTTGGTCAAATATTTTTTTTTTGTAACTACACTCGCTACTGCATGCTTTTTGCATAGAGTGTTTTTGACTCTTATTTTTATTGTTTGCTTAATTTAATATATAATATTTTGCTTTTGTAGAACACTTTTCTTTTCGTTATTTTGTAATTCTTAATATATAATTATAACTTTAATTGATATTTTAATCTCTAACTTTATTTTTGAATACAATTTTATAAGTCTTTTTTCTTCTGTTCTTATAATTATATTAAAATAATTACTTACTTAAATTTGTTAATTTTGTTAATTGTTTAATATATAAAATATGTAAATTTTTATTTTTTTTGTTATTTATTCTCTTTAAATTTTTTTTTTAAATATCACTTTAATTATATTATGTATTTTTTTTACATATATTAAAAGTCGCTTGTCTATAGAACAGTTATTATATATTAATTAAACAATGAAATAAAAATAAATAAATAAAGTAAAAAAATAAAATTATGGAATTTTTATGTAAGAAAAAAATAGACCGCTGCAAAGAATTTTCTAAATTTCCATTTTGGAAATTTGCTTTGTACACAAAAAAACAACATTTCCGTCAAAACCATCTGTTGAAAAAAATAATATTTTTTATATACATTTACTCAAAAAATTGTTAAAAAAAAGTATTGCCGATATAAAGAAACTATATCCCCGATATTTTAAAAATATCCTCAATTTTTGTTAAAATATCCCCGGTAAATGATATTTTCTGTTCTTGTCGTACACATTGAGCTCTGATATAAAATATGTCATTTCATGTCATCTAGCTTTTTAGAGCCAATAAATTTGTTAAGATACTAAAATATTGCCAAATGAAAATCCAGCTTTAGACTGTTAAAGGTAGGTAAAACAAAATTGTTTTTAATTTTTACTATCAATTTTAAAAATAATTTGTTTTTTGAAAATATTTCTACGGTTTCTATAGCTTTCTTCATTGTACCAAAATTACAAGTCATCATCATAATTATATATATCTGTTGGTTCTACATTTCAGGGTCTAACAGACCTTGACCTCATTCCTTTTCTTCATAAAGCTATCTTGTGCAACTGTCCTCCATTTGTTAGCTGCAGTCCTTCAACAATTGTACTCGATTTCGTTCACCCATCTTGATCTCCGTTTACATCTTGACTACTACTTCTATTATTTTTTTTTGGCGTCCTTTGATCATTTATCATTACAACATTTACTGATTATCTTAGTGTTTGTGCCTTATTAAATTTTATAATATTGTGTCAGGCAAATAGTGCTTCTAGCTCTTTATTTGATCTTATTTGATATTCACCATCGTGATTAAATTTGGACCAAATATATTTCTCAGTAATCTTTTTTCGAATATTGTTGATTAATTTTTCGTCACTAATTGTCATTGTCCATGCTTGGCAGACGTTATACGTTAAGTATATACTATATGTTAAGACCGGTTAACTAAATTTGTCAATTTTTGTTAGCATATCATACTATGAAAGATAAATTGTCACAACACATCGCTTTTTATTGAGCTGAAAGCCTGACGGAAGTCAAACATTAATTAAAAATAAATTTGTAAATACAATTTTAAATACACCACATTTTATCTTTTATCTACTTACTACTGCTAATTACTTATAATCAAAAGAAGGGTGGGTGCATTGACTTTATATACAGAGTGTGTCAGTAGTATTGAATCATAGAGCCAGAAGTAGCTTGGGGATCAAAATGAATTGTATGACAGAGTTGATTGATATATTGATGATTACAACCAGTTAAGATAAAATAAAAACACCTAAGTATCTAATCCATATCTCTTGGATCGGAACTTGCAAGGCTCTTAAGTCAAATATTATTTTTATATACTATGTTTTATATACTATCTTTTCCTGTTTAGGAGCTGTAACGGTACAAATATGTACATGTATTAGTTATTTAATTTAAATGTTAAATCTAATTAAAATGACGAGAGTTAGATTATTGAGAGGGTTATTTACCGCCAAATTAGATTACGATTAGGAATATTTACGCTAAGATTACAATGACGAGCTGTAGATTATTAATAGGTAGTTAGATATTAAGTATGCATTTTTTTTACTAAAACATTGTAAAGTTTGTGATAGATAATGATGGAAAAATGATCACAGTTAATAATCAACGCATTTCATATAATTTTAAGCCTACACCTTGATATGATTTGTAAGAAAACGTTAAATTATTTAAAATCTTTTGTAAAAACATTCGCGATATGAAAATGTATTTGGAATAGTATAAAAAAATGTTTCCTAAATATTTCTTAGTTTCTTTTCTCACCATTCATGTTCAATATTGTCGAACGAACATTTTTGAAATAATTAATAATCATGGTTTTGTAGATTTTGCAGAACTCCCAATTATAGGCGTGTTCGTAGTTGCAGTAAAACATGCGTCGCTGTCTTGCAGATTTTTTTCTCTGTCACAAACAAAATAAAAAAACTTGCGGAGGCGCGCAGAAAATTGTTTAGCAGTCATTCTTGTTCATAGAACCAGCACATGCCCAATTCGTTTATATAGTTATATTATATTATTTATAATTACATTATTATTATATTTTTGTATATATTTAATATATTTTAATATACTTTATATATATTTTTTTCAATATATTTCATATTTTTTTTTTAAATATTTAATATATTTTAATATATATATTACTTATATATTAAAATTTATTAAAATTATTATATATATTTTTTCAATATATTTTTTTTTATTATATTTATATTTATATATTATTATTATAAACACATTTATTTTATTTTAATAATTAATTTTTATTTTTTACTGAAATATTTTCTCACGACATTCTTATTTATTAAATGTTAAAGACATGCACTGTAAAAAAACATTCTAAAGCAGGCGTACTAAAATATCTGCACAATCTGCCCGACGCTAACACGACACCGATTACTATGAACACAAGCGCCTGCTTTTTATCTGCGCAGAATTTTTGACGATATGCAACTACGAACAAAAAATCTTTTTTGTTGTGCAGGCGCGACCACTACGAATACAATACGCCTTTATGTCTTCTTACTGAAAATGTTCAACCAAACATTTTTATCATTTGATTTTGTTCGTTTACAAAAAAAATTCAAAATTTTGTAAATATTTGATGGTTTTTTTCCGAAAATTGAACAAAAAAGTTGAATATGTATACAGATTTGTCAGATTAAGCTGTAAGTCTTATAGCTTTAAAATATTTTGATGAAATGCCTGAAAAGTCTGGTCTACGGCATTCCTAATTATTATATTTAATGTTGTATCATAATAAAATTAATAAATTTAATATCGTCTGTTGAGATGCCAGACTATTCACCTTGTAATATTTTGGTTAAAAAATAAATAAATAATTATTCAAACTCTTCCGTCAATTTATCCACAACCATCCCATGGTAATTTAAAAATAAAATTTTTCATATTTCAAATGAATAATGTCAAACTAGTTTCAAATAACATATGGTTGCATTCAAAGATAATAATAAAAAGTGTTATTAAAATATAAACTCTTTAAATTCATAATTGGCATGAGATGGGATGATGTTTCAAAGATCTGTCTTTGTTGTAGGTGATAATTTTCTTCTTGAAATTATGATAAATCTAAAAAAACACAAAAAATTATTTGCATGAATTTTGATTGAATTTTACTTTATTAGTCTTCTTCCTCTGATGACGAATAGACTAATCCAATATTGAATGTAATCTAAAGGTTCTCGTGAAATTTAAATGGAACATAGCATGTACATAGTTTACTTTTGCAATCGAATTTATTTTTTTTTTTACAAGTTATTTGCATAATATATAGCTACACAACATTACATACTATTTAATAAAACTGCTCGATTCTCGTTATTCTATATAGATATTTAGTTAGGTGTTATTTAAATAATGTGATGCATGTGGAACTGGTGTTGATGAATTTAAAGTTTTGGAATGTGAGAATTTTATTTTTTGTTTGTACTTAATTTTGGTTATTTTATTTTTTTACCATATAGTTAAGTATGCACAAGAATGAAGCAAAAAAAATTATTTCGATCAAATTATTCAGATATATAACACTGATGATTATTAGATAAGTTTGTAGAAAACATAACTTGGGTGGGCTTCTGATGGGTGTGAACATTTTATTTAAATTAGATTAAATTATTTAGTTTCACATTAAATGTTGTTGAAGGTGTTAACTGTATCAATTTTATGGCATCAATTCTTTTAAAGTGGCTTTTGTTTATTTAAAATCAATTGAGATGGAATTGAAAAATGAAACAGAAAGAGAATTACAAAATTACATAGTATATAAATAATTGAAAATTCAAAAAGAATAATAATGTTGCGTATTTTTAATTTTGTTGAATTAATTTGGAGAACATTTAATATTTTTATAAAATTTGTCTGTATGTCTGTAGATTAAAAATATTTTGATTTCATAATTATTGGTTTTTTGATTATTTTGATTACAATGTGACAAAGATAACTGTGCCCTATAGATTTTTGTATATCTCTACGCCAAAGTTGGTTGATTTTTCAAAAATTATAGAACATCGTTGTGACATTGATACGGAAATTCGTGATGTTTATGGTATTTACGTATTCTGACAGCAACTGATATTTTTTTTTGTATCAACATGTTTTCTGACATTATTGAATTCATAACTGTCGTAATTCAAATGTTGTGCAATTTTTGTGAAACATTTTAAAAAAGTGATATAATTTAATTTAAATAAATAAATAGAAACAATGACGTATATAGGTCTATATATTAATTTGACATTCATATCATACCACGAAAAAACATAATTATCATGTTTTTCTGAACCGATGTTCGAAAACCCATAGAGTAAAATTGAATAATTAAGATTGTAATCTGAATGAAAAATATGTCATAGAAACCTTTTGTTGACTTGAGTAATACTGTGTCCATATAGTTAGCTAAATTTAAATTCCAATTCCAGATGATGCACATTGAGAAGACAATGAGTTATATACCTCTAGAAGGATGGATTTACCTGGATTAAAATAAATATATTCAAAATGAAGACAAATTGCCCATAATAAACCTTATAATATAGTGAAATATTTAGGTAAGATAGGTATGTAACGAATAGAGATTTAATAAACCTTGCTAAGTATTGGTGGAAAGAATAGAAGAACAGAAAAATGAGTTACAACGCGAAAACAAAGTATATAAAAATAGTTGGGTTAAATATAATGTAAATTAGGGTAGTTATAACCTGTAGTATTTAAATGTCAAAATTTTCATTTAACACGAAATTAGCTTGAAGTTGTATTTTTCTTTTGAAATTAATTGATTGATAAAATAAAATATGTAGTCTTAAACCTTACAACCACTTTCGGATATTTGAATGTACAGAATTCAGTTTAGGCTAAAAATTCGTTATAATTATTGCTAATTAAAAATTGTCAATATTTCCGTCATATAGAGGACAAAATTCATATACATATTCATACTAAAATTCACTTAAGAAGGTAATCTAGTTACAGAAAGAATTTTAATTGGTCATTATTGCTACAAACTCATAAATGCATACCTAAAAAATTTAACAAAAACTTTTATTAACCTAAATAATACTGATGTCTCTTATCTCATTCATCCATAATTTCGTATCAAACTGTATTCGCTGTAATTTTTAATAAAATATATTAAATAATATTAATATAATACAATTTTTCAAAATAGGCAATTTAAAATAACGATATTAAATTTTTTTTTATTATTTTGACTGACATGAAAACTAATTTAATTCTATTGGTTTTGAGTGAATTTAAAATTGCTTTCCTTTAGCCCATTTATTTTAAGTACAGGTAATTTAAAAACACTTTTAATTTTTTAACCAATTTAATGTCATAATATTGTTCTACAGAAATTTGCATCGTGCCAACTGTATACCAATCCAAAACAATTTTATAGTATTAAGCATGATGAGACTATTAAAGAAAATATTTTTTTTTTTCGCGAACATAATAAAAAACTTTAGTGAAAAAATTGTTTAATAACATTTCTGGGTGGTTTTGGAATAATTTAATTTAAAAAAAAAAAAAAAAATACTTTTTGAATACAGATTTAAAAGTAGGATCTTTTAATTTTGATATTAATCAGTAGTAAATCACTGTTGTCCTATTTTGATAATAAATCTTTAAAAGTATTCATTAGAAAACAACAGTACTTAAAAAAGTATACTTGATGAAACGAGTTTAAATGATTTAATGAAAAAATATGAATCAATTTAAATACGGAAAGAAATGAACGAAACTGCAGTATAGCCCACTAGAAAAAAATAAAAATTTGTATGAATGCAACAGTTTAAAAACACAAGTCTAGTGATTAGGAGAGTCGTAGATGCAAACTGCATTTCCAGTACTCTTTGTCCAGTCCAGTACCCTTTGTCATTGGGATAAAACAAATCACAAAAAATAATTGAGAGTATAATCTGGTAACGAATTAAATAAAATGGAGCGTAGTTGTGTTCAATCGTAGTAGTGTTCCACATTTAATGAGTTGGTAAGCCAGTAATTTGATAAGTAAATGCTCGAAATATTTTAGATTTTGTAGTATAAACTTGTAGTACCGTACTTTATTAAGCACGAAAAGGTGAGTTTACCTAAGTTACTGTCAAGAGCACAAAAAAAAAAAAAGAATAATGCTGCCCAAACAAGGTAAATAGCCCAAAGATGTAAAATAGATTAGCTTGTTGTTCATTCTTTTTTTATACTGTCAGATTTATGCTTAGAGCAAGCAGATCAGACGTCTATTACTAGACAAAGGCTTGCTGCATTTATTTGTATGTGCAATAAGTCATCATTCAGTAGGATTAGTAATACACCATTGATTAGGAGAAACTAAAAATAAACTATAAATAATAAGGGTAAACGTCATAAGTTAATACCTATGTTAATAGCTATACATTTATTAAAAATACTTCCAAAAGTTAGGCCGAAAGTATCAAAGCTAAAAAGAACAACAATTGTTAGTAAGTTTCAGTTGTACGTACATTAAAGCGTAATCGTTTTTTAACAGCTAAAACACTTAGTTGTCAATCAAAAGAAAATTTTTCAAAAAATAGTTTGTCAGAAGACTGAATAATACAATAACCGAACGGAATAACATACCTAGCTGTCAATTCAGCTTACGGCAAACACATTCGGACACAGAACAAGTTCACATAGCAGTGCAGCATATAAGTGAAATATTTGAGTTTAAAAAATATTGTTATGCAGCATTTCTCGACATCACGCAGGCCTTCGATAAAGTCTGGCATGAAGGGCTATTATTATTTAAATTGAAGAAGCTACTACCATTATCATAAAATTTTTTAATCATACCTGAATAATCGAAAATTTGTAGTAAAGTACAATAGCGATATTACAGATATTAAACAAATACAATCAGGTGAAGTGTATCAATCAGGTGAATACACACAGGGAAGTGTTTTAGAACTAATGCTGTCAATTATACAGTCGATCTCTTAATATCCCAAAAAAATTATTATAACGACTTTTGCTGATGATACTGCTATTTTGGCATCCGATGAAAGCGTCTCAAATATTGTAATAAAATCATTTTAAAATTGAAAATTGGTTTATGAAATGGAGATTAAAGCAAAGACATCAAAATGTTTCAACATTACGTTTACATATCGTAATGGTATCTGTCATTGCAGTAACGAATTAAACGATTCATTACTGCTACAAGTGAATTCAGTAAAGTACTTTGGCAGGCATTTAGACTGCCGACTTACTTGGAGAATTCATATTGTCCAAAAGAACAGTCAACTCACAATATACAGTTCAACAAACTGTACTGGCTTATAGGGCGCTATTTCAAGTTATCAAATCACAGCAAATTAATGATATGCAAATCAATATTGAAATCAATATTGACATACGGTTTAAAGCTATGGGGTACTATAAGTAACTCAAAACATAGATTATCCAATCCATTATAAAATATCTCCCCCCTTTATAAGAAACAACAGAATACGAGAAGATCTAGAAATTATATCTAAAAAAGAAACAGTTACATCCAAATCAACATCATAACCCACAAAACTTCAAAATCAGATAAGCAGACTAAAACGATTCATAAATTGAATTTTATCTAATTTAATAAAACGTAACAATCCTGCTGCTAACGTGCCGTAGCAACCATCGGGTTGCTACAACAAAAAAACAGAAAAAGAATTAAAAACGTAAAAAAAAGTGTTCTCCTCAGCTGCGTTAAAATCGTATAAGTACTTAGTGTGTATGTATGTATAATGAAAAGACTTCTAATTGTGACATATATAGATATGTATATTCTAGAATTGATTTTGAAATTACGTAGGATTACAGTACGAATAATAGATATATAATATATAGTCAAGTAGAAAAAATGATATTCAAATTTTGAGTTGACATGAGCCAAACGTAAAATCAAAATAAAAAAAAAATCGGTATTTTATTTTTTCTTCACATAAAGAAGCTGTTATTATAAATAATGTATGGGGTATATTTTATTCTTTTTAAGTTTTCACTCAAAATATAGCTAATGGTATTTAATATGAATTGCAAACTATGATCACATGTATATTAATAAATATATGTATTTAGTTATATTTTATTTATTTCATATGTTTAAGTTTTTGTTATTGTAAATTCTGTATGAAGTTATGAAAAACATGGACTCTTATTTTGGATTTCAATGTTATTTTTTTAAAGGTTTTCAAAATAATTATGTTATGAAACTTCGTTTCGTTTATAATTCATTTCAAAATAAATAAAGGGCTAATATAATTAACTGGTAATAGAATACAATTCATTTGAATTTTTTCTTTAAGATTTTAATTCTTATGGTATGAACTTTTGTCCTCAATCTATACCTTTAGGTGGAGAGCTCATAATTCTAGGTAGAGATTTCCACCAAACATTACCCATCTTACCCTATAAAAGTTAATCAAATATTATAAACTCTTGCATAAAATTCAGTAATCTTTGGCCTAACTTTGTGCGCTAAAATTAACCCAAAATGTTAGATCTGTAAATTCAGCAATTAGTGATTGGCTAATTAAGTTGGGAAATTGTGATCTAACGAATGATCAAAGTTGGCCAAATCTAATCGAAGCTCCTGCGAATATGATTTGCAATAATTGTATCGTACAAGAAATTTTTTGAGATAGTCTAAATGTGGATAATTTTGCTAACTATTCAAAAAAGATAATACTTTGCCCAAAAAATTCTGATGTGGATAGAATTAACGAACGAATTTTAAACTAAATTTTGGAGAGAAATGTAATAACTTATCTTAGTACGGATTCCATTGATGATTGCGGTGAAAATGATGCAGAGAATTCCTGTAGAGTTTTTAAACGGCTGCTGTCTAAATGGAACGCTTCCATGTAAACTTAATTTGAAAGTTGGTAGTATAAAAATACTACTGAGAAGCCTAAATACCAAACGCGGCCTCTGCAATGGGATTCGATTGGCTGTAAAAGCTCTGAAATTTAATTTAATAATCGCGGAGTTCCTAATTGGCACAGCTATAAAACTGTATTTATACCTAGAACAGATTTAGCTCCAAAGACCCCCAGAACTGCTACTTATTCTTTGACGTCGAAAATTCTCTTTGATTTTCTATGATCATAAAAGTCAAAAATTGGAAAAAGTAGGAGTTTATTTGCCTAAAACAGTATTCAGCCATGTGCAATTGTATGTTGCAATTTTCAGAGTACGGCAGTCTGGATTCTGAATATTCAAATAAAACTTTTAAAGGAGCAAGAAAAATTAATTCCATAACCCAATAAACATAAAAAATGTTGTATATAAAGAGGTTTTGACATCTAATCATTAGAGAAAAAATAGTAAAATGCTGCCTTTGCCAACGGTGTTTTGCATCGGAGTGCTGAGTAATACTACCAGGGTGATGGGGAAAAAATAAAATAAATTTGCTTAATTTGTTCTTGCTTAACTCAATTTGTTTTTGTAAAAAACCATTTTTCGATTTATCGAATTATTTCGATATTTTCGATCAAAGAAGTAAGATGTTAACACCTGACTTAAACATAATATTTGCTCACATTTCTTAGAATTTACTTTTTTGTGCAGTTCCATAACAAGTTATTTTTTTCTACTTATAACATACACCGTCTTGAGAAGGGCTTTACAACTAATTTAATAATAATACATCAATCCTTAGCCAGAAAAGTATTAAGCATAGCGGAACATCTTGAAACCGATTTATACCATAATAATTGAATCAATATCATTGAGTATACAATAAGAGTGATAGTTAAACCGAAGTTTTGTAGTAAATTGGGCGAATCAATGCTCTAGTTATATCATATATAAACAGAGCGAAAATAGTCCATCCATGAGTGCCGTAAACCAAAACTAAAGTTAACTCACAAGCTTCATTGTGGTTTTTTAAAGTTTAAAGACTAATTAAAAACCTGTTTTCGAAAACTATGTCAACTTATAAAATTACAACATAATTTGACAAAACTTCATATCTTCTGGCAAATTGCCGGATAGCTCTAAACAAGTTATACAAATAAATAAATAAGTAATTAATAACAATGTATAATGGAGGTATTGCTGGGATCAAAAATAATTTCATTGAATATTCGATATCAGTGACTGTTACTATTTTAGAAAATGAATGTTGAGGAAGCTGTTATAAAACGCAAGTTGAATAACGAATGTTTATATAAGAAGACTAGAAAGTTTAATTTAAATTTTCATTTTTACATCTTTATTTTATAGATTTATTGTATCCGTATGGCATTATCAGTAACATTCAAATTACGTGACAATTTTGTATAAAATTTTCAAAGAAAAATTTCATTAAATTTACCTTTCTAATGAAATTATTGGCTTTTTATTCTCTCCATAATTCTAATTTACACACATTATGTATAGGATAATAATTTTACTGGAAATAAATATGAAAAGTTATAATGTATATGTATATGTGTAGTTGAAAAACAATATATTAACGCGTGACTGCTTTCATGTAGGCGCCAGGTGCAAAAAAAACATAAATAAAATAACGAAAATTATATTGTCGGTAGAAGATCTGAAAATTTTACACAATTATTCACCATCATAAAGAGTAGAATATGAAATTCAGAAGATTTTTTTGATATTATGGTAATGTTTGAAGCTCTCCAGTTTTATATTTAATATATCCATTCATTAAGTCTATTAATTGTTAAATTTTTTTGTTCAGAAAAAATCCAGTGGAACTGCGTATGGTATTTTTTAGTTCGAGATTCTATAGATTGAAATTATTTAAGAATAATAGAAAAAATTTTTTATAACTGTTAAGAGTTGATTTAAGTTAAAAATTTCTGACATACCATTGTCAACTTCACAAAAAAAAAAGTAATGATTGAAAATGAGTTTTTCAAAGTGACAAAATAACATCTAAAGGCGTTTTCGTTTTTTAGTTCAGAGCATTGAACTGAGCGCACTCTGACTCAAATGAGCACGCTCTGAGCAGAGTATGAACAGACAAGCTCCGAGCGCTCAGATTTAATAAAAAAACACGATTTGAGTAAACTGTCTTTTTTATTTTAATTTTGTTTCAAATTGTCATTTGTCAATAATCGAAGTTAAACTTTAAATTTTGAAATTTATAAAAGTTAAGATTTACAAAAAGTCTAAGCTAAAAAAGATTTATTTTTGATTAAATATTAATTATTTACCATCACAGCTTATATCGTCGTCCATTATTTCTTAAATGTAAAAATCACTGTTGATATCTATTTTAAATTTTAAAATGGTTTACTTTTTTACTATCGTATAGGATATCGTATATTTGTTTTAAAATAAACATGCCTTTTTGACATTTAATATTCAAGCGCTCTACGTGCTCTGTTAATTTAAATCGAGCACATAGAGTACGCTCATAGCGAGCTCTGAACGCGTAAAAATACGGATTTCAAGCTCTGAACGGTCTGAGCAAAAAACACGAATCTGTGTTTGACAGTTCGTGCTCTGCTTTGAACTAAAAAACGAAAACGCCACTCCTAAAAATAGTGTTTATTAAGCATATAATATTATATTGGGGGAAGCCCCGAAAAGAAAATAATTAAAAATGTACCGTTAATATCGTAAAATATAACTGTTCAATCGATAGAAAGAACTCTTTAAATTGAATAAAAGACAGTTGTTCAGAAAATTAGTACTACGGATCGTAAGGATAAACTGTACGTATAAATGGTATATTTGTTAGTACCTAAATTCGATATAGGTCTAGGACAGCTTATAAAGGTGGAGTTTTATCTTAAACCATTTAGATAGAAGTATGTGAGCATACAAAATTAGAAATACATGCAATTGAATTAGTTCCATGTGAAAATAGAATACTGAACTTACCAAAGTATTTGTAGGAATGAGTGATTTCAGCTGCTTGAAGGAATCAATAATTTGTGTTTTACTGACATACTTTTTTTTTCATCAATAGGGAGTTCTATGGTGATGCAACCTTTTAAAATTTATTGTAGCTCCACCTTTGAATGTTTGAATTTGCAGGTCTATGTTCATGATGAATGCCATTATGTTGCTTAATGTAAAAATATGCTATGGACATATTTTTACCTTTTTAACTATGTTGTCGCATTCAAATAGAATGTGGTAGAAGGTTTCTTTTTTTTCTTCTAAGTAGAGCTGTCCATGTTGAACTAACCAATTTTGAATAGATGTTTGTTGAATGGTGGTTCAAGACCTGTAATAAACTGTATTAGCGGTTTTATATCGGATCAACTCTCCTTGATTATATAATTTAATCGGTTAGTATTAAGTTAGTGGGCCTTCAAGAAATTAAAAAAAATATAATATGCTTGTTTGACTGTAACTGTCTTACTATATTTTATATTTTTAAAATGTGTAAGTAATAAAAATTGCAGAACATGCTTAGTGAAAAAGAGAGAAGCAACTGTGATCTGTTATTTTTGCATCACAACTAGCAACTATTATCATCAGTGTCCTGCAACCCCATCCGTGGGGCATAGGAGCAACTGTAGCAACTGTAGCAACTATAGTGCAATTATAGTAATTGGATGGAACTACTGGAGCAACTATAGTACTTGGATTTTGTCTGGTGTTAAAACTGCAGCTCAAGTATGCACCAGAATTTTCAACGACAATATTAATTTTAAAAATGATTTCAAATGTGATGGGATGAGAAATGCTGAAAGAAAAAGAGAGAAACAATTGTGACATGTTATTTTTGCCTCACAAGCACAACTTGCAACCATAGTACGCTGTAGACTTGGATTTTTACTGCCTGTTGTTAAAAATACAGCTCGAGCATACACTGGAATTTTTAACGATAGTGGAAGTTTGATAATTTTAAATGTAAGAATTTAATTTTCAAATTGTTTTCAAGAGGTCTTTTTCTAAAGAAGATCCAACTCAAAATTAGTTTTTCTTCTACTTTTGCCTTATTTATTAATTATTAATTAATTCATTTTTAACAGTTAAAACACTTAGTTGGCGATCAAAATAACTAGAGTTAGAGTTTAATTCACGGAGCATTCTAGTGATTGGCTCGAATCTACCATATTCAGTAGGGTGGAAGGGAATGTGAGATTATTCCGATTGGATCTTTCAACCAAATAATTTGAAATTTCTGGGGCTAGTGTCAGAAATTTCTTTACACCAACGTTTAATGAAACCTAAAGAAGAACTTGCTTTGCTCACTATTTTATCATAATGTAGCTTAAAGATCAGTTTAGGGTTAAAAGTTAATCCGAGGTCTATAATAGAATTCGCTCTTGAAAGCAAACAGCCATTTAGTTGATAGTTGAACCAAACTGTCCTAGCGGAATTTCTCCTAGAAAAGGTAATGACTTGACATTTAGAAGTGTTCAATTCAAGTCCATTTTTTGAACATCAAGAAGCGAAATTGTTAAAATCGTTTTGTAGCGGATTAGTTTTAGTAATCCGATGAGGAAGATATAGGAGTAAAAAGCTTTGAGTCATCAGCAAAACCAAGAAGTTTAGAAAAAGTTATCACTTTAGGAACATCAAATGTTGAAGCTATAAAACTAAGGGGTCCTATATGACTACCTTGAGGAACACCAGAAGACGCTGAGTATTGATCAGAAATCGCAGTTTTAAATAAAACTTAGTATTCCCGAGAAGTGAGGTAAGACTCAAGCCAATTAAGGCTATGTGATGAAAAACCTATAATTTTGTGCTTCAGTAATATGATGCCAGTAAAGATGGTGTCAGTTTGAAAACCATTCTCCATTGAAGTCATTGTCTTGGAGACGAAGTCAACTATATTGGTAGTTGTTGACCTACCTCTTTGGAATTGATTAATGAGTTCATTCGTCCCAGTATACTTTGAATTTTTCAACCTTAATTGAGTTATTTGAGAGATGATTGAACTTTAAAAACATTTTCAATAAATAAAGTTAAATGAGTTAGATTACGTTATAGAGTTAGAATGAGTTAGACGTAAATGTTAGATTACGTAAATGAGTTAGAACGTACGTAACTTGATAGTTCTCCACACGTAAATAGAGATCACCCCCATAAATGATATAAAAAAGTGATTTTGTTTTTGTTGAAAGTTTGTTATAAATTAAGTTGAATTTATGCAAACGAAAATTATAATATTTGCTTTTTTTGGTTTGACAAAGTAAACTAGAGAATTTAAATTAGATTCTGTAAATTATTTTATATTTATTATATTATTTACAATTGAAAAAAAACAATTAATTTTATTTTGATTGCATTATAGAGTACGTAATTGGGTATAGTTTAGAAATGATTCGTATTTTTTTTTTTTGGTTCATTAGAAAAACTATTTATGAATTGTTTTTTTGTAATTGGAAAATTACTTGGAATGTATTAGGACCAGTTTATATTGTTTTGATATTCATATGAATATTATAGTAACGGGAAAGATGCCTTTTGGAAAATTATAAGAAAATAGGCAACATAACCAAATGTACCACATGAATGACATTGCCCACACTGTAAAATCCACCGCAGAATATTTCCAATGAATAAAATTCTGTATTTGCACTTTAAATGTCTGTTTGAGTTTAAGCCCTTAAAAATGTTGTTAACCAAACTGAACACTTTAACATTTCTGGCCATAAAAAATTTGAAGTACTTAATTATCAAATTTACAATCATTTTTCTTAAATAGTTTTTTATGATGGTTGCCACTTGAATCTTTAAAGATTTTTACTGAATTTCTTCTTAAATTTTTGAATTATATGTGGGTTGAATTTTATGATTTTTCGAACAGACTTGTTAAAATATGATTCCAAATTCGGAAAAATTAAACTCTCTAAACAAATTATTATTGCCGGATTTGAACCACCTAATAGTTTTAACTGTGTAGAAATGAGTGCTTGAGGTCTCTTTTTTTCTTCAACTGAACTGTTTGATTAGACGGCAGTCATAGTCTATAGTTGTGAAATGTGAATGGCGAAAAAATTTTGTGAAATTGAACTGGTAGCCTTTTTAAGAAAATATTTCACCCCATAATACAATTCAATGGTACTTACAAGTCCATAACAATTCAGAATGCAGAACGTTGCACGGTTACAAAATCATAGTATTGCAGATAAAATTTCAATGTCTCAAATGACTGGGACATGTTATCAGAGTGGATGGGGAAAGACATTTGTGTAAAATTTTTAATAGCCAGTCGCAGGGTGGCACACGTGAAGTATGGAGACAAAGAATAAGGTAACACAAAATTCAGACGATTGATGTAAATAAATCGTCATTTGCTAAAAATCATCGAGTTATCGGGGAAAAATTTTGCAACAGGCTAATGCTCTTGACGAACTGTGACGAAGCAGAACAAGAATATTTTTTATTCAATCATATTGTATTTTACTTACTAACTTGTTGGTCGCTACAGACCTTGAAGGTCCTGGGCCTGACGCAAAATTGTCCTCCACTGACTTCGTTCACAAGCGGAATCACTCCAGTTGGTGATTTGAAGTTTTTTCATATCTGTCGATACTTGATCTCTCCAACGAAGGTGCGCCCTCCCTCGACGACGCGTTCCCTAGGGCTTGGAATGGAAGAGTTTCTTAGCCGGAGTATTTTCATCCATACGCTCTACATGTCCTAGTCAATGAAGGCGTCTTATTCTGACTTTTTGCCGGGCCATGTCGTTCAACAGCTGGTATAGTTCGGCATTGTATCTTCTCTTCCAAACCCCTTCGTCAGACACAGGAATATAAATGCGGCGAAGAATGTTTCTCTTAAAGATATCAAGTGTATGCTCGCTTGCTTTTGGTAATGTCCACGGTTCATAACCATATAACAGTACCGGAAAGATTAGCGTTTTGTATAATTTTGCCTTTGTATTTTGGGATCAAACTCATATTGTATTTTACTGATTTTTTTTCTCTTATGACGAAATGTTATGCAATTTAGTAGAAAGTGTTGTAGCTATTTGTAAATTGCACTGCGATGGAAGTGGATATGTTCTTGCTTTTTCTGTATAGTTTAGTGAAATAATTACGATATTTTAAAGAACCTGTGAATCTCGAAATTGACAGTAAAATTCTTACAAATATACTTGTCTTAGTCAGGATTCGTACCTACATTAGTTCGATGTTGTCAATGTCATCTATGAAATTTATAATAGTAAAGTTTATGAATCTTCTTCTTTTGCTTATTTACTTATACATGTGCATTTTGTTTACATGCTAATTTAAATAAAGAAAATTAAGATCAGTTCTATATTATTTCATGCTTATATCATTAATATTGTTGCAAAACTAAAGCAATTCCTTATTTTGGTAATAAAAGTTCTTAAAGATCACAATGAATTCAAATTAGGTGAGAAAAAGAAAGAGAAAGAAATTTAATTAATTTATTACCATAAAGGTAAATATATTTTTTTTGTTTTTTTTTTTGTCTTAAATAATCCGTTAATTTAGAACAATAATTTCCATAAAACATAGAAGAATAACTCTTGAAAATTTTATATTGAATGACTTAAGTTAAAGTTCTATGAGAATTAGGACAATAACGATGATGTTGAAAGATGTTGAGAATAAAAAAAAAAAAAAAAATTAAGAAAATTTTTAAATAGGTTAGAACCTATTTAGTTTTTGTTATTGTTTTTTTTTTTTTTTTTTCATAAAATTAAGTTAATGCAATAATGATGCATTTTAATTACTTTGAGGCTTTTTTTTTGAATTTTCAGTTTTTTGTTTTTGTTGCTTTTTTTATCATTGATAATAATAGTTAACCATTTCATTACCATATATGAGTCAATGTTAATTCATTCATTATTGACTTAAAGAATTTTATGAAAATTAAGAAAATGAATGAAAAATTCAATAGCATGGGGTGATCTTAAAATATATTATATTTTTAAATTGAAAGTTATTTGTAAAGTGTTTCTGCGAAGCAAAATACTGGTTTTATACTATATTACTTCAGGTTTAATAACTCTATCTGTTAATCACCATTATTATCATTGATTGGACCGTCGAATTTAAACCTTGTTAACCGCTTGTATCATATCTTCAATCTTTTCGACCACTTATCCTAAAGGCCTCGTCTTCCATTTGAAAAATCTTAATAGTTTACTGCATACTTCGTTTACGAAGTAGTCGCATTGTTTTTGTGACTTTTGCCCCACCGGCGGTGACCTTCAGCGCTTCTTCACAAAAAACAAGTCTTGAAGTATTTTGCACTCAGGAATTTTTTGCACATGCTCGAACTAATATAATTATTGCAATTTTAATGTCAGCTGTTGTTCATCATATAAAAAATACAATTCATTGTTGTTACTGTATCGGACACTTCTTTCGAAGTCTACGAAGTTCTCGCAGTGTTTTGTGGTTTTCGAACCAGTCATCTATACCCAGCTCTTTCGTTTAGAGCATATCTTAGCATTCATTAGTTGTATCTGTTTTCGAAATTTCTGGTTCATCTGGTTCACAAATTATATAACTCATTGCAACATCATTACTAGACCCGTCATTTTCTTGTGTAAGGCCGAACATGTTTTTTATTTTTGTTTTTTTGAAAGCATCAATAATTTTTTCACTTATTTTTGGGAGACTATAGTTTTCCCATCCATTATTAGCCTTATAGTTTATTTATTTATTTATTTACAAACCAAAGCAAGGCTTTTTACAATAATTTTTGATTTAAGACATAATTAAAAATAAAATTTAGAAAAAAAAAATTGTTATCTACAATTAAATTTTTTTTATATACAATTAAAAAAGAATAGAAAAATATATATGTATATAATGTATATACAATATTAAATAATAAATTACTATATGAGTTAGTAAACTAATTATTTAAATCATTGGATGGAACTACTTATATTCATACACAATATAAAAAATGTTTATTGGCCCTGTTGATTAAGAAAGAATTGTTGAAAGTGATTTGTGACATGGAGGGTGAAAAAGGATGGAAGACATTGTTGAAAGTAAAGGCCCCCGATCCATTATGCCTTATGTATGTCATTCATGAGTGACAGCAGGCTTTCGAATTTGCCACCCACTTGAATGCATGTATGACGTACTTTATTTTGAATTGAAATTATACGAGGTGGATCAATGTGCATGTACATTAAAATTTTATATAAATGAAGGGAGAAAAAATATAATAAAAACATAAAATTTATACAACATCTGTTTATAGGTTTCTTTTTTCCGTAAACTGTTCTACATGCGTTTTCTAGTAAATATTTATGGTTTCGTCTATGCCTAGGTACTTTGCTAATTTTAAAATTATTAGTAAGATCAGACTGATTACTTAGCACAGCAAAAGTGTAGTATGATTTTTTTTTTTTTTATTTCCCAATGAAACGTTACAATCTGTCTCTGAAGGGGACATTCAGTAGTTTGTATGACATTTTTTATGCAGGTAAATTGCACTGATTAGCGGATGAGATAATCCAGTGGTCAACCACCCATGTTGCCAACATTGTACTCCATTGTATTTTTTGGCCCCCATTTGATTGTTCCTAATGCAGGATACTAGCACGCTTAAGGCAGTAGTAAGATGAGATTATTCTCATGCGCGATGATACCGTGTGCATATTTAGCAAATTAAGTCTAGTGGAAGAGCCTGGAAGATTAGAAAAATCTGATGGATTAAATTGATGTCTTTAGGTGGATCAAAGCAATTGCTTTTGGATGGATTCTATTCCACTGGAGTGTATATGGAAGTTGTCCATACAATGCAGCCATATTCCAGAATAGATAGAACTAATGAACAATAAAATGTCCTAGTCATTGTTATGTTCCGAAACTCTTTTGATCTTCTTTTAATAAATCCTAACATTTTAGTATAGACTTGGGGATCATATGCTCATAATGTAGATGAAAGTTAAGTTTTTCATCTAAGAGTATGCCGAGATCCGTTATATTAGAGTGCATAATACACAAAAACTTAACTAGAAGGAATGTATTATCAATAAACTGCTCAAGGAATGTACTATAAATTGTGTAATTGTTGAGAAAAGTAAGTCATGGAAAAACTTATGACATTGCATTTCTCAATATTAAATTCTAATTTATATGAGTGGAACCATTCTTATAGTGAAATGTTATCTGGTATATTTAATTTTCATGTATTTATTTTTTTCTATTGAATTATTAGAAAAACCGAAAAATATGGCCTAGCAATATTCTTCTTTTGAATTCGTTCGTTCAATTTCGTTTTAATTTTTTGAAAAAATGTACCTGAAAATCTATAAAATTTGGCACATTTTCAATGTTATAATTTCAAATTGTTTTGTCTTATAAATAATTTCGTTAAGTTTTATATAATAAGTTATTATATAATAAGTTTTTTCTTCGGGGTACATTTAGGATACATTTGTGGTTTCTGCTTGTGATTTTTGCTTTTATTTACTTTAATATTTAGTCTAATTTTTGTTCTACTAGGGAGTGAACATATTTTTTTCGCTTAAGCTGGTGAATTCCCCTGCGCTATGGCATTTTTAGTTTTACACTACATCTTATATTAACGACAATTCTACATGAAGTGCAATACAAACTTCAATTTTACACACAAAGTGGTAATTTTAATACATATATATATATATATAGCTAGTATAGTATATCAACTAATTAAATGTGGAAAAACTACTACAACTGTCAGGCTTTAATGTCTTTTTAAATAACATAGTTCCACTTTACTTAAGTGCTTACTAATTTACACTCTCTATAAATTTTTATAAAATTTCATTATTTTTTGTATGCATAATGAAAGAAGAATTCAATCAAACATCTTAGACATACTGATTAGTATAGTGCCATGGCATAAGCACTAGACAATGTAGGACGGTATTGACTTGAGTGTCTCGATCTTACCTATCGTACATAATTTAATAATACAAATCAATTTCATAGGGATTTGAAAATTTTATGCTGTAGACGTAATCCAGTGCTTGATTCCCTGCACTTTTCCAAAATGTGTTTCACGATAAAAATCTCGTCTGCTTTTCTAAAACCTTTTTCAAAATTCTGTACGTAAGTTTGGTAAAAAATATACAAAATCGAATCATCTGATTTGAAATATTGAAAAACATATGCTAATTTTTGGTTGAATCTGACATTTAATAATTAATATGAGAATGTATTAGAGAGAAAGAAAGAACAATACCAAGTTGTCACTTTTTTGGAAATATCGTTGCCAAAAACAAAATTACAGTACAGACACGTGCTAATTGATTAATTGAATCTTTAAAATCGAGTTGTAGTTTCTTCTAGAGTTTCATTTATTTATTTCATGGATTATCCTGAATAAATTTACAAACAAAAACAGATTTTTCCTTATTTTTTGTTTTATTTTTTGTTTTATTTTCGATCCGCAATTCTGTGTGTGATTGATGTAATTTATATATAAGTATTATATATACAAATGCATATACGTATGTATAAATGAAAATATTAGAAAATTCATTATATTTATTTAATTGAAAAATGAAAAAAAAAACATATTTAAAAAAATAGTAATAGTTTAATAGAAAAACTATTTTACATTATTTGAATTGTTTCATTTAAGAAGTCAAGCAAAAAACAAAAACAATAATTTAAAAAGAAAATTTTAAGATCTCATAATATTTATTATTTATTTAATTTTATTTTTATTTTTGTAAAAATCTCATCAATAATATCAAATCAATGTTTATAACAAAACATTTTCAAATAAAGTGCAAAAGTTTTAAGGAAGATAGGGAGTAGCAAAAAAAAAAAAACAAAAACAAAAAATGAACGTGAGAAAAAACCTAAGTTAAAGACAATTAATATTTACTATTTGGTTTATTTGCTTCCTCCGAAGCTATACATTTAATTGTATATAAGAGTAAAAAAACAACAAAAATATCATAAAATTGAAAAGTAGGTTGCAGTTTTATTGAAAATGGCACGAAAGAAATGAAATAAATAAATCAATATTTAATTTTTTTTTTTTTTTATTATTCTATTTGAAATTGAAATGATTATGTTGCTAAATAATAAATGAAAAAAAAAAAATATTAGATTGGATACTAATAGAGTCTTGTGTAATCATGGAGTAATGTACTCTGGTATAATATTCGTGACTATCAATTATTACAAATTAATGATAATTTTATTTTGACGTGATTATAACACAATTTTACAATTAATTTGCTATTATATTTGCTAGTACAAATAATTTTTGTTCCATCTAAAAATGAATAAATTGACAAACTATAAATTGGGCTACAAATTTTAATATTATTGTTTTTGTAGTTCTAGTTGTTAAAATGAAATTATATTTTGTTAATTTTTAGTACATAAGTTTGATAATAAGCTATGATGAAATGTTTTTCTTTATTTTTTTTTTATTTTTGTTAAATAGACCCACATTCCGAAATTGACTTGCAGATTTATCTGCAGATTAACTGAATAAATAAATAAATTATAAATAGGAATGCCAAAACTTTACAAGATTAGAATAAGTCTAAAACAATACAGTCGAATAGAAATAAAGCGGTTATATTCAGTCCAGAATATTAACACTATCATCACATACATCAGTGGCTCTTAACCTTTTCGGGGTCGCGAAGCACATTTAAATACATAAAACTTTCCCGGAGCATCAGAACTAGTTAATACTAATTCAAGTCACTTGGATTATATATATGTATATACGGAAATATTTAAAATTTTTCATTTATTCAAATTAAAATAATAATTATATACATAACATCAAATTAACAAAAGTAAATTCAAAATACCAATTATAAAAATATTATAAAAAAAATTAAAGTAATATTTGAGCCTGACGACTTTTACATATTTTGCCAATATCAGGCTGAATATAAGATATTACCACACTCATTTTCATCCTCTAGGTCTGTCTAGTCTTTTAGAAGTCTTTCTCGTTTTTTACTTTTTATATTTGTTAATGTTGAGAACCCTAATTTACAAAGATATATAAGGTAGCACATTGTAATCAAACAGTGAGTTTTTTTTTTCCGTGGGTTGGTGGGAATCTTCATAGACACAATGAGCCCCGTAGCTTCCATTGTGTGCCAGATTTTTACTGACTAAACCACACCCCTCCCATTAAAACTAGTCCGACGGATTAACCATTAATTTATTTCTATTGTTATTTTCTTAAAGATAAAGTTTACGAAATTCTATCGTATTAAATCTAGTGGCTTAGTTCTTTTAAGCCTTCTGATATCATTTTGGTTATCTAGCAGTTGAGTGGCCTCAATGTTAACATGACCCTCCAGACGAGCTATATGCTTTGTTGCATATCTTTTTATTTCATTTTCTATTCAAGGAATTTTTTGATCTCTGTGCAAGTCACTGTTGCGAACATACCAAGGGGCATTTACCATGTTGCGCAAGACTTTATTTTGGAATTTTTGTATTCAAAGTACATGTGTTCGTTTGGCACATTCCCATATTTGTATGCCGTACAACCATATCGGTTTGATTATCTGATTATATAACAAAATCTTCTTATGTATAGGTAATTTAGAATTACGACCTAAGAGCCAGTACATTTCTCTATATTTATTTTCAAGCTCAAATTTTTTCTTTTTGACGTGCTCTTTCCATCTAAGTTTGACATCTAATGCCATTCCTAGGTATTGTTTTCTTAGGGTATATTTACTCCATTCAGATTTACCGGTGGTTGATTTTCTAATTTTTTATTTGTAAAATTTACATGTACTGATTTTAACTCATTGAGTTTAATTTTCCATTTCTTTGTCCAGAGGTATAGCTTGTCGCTTGCTCTTTGCAATTTATTTGTAGCCTCGTCAATATTTGATCTTACTGCCATCAACGCAGTATCGTCAGCGAATGTAGCTATAGTTATATTTGCCATTTGTGGTAAATCATTAGTGGAGAGCAAATAATGGATGGGACTCAGAGTACTACCTTGAGGCACACCCATTTTAATATCTCTGATAGTATACTCTTCGTCTTGTTTTATTCTGAATAGTCTGTTTTCTAGATATGATGAGAGTATATCTACATATTATTTAGTTTATTTATTATTTAGGCCTCGGTGCCATACTTTATCAAAAGCTTGAGCTACGTCTAGAAATATGGTAGAACATACTTGCTTTTCTTCTAAAGCTTTTTCTATTATGTCCGTTATTCTATAGTATTTGATCGATTGTAGATCGATTAGATCTAAAGCCAAATTGATAATTTGGAATCAGATTACCATTTTCTATGATCGGACTCATTCGAATCAATAGTAGTTTTTCAAATAATTTTGATACTATTGGTAGTAGTGATATTGGTCTGTAGGATTTGACTTCATTTATGGGATTACCTGGCTTTGGTATTATAATTATCTCTGCTATTTTCCACATATTCGGCACATACCTTATTCTTATAGCAGCGTTTATAATGCATGTTAGCATTGCTATAGCTTTTTTCGGAAGTTGTTTCAGGACTTACGATGTAATTAGATCAAAACCTGAAACTTTTTTATCTCTCAGTTTTTTAATTTGTTCAACTATTTCTCGCTGTGAGAATGGTGAAATGACATTTTCTAGCCAATTATTATTTTCTTCAGTGAGATCATCCGAATCTGTCTGGTCTGGACAAAAAAATTCTTCAAGATTATCTGCGAATGTTTCAGCTTTATTTTTATTATCTTTCGCCCATTCACCATTTTTCATTCTGATTGGCGGGATTTGAGAGGTCGAGTTTTTTGTACTCTTTGTTGTTTTCCACAACGAGTAGTTATTTTCTCTTTTAGCTGATAAATTTTTTATATATTATTTCAAATTATCCTCTGGGTGTATTACTTGAATGGTTTGCGCTGTAGCATGTATAGTAATTTATTTATTATTGCTGAAATAGTGAGTACCTTTCTTGATAAAGCTGGGTATTCTTCTTGAATGAAAATCCAAAAATTTTTCAACAGATTGAAAGTAACATGCAATTTTTTCATCCAATATTGTTAGATTTCTATTATACTAGGAATAATATCTGCAAAATTTTTCGTCGTAATCGAAGGAAACATATAAAGCGTGTTAGTTTTTGTAATTCGATTTTTCCAAAACAATATTTTTTTATTTAATGTTTATATTATTATTAATTTAATAATAATTTAATAATTTTTTAATAATAATTTAGCTGCATAAAGCATTTAAGGTGTTGATTATTTAATCTATATTATTTAAATTCCCATCTAATAGAATAGGAATTATACTATTTTTGACATTTATATTTTTTTTTTAATAATTTTTCCATACTAGTTTTCTGCATCAAAACATTTTTAGGTAACAGTAAATCTTCTCTTTATTTTTACTTTTTACTTATTACTTTCTTTTAATTTCTTTATAACTCATTAATAATAAAGTGATCGATTAATGGATTTGAAATCAAAGAAACAAAAGAAAAATAAACAAATAATATAAATTATAATTTCCGCGAATAATTGTGTCATCATAACTGTTAAACAAAAAAGTTCTCACAATCATTTTTTTTTTTCTAATTTACATTTTCAATTAAGTGAAATCAATTTAATTTCTCTTCTATTATTAAAAATACACTATGAGATCAAAATTTAATTTCAATTTCTAAGCACAGCTTTAAGTCCAAAACAAAAGAGAAGATTAGACGCTTGAATTGCATTGGAAGGTGAAGAATTTTTTTTTTATGTCTAATAATCCAGAAATTGAAAATATTAAAGTTCCAATTGAAATTGAATATTAATTTTTTTTTATTGAATTTTCAGCATTTTGTATAAAATGAATGGCGGCATGAATTATCAATTTTTTTCAGTTTCGATTTTATTTAAAAATGACCCAAGGATAAATTTAGCAACTATGTATATTTTTTTTTTCACTTAAACGGCATTCATTTAAAAGAGGTGTTCTCCGACATAAATTTCAATGTAATTTTTTTTTAATTTATTGTTTTTTTTCCTAAGAATTGATTTTATTTACTTTAAAGATAATTGAATTGTCTAGGAGGGAAAAAGATTAAATGTAAGGCTTTTGTTAATATTTTGTATGTGATTTTAAAATCTGGAAGAATTGAAATAGGATACTTTTTTTTTTTTAATTTTCGGTAATAGTTCCGTTTGTATCGTATGTTTGATTTTCTATAATAATTTCATAAAAGACACTTGAGGAGGTAAACTGGTAAAAAAAAATGGCTTTAAATTTTTCATTAAAATAAAAAAAATTCAGTTTGGATAGGTGGAAGTGACCATTCTTAGGAAATCAAATTGGTACTTAGTTGTGTCTTTTTGCACACCTTGTGCGAAAATCTTGCTACCCACAATAATTCCTAAAATCAAAGCTTCAAGCCTAAAATCTGGTTCTAGGGCAGCTGCAAAAAAATTAAAAAAAATCAGTTACGTGTAAATAAGTTTTAGAGTAAAAAAATCTTTATAAAAAATATAAATTAGCAAATGTGCATAAATTGAGAGCAGAATGTGTTGTTTGGATGTGGGCGCTCAAAAATAATTTTATTTTGTTTAAATTCGAATTTATCGAAAAATTTGCATCATAACAGTATATTTTTTTATTCAGATTGTTCATTGACAAACCTAACTTTTTTAAAGTTAACTCAATTCTGCTATTGTAGCTATTGTAGCTGCTCTGGTTTTAAAGTTATGGAATTTTTTTTAATTCCACACAAAATAGTACCTACGTAACTTTTTGGGAATTGTATTACATGCAGTGTAAGTGAATTAGTTTATTTTTTTTTTGATTAAATTGATTTGAAAAAAAAAATGTATGTGTACAAAATTGGTATTCGTTTTATTCGTTTCCCAAGCTGGATATAAACAATATTGTGAGAGGGTAATATTCCTTTACAGTAGAATTTGATATGTTCAAACTAACCACAAAATAAACAAGGTCATAGGGTAATTTTAATATCCTTATACTGAATTTGGTTATCGGTTATCGAGCCTACCACATGTTTTTGAACCACCACAAAATTTTAAGAAAATTGAATACGGAAATTCATTATTGTTTTTGGTAGAGTAAATTGCAGTACTTTGCCATAGTTTGGAGAATGTCGATTATAAAATTGGGCTTTTCTTACAATACCTTGTTAAGAAAGCAAATTATCGACCTTGTAAAGAAAGCAAAAATGCAAATTAAATTCAATTTAAGTTTAAGATTATCAGACTTTAAAATTGATGTGTTGAGCCGGGTATTAATTCGGAGCAAGGCATTATATCTATCTGTTTTAAAATCTTTCGAGTAAGTAAACAAGCTCCGGTACGCCGTTTTAAGTAAATCAAACATGGCATATATTAATAAGATTTGCAACAATTAAATTCAAAGTAAATTTGGTTTAATGATTTATTGTGAGCTAGGTATTTTGTTATTTGAATGTTATGCATTAAGGGGTTTTCCGTAAGATCTCCAATTATAAAATACCCCAAATCAAAACGAATAATTACAAAAACTCAAATTCGAAATGCCCAGTTACAAAATCCCAAAATTCAAAAGTCACCAAATATAAGATGCGAAAACGGAAAATTGTTTCCTGGAGAAGGCAAACACAGAAGGTTATAGTTAAGAAAAACTTCAAATACTTATTACGTTTTAAAGTAGAGAATAAACCTCGCCCCAAATCTCCGTTACTCATTTTTTGAAATCTTTTTTCCATTAAACAGTTTTCTTGTTCTTTTTTGTGATTTTTTAATGGGATATTTTGAATTCCCGCCTGAATTAAGTTTATCATTTTGTCATTTACATGTTTATAACTAGATTTAGTTTACCGTTACCGTCCCATTATATATTTTATACGTTTTTGATGAATAATTCTAAATTTAACTCGTGAATTTGTTTAATTAATCGCATTGTATAAACAACTTTTTGTAGACTTGCAATGATTGGGAACACGAATTAATTCCGGTCATGAATCCTACGATTCTATTGCTACACTTCTACCCTTATCCAATACTCAGACTATGTTTTGTGGTTGGGATCATTTTGGAATTTAGAAGTTTTTGTTACGTACATACCACTTTGCCATGTACATTTTAACTAACTTTTTTGTTTCTACTCCTAGATATGTGTTAACTCTTTCAAGGGCGATGTTATATGATATATACCACTAAAGTTGTTTTCCATTTTCTATTAATATTTCTATATTATCATTCTAATACATTTCTACGATCAAAAACTAATTCTTTATACTTCTACCTAATGCGTATTACAAAAATAAAAATAATAAAGAATATCTGATGTCTGTAGTATGGCCAAATTGAGACTTGAAATAACGGATTTTTTTTCAGAATAATTTAGCTTATCTTCAATTTTTTGTTTTTTTTTTTTAAAATGTCCATAATTATAATATAAACTGCATTAAGAATTGTGTATTGGAGGCTGCAGTTGAATTTCGAAAAAATTTAGTGCCGAAAATCAAAATTTATAATAATTTGAAAATCAAATCGTATAAATTTTATACCATCACGCATATTAGAAATATTGACCGTTATTTATTAGATCAAAAGTAAACGGTTAATAACATTCTTTTTCATAATAAAAGAGAACTTTAGTGATTGGATAAAAAAAAATTTTGCAATGGCTAGAAAATAGTGAATGAAAAATCTTTGTAGGAGAAGGAAAAATTGAAGTGTCTATTGGTGGATGATAAAGAGGTCGCAAAAATAACATTTGATCTTGAATCTATTTATTCTGTTTCCAATGAAAGAAGATAAGTTACTAAACCGTTTTTACAACGTATTTGATTCTGGAAAACTGCTTGCTATTGATGAATCGATGATTTAGTTCAAACATCGTAGCTCATCTCAAATAGCATATGCAATAAAAGCCAATAAAACGTAGCTATAAAGTTTGTGTGATAAAAGAGCTATATGATATATATATATATACAGGAAAGAAAGGCACCGACGTTCAGAAAAATGTGGAAGGAAATTTTGTTTTAGACTTGAGTTCACTATTTGATGCCAAAAATGAATTATATTTCGATAATTATTTTAATACAACTCATAAAATATTATGGTAACACTAACAAGTAACAAAAAAGTGCATCAGGCTTGAAGTCTTATAAAAAGTTATCCTCCGGAGAATATGACTGGCGCACAAACGATTCTAGGTTGCTATTTCTGAAGTGAAAGACAAAAGAGCAGTCTAATTTTCATGATCAATCTAAACTAACATGACATTTCTGAGGTTAAAAGTATATCTATATGTAAATAATAGCTTATTACAATTAGTATGTAAATTGTGTTGCTAAATTCGATTAAGAAAAAAACAAATTTCAAAAAAGTCATCAAAGACCAACCAAAATTCGATGTGGCCAATCGGTAAAATTACTTTTTGCTTGAGTTAGACTAAAAATTGCTTTAATCATTTTCATCAGTAAATAAATATTTTTATATTAATTAGGAAATATTTTTATATGTCTTTATCTGGCCGGTGGTATGATTTCTATACAACGTCCTTACCCAGAACCTTTCAATGATA
This sequence comes from Argyra leucocephala, assembly GCA_963942445.1. Lineage (NCBI taxonomy): Eukaryota > Metazoa > Arthropoda > Insecta > Diptera > Dolichopodidae > Argyra > Argyra leucocephala. The sequence goes on from OZ012677.1 coordinate 28,925,995, forward strand.
TATGTGTATCTATTTTTTACTTTTAGTTTGAAATAGTTAAATAAAACAAAATCTAATCAAAAAATGTTTAATATTCACTTTATTTCAACCCTTGGCCCTGAAGGAGTTGCACCATTTATGTAATCAATAATGTAAAAATAAAAATTTCACTAGTTCGTGCTAAAATAGAACAGTTATGTTTTTCATTGAACATTTTTGAGATACATGGGTATGCTGAATCCGATCTCTGACTCTTGTTTTAATTTTCTACACAGTCAATTGCTAATTATTGAATATCACTACGCCATGAATAGCGTAAATTCAAGAAGCAAAAGACGTTCTCTACTAAACACATTTTATTTCATGACTACGAGCTTCAATTTTTATCCGTCCAGCTTAGGTCCTATGTAATTCCGTAACAAATAAATACGCAAAGTGATTAGAATTTCAAATTCATATGTATCGTTGCGTTAAATTTTAGGCTCTATTTACTGATACTAAACTAATTTTTATTTATAAAAGCAAAATAAAGTATAAAAAAATAAAAAAAAAATTTAATTTACAAAAACGCGGAAATTTATTGTCTTTTGCTAACATCATTTTTTTGTTTTTATGTAATTTATTTTCACTTTATAGAGAAATTCTCACTAAACAAATAATTATTAGAAAACAAAAAAAAAAAAAAAAAAAAAAAAAATAAAAATAAAAACAAAAATCATGCAACATATACAACAGCCTGAAGTTGTAATTCCTCAATTCTTCTTCTTCTTCCTTTTATTTTTTTTTTATTTTTTTTTTAAATTCCTCAAACAATTGTTTAGTAATTTTCAATACTCGTATTTAATATACTACTCGCTGCTGCTGCTGCCTCAATTAAAGATGTTGATTTTTCGTTTTGTTTTTTTTTTTATTTTTTTATTTTTATCTTTAAGTTAAAGAACTCATTTAGCCTCTTAAAGACCCCCAAACACATCACACATACTATTTATAATACGTGAGATTTTTATTTTTTTTTATTTTTTTGTAAACATTAGAAGGAGACGACAATCATTTCATTATAATGACCTACATTGCAATATTATTTAAAGTATGCTGCAATTGTTGTTGCATCGAATGGCAGTAGCAGCAGTGACTAAAAATAATAACAAGAAACAAATAAAAGAACAAAAATAATGTAATTTTAACAGTAGAAGAGTTGACTTGATAATTTTATTTGAAAACTTAACTCTTCTCTACTATCATTTTGATAGTAAGAGTTTAAAAAGAAAAAGAAGAAAAAAAAAATTAAATAAAACGTTAAAGCTCTTGGGTATAAATACCATCATAAGTCAATAGATTTCAATCAACAAAATAAAAAAAAAAATAAAATAAAAAAACTTCCAAAGACTTCCTTTGCAAATTACAAAAAAGAAAAAATATAAAAAAATAAGCCCCAGAAATAATATATAGAGACATATTATAAAATGGATTATAATGTGATATAGAAAAAAAGAAAGAGAAGCAAAGAGAGTTAACTATTTTAATCGGAGAAATGATAGTGGTAGATTTAAATGAAAACAAAACTATTATTGGAAGTGAAATTAGAAGTTCATCGATGACCCCTTGTGAACTTTTTTTTTGTTTTTTTTTTTTTAAGACAATTTTCTGCATTTTTCTGCATTTATTTTTCTTTTTTTTCGATTTGGATTCATTTTATTTGTTGGTTGTATTTCATGTTGTCATGGATTAGATTCCAATTGTTAAAATTGTTTTAGAAGAAGAAGAAAAAAATGTGAGTTTTCTATTTGAAATCGTTTTTTATAATGATGGCCTTTATATGAAGATTTATTATTTCTTGTTGTTTATTTTTCTTTTGTTTTCGATTTCATAAAATTTAAACAGCAGCCGTAGTTTCCATTTTACTTGTATTAATCACAGTAAAAGAAATTCAGATTTATTTAAAAAAATATTATTTTGATATTTTTGTTACTTATTGTGACGGCTGGCGATTCAGAAAAACAAATTGGGAAACATAAAATATAGAATGGACTCACACAAATGATTTTAATAACCTCGATTATGCAGAGATGCTCACCTACACTAAAACTGATGTATAAAACAAAACTGAAATCAATAATCACTGAAGGACTCGTGCAAAGCAAAAAAACAGAATTTAACTAATGAAAGGTAAACACACAAGTCAAATTGGCAAATTGGTGATGGAAATATAGAGGAGGTAGGACCATTCTGCTATATTATTAGTTTCATTATTGTGAATGACTGTACGGATATGGATCTTGAGAGTTGTATTACAAAGTCAGGCATAACATACAGCACTTTGAAGTATTCCCAACATCTCACAATATTTGCTCAGTTTTTTACATGAATTCGATAGAGATGGAAAATAAGAGAAAGCAGAGTCTTCTCACTCATTCAGTTATTTGTTAATAAATGTCTGAGATAGATTCTATGAAAATATTCTGGCAAAAAATCGTGGGAAATGACTAAGCTTTGAATTTGGATTGAAGTTGGATTTTATTAATTGACTTCGAGCAGTAGAGCTCCTGAATAGAATCCACAGATAGTTGATTAAAAATAATGTCGTGTCGAACAGTAATAAGTAAATGTAATCTGAAAAATCTTTTGGGTAAACTCAAAGTGCTAAATCCAAAATCAAGCTTAATGGAGCAAATTTGTTGATATTCTATGCCCTCACAATAATCGCTGATTATGGTGCCAACTGATTTACGGTTGTATCAAATAAAAAAAAAAATCTGTATTCGAAACTGACTGAAAAAATCTTTCTATTTGCCCCATTCAATTTTATCCGATTTATTTTATTTTCAAACGTTAGCTATTCTAACCCCACTTGAAAATGAAGGCTTCGTTAGAGAATTTAATTGATTGGTCGATTTGAAGTGGAGTGAAATATTTTGTAATTACAGTAAATTTTACAGAAATGGAATGTCTACTACTTAGATACCAAATATTGCCGTCGTCACCATAATTGTCGTCAAATCACATCAGTGAGGATTGCAGCAAGATATTTGCTTTATAGAGACGTAGATAACCCATCACAAACAATTTTAATTGGATATATCGATATTTTGGCAACAATATATTTCCTTCTTCAGGGCTTGTGACAACAAAAGTCCGAATAATAAATTGAAAAAACATTAAGTTTATTTTTTCTTTATTTCTTTCTACCAAACCCCCTACTTTCCACAGTTGCCTTCTTAAAAAATTTTCAAATTAAAATATCTTCGACACAAAATTTAGATTTCATTACCAATTTATCGATTGTATATGGGTATTATGATAGAAGTCTCAACCTATTCATTGTTTAAGAGATTTTGTTTTCAGTTTAGGTTTTGTAGTAAGGCCAGTTTATAACACCACTAATACCCTCATATATCTTCCATAACTTTTGTTTGTTTCTATAACCAATTTCACTGATGTTTAATAACATATATATACCTATAGTTTTGTGAATTTATCTGGATATTTGACGGAACTCTCTAAACTCATATATAAATTGCTTAATAAATTGGTCTGTTTTTTAACATAAAACAAATATATTTCGGTACCTAGAGTAAAGCACGTTATATATTAAAAACAATAAAAATTAACAAAAAAAACAAACAAAATTTTGCGGACCTAAAAAGTACCAACGCCGTGAAATGAAATTAACTATTTCAGAAGTTTGTGGGTATGAACAAAATATATTTCAGTACCTAGAGTGTAGCGTGTAAATATTACAAATAGAAAAAAATTAAAACAAAAAAATAAATAAAATTTACATTTACGAACATAAAAAGTATCACCGTCATGAAATGAAATTAACTATTTCAGACGATTGTGGGTATGAACATAATTATATTTCAGTACCTAGATAGTGTAGCGCGTATATATTAAAAACAATAAAAATTAAAAAATTTTGCGGACCTAAAAAGTACCACCATCGTCGTGAAATGAAATTAACTATCCCTTACATCTAAAATGTCTCAACACAAAGTTGAATACAACGCTTACATAATCTTAAATGTCTACAAATTCTCACAGAAGCTTGAGACATTGACTCCATGATCACCACTGTAGTTGACGATGTGTTCGCGACCGGTTTTATAGTGTTAATCTTACGGATAACATTGACAACTTAGTTTTTTTTTACATTATATCAGGTTGAAGCCTTTTTTAATACATTTACGATCTCACCGTATTTCAGACGTATAGGTTTTAATCAAAAGCGTTCTAATAAAAAAAATAAAGGTATGATAAATTAGTAAGCAAATACGTATTTTTCTTAAATTTGAACTGAAAATGCTAATAAAGAAAAGAAAAAGCTAGAATTTATATTGCTTCTGTTATTTATGGCAGGCGACGAAGCTTGTTTAAAAATATTATTGTCCGATCTTGCGATCTTAAATTAAACATTTACTACTACATATTTGAAATTATCATAAATTTTTTATATGTTAATCCGTATACAATTTGGTATGCAGTAGTGCACTGTGCACGCTATATATGCATTACAGCCCAACCTTAATACGAGCCTTCGGCGTACGGCGTGTGTCACAATTATTAGCTCATGATAATACATTTTATATGAAGGGACCGAAATACGCAACGTCGATACGCTGTATATTGGAATTTTCAATGTTGACAAGCGTATGTTTTCATTTTTTTTGTTTATTTATGTTCAAGAGATATACAAAGCTATTTGTGATTGTGTCATTTTGAAGTGCTTATTTAATTTTTGGTGTAAGATTCGATATTTTTTTCATCATTAATATCTTAATTGAATATATTTTTAATATAAATTTGATGTTGTTAGATGTTAAAAGTTTTCAGTTTATTTTTCTCTGAAAACTGAAAACATGTTAAATAGACAAACGCTGCGTTTTATTTCGGGTAGCGCCGTTCGTTACAACATACGGCGTTTATACGTCGTAAGTCGTACGCTTTTATCTAGGTTAAGCAGTTAGATATGTTCACACTAGTGTACGGAAGGTGCACTTCATAGAATACATAAAAGAACAGGTAAATTAATGTGTGAGGTGCAAGGTGCAAGGTGAACTAACTTAAAATTTTATGATCTGTCATAATAGTCTAATTGATTTTACAGTTATAAAAATATACACAGCGTCAGTTATAATTTCATTTACTGTACCAAATTTTTACTACTAATACTATACTATTACTGGTGCTAATCTTCTGATGAATACTTCTTCTATATATATTGACTGGTCTTCTTCTACCTAGATTATTGCTGAATTATTGAATTGAACTGTAAATGAATTGTCATTTTGATATTAAATGACATCTATTTTGTCCCTAAAGAAATTGTATGAAATTTTGTTTTGATTTTGTTCTTTTTAAAATAAGTATATTTGGCCATAAATAAGATATAGGTAAACCAATTGTGATATTGTGTTTCATGAATATATGGGAACCTGGAAAAATAAGAGAAGAAAGAAAAAGAAAAAAAAGAAAATAAGACGACGATTGAATTAACAAATTGATTAAATTAAAGAAAAGAATTTTATGGTGGGGTGAAAAAAACAATGATTAAAATTTTGAAATTAAGAAAACTAAAAGTATAATATGACTCTTACGTAAATGTTGTTGTTGCATTTTTATTTAGTGTGGTATCAGATACATGTGTGGAATAAAATTTCACTGAAATTGAAAATTGTCAAATGAAAAGAAAGTTTTTTATTTTGTTTTTTAATTTTCTTAATTTTGACTTCTTTGGTCTTTTGGAAATTTTTTATTAAAAAATGAAAATGAGGATAAAACTGTTCAAAGTATTAAAAAATGAAAATTTATAAAAAGAGAAGAGAGGCATGAAAAAACTTTCGTTATTATTAATAATTTTTTTTTGTTTTGTTATTAAAAAAAAATATTTGGGTGTCTTTTTGGAATTTAGTACATCATCAATAAAAAACAAAAAAAAAACAAAAGAGATTTAAAAAATTTAACACAATAAAGGGAGGATTTTTGATGATGGGTGTTTTATGAGAACAAAAAAAAAAAAAATTAAATCCGGGTATTTTTTCACGAATGTCAACGAGATCAAAATGACATTAATGATGGTATGAGAATATCATGAAGTGAATAAATAAAAGAAATTGTTCGTCTATTGGTAATTCTAATATTTATGAAATTTGGAAATTTATTTTGTGGTTTAATTTTTTGAATTAGTTTTTTTTCCTGATATAGGACTAAAGGTCGTGTGATTTTACAATGCCTGTTTATTATTGAATTGACAGCTGCATGTATGATGTATCGTTTCAGTGGTTATTCTGGTGGTTGGTAACAGTTTAGAAAATTTCCATAAGTTATTAATCTATATATATATTTATAATTGACGAATGTAGTTCAAATACAACGAAGTTCAGTATGATCAGTCAAATACATCGAAGTTTAAATGTAGTTCAAATACAACAAATTGTTAAGCGAAGGCTTTCAAAGAAAATTTAGAGACAAAATTAGCTTAATGTATAAATGCTAGACATACACAAAGTAATATTTCTTTAGAAATTATAATTTTTTTGGTTCGCATCAACATTAGATACTTCATTCGTATGTTTTATAATTTGTAGTCAAGCCTATTTGGTTATTATCTCAATTGGGATGGGTTGTAAATTCTACCTATATGGTTCCATCAATTGTTATTTTTTTGCTTAAAATTTTAATATGATTTCATTTAGTTTTGGTCCTATTACAATCGGAATCATGTAGATAATCAAATGAATGAATAATGATTGTTCAAATATAAGTAAAATAGAAGCAGGAGTACCACAAGGCAGTGTATTGGGTCCAGTTTTATATATCCTGTATAAAGCCGATATTCCAATACCAAGAAAACAGAATACAATATTAGCAACATTTGCAGATGATGCTGTTCTACTTGCTTCCCATGAGTGCTTAAAAACAGCTATTAAACAGGTACAAAAAATTATGGATAAAATAATGACTTGGTTCAAAACTTGGAATATCCAAATTAATTAAGACAAAACTACTGAAGTGATATATACAACAAAAACTCGATACGATCCTGAACCAATAATGATAAAGAATAAAGAAATAAAAATCGAAAAACAAGTTAAATACCTAGGCTCAAATAAGGCTAAAATCCGGACCACTACAATGGCTTTTGGGAAATAAATCTAAATTGACAATGAACAACAAGCTGCTACTTTACAAAACAATTATAAAACCGATATGGACATATGGCGCAGAAATCTGGGGTACCTCAAGCAATACCAACATTAATTTAATACAAAGAGCACAGTCAAAAATAATTAGAACGGTAGTGAGAACCGAATGGTATGTGAGATATGATGATCTACACTGTGATTTAAAAATACTGACAATAAATAAAGAAATTAAAAAGACAAGCTTAAAATATCAACAAAAAATATCAACCCATTCCAACAAAGAAATTAGCACTCTACCAGAACAAGAAAGATTAAGAAATAGACGCCTGAAAAAATACAGACCACATGATTTAATAAATAGATTTTAGTTTAAAAAAAAAAAACAAAATATAATGTAAATATATATTAAAAAAAATTCCTATAACAAAATGATTGTATAGTTATACTCTACCCAAAATGTAAGGAAAGGTACTAGGTGTCTTATAGAAAGACAGATGTAAATAAAAATGGGGACATAAGAAAGAAAAAAAAATATAGATAATCATATAGACAAAGTAGATATGTTTTTGTTTTTCTTAAAGATTTATCTATTTTAAAGCAAACATGTGTATTCTAGGTCTCTTTTACCAGAAGTTGTTAGGCTCTAAAGTTAAATTTTGATAAAATTTGATTCTGAAAAAATCTCGTTTAAAGCTTTTCTATTAAATAAATAACGCTGATAATATCTCTACCCGAATCGATTGGTTTATTTTAAAGAAAGTTTGCTTTGTTATTTTTAATTGTAATTGTATCTGAAATATCTTATGTGTCCTATAAATTTTTGGGGTATCACTGAAAAATGATTTGTCTATAATTGTTGAAAATAATCGAATATTTTCCTTAACTTAACTTTTAAAGTACAAAGCCTTTTAAATTAGTAATAAGAAATGAAAATAAAATCCAACTTGAATACACATGAATTCATACAAAACCGTGAATCATGTTAATCTAATGCGTTAATAATTATCTTTTTATAGTCTAATCGGATGAATTAGATGGATTGATTGGTGTAATTGTAGAATGACAGCGATATGGCAAGCACCTATGTACAAAACTTAGTGAAAAATACAGTTGCAACAGATGTTTAATACCTAACACAATAGATAGAATTGTAAACCAATCAAGTGTTTCTGACACCTTATTAATAAAATAAACAATTTCATAACCATAATATCTGAGTTTTGCCGAAGCACTATACTCCCTAAGAGATTGAAAATAATAAATGATAATGATCCCAATTAACCAAATTGGTTGGAATTCCAATTGAATTTTCCAATATTTTTTCCGAAATTGTACCACGTACCACAGAATGGAACATATTTTCGGAAAAGCTGAACGAAAATTAATTGGAGTTCAAACATTTTTTCCTATGAAAATGATTACTTTTTTTTAAAATGTACAAATGTCTGAATTTCTATATGAACATGTACCTTTAATGTACCTAATAAAAATTAATAACGTTATTCTTACTATTTTTCCGTAATAAATTCCTATCATTATTCCTACAGGATTTCTAACCTTTTTTCCAACAACGTTTACCCCACTTTGTACCAAGTATTATTCCTATAATTTTTCATATGGTTGTTCCTCTAATTTTTGAACAATTGCTTCCAGCTATGTTGATCCCAAATAGAATGTATAAGAACAAAAAATAAATGTTTAATTGTAAAATCGAAATAATTTTATCGTATCATTTGGCACGATACTTGATGAATTTGTGTAATTACAATTGGTTTGAGTCTTCACTGAAAATGAATTTATTCATCAATCTTCTGATGATGGTGAAATGACCGAAATCGATCAATATATAATATTTAAAATTAGTGAGACATGCCAAAAGTTCCTAATCTGTATTATTTCAAATGTTTCACCTACAGCATACAGCATGTTCTATAAAACAAATGTATTTTACAATTAACTAAAAAAATTGGGTAATGCATTTTAATATACAATTATGTTTCTGGAAACGATGATGGGATCTGAAAAATTGAATCTGGGTAATCGTAAATAAAATCCATTTCGTGAATTATTTAAATTTTTTTTATTTATTTTTATTATTTTTAGAGATTTGGTAATTTAATACGAACGCTATTCTTGTATGTGACTTGTATGATGAAGTTAAAGCTAATGTGCTACCAATAATACTAACTACAATATCTATGATATCTATAATACTAAGTATCTACAATATCTATGTTAAAATGCTGAACACTATGAAATTAATGCAGTAATTAAAATTAAAACCGCAAAATGTCACTGTGTCCTAAACAACCATTTTTTTTTTGAGAAGTTAGTATTTTCAATTTTCAGCCGTATATAATTTAAATGTTTTACATTCAGGAACCTTAGGATCCTCTTTGGCAAGAAGAGACTTAGGAGGCTGAGAGCCATTCAGTTTATTTGATAATATTACACTCTAATTGTATACCATTGTTTCTAACAGGGTTTTAAATTTGCCTTCTCTTAAAATATGTCGTTCTTCTGGAATCAATCATCCATCCTATGGAAAACAACATTTTTGGATTTAGGACGTTCATTATTTGGCTTAAAATCAATTCAGTTGCCCGGTGGTCATCGTTTAATATTTTAATTTTTCTAGGGAGGGCTTATACCCCAATGGTATTCTGTATTTCTATAAAATCTACGGTTTCTCTAGAATCGGTCGCAGACCGCAAATCCTTCTGTTCTGGATGATTTTGGATTTGGCGCGCTCATTACTTGGCCTTAAATCTATTCAGTTGCCCGGTGGTCACCACTTGATATATGATTTTTCTAGAGAAAGTTTATAGTAATAGTATCCCTTTGCTTTTTGGAGAGTTTTGCACTTCTTATAAAATCTGCCGTTTAAATGCTCTAAAATTTAAATGCTTTTGTATTTAGTACGTTCATTCGTTGACCTGTAATCTATTCAGTTGTCCGATGCTAACCACATAGAGATGTAATGAACACTTAGTGATATCATTCATAGTTGCTGCATTTTAATATTCTAAAGAACAGATGTTCAATGCTTTCTCTATAGCTTATCATTCTGACTAACAAAATGGAAAGAGATTACTTGTGAGTCACACCAATGTATCTAATCTTCAATGTTAAATTTTTTTTTTGATCATGAATATATTTTATACAAAGTATATTCGAGGATCTTAATTTGAAAATCTTTAATTTTAACAATTATTATTATTGATTTAATTCAATTTAAAATGTTTTACCTATATATTAAAAATTATTATTGAATAAACAAACCGTTACATAGTAAATGTCAAATTTTGAACTTTGTATATTTTTAATTTATATCTTTTTTGACTATAAATTATTGAAGGGGGAAAAAAAAGCTGAGAAAGTTGAAATTAATAAAACAGATTCCAAGGAAGCTTTCAATTAAATATTATTTATCTTTCAATAATAAGAGAGAGAGAGAGAAGATATATTGTAATTTTTATTTTGTTTTTATATACACCGTATAGTCTGGATAAACGATGTAATAATAGAACAACTGACGGAACAATAGGATAAATTCATGATATCGTGGTTATTATTTTTTACCGATGTTTTTTTTTTTTTTTTGTTTTGTTAAATTGATTAAATCGAAGAATAAAAATGTTAAATTGTCATTTTGTTTTTAAAGTTTACTTGTGTATATTTTTATTATTTAGATCGGAATATTTTTGTGGTTAAAATAAAAAAAAAAAATTAAAATAAAAATGTGCTCTTCATCATAACTAGAAAGACATGTTTTTCTAGTCCTAGTTTTTATTTATTTTTTTGTTTTGTTTTGTTGTCTTTTCATTATTATTCAAATTGTATGCAATGAGAGAGAGAAATAACAAAGTAAAATGAATATGAAGACGATTTTTACCTTAATCTATATAAATGAATCAATGAAATGTCCTAAATCCTTGATATATAAATATAGATTACCTAGAAAATTCTGTGATATTTTTAATATTTTTTTAAATTACAGCAAAAAAAAAATTGGTTAAAGAAATGATGATTTTTTTTTTGTTTTTTAATTCCAATCGAATCCAATTGAAAAAAAAACAATAACAAGAGAAACAACACACTGTCATTTGATACACTTCTTTTGAATGGAATTTTAAAAGATGTACAAAAGATTATTGTGGTTTCTTGTTTTTTTTTTTTTTTAATGAGGGAGTTGCTAATCTGAAGACTTTCATATTTTATTTAAATAATTTTAGCTCTGGTATAGACCTAAAGATGTTTTGGATAAACAAAAAAAAAAAAAAAATATTTTTGTGGTAAATTTTACCACAATTGAAATTTTAAAAATGTATTGTTTTTATTTTTTAATATTAAGTTAAAATTGAGACTAAATATATGTATGTATATGTATATATAAATGATTGATTATATAATTTACAAATCTATTTAAAATTTTAAAATTTATTGATCTGTATTTAATTTGAAATGTTTTTATATAATACAATATTATGGTATTTTGAGATTTGCTTTTAAGGATTATTATTAGAACATTTTGGTGGTTAGCATATTTTTATCTTATAATAAATATCACTTATTAAAATTGATGATATTTGAATGTGTACTAAATTAAAAATATTAATTAACCACAAATAATTATAAAAAAAGATTAAATGAAGTGTATAAGTTTCTGAAATAAGGATATTTGAAATTTAATTATTATTAGTAATAAGTTTTTTATTTGAACTCGATGAGTTGAGCGTAAGAATATAGTGTGTATTCAACATTGTCAAATGCGGTCGATCTACATTTTGTTGTGGTTAATTCATCTGACAACTAATAATAAAAAGGGCTCGGGTTAAAAGAACGGTCAGGGCATGGAACAATTAATTTTTTTTAAATTATTTATAAAATTATGAAATTTTATAAATGTTGTTGAGAGTATAGTTTTGTAATAACTTAAGTAAATGTGATTATAAAAGTATTTAAGAAGGCTCAATTTCTGACGGTAGTAGTAGTTTTTTCACATTTAATTAGTTGATATTATACCATAAAATTAACAGGAATAAGTACTCGACAAATAAATTACACATTATTTATGAATAGTAAAAATTACAGTACCATACTGTTATAGAAAGTTAACTCTATTTAAGTTATCATTTATACTTAGTTTGGGGAAAGTTTGTATGTTTGTTTGTTTATTTGTTTGTTCGCTATACACGCCCACAGTTTTAAAGATAGAGTTTTGAGTAGAGTCCCAGCACGTCTTTGGAATATTTCAAAAATAAATTGTGTTACAGGCATGAAAATTTACAGTTAGATACTTTTTCACAACAGTAAAACCGATTTATAAAATTTTGACTGGTTCGAGTGGCTGCCGTACAACTCCTAGCACGTCTCAGAAATATTTAAAAAAACCAACTGTGTTACAGGCATGAAAATTTACACTTAGATACTGTTTCACAAATAAAGAAATATGACTGTTACCGATTTCAAAAATTTGGACTGGTTCGGGTTGCTGCCGTACATTTCTCAGGCATATTTCAAAAACCAATTGTATTACAGGCATGAAAATTTACACTTAGAATCTTTTCCAAAAAAAAAGAAAAACAACTGTTACCGATTTCTAAAATTTTGACTGATTCGAGTCGGTGCTATACAACCCCTAGCATCTATCAGGAATGTTTCAAAAAAAGATTGTGTTATAGACTTGAAAATTTATTCATAGGTAATCTATGAAAAATAAACAAGCATGTATTGTCCTGAAAAAGTATTTTCGAATTTTAGGAATCAGTATAAAATTTTTACATGGCTATGTGAATAGCTAGCCACAAAAATGTGACAATTCGTTTTGTTAATCAAAAAATACTGCAGAGTGTTCCAGGGGGTCCATGCATACAAATCGATAGATACAGTTAAATGTCGATATATACAGTCAATGAAATTGAAATTGTTCCTCCTCATCAATTCGGAGTAAAAGTATTAGCTTCAATATTGCTTCTACGAAACTTGAAGCAGCTAAAACTGTGGTACTAGATTAAGAATAAGAATTCTTCATCCTCGTTATATTTAAGAAAAAATTCAAATTGATTGTGAAACGTGTTATTTTTTACTCCATCAGAAAAAGACCGAAATATTATTTACAAAAAAGTAATTTTAATATAAGTATAGTTTAAGTTGTAATATTATTGATTTTTTTATCGTGGTAAAAAAAAAATATTAGAATATTTTTGATAAACCAATTTTTTTCAATTCGATTCAGAAATCTTCATTAAAGTAAATTCTATAGATTTTGTGGTCGACCCGGGTAACGTCGAGTGACTTTGCTGTTAGAACATAAAAAAAAATGTTTCGATATAGTAGGTTATTCGATGATGTTATATTTGCGTTTAGTATAACTAACTTTTTTTATTTTTAATATAAAACTTCAAAAATATCAAAAGTTAGTAAATAATATAAGTGGTAAAGTAAAAATAAACTAATAAAGCAATAAAGATAAATGCATACCTTATTTAAATTTTCTTATAAAAATATAAGAAAATTTAAATAAGGTATGCATTTTTTTATAGTTTTATTAATATTCACATGTGATTGCTATAATAAGTATTAGGAAAATGAAAATTGTTTTATAATATCCAATTCGACCAGACAGCTTAGGTTAGGTCTTAAAACCCTATTTTTATATTTTAAATTACCTAGTATATAATTAATCTTAAACCTAATTTTTTCTTATTTCTTTTTGTTTTTATTAAATTGAATATAAATATTTTCTATTATAATGTTTAATATAATTTAATTATAAGTTTTAATAATAAATGTGAACTGAAATTTAAAACCGTAAATATTATTTAAGATTAAGACTAAAATAATAATTGTACAAATTCATTTAAATAAAGAAAAAAAAAAAAATATCAAAAATTAATCTATATAAAAACTGTAAAGAAGGTTTTGGAATATTATGAAGTAAAAAATGTAATTGGATTACACCATTTTTGTCGTATCTTAATTTCAAATACATTTAAAATATGTTAGTAACAAACAATAATTTTTTTAAATAGCTAGCATGAAATAATTTAATTGTTGTCAGGTTTCTGTTAACTAATAATTTTTAATATTTGATTGCAAATATCGATATTTCGGAAGCAACATACTTCTTTCATGTGCTTGTGACTAACTATAGGTTTAAATTCTATTTTTTCCATTTTATATCCTATTCCCTATCAGATACCTATTTTGCATGTACTTTTACAAATTATTTTATTAATTTAAATAGCGGTGAGTATCCATTTCCTAAATGATTATTCAATCTGTTATCTACCTGTACCTGTACCTGTACCTGTACCTGTACCTGTTATCCTACTTTATTGGTGATAAATTTGTTTCATCAATTTTAAGGTGTTCCACGATTATGTGTTTAGCAATTGGCGATCTAAAATCGGTAGTTATTGTTGCTAATTCGGCTGCCCTTGAATGTTCTTAGAATCACACCGATATTATTTAAAAATAACAGTGACAAAATAACTATTCCGTATATATCGTATCATCTCCGCACCCTACCCTAAATCCTGGTATAGATAGACAATAGTTTTTTTTTTAAATAGATTTCGATGTATCAAATAAATTAAATTTGAAAAACTACATTAATTATTGTAGAGTAACTTAGATTATACGTACATAAAAGGATGTTTCTATTTTATTTTAAATAATAACTAAATAGTGTTCCAAATTTTAATTTCAAAGAATAATTAAAAATATGTTTTTACAATATCCATAAGTGGGATTCGAGCCCGTTATTTTCTGTTTTTGAAGTTAGATGATATGACCATTACACCATTATCATTTAGTAATTTTATCTTTTTTATAACAATTTATCAGTTTCTATATTGATTTAAAATAGATTCTGGGCTGAGATTTCTTTACCTAAACCGATTTATCATTTTTTTTTTATTATGTATAATTGAATAATTAAAGTTTCAGGTATGCGGATATTAAATTTTTTCACGAAGTTTTCATATATCCCGTCGTTAAGTAAAATTGTATATGGAAGTTAAAATTTGAAGCATTGAAGTCTTTCGTTTTGATAACCTCAATTAAATTCTTATATAGAATTAATTTTTAAAAATTAAAAAAAAAAAAAAATAATTGTAATATGTATTCTGAAAATAGATATTTGTCATAAAATTACAAAATGCTTTACTCAAAAAAAAAAAATAAACAACAACAAAACAGAAATTAGTGCTACAAGCAATTTAGTTAACAAGAAAAGTAACTCCACCTTTAAAGGATAAAATACTAAATACGAGGATTGTTCTTATAAGTAAAACTAATCATTTCCTGAATTAAGTATACCTAAGCTACCTGTTATAAAAATTTACAAATCATCTAGTTCATTTTGATCGTGTATTATGTTTTGCTTATGTTCTCTAGATTAAAGAAAAACTCAATATATCCATACTGGAACATAACAATAAAAAATAAAAACAAAAACTAATTTTTTTTTTTTTTTTTGTAAAATTATATTTGTATTAAAGCCTACATTAAACAACAAAAACAATAATAAAAAAGTATAAAAAATAAAATTTCTATGTAAACATGACCAATGTTTAAAAATATCTCTTACGAGTATATATGGGGAACCTTTTTTAATAACCATATCTATTCTATACCATTTAAACTTCCTGTATAATATAGGCGCTTTTTTTAATATGGGCGCTCATCATAGAAATTTAAGTACACACTTACTTACTTATCATATATACATTAAATTGTGGTACTTGCTTGATTCGGTGGTTTTAGCTTATGGCAATTTAAGCGCTTTAACTCATGTTTTTCCTTCTTAATAATATCAAGATAAATTAAGACTATTATGAATAAAAAAAAATATATATATATATATATATATATATATATTATATAAATGGAATAAAATGAAATAAAATTCTTATGTCTAAGAAAACAGTTCAAAATGAAATAAAATCCGAAGAAAATGAATGCATTACATTTATCAAAGATTCAAACCATTTTTTGTTTTGTTTTTAATTTCAATTTTTTGTAGGTATTTTTTTATTTTATTTTTATTTGTTGTTGTTATTTGTAAAAATATAATGCTTTATTTCTATTTTGATTATATACAAGAATGTTTGGCAGTGTAGACTGGAAGTTTATGGAAAACTTAAAATAAAAATAATAAAAAAATAAATTCTTTGTCGGTGGGTGTAACCCTGCGAATTATGATACTTTTTAGATTAATTTTGCGGTACAATTTTTTGTTCAATATGTTTTCATTTTATTTGAATCTATCGAGAAAAAAAAACAATTTAAAAAAATTATAAAATATGTACTACCAAATTGGTGTGCATCTGAAACTTTGAATAAATTCCGTTGTAAAAAACTGTTTCCGTACGTAATTAAATAATATTTGGTTTATCCTGTACCGTTATGTATACCTGCTAAATTTATTTGAATTTTACGATTACTCTTTTGCACTATCGAAATTGAATCAAGAATTGAAGTCGGCAAATACCTCTCAAAAACATAATTTTGGGAAAAATAATGCGGAGATGGTAATCTTTGTGTTATATTGCTGGATTCACATTTTCTGGTAAAATTTTTTTTATCATTGTCAGTGTCTTCGGATAACATTGATGTTATCATTTTGATCGATGTATTTTTTTATCGATACAGAGCAATTTTTTCGGTTTCACCAACACAGGAAATAATTTCAACAGTTGTGAGCATGCTAGTGTATTTTGACAACACTTTTTCGTTAGAATATATAGAGAGTAGACCACTTTCACAAATTGAATATTAGTGTTTATTCTGTAATCATTTATGCAGCGATTCTTTTCCTCGTTGGAATGACTGCAAAAGACGCCCTTAGTCATAATTAGCGATCTCTACAAAGATAAATCTAATTTTCCTATTATCGATAGAATATCATTTAGATATGAGTTTATAGTTTTATTACCGATATTACAGAAAATGCATGATACAACAGTGGTTGTGTGTCGCAGTGGTTATGTAACAGGATCCATGACCGAGGGTTCGAACCTGGTTGGTGGTGATTAATAAAAAAAAATAAAATAAATATTTAATTTCTGTACGTGTACTTGTAGTCGTACAGCGATTAGAAGGACTTTGTTAATTGAAAATCGATCGAACCCCTAGTTGTTTCTAGGCAGCGTTAGGTAGTTATTCCATCTCCTCGGATTGGTTACTGTAGGCCAATCACCTGCATAATCGGTAAATCAATGGATTCGAAATAATAAAATTACAGAAAACGTCAAAGTACAATCATTGAATAGCATTTCGTGAAACATACCGAACGGTCAATCCGCAAAAGATAATCATTAGCTAATCTCATTGAATCCAATTACAGTATCGCCTGTAGTAAAATGCACTTACGAATTGGGGGTGCGGCATATATTTAATGTGGTGATATTGATTGAAACATCGAAATAATCGAATTGGAAATAACTGATGGAGTATAGGACAATGTTAATGATAATCATATTATTAATTAATGTACAGTACCGGCTTATAAATACGATTCATTTTTTTTTGTTTCTTGGTAGTGTGGAAATAGAACCCACTAAACTTACCCTATAATTGTTCCGTTATAACCAATCTATATGAAATCGACTAAAAGGTTTCATTTCTTATATTTTCTTCGATGGAGTGTTTATGAAGCTAAAGGGGTGAGTGATGGAGAAATTATAAAATTAATAGTTTTTGGAGATAAATTATATTAAAGTAATAATTTCTATGCAGATAGTAACAATCATCTGATGGGGTTTACTTTTTCATGAACATTGCTGTTGACATTAAGAACTGCTACCATTTCCGAATTCACATGAACTTGCAGTGGCTGCTCGCGTAATTACTGCATATTAAAAAAATGAATTTAAACTAAAGTGGATTGTATTGAACAAGTATATTTTTTTTTCGAAATATGGCCCTTGACCTAATCCAGAACTATTTTAATGTATATACCGATACATATATAAATACATTTTGTGACAGAAAATATTTAATTTTATTGAAATAATTTTTAGTTGTTTTTTAGATTACAATTTCCTATTTTATTATTATTTTTTTTGTTTTTAAATTTCAAGGATTAATTTAAGTTGAGAGTAACGAAAAACAAGAACAAAAACAAAAAAAAAATAATAAAACAAAAAATGTTTCAACTCCCACTCGAATATGTGTACATCATGGACAGGAATGAAAACATGGTCCAGTTTGTTGTTTTTTTTTGTTATTATTTTAGATATTGTCATTGTCTGTTTGTTTGGATTGTCTCTGTTTGTTAAATTTTTTGTTGTTTTTATTGTTTTTGTTTTGTGTTGTTTACTTGAAAGAGCAAGCAAGTTCTACATACAAATATTTTTTTTTGTGAAAATTCATTTCAAGAACTATATAGTTGGTTAAAAACTATCATCTGAGATGAGATGTGCATAATGAAAGATTCAAATTCACAAATTGATATCTATAAGTAGTAGCTATCATATTATAAGATTTGTATTAGTGGGTTTTGTTTTTTTTTATTTTAAATGAAAACAAATCGTTAAAAGATTTGTTCTAGTTGTAAGTGGTCAGTAGAATGGTAAGACAAAAATAATAAGATAACGATTAAAACTATGTGTAGTATAATAGAAAGAAAGAGATAGTAAATATTATTTTATTTTTAAATTTATGTTTAATTCAGTTTTATATGTAAGTAGGTGAAATAAATCCGTAAATATCGGATTACTTTAATACTCGTACTTTTCAAAATGCAAATTTATATAATGTTAAAATATAGTTTAAAGTTTAATGTAAGGATGCAGGAAGGTTTTTGGTTTGTTTGTTTTTGTTTGGTTTATTATAACAACACATTTTGCGGGGACCATGTATAATTTAGAATGTTGGAAAATCTAGTTTATTTTCTTGAATGTTACTACTTTACTATATCTTAAAAATATTGAAGTACTGAACATTTTTGAAAAACGAGTTTAGTTTTTGATTCAAGAATTCCATGTGTTGGTAGAGATTGATTTTTAAAAAACAGAAGAAAATAAATAGATTTGGAATTAAAGTTTAATATTGGTTAGAATCAGTGACAGCATAAACGATATTGGCACGTTAACTTAACAAAAGTATTAAAATAAATTTTAACATATTTTGATTTGAAATTTTTTTAGGACAGTTATCGTTTTCTAGTGTGTATTATTAATGCTCTTAAAGTAATGTATAAAGTGAGATCAATATTCAATGCTAACTATCCCGTAAAATCAAATTATTTTGATTATTATTACAAGTTTTGTTCAAAAATCAATAGTTTTATATATTTTTTAAATTGCAGAAGTAAAAGTTCTCAATAAAAATGTTGTTGGTTTTTAAATATTGCTATTTATATTTTAGTAGGACTCCAACAAATTGAGTGGGAGTGGGGAAGTTTCCGAGGCTGTATAATAAATAGAAATATATTTTTTTTAATCTTTTTTCTTAGTTTTTGATTATTGATAAACAAATTACACTTTAAAAAATTATATTTTGAAGTAGCAGAATGTTATTGAATCTTAACTAGCCCAGCCACGATAAAAGTCATGTTATTCTAAAATCAAATTTTGGATAAAAGATAAATAATGAAACATACGTTAGTTAAGATTTAGGTTAGGCTTACATTAGGTTTTATATTAGCATAAAATAATTAATTAAAGGTTTTATCCTTTGCAAATTAAATTTATTCTAAATATATAAGTCAGGTTAGTCTAAATAATTACAAATGAAAGGTGTAAATATTCTAGTAGTATAAGCTCTTGAAATATAGAATTAAAATATATGAAGATAACATTTTGTACAAATACATTAAGGCAATAAATCAAATAATAATAATAAATAATAATAATGAAACATTTTTCGATTTGTAATCCAATGACAGTCAGCTGTCGTGCCGGAAAATGAGCACTACGTGCTCCATAACACAGCAAATAATGTTTGATTACACTGTTTACAGGCACATATAGAATATTCATCATAATTCTGTTACCCCATCCATTTTGCATAGGGTGGAATAGATTATTAGGTACCTACCTGTTGTACCAACTATCTATTAAAAACAAAATTATCATAATATTATGATGGTAAATAAATAATGGAAGTAATGGTAACAGTTTTACATAACTTATTTGGAGTTATAATTTTGAAATAGAATTAAATTTTTGTATCATGTATGATTGTTAGAGCTCTATGGTCAATAAAGATATGACTTGACTACGCTATTTTAATCATTTGACAACACCTATTACTGTTGCCATGATATTAATATATCAGTGATAATACCTTGAATGGCGGAGTACTGCATTGGACTATGATATTATATTTAATTAACTTCCCTAGAGAACTACTTAACATAATAAAAACATGGGATTGAATTGATATTAAAACCGAAGATTTAATAACTATAATTGTGAAATTTTCACTAAAACTAAAAATGTTGCTAAAATATTTAAAATAAAGTACAGGTATTTTTTGATAAAATTAATAGTAAATTATTTGTAGTTATATTATTTGCGCTTAATTGAACTGCCAAAGATGGAATGTAAAATTTATATAGATATAAAAATTTAATAATAGTTTTGCCGTTGTAGGGATGATGGTTTATCAACCAGAAGTTACAAGTCTTCATTAATAAATGTTTAAGGATAATATGCCGAATATTCTGGCATAAGCAACAAGGACCTCTGGATACTATCAAACACAATAAGCAAACAGGGACCTCTGGATACTAATCGGCGAAGAACCCATATCGAAACAAATTAGAAGAAGGAAATGGAGATGGCTAGGGCACACTCTCAGAAAGCCATCAAACAACATCGCGCGAATGAGCTTGGCATAAGAAGGCATAATAACCCACAAGGTATAACAACACCTGGCGAAGGACCATGAAACAAGAGCTTGTAAAGACAAACATAACGTGGCAACCAGTTAAGTTAGCAGCTAGAAATCGAGTGCGATGGAAATGTCAAGTGAAAGCCCTATGCTTCCAAGAGAAATGAGAAAAAAAAATGATGGTTGACAAGCATTTACGGTTTTATGAGAGATTATCCAAATTTATTTTGGCATTCAAAAATGAATCCATTACAATTTGATCTTAATAGAAATATTTTTGTAATAGTTTCTGAGCTAAGAATACATTTTGCATTGCAGTAAATCGAATATTTAATTTCAGTAGAAGTGTAATAACCTAAGCAGTTTTAAAAGTGAACATTTTTGGAAAAATATTTATTTTTGCTGTATGTATTTGTTTTAAGAAATACATTCAAGAAGGGATGCTGGTATTCAAGACATGATACATATTGCTTATCATCATCATTATTATCCTGCACTCTATCAGTAGTGTGTAGTCCGGAAAATTTTATTTTTGATTCGATTATTTTGGAAATACTTCGAGAAATATACCCCTACTCCAATGTGTAGTTTACTAACGCCGAAGCGGTAGAAGGATCCTACATCTTTTGCGGCTGCTTTCACGGTTGATCAATACACTCCATGCTTCCTGGGGGGTAAATTTATTATACGAAATAGAGGTGGAAACCCAATCATTTGTGAGGATTGTTATAGTTAACATGTGAAATTATCACGAGAAGATGAGAATAGGAAAACATGCAGGAAAGGCTACAGAAGAAATCAAGCAAAAATCAGAAAATTACCATAGATTATTCATAGTTTTAAGTCAATTATTTGCTCAATAAGAAATCTACATTAAATTTTAAATTTAAGATTTTATCTAATATCAAAGATTTCGCTAGTATTCGTTTAGACATATTATGATTCATTGGTATTTAAGTATGTGTATATAAATTGGCTCAAAAATTTAACAAGTATTTTTTGCTTTCAACAATTGTTTTTTGTATTCGACAAGATATTTTTTGAATAAGTGGTTATGCAAATTCAAAAAAAGCTGTATACCAACCACTATTGTGAATTTTCTCAATATCGACATCTTATTAGTTTTGATTTGTTTTTAGTTACGTTGTTGATACGTGGCAGAATGCTAATTAACTGGAGAAATTTCAATTCATTTATTATATTTATATATACTCTATCTATATCATTATATTTAATTTGTAAACCCGATTTTCATTATAATTCATTTAAATTTAAGAAGATTAGTTGCTGTTAGTAGAGGGTAGATATTTAAAAGGATAAAATAAATGGTACATATTTAAAAGGAGACGTAGCGAAGCTAAATATTTTAACAATTTGCTTAAATTTTCAATTATAAATTACAATGAAAGATTTAACCCCGTTTATAAATAATTTTAACATAATATGTACACACATTTAAATTGTCCGAAGAGCATGGATTTAGGCCCCAAAGGAACCGAAATTTTTTTCAAATGATGAAAATTACTGAAAGATTCACAAAGATTCTAATATAATATAATAATAATTAATAAGCTTAGATATATATGATAAAACTAATAAATTAATAAACACATATGTATATAATAAAACAAATAAAAAATAATATAATATACAATATTTACATATATACCAAATAATTAATATATAAAAGATCCCACTGTTATAAATAAATAAATAAATAATTTTGAATTGATCAAATTTCCGCAAATCACCCATCGCCAGAATTACATTAAAATTTATAAATAATTATTACGAATGCGGTTGTTGTCTAAGTTAAATCAATAAAAAAACCAAATATTGTTCCAAGTATAAATTGAAATGATAGAAAACAAATTCATAATGAAATTGAGTTCGGATATGTACATAACGATTATTTAAATTGAATCAAAAACATTTTAAATATTTATCATGTATGGGAAGGTGGTATAATTGTTTAAAATAATATTTAATAATTGCTTAAATAAAAAAAAATAATTAAAATTATTCACAAAATTGGCCATTTCCATTGATTTTATTACAAATACATACTTTCAAATTGTTTCTATAATTGTTATATCTTACATTTTATGAACGTTCAAGCAGTTCGAGTCTTGATGTCATCATCGAACATTCGCTGATATTTAGTAGTTGAAAACTGTTAATTAATTAAATAATTATATACCATATACGATTTTAAATTCACATTAAAAATAATCAATTTTCTATTTATGGAAAAATAAAATTTTAATTATAAAATAAATATACATATGTAACACAATGTACATAATATATATATAGCGATTAATATAATTATTGTGAATTATTGAAGAATTCTTTTGTTAGAAAGAATTTAAAGTACAAAAAAAAAAAAATAAAAAAAAATTGCAATTTCAAAAACGCTCAGCGATCATCACATTTTTCATTTTATAATAAGAATCTTATTCAATTTTTAATCCTTTAATAAACAATTTTCTATCACATCACGTTGTCCTTGTTTATTTAATCTAATGCATCTATGTTATATCTATATAATAATCCCGGTAAAAATATTAGAACAACGCACAACATGCTAGTATATATATATATACAATATGAAACAAAATCTTAACTATATTATAGTAAACATATTTTACAAAGTATTAAACACAAAAAAAAAGAAAAAAAAAACAGAAAGAACAAAATCAATAGACAACAAGCGGACACAAACAAATCAACAACGAAATGAAATGAAGAAATTAAAAAAAAAAAACATAATAATAATAAAAACAAATAAAACCTCCAGCATCGTCATCGTGTCTTTGTCCAATTAAGTCTAAGAATAACACCAGTTGATGCCAAACTTCTTAGATGAAACCGAAAGATTCTCCCACTTGGATCACGTTTGATTTTTCGCATACCACATTCTACAATGTTTCATTTTTTGTTTGTAGTTTTTTTGTTTTTGTTCTGATTTTTGTTTTCTTGTATCCTAGAACTTTGACTTGAACCGAATTATTAAGCTAAAATTAATTTTATCTCTATAAATTGGAATCTCGATTTTTGCAATACGAATGCTTTGCAAAATAAATGTATGAAATCTCTTTCTACTTCGAAGTAGAAAAAAATAAAAATAGAATTTTTTATTTTATTTTTTTTTTATAAATTCGTCATCGTCAATATGACTTTGTCTCTGTATCTTAAGTTTTCATATTTTTTTATTTTACTTCTTTTTTTTGTTTTGATTTGCCACACTCACTGTACTACTCATTAGCAAAAATTATAATTCTATGCATATATTTTTATTGACCACTTTGTTTTAATAAGTTAAGCTTTGATAATGAGCTGGACTCAATAGACTGTGCATTTATTGAAGTTCAAGAATAATCTGACAATTTTTATTATCATATTTCGATAGCAGTACTCGATAGTGATTATTTTG
The DNA here is from genome assembly GCA_963942445.1 of Argyra leucocephala. NCBI lineage: Eukaryota > Metazoa > Arthropoda > Insecta > Diptera > Dolichopodidae > Argyra > Argyra leucocephala. The sequence continues at coordinate 28,950,400 of OZ012677.1, forward strand.
TTCAACAAAATTTTGAAAATTGTTATTGCTAGCAATTTTCAGTTCAATATATTCTAAAGGTTTCATTATAGATTAATAATATTTCAGTGTTGCCATATTTTTTTTAACATTAAGCTGGATTTTCATTGAGCACTTATTAAAATCTCAAAAATTTAGGAGATAGCTTATTGAATTTTTATGTAAGAAAAAAATAGACCGCTGCAAAGAATTCTCTAAATTTCTATTTCCCATCGCATCAGCAACGAAAAGCCAACCAGCTCTCCGAACGAATTTATAATTATGGAAGACTTGTGAAAAACCTCGTTTCGTTGGCAGTCAACATAACGAAATTATTCACAAATCCCGTAAAAACAAATCTATCTAAACGTGGGAGCGGGTCAACTTCCGATCACCAGCGCGACGAGTCCTCAAGGAGGTGGGTGATTATTGCTGCACTAACTCAAAAAGTTTTACTCTTTTGAGTCGTCTGGCTATATTATTATTATCCAGGAGCTCGACTACCTCCACATTTACATGGTGCTGAAGCCTTTTTTCGTGAATTCTTGCAAATTTCTGCATTTCCTTATCGACAGATTCTATTTGCAAATCTCTATGTAGGTAATAGTTTAACCAGGTAACCAGGGCGCGTTCACAATGTTTCTTAGGACCTTATTCTGGAACCTCTGAATAATATCTCTATTACTTTTTTTGCTGCATCCCCATAGCTGGATGCCATATGACCATACTGGTTTCAGTATTTCTTTATAGAGCAGAAGTTTGTTTTGTATTGTTAAGGTAGAATTCTTACCTATGATCCAGTTCATTTTTCTATAGCGGATTTGTAATTCTTCTTTCTTGTTTTATGTGAGCTTTCCAGCGAAGTTTCGCATCTAACGTCATACCAAGATATTTGGCAGTATTTAAATGAGGTATTTCTTGACCAATTATGGTCAATTTTTTTATTTGTGAAATCCACATGTACTGACTTAGCTTCATTTAATTTTAGCCTCCATATTTTTGTATAATCTTGGATTTTTGTTATAGCTCTCTGCAGCTTTTCTGTGGATTCTTTATAATTTTTTTCAACAGCCAGTCAAAACCATCTGTTGAAAAAAAATATTTTTTTTATATAGATTTCTCAAAAAATTGCTAAAAACAGTGTTGCCGATATAAAGAAACTACCCCCGATATTTTAAAAATATACTTTATCAAAGTATAATATCCCAAATTTTTTGAAAATATTCCCAATTTTTGTGAAAATATCCTCGATAAATGATATTTTCTGTTCTTGTCGTACACATTGAGCTCTCATATAAAAAAATGTCATTTCATGTTACCCTCCTTTTTAAAGCCATTAAAATTTTTAAGATTTTAAATATTGGTGAATGAAAATCCAGCTTCACTAGTTTTTTTATTTGATTGCTTTTTTTGGAGAGTTTCTAAATCAATTAAAAATTCAAAATCTGTTACATATAAATTAATTTCAAACTTACATTTAAGTGAATTTAGTCGTAGTGGCATGGCATGTAGTTAACTAATGTTTTTTATCAAGACCAATACGTATCTGAAATGAAAATTTTTGCTGTCAATTTTAACAGAATAGAAAAAAGTAGAAATTGTTGTTTATGGTCGTATATTTTAAATTTATATAAAATTTTATCAGCTAATTTGAACAGTTGTTTTCAGACAGCAACGGTTTTACGGTCAAAATATCTTCACTCTAACTAATATGGTTTGTAGGGGAGCTGCATTCGCATCCGGGAAATGTAAAGAAGCCCCATGCGTGCAGTATATATACGCATTTACAATAAAACAGTTCAAAACAATTCTGGGTATAATTAGATACATGCACTTTTCTAGGAAAACTGAAGTCTTTGCGGGGAGGCGTATGGGAGGTGTATTGGGAGGCATATTGGGAAGCGTATCAAATCTGACTAGACTCAGCTTTACTCCCGCCAAATGCTGGAGTCATGTCTTTGTTATGTTTTTATCAATAAGAGGTACTAAGGATAGATTACGCACATGCGGGGTATCGTACTTCACACTAAAAATTTGTTAAATAAAGCTGAACCGAACTGTATTCTTTTAAATATTATAAGAAAAACATTTTGGTAATTCAAAAACATATGAAATATAGTCAATACATTATTAAAAATTAACAAAATTTAGCTAGTATAATCAAAACTATCTCTGGTAAAAATGAATTAAATTACAAGACCGTATTTGTAGCATATTTTCTATACAAATTATCTACCACAAGTATACATGGTAAACTACTAGCTATTAATCAATAGTAGTTCTATTGTACTTGATTCTCAATTTACATCTATTGGTCTGGGAAAAATCAAAATACCGAATCTATTGCTTTTTTGATAATTTGTTGAAATTCTGAATCATATACTCTCCCAACTATTTTACTATTGAGTAGTATTTATGCCATAGAATTTGAACTCGCGAAGATAATTAATAGAAAAGTCTAGCATATTCATTCGGACATTGATTTTCTTATATAATTTTTTTTTTATTTGATTGTCTTGTTTTTGTTTTAAAATTCCCTTTCCCTATACGAATTATAACTCGTGGTGGATCGCGTATTTATTTAGTTTTGTTACAACAACAAACAAAATAAAAAAACAACAACAAAATCATGAAATCATTTCCTTAGAATTGAAATGGATGGGTAACAAAAAATAGGTGCGGTGTCCTTGGATCATTGATATAAAGAAAGAGACGCAAAATATTTTCAATTTTAATATTGTAAAAAAAAAAACAAAAACAAAAAACAAAAAAAAAAATTGAAAATGAAATCGAAAAAATATTTTTAATGAAATTCTATGTTTTGTTCGACCTCTGCTATGTATGTGTATATATATGTATACGATTAAAAATAGAAAAAAAAAATACAGTAAAAAAAGAAAAAAATAGAAAAATCATTGAAATACAAGGATGTTTTCAGTTTTTACTTTCTTGTTAGAAATTTTTACAGATTTATTCAATTGATTCTACAGGTTTGCAAGTTGTTATTTAATAATTTTTTTTTATTTTTTTGTTATTGTTGTTTTTATTATTATTTGTTTTTTTTTTTTTTGTTTCAAATGAATGAGAATTATTGAAATTGTATTTATATATTGGTAGATATTTAAGGATTTTAGGTTGTGATATTAAATTAAATTCAATAGGTGAACTTTGTAATAAGTATGATAAATTTTTCGAAAAGATCAAAAATAGAAAAATGAACTTTGAATAACTTTAGAGTTTTTTGTAGTTGTTAATTAGTTACAAAAATGTGTTAAAAGTTCATTAATAGAATTAAAAGAAGTGTGACACATACTGTGGGATAAAAAATACCAATCAGAACGAGAATGAAAATTTTCTATTAAATTTTTTTAGATGATTTTAAATTTATAAATGTATGGTGAAAAAGTTACAAATATGAAGAGATATTTGTTTTCTGAATCAATATATCCATTTAAAATTAAGTTGATATTGTTGAGCATGAAGTAATTCTATGCAGAGAAGTTTAAATAGTCGATGGAGAAGCTTTTGATTTGTATACTCTAAATTGGTTAGAATATGACGGTCCACATGACCGTTACAAAGTTTACAACTTACTCACATACTTTACGTAGATGGTCAACAGACCATGTAGGTCCTGTACTTGACTCATTAGCGTATTCTGTTTTTGACAGTCACGAGCAGCTTCTTTACAGTGAAAATTTAAATCGAATCTTTAAATTCGGTTATAAATTTTTAAGTAATGATCATCGCAATCCATATTAAAAAGTAGGAAAAATAACATGTGGAGGGTAATTTTACAAATACAACCAACTGAATAATTATAATACTATATAAACCTATTTGTACACCTTCAGCCCAATATATGAAGAGTTACGTTCATTTACGAATCAAACGATGAGAATATTTTACTGAACACTCGAATTAATTCAAAATGTAAATAAAAAATAAGTCATTGCTCAAACAACAGTTAACTATAGGTATAAGAGTTTTATTTGACTATATCAAATATGATATATATATATATATATCTATTGTAGAGTAACTTGGTCTTTATAGTTCCATTTTATTTTATATAGTTGTAAACAAACTGTATTTCCGACTAATTTCGGCAAAATGATGAGAAATTTTTGCATTTATGCCACTACCAGGAACCTACGCAACCTTAAAGCCTAACCGTCGTGTTAATAGTCAATTGTTTTTTGGCGGAAATCTCTAATATTTAAATCTTATTTTGTTATATTATTATCTATCCTTGAAATTCCTTCTTATTTTGGGAACTTACCATTTTGTCTTCAATAGTAAAATTTTGAAATAGAGCCAATAACTTTTCTAGTATTGCTATTCTATGTAGTGTTTGTGATAATCTTCACCCAAAATAAGAGATACACATTATATCCCTCAGGATTTGAATTTGGGCTTCCAATATCTTTGAGTAAATATTTTTTTGACATTAGATTTTTTTTTTGCATGTAAAACTACTGATTCAAATATATTCTTTTGTTGGAAATTAGTGAAAATATGTACGAAATATCCGGCTGGTTTAATAAGTGGAAAATAAAGTTAACACCAACAGAAAAATATAGACGCCTGTTGCATCAAAGTAAACGAAAGTGTCATACCATATGCAAACATGGTAAAATACCGGATTATGACATTAAATGTCGAACACAGTTCGAAATAGCATGTTGATAAAAATGAGAAGGTGATTTTGATCAGAAATACAGAGTGGCTGATCGGTCAAAAGTCAAAATTATCGATGTACAACAAAGTTTTGATATATAATAAAATATTGCAGCCATCTGCGCTTACCGTTTTCAATTTTGGGATATAGTGCTAAAGTCTATACTCAAAGTATTCAAACATTTACAAATAAATGTTTTTTTTTACTACTTCCAAAATTTATTCACAATCTATATTAAACAAATATTTACTGACTTTTAGCAGCGTTTTCCATTAAAGACCTGCCTTTGCATCAATTTACAATCAGTTTTTCTTATTCTTTTTTTATTTTTTAATGTCTTGTAAATCACATGGAGTTCTCCGTTTTAGTCTTCACCTCTTCTGACCTCCAGTTGTCATTAGGCTGCGGGTTGGATAAACTTGCAGTTTAATTTTGTAGCTGGGCTATATTTATCTATTGTACTGGTGACGGATTAAACGGTTAGGTTGTGTTTGATGACTTTATTTGGTACAAACCAAGGTCCATTTACGAGTGACATTAACACATTATTTTTTGAAATCTTTGTACGATGTTAATGTTAGTTTTCGCTGCGGAATCCCAAAGCTGAATTCCATGGGTCCAAATAGGTTTTTTATGACTTTATAAGTTAATATCTTATTTGTTGATGATAACTGTGTATTTAATGCTAAATAAAGTATTGCGGCATATAGTATAAATCTTCCTGGTAAAATCGCAATACTGATATTCAGAGAGATCTTAAAATCGCTTATATAATAGGCAAAATCAAAAAAAATGGGCTGCATGGCATAAGATTTGTCTATCTCAACATGTCAATATTGAAGTTTTACATTTAGCTTACTATGAAAACTTTTTTAGACGACTCACTCGGGTGAAAACGTTTGCAATGTATCAGGCTAACAGCGTTAACTCTTCATAAAATAACTTTTAAAAGGTTTTTGCTGAATTTAAAAAAATCTTATAAAAATAAGAATTACAGAAAAATTAATAGTCATATTTAAGTAGTTTTAATGGCGAGTTGAGTGATAGCTTGAAGCCGTTAGTGAGTTAGAGTTCCGTAATATTCTAAAGGGTGCCAATTTCGGTTAATCGCATCTGTTTTTCAAATTGTGTCAAAAAATATTAAATTTATATTGATTTTTATGTACATATATTTGTTTACGCAGTTTAAATCAAGCCAGAGAAGACTTGGACTTCCTTCAAACGACTTTTTCAGAACGACGTGTAGAGATACCTACTCCATTTCTGCCCTGGTCTTTATCATAAAAGGAAAACCCATATAGGAGCCTCTCATTCTGGACTGGCTGAGTGACCTTGAAGACACTTAACTCAAAGATCTTTACGGCTTTAGACCCATAGCTATTACTTCCATTATTTCAAAAACGATGGAAATCTTCATTAATCATAAGCTGAGATATAATTCATGATAGCCAATACGGCTTTCGAGCCCAACGTTCCACCGGTGATCTCTTGACACACCTATGCGAGAAGCTCAACACCAGCCTGCATCAATCTGGTGAAGCTACTGTTGTAGGTCTGGATATATCTAAGGCTTTTGATCGAGTTTGGCATTCTGCTCTTATAGCAAAATGCAACGCTATAGGCTTTGGTTCAACTTTTTCGAAATGGATTGAAAGTTTTATTTTAAATCGAACTATCATAGTCTCAGTTGACGGTTCTTTTCCGGACCATCTTCACCCACCCTATTTCTCATTTTCATTAATGACTCAAATTAACTTTCAATCCAATCCATAGTTTTGCTGATGATAGCACTCTAGTAGCATCATATGATTTTCTAAAACAAACTAATGCTACAGCTTCAGCAGTCACCTCCAAAAGAACAATGATGGCCGGCGCGCTCAATCACGACATTGCCAAAATTGTCGACTGGGGTAAAGCTAACAGAGTCGAGTTTAACAATTCAAAAACACAAATATGTTTTTCGAACCCTGCTCTCCGGTTTCAAAATGAAGGTATCCAGCGACTCAAAGACCTAAACGTTCTCGGAATGCGAGTGAATCAAAATATGCACCGGAATGAACATATTTTCGATAATGCGAAAAGCGCCGCAAAATGTTTAGGCTTTTTGAGTCGCTGCAAAACTTATTTTTCATCTGGAGACCTTTTAAAAATCTATAGAGCATATGTACGACCCGAGCTCGAGTATAACTCACATTTAGGGGCAGGTGCACAAAAAACTGCTTTATATTTTTTGGACAAAGTTCAAAACCGCGCCATTCGTCTTATAGGTGACATAAATGTGACCTCATCGCTTATACCACTTGGTCATTGTCGTATTGTTGGAGCACTTACTCTATTTTATAGATATCTGCTTAGTGTTGGTACTTGTTCCTAGGAATTCAAATCACTTCTTCCTCCTCTTAAGCAATTCCATCGCACAACACGAGGCATCAAGTGCCCACCCTTTCACAGTGGAAATTCCGAGATGGTTTAAGTCCGGCTATGGAAATTCTTTTATAGTAAGAACATCCCGATTGTGGAATCGCGTCCCAATCGAAGCATTCCCAATGAGAGAAGGATTTTTTATTTATGACTTACAGAGTAAGACGAATATTAACAAGTATAATTGTTCGCTCTTTCCCACAAAACTTTTCTTCTTCCTTTTTCTTTCCTTTCCTCTAACTATCCTTTCCTTTTTCAAATAGTCAACGGTATGCAACTACTTAAAGGTTCAAAATCTAACTTTTGGCTATAATATATAAAAAAAAAAAGCATGTGTTTATCAAAAACAAACGTCAACTTATAGAACTTATAAAACTTGACTATAGAAAAAGTTGTTCCACCTCAACTTAATGTCGGATACATCCATTTTATATATATATTTTTTAAATATTCTTATAGTTGGCTCACATATTTTGTAGGAAAAATGTCATAAATTTTACTTGAAAATTAACAGGCAAGAATAAACAAACAATAAATTAATCCAAAAATTCATTCTTCCATCTCTATCGCACTTATGCGTTTTTTGTAATTACCATAATTTTTTCAGGAAAAAAGTCATTAACACTTTAAAAACAGACTAGTTGGGCATCAGGATCCTTAGGTAAATAGATAATAAAAAAAATTGTTCTTTGTTGTGGAAAGATTGATAATTAATTGACAATTCGATTTTGAAACGATAAGACTTAAACTTCAAATGAAAAACAATCCCATTATAAAAACATTCAAATTACACTTCAAAGGATTCTTTTAAGGGTAGTAGAAATATTTTTTGTATTTATAAATAAATTTCAAAATAAAAATTAAATAAATTGTTACATACTTTGAATTGTCACTATTGAATCTATTAATTAAATCCTTAAAGTTAATTGTTCAGTCAATTTTTTTTTCTTTTTCAAATCGGAAAAAAGAGACAAAAAAATTCACTTTTTTTTTGCGCTTTGCAATTTTCAAAATTAAAAATCATTGATTTTTTTTTGCTCGTTGTTGTTGTTCTTGTTTTTTTTATTGACCTCTAATTCTAGATGACCATAGAGAATTAAGTGCCAAGAGTCATTTGGTTTATCTATAAAAATTATTGCAATTCATATTGATGATGAAAAATAAATGAAATAAATGGAAAGAGGCGCTAATGGAAATATTGTGTAATTGTTTGACGTGGTTCAGAGTAGTATTTTGTAAATTTCACACTTTATATTTCAGAAGAAAGGATTTTGTATATATTCTATCAAAGGAGGAATGTTGTTGTTGTTTTTGTTGTTGTATAGTCATTGTAGAATTAACAAAAAAGATTAAAATATATATATATATATATATATATACAATATTTAAACCGACAATTTCAAGAATACCATTCGATTCTACTTCTACTTATTTAAAAAAAAAATAATTTCATTTTCTTTACTTTTAGTAAATTTTCATTTTATTGGAAATGATTATTATACGTTCCTTGAGTAGTCCATGACTCTTGTGATTTTAAAAGTTTACGATTCTTTTTTTTTTTTGTTTCTGTACTATTGATTTTATAGTTTTATTCACTTATATCTATTTTTTGTTTTTATTATTTTAATTTATTTGTAATTAAACTAATAATAGCTATAATAATTATTCGAAAGTTAAGCAAAAGACAATTATAGAAAATTTTTATTAAATTGGAATTTTTAATGTTGTAATAAGGCAATAACCTGTAAATTAATTAACACTATTGGAACTAATATGATATTAATATAAAGTGCATTAATGTTAATAATATCTTGTATTATTATTATTTATTACATTGTAAGTTTTATTAAATTATCTTTGAGCAAAAGTGTGTGAGAAGAGTTGTATGAAAAAATTTACAAGGATTAATACGATGTCTTTTAGAGAAGATACAGAAGAAGAATGTATGTAAAAAAATATTTTGTATTGGTTTTATTTTGCTTATAATCGATTTCCTTTTTTTTTCTAATGATGATTGGAATTAGAGTTTCTGAAATAGAATCTAGAATAAAATTGTTGTACGACATGTTGTTATCATACTTTTTGTATGATATCGTATGATCACGATTTCAGTATGAAATGGTGTATAAAGTATAGTAAATTTGGAAACGTATCAGCATCAAGTATCGTAAAAGTTCCATATTCTAAAATGTAATATTAAAATGTTGATCAAAGCATCAAGTTCTTTTTTGCAACATTACTGTTTGTGATGCGCAAACTTGAGCAAACTTGAGCAAACTTCGCATCATAAAATATTTTTATGCTTTGTTTGCAATTGTAATAAACAGCTGATGGACATTTTTAGTTTTAGTCGTCATTTCATTCGTTCAATTGCGTCAATTGATTAAAATACATTTCTGTGAAAATTGCTAAATATTTTTAAATAAAATTTTTTGTTTTAGGTATACTACTTAATTTTTTTTCATTAATTCTATAACAATTTCTTTTTTTTCTTTCTTAACAAATTTGTATTTTCTAGTAGTATATCATCATAGTCTAGTGGTTCACAATTTTCCAAAAATACATCCAAAGCGATATTAGGTAATATTTTATTCATTTTAATTAAATTTTCAAAGCATTACTATCAAATATATTAATTTGCACCAGTAACAGAAAACATCATTGTCAAATTGCATCATGAATTTTGTAATAATATAGCAGTGATACCGCATGATGATTGGCAATGTTGCATTTCCAAATTTACCTATAATGATGTATGATGTAATGAGACATAATGTAATCATGTATGATGTGATGATGTATTATGTAATTGGTATAATGCAATAATGTATAATGATGTATGTTGTAATACCATTTGATGTAATGACGTATGATGTAATACTCATGTTATAATGTAATAATACAATTTAATGTAGAATATGTAATGTATACTGTTTAATACATATTATTAATATATATTTATGTCATCAAGGCAAACTTTTTTAAGTTGATATTAATCCGGATATATTCACATTAAATTTTAAGTTAATTATTTTATGATAACTAACTCATAACTTTTTTCTCATAACTTTCCATTTTTTCATTATTGGATAAAAACTCTTGTATTTTAATTTTAAGTTTTAGGTTATTGTATGTATTAACGTAAAATGGATTAGTGATTGGAGTACTGAAGGCATAATGTATGTTAAGGGGCCTAATATGTATTTCAATCAATTTGAATAGAATCGTTCATCGTTATCGTTAGAATTATTCGATTGTAATCTTTAGTACCATTATGTATTTGGATGAAAAATTTATCGAAATTGTTTAAAAGTGCTGCCAGTGTTGAATTCAAATCTACGATGAAAATGACATATGTTTGATTCTTTAAATGTCAAATTCAAATTATTATGCGAAAAAAAAATTAAACAATAGTGTTATATTTGAAATTTTAAAGCTGAAAAAAAGTTAAAAGTTTTTCAGATAAATTGAAATTATTTTATGAAGTCATAGATACAATGATATCAGTAGACTTATATTTTTCAAGTTTTGATAGTGATGAAATTTTTGTTGGAGTACCTAAACCATTCGTGTCTTTAATATATTATTCTTTAATATTTTCTTTTGTACTGGGGTTTTTCATAAAACCCCCTTGGAAAATTGGTGGTGGTTTCTCATTATTTTCACTAACTTATCCATATTGAAGTTTATTTGTAACTTGCTTTTTAGCCCTAATTATTTCAATACAAAATATGTAGTTATTAAGAATAAAGTAAAATATTTGCATTTTAACTTTTAAATTGATTTTTTATTCTAAAAAAAAATTACAAATACAAAACAAAACACCAAGCGTCACTTTTATATTTAAACCGTTCAATTCAAAATTAAAATTATTTTTGCAAATTCTCTCTTTCGATATATCTTTCGCGGTAAAACTTTACATCGACAATTTTGATCGATTTTGTCGATAATTTCTGAACGATAATAATGACAATTTTGCATTTTCACATTTCGTTCGATCAAATCGTAATCGTTATCGAAATACATAATAGTCACCTAAGTATATTTAAATGTATTTTTCCACCAGTTTTGGATCAAAATTTGATAAAAACTATACAGAGTAGTTCGATCCGACCGAAAAATCCTTTAAATGATGATTCCTGAGAATGTTTAGTACTTTTCGCAAATCGTTTTCAAGTAATAGATATTAAATTTTGGTATGTGTAAAACGTTCACTATCTCAGAAAAATTCGTTTAATATTTTATATTTTATTTATTAATTTATTGTTTAGAAGCATGTACAACTTGCCGTTTCTTAGGTAAAATAATATCTAAAATTTATTAAGTTTTACTTACAATAATTGTTAAAATTGTGAAAATCGCTATAGGGTTTCAATACTGTCTGCTAAAGCTTGTAAGCTGTAAAGCTTGTGAACTGAGAGTATAATTTTGACATTTTTGACCATGATTTTGACGTTTTGTATTTGAAACGGCTAATTTATAGTTTTTGTGTTTAAAAAGGTTGTGTGAATTTAAAAAATGAATTTAAATAGTTTTTGGTAATAATATTTTAAGAATTGATGCAAAGTTCATCATGTTTTTGTTTACTTTATCAATTAATTATGCTTATAAATTCTTACTGAAACATTGTAGATTTTTTTTAAAAACATTTTGGATTATAATATATTTTAATTTTCTCGTTTCCACTGCATTTTTGATGTCACGGTATTATATAGGATATTTAGTATTCGACTATTTCCAACATCGTTCTAGTTTAAAAAAAAACACGTGTGAAGAACATATTACTCTAGCTTGCGTACCTACGCAGCTGTGATGGATATTTGTTAGACTTAATTTATTTAATCCGATTTTATTTAATTCTCTGCAACCCAGGTTAAATTTTAAAATGTATCCCATAGAATAAGGATAATTATTGTTTAAAAAATTGTTTTTTTCCTAAAATGCGCCAAGAAATCATTCGTTAAATGAATTTCAGATCGGACAAGGCCACACTGTATAGATTAAATATTATATTATATTTTAAATATTTTTAATGTTCTGGTCTGCTTGCATATAGTATGAACACATAATTTATTTGCATAAACAAAGCTTAGTGAACTTTTCATTTTGCAATTTGTTTGCTTCCGCAATTTGAATACAGAACTGCAAATACTTTCCAAAAGTGATTACTTGTAGTTAAACTTACTTGCATAGCTTGAAAGTATTTTATTATTGTTATTGTGGTTATTTTAGATTTGTTAACTAAACAAAATTACATTGAATTGAAAGAGTGATTCTCATATAGTGGAACATATTGGGATTATCATTCAAAATAAATTTTATGGTTAGTATACTGTTTTTTTTTTCCTACTATCTGACCAAGAAATTTTGATTGTCTCAAGCAAACATTTAAATATCATGAAGCTGTAAAATTAATTATTAAAGTTAAGATTAATTTTATTATTTTAGTACACCAAATGTCAAATTGATATTATTAAAAAAAAAATTAGCTATGTCTCAAAAAATCTATTGAGAGACTAAACCGTAATTTCGGAAAATTAAAATCAAACATCATGGTATAAAATACCAGAATCGTTAGAGTGACAAAACATTTTGTATATATACTATCGATGTATAATATATTGACATACACTCTTTAAAAACACTTTTCGGTTCAAATTGTCTGTACAAATATAACACTCTCACCTGTTGCATGCAAATAAATTTCATTTTCAACTGACCTTGGCAAATTACATTTCCAACTATTGAAATATTTTATCATTTGAAAAAAAAACAAAAAAAAAAAACTTCTTATTCTCTGCTTTCATCTCTTTCATTTTTTTTCTATTTTTTTTTTTTGTTTTTTTTTTGTTTTATCTTTAAAACACCGAGCAACATAAATTTATATAAAATAAATTAAAATAAAAAAAAAAAGAAAAAGAAAAATAGAAAATTTCTACATTCTGTATTCTATAAAATAAGAAAAATTATTGTATGAATAATAAACTAAATTGCGTGAGTATAAAAGATAATATTGACACATGGCTAACAAGATGAAAGCACTAAGAAGGTAAGAATTATAAATCTTCACCCAACTAGAAGCTAAACAAATTTAAAGGAAACAAAAAATAATGACAAAAAAATCCTTTTATCTTTACAACCCTAACAACAATTTCTGGTAATTTTATAATAATGTTGAATGTGCAGTATAACAGGTTGTGCCAAAAATAGTGGAAAATTGGAATGGAAAACTGAAGTTAACAATTAATTAAATAAAATCAATATGCAATTTTATTGGTCCCAAAGATATTTTCTAAGGTAGAAAATTATATTTTGGTGAATTCAACTTCAATTTTTGCTTTGAAATTTCTTAAATATTGAATAAAAAATAAAATAAATCAATAAAATTTATTTGTAATACTGAAAATGCTTAGTGTTAGATTTTGACATTTTTCATAAATTATTGGGTGGGTCTGAGAGCGACAGGGAAACATTTGATCGGTCACTGACCCAGATGCACAATTGTCGAGTTTTTATTCAAATGCTTACATTACCTCCACGTGGTGTCCCCTGGGAACTGTCTTACATAGCATCCGCTGGTAAAGGCCAAAATTGTAAGTGCGCCAAAATCCTCAAATTTTGAGGTTGGCGCAAGGCTGACTGACTCTTTTACCCGTAAAAATCCAATAGTTTTGAGAGACACAATTGAAGCCTCGGATACGATCGAAATCATTGGAAACAGACCCCGCAAACGTTTCAAGGACTCCGTTTTAAGAATTTGCAGTTGGAATGTAAGAACACTCTATCACTCTATCATCCAGCTGCATCTAACAAAATTTAAAATATTCTCTCGCAGTATAAAGCAGATATCACTGCGATACAGGAAATCCGATGGAAAGGATATGGCATGAACAAGCGATATATATTGCAGCTGTCACGAAAAACATTACATATTTGGATGCGTAGTGGGAAAACGGCTTAGAAGAAACGTCATTGATTTTACACCTGTTAATGAACGTCTATCTAAATTATTGGAATTAATTCAGCTGATTTTTAAGCAATTCTGAACGAGGTTAAATATTTTTGTTTTATAAGTCAAATTTCTACTTTTACTTTCAGACCTCCTTTTTTATATTATTGTTCTCAAACTTATTTTATCGTTACGGCATGTAATATTTAGGAATCCGTTTCAAAATATTTCTTGATTTTGCTAAAACTTTTCAGTGGTTGACACGTACGTTATCCTAACAAAAAATAACTGTTTATTAAAATCTCGCTTTTGTTAAAAATCCCGCTTTTTATTATATTTTAAATATTTTTTCTTCTTCCAAATATGCTTTTTTTTTATTTAGTTATTTTGAGGCTTTTAAGTAGCCCGATTTTGAAAGTCGGTATTTTAAAGTTCGGTATTTTGAAAGTCGTTAAATGTCAAGATTTTGGTAAGCGGTTTTTTTTTTCAACATGTCGTAACGCATTAATTTTAATTTCTACTCACTTAATTTTAAACATTATATTGCTATGTTACTTTTTAGATTATTTAGGGTCTGAGTATCCTACAGGTTTTTAACTGAGCATGTCATGTATTTTGGTACTACTCGAATCGAACGAATTTTATCTTTGAACGTGAAAGATGATGCTTGTTAATCCGTTAGATTATATATTTTCGTCATCTTACCGATTAGGCTATAGAGAGATGTCTACCGATAATTTTGTTTGCCATATATTGTGTGTCTTGTATATATATGTGTTAAAAATGATTTTATTTTGAAATTTTAACTATGAGCCCCTTTTAATTGGCCAACATACAAAACTAAACTTCAAATCAAATTCATTTCGTTTTTTGTTTCGTAATGTGTGATTTCTTATTCAAACTTGGCATCAGGTTTGAACTAAAATTTTTTACATTATCAGTCAATTCAGTTGATCAATAAATTTTTAATTATTTAAATGGTGACAATATACTCAAGGACTACGTTTGAATTCTTGTGTTTATTTGATTTTTTCGGAAAACTCATCGGGAAGTCTTTTTTAGTACAAGAGAAAAAAAAACCTTCATTTTATGTTTTAGCCTTTTTCAATTAAATTGCCCATAGAATTGAATTGATGTATATAGTGTATATATATTATTATTTTGTATCCCATTTGGAGAAGAGTGATGATGAGAAATCACGAGTCTTTGAAAACAATTTTTTAATTTTGTTATTGTAATTCTAATAAAACATATAAATTTTAATTTTACTACATTCTTTCATGAAATTGTGTTTCATGAAAATTCTAATCACCAGGAAGTGGCGGCATTTAAATTATTCTAGAATCTAAGGTAGCTAATTAATTAACGATTAATTATTATAGTATAGTAGGAATTTTCATGATTGTTTACAAAGTCCCTTTTTTCTTATATCATCAGTTTATACTATGTATGTATATATAATTGATTTAAGGGCATACATTGGGAGTACAATGAATGAAAAATTTCGATATACAATTTTTGACATTTCGTTTATAAAAAAAAAAAAAAATTAAAATCAAAAATATTTTTTTTTTATTTTACATTTCGCTTTTAGGAAGTAATAGAAGTCTTTCATAACAAATCTCATATTTTTGTAGAAAATTACAATTTTCACAATAGTTTAGAAGACATTTCGAAGGTAAGTTTTATTTTTGATATCCACAGATTTGTCACAAATACTGGCTTGCTTAAACACTAGGTATTCAATTCAAACTGACTTATTAAGCTGCAATTTACTGTATTGAAGTTACACTCTGTCTTCGCTGAAGTGTTATAAAATTAATAGAATTCAAATTTAAAGAATTAAAGTTAAAAAATATTTTTGCGTATAAACTTTAAAAAAATTAGTAATGGTCATATAAAAATAATTATGTGTATACTATTATTCTTAAGAATTATGATGTATGAATAGTAGAGTTCGAAAATTTTCGGAAATAGTGAAATTGTGAACTGCGAAATAGAAGAGTAGTAATTTTTTGATATTTTGTATCAGGAATGGTTATTCGCTATTAATTGTTTTTCAATACTAAACAGATAGGATAAATTCTTTAACTACGATCAGTACTTGAAAATACTAGTACTCCATTTTAAACACATTTTTAGGTTATATTTGACTAGATTATTTATATTTAGGTAGTGTAAAGTTGTTGCTTTGAGTTAAGTTTGCTGTCCCAGTATAATTTGAGTTTATCAAAATGATGGTGTATTATTAATTGGACAATAAGGACAATATTTATAAAATTTCATTTTAAATTTTTTTTCGTATGAACGAGAAATGGAGCTATTGATTTTCTTATAAAATCGTTAATTTAATTTCATACAAAAATTTTATATGGGATTGTGCTTCTGCATGTTATTTTTTCTATGATAAAACTTACTAACCACAATATTTTTTATTAAACACGAGTGGTTTCTGCTATATCGTGAGAAGTCTATTTCAATACGTAAATTACTGTTGTTTTTTTAAAACTTTAAATTTGGCTTCAACTTGAATTTTATAAATTATAAATTATAATTACTCAACAGGGGCCCCTAGTGTAGATTTAAATAAGCTTAAAATAGTAACACCTAATTTTATAAAACTAAATCAATACAAAACTATGGTGAATTTAATTTCAAAGGCATTTTTTTTTTAAATAACAATTTTAAATAATAAAGTTCGTTGGCAGTAATAGTCATAAATTTCCAGTATAACTAAAACATCAGTTTCGCCTATGATCTCTTCTGTTTTCATATGAGTTGACAGTATTTAATTATAATTTCACCAAATAAATCTGTAAGGACTTCATTATTTTAGTATTTTTTTTTTTTATAGAAATCTGTTTCAAAAATATTTGAATTCGAACTTGTATAAATATGTCCCATTATAGGCTGGTAATATTTTTCTTTCGTAATATCATATTTTATTGGTCAAACTGAACGCTAAAATTAATTTTTGTTTTTTTATAATTTTATAGATATGATTTGTTTTATTTTTATTAAATTTTATCATGTTTTCCAATTTAGATTTAAAAAGTTTTAGAATTTCCATTAGAATCATTTTTTGATATAATTACCTACATTCTTATAATCGTAGTAGAAGTATCTGGTTATTTAATCAAACACCTGTTCAATTTATATGTTGTAATCATCTGCAAAACATTGCTCATTGCTATTTTCTGATATAGATTTTCCTCCTATAAGAATGTTGTATTGGAGGATACAAATTCATTATAGGTACTATTTGGTAATTGGTTCAATAAAATTGAAATTATTTGCTCTAGAAAGTTTTAAATGTATTGATATGAAATAAAACAATTATGAAAACAATGGACGATTATTTACTTGTATATAGGTTTTTCACTTCTAATTCAAGTTTTTTTATTTCAAATTCAATTTTATTTATTTCAAATTCAATTTTTGTAAATATTTTTTTTTTTATTTTTAAATTTTTTAAAGAAAACAAACTAAATATAAAAACAAAAATATAATTTTTAAACCAACAACCTTTAAATAAGTCTTAGCAATTGAAGTCGTCTTGTTAATCTAAAACATGAATAACACTTCCTCCATAGAATCGAGTCCTTTGATCAGTCTCAATGGACAAAATTATCGACTAATAATATCCTCTGATGATAGCAGTGTAGAAATTACATCTAACTTGGTTGTACGTCGTATAGGATACCATAGGGAACCATACAGTAAAACTAGTTTAGACAAAAAGCAGATTCTAATAAAATGTTATGAAGAAGGCAAAACCCTAATTGAGTCAATCAATAAAAATACTGCCATGTCTATAATAAATCGTTACTGCTGCTCATATCATAGTACCAACTGTAAAAGGGTGACATGTTTCATTAACAGCAGCTATGAATTTACATGGAATAATATATAGTCAAATAATAGCAAACTCATCTGTTAATTCAAACATTTTTTATTACATTCCTTATGTAGAGATGTATTTTCAAAAATTTAAAAATAAAAATAACAAAATTTACAAAAATTTAATTTGAAATGAAAAAACTTTAATTAGACGTGAAAAACCTATATTTTATAAATTATTCGATAAATATTTAAATATGTAAATGATTTCTAAAAATTGACAAAAAATTTCCAAAAACACAAACATATTAACAAAAGGTTATAGAAGCAGGTTATAAAAAGTTATATTTTAGATGTAACTTTTACACATTTTATTGTGTCATCCACTTGTGTGGATCTCTGTATAGAGTGTATATAGACCGATTAGATTATCTTTAAGAACATATTGTAAATATTTTATGAAATTTATGATACCTCAGTACTTCAGTGGTGTCTTGTAATCAATTTGTCACAATATGTTCAACTTATATATTCAATTTTGATTGGTTTCAAATGATTTTGATTAGAGATTTAATAAATTGATTTTTATTACTTTTGTATTAAATATTTTTTTTTGATAAAAAAAAAGTAATTTTTAATTATTATTTTCTTCTCAATTATTTCAACAAAACACGAAATCGTTTAGAATAAATTCAAGCATACATTTTATATACCTCATTTTAAGTAATATGTACGTATGAAATAAAATTAGTTAGTCCGAATGTTACAACATACTTTAAGAACAATTTTTTTTCCTGTCGTCGGCTAAATTCGTGTTTCAATAATATGTAGTGGGGATTTGGGGGTGGCAGCTCCCTACAAAAACAAAATAGGTTAATATTTAAATTTTGTAACTTAATAACAACAAAACTAAACTTCCTCTAAAACTAAACTGTATCACTGTGTAAATCATTGATACGCAATGTTTAAAAATGAACCAAATTTGTAGCAACATATGCAACACTTTGCAAGATTAGAAAAATTCTAGCAAAAATTCAAAAAAAATTCAGATTTTAATAATAGCTAATTTGGTGTCACTCATGAAAAAAATAAAGAAAAATTTTAGTTGTTTTAAGCTGTTTGAAGATTTTTTAAGATTTATGTTTAAATTTTAATAAATAATTAAATTAAATTTCCGAATTTTATATTTTTTAAAATACTCTCGTTTTCTTAAATTATTTAAGTGATCGCGTTATAGAATACCAACATTTATTTAGTGCCATTTTTGACTACCTCAAAGGTGACTATCGCTTATCACAATAAAGGCACGTACCTATTTTCGTAACAAAATTTTATTACAAAAATAAAGCTGCAACCCCAGAATGCCACTAAATCTAATCTTCTTCAAACATTGCACAAAAAATTTATGTTTATAATGTATGTACATTTTTGTTAAATTAAAAAAAAAAAATTAAATTCATTAATTTTTGTATTGAAAGTTTGTTATTACTATTTATTAGAACTTTAAGTTGTAATAAATAATAATAAAAAATATTTTTTTTAATTTGAAGTGGTAATTATTTTCCTTGAATTCTTACAAAAATTTTTACGGTGGAATTTTAAATTAAAAGCAACGGTTTTTTTCCTGTACGTTTTTCAGTCGAATTTTTGTCCTTTTCTTAAAACCTTTTCTCCCCAATATGTTCCAGGTATCGAAATTTTGACCTTCTTAAGTTATTTATAAAAATTTTTGTAAAATAATCAAATAGATCTGAGTCCAGATCCTTACTACAGCAGGTGCTTTGTCGGAATCACCATGTAGAAGGCGCGAAGGTGCCGCAGGTCTCTAGTTGTATATAAACGTAGAAGTAAAAAAAAATCTTAGAATGAAATAGGGGTATTGATTACCTACTCGAAATTTGACTAGTTTTAACTGTAGGTATAGAAGTTTTTATTAATTCAAACAACATTTTAGACTCTAGCTGATATCCACAACATTTTAACATAATTTGTTTAATGATCTTTTCCTACGTTGAAAAAAAAAACTCTTTGTTGTTTCAACTGAACTTTTTTTTTAAATTGAAATCATCTGCGATGTTACATTTTGTTCAATTCGTTTCACTAAGTAAAGTACAATATACCCATTACTTTTTTTATTGTCTTCGTTTATATTATTTTATATATGTTTTTTTTCATCTATATACGATTCAAAGTCGAATTATCTCATCCAAGGTCGTAAACTGAAAATATAAAATTTTCATTTATACTTTTACTAAAAATAATTGCCAAAATTGATAAAGTAATTTTTTTTTTATCACAAAATCAAAATTTTCATGCAATTTTAAAGGTGTCTGCTAATAAAATTTTCATTTTCCAACCTGTTATTCTGCTGAATAGTTGCGAGAAAAAAAAAACAAAAATCAATATAAATTAATAATATACATTAATATTTAAAGAAAAAAAAAAAAAAAAAGTGTTTTTCATCAAGTGCACGTATATCTTAACATCTATTTTACAACATCCTAATTTCATTAATTTTAGCATTCAGATCGTTATACACATTCATCATCACATCACATCATTATGTGTATCTAGCCTAGTTACATATACAACACATGACATGCACCACAACACAGCCGAATATACCGAATGCATAATCTTTTATACTACCAACTACGATTATATAGTATTATACGTCTTGTAGAGTGCAATGAAAATGAAAATTTCAATTGAGAAAGAAAATAATAAAATAACAAAACAGGGTTCTGGTAATTGAAAAGAATAAAATAAAAAAAAAAACAAAACAATAACAAAAAAAAATGAAAAAATTATATGGTTCTTGAATTAAAAATTACTAAAGACTAGAAATTTTAGTTAAAAATTGCGCATAGATGTATATATACATACTGTATACCATATTCATAATACAACAAAGATCTAGAATTATAGAATATTTTATAAATTCTAATAATCGACTTCATGTTCCCGTCGAGTTTCACGTATTTATATTGTATTTTTATTACTTTTATTTTCTTTTTCTTTGCATGGGTGTAGGCAAACACGATAGATTACTCTACGTTTTCATCTATGTGCACATGTATAGTATGTGAACTTCTTGGATTTAATTTCTTATTTATTTATTTTTTTTTTTATTTTTTAGTTACTTTGTTACTAAAAAAAACAGAAATAACAAAAATTAAGAATTAGCAAAGACGATTGCGGTGTCATGGTTTTGATTTGAAGTTTGTTAACATTCTGGATATGCCATTTTGGATATGACTACAATCCCATGGAAAAATTTGTTTACAAAACAAACAAAAATTTTGTGATCTTTTTGTTTTATTCAGGTTAACTTGGTTTATTTATTTTCTTAAAAGTTGTCCAATAACTGTAAAATTATACTTTTAACAATAAGAGTAACCGTATTTTTAAAAAGTAACGGTGACGGATATTTTTTTTAATTTAATTGCCGATATTCTAATGAGCTATAATTAAATTAGAATTTAATACAAACATGTCAAAATTCTACACAATTTTAGATTTTTGTAGACGATTTGGAGCTTGGAGCATTTTTTATTTGCCGGCATACATGCTGTAGTTGAATTGATTGCATTTAAATATGTTTTTTTTTATAACATCGTCCGATTTTCTTCAAAAATATAATGTTAGAGTTGCTGCATCTAATACCCAGATCACAATAATGCACTTGTTAAAATTTAGGATTGAAGTAAGCCAACCGAATTGAGTTTAATATACCTTCAAAACGCAAAGCTGTTTAATTACGCAGAAACTTATGAAACTTTAAAGAACCTTATTTTTATTTTATTTTATTTATTTAAGAATTCTCAAATGAGCCCAATTGCTCGTACAGAAGAATTTTAAGCTATTCTAAGGATTAAATATGAGAATTTACAATGACTGGAAGACGTAAACATTCTCGGAAGTCGAGTAAAGCAAAATATATTCTGGAAAAACTATATTTTCGATATTGCAAAAAGGCATCGCCAAAAATGTTTGGATTTTATTAAACCGGTGCTATAATTTGCATTTATGGGCGGATATTACAAGGACTGTTTCAAGCTTCCTTAATAGAGAACATTAAGTTTTATCAATACTTGCTCAACTTCTTGATCATTGTCATATCTAAGAAGTACAAAATCTATATATGCTCGGTAGAATTAAAATCATTATTTTCACCTCTTAAACAGTTCCGTCGTTGACGAGCTCGAGAAGATGTAAATACCCATTCCTATACCGTATAAACATCAAAATGATTCAAGAATGGTTATGTAAACTTTTTCACAGCCGAAATATCTAGATTACATCATAAATTCAGAATGAACATTTACAACATAGATCAGCTCGGTGCGGAACGAATACCGACTTTTACAAATCTGGCTTTTTCAAAAACGCGTTTATTAAAATCTTACTCTTAATAAAAATCCCGCTTTTCTAAAAAAGGAAATCCCCCTTCAAGTGTATTTATACCAAGAATATTTATTTTAATTTATTGTAGGTATAGCCGAGGTTGAACCCAAAAAAGTCAATATCTACGTTTTGCAGAATATTTATTTTAATTTGTTGTATGTATAATCGTTGTTGGACCAAACATGGTGAAAAAAAAACTAGCGGAATTTTAAAATGTGGGCTTATATATATATATATATATATATATTACGAAATGTCTTAATTTCGCAATATATATGGCAATTGTGGTAGGCTTCATTAAACTGTACGGAATACTGCAACACATTGATTGCAAACTTCCAATAGTCAAAAATTGGAACAAATACCTTTAGACTGAAGTAATCTAGTTAATTCATTTATGCCAATTTATGCCATTATGCCTATTGCAATTTCCAAATACTGTGAAAGTAACAGAGGAAGATAGTCTGTGTAAAAGTCTACACTGTTATCTAGAATAGATACTTTTTACATTTTAAAATCTTTTCTTTCCTCTAATAGCTTCAGCTTACTTCTCCAATTAATAGAATTGATACTAATTTTCAAAGCACTGGATCACCCTGTACATTGTTATTATGTCAGTATTAATATGTCCATCTGGCTGATTATTTTTAATCTTTAATCTGTTTAATTTGATTGGCTAACTCAAAGTACTATCAGTTAACATTAATGTAAAATAATTTCGTGATAAAAATATCTGAAAGTTAGCAGTGCCAACTTCTACATATTCTTTATTATTATTTTTTTTTTTTTAAATTTCATTTTAAAAAATCGACACTACATATCTATAGCCTTTCTTTATATTTATAAGAAGAAAAAAATATAATTTTTGATTTTCCAATACCTATTAAAAATGTTTACCTTAGAAATCGTTAAAAAATAAAAAATAAAAATTTTTTTTATAACTTAATCATTTTTCAAAGATGAATTTCATATCTGATCAATTCACAGCATCACCAACCCATTATATTATTTTGTGTTGTGTGGATATTGAATTTAATTGAATTAAATTGAAAAAGGATACCCAATTTAATGAATTGTATTTAATCTTCTTTGAATATGAAATAAGGTGGTAACAGGTGGTAAACACAATTTAGAAAAAAAAAAAATTACATTATTGTAGAACATAAGAATATCACTGATCTTAACGGCATCACAGCGGTGGCAGTGAATGGTATTCAATTCGCTATATTGAGTAATTTTAAAGAAAAACCCAAGTTAAGGTTATTTTTAACAGAGTACAGGGAATTAATTTAGGTTATAAGTTATTTGTATCTGTCCTTTATTAAAGGATTAATACTATCGATATATCTTTAGATAAATAATAAATATTTAGATGAAAAATGTAGTGTTGATTTAAAAAAGAAAATAATTTATTTGATAATGTCAACTATTTCGTTTAATTAATTGGAATATAAAATTAATTGAAAAGGTATATTTATTATCTAAAAATCTGAATCAATACATTATTAGTGTTCTTAATCTTGAAGTTGAAATTTAAGATTTTTATTATACAAAACTGATCTTAATCTAGTTTATTAAATGTTATTTTAATTTAAAACAAAATGTGTCATATTATTTCTATGTAAATATAATTCTATTGAAAATATAACTAGAACACCCCTGTGCAATTGCACAAAAAAAATGTGTAGAGTAGATTACATTATTTGTCAATATCATTTGAAGTTGTTTTGTCAGTGTTATTTGTACCAAAAATTATCATTTTAACATTTCCTTAATATTGAATTTATCAAAAAGATTATAATTTATGTTAGGAAGAAAATATGGCCAAGCGCTAGGTACATTTATATCTTTACCACAAAAATATTAAAATTTTAGCAAGTTCTTAAGCCATGTTAAGCAAAAATATGCAAAACGGTGGTGAATACTTAAAACATTTAAAATAGTTACACCTTATAAACGACGGTTATTTCCGAGTAGAGCGACATCTATTCTAAAATAAATTTCAATCATGGACAATTTTTAAAAATGCTTCATAAAAATTCTGTCATTTTAAATAAACCCACAAGCTTATAGAAAAAAGTACAAAAACGTAAATACAAATAAAAATTGAAAACAAAAATCGGATCATACTCTTCTAATAAATGTTAGTTCATTTGATTCTGCTATTTAAAAAAAAAATATATACAGTAAGACACGGTTATAGTCATTCCAAAAATTTCAGTAATATTTGTGACTATAGGCGTAGTAAAAAAATTGCATCTTTATAAACAAAATTCAATAAACCGTATCAAATTTTAAGCTTTATTTAATTTATAAATAGTAATTCTGCTGTGTAATCACAAAATATACATATTTGTAATAAAGAATAGACAAAGACAATATATAAATCAGTTTTTTAATCAAATAATTCACTTTTGACTGATTTTTGTGTTTTATTGAATTGGTGTTATATTTTAATGTGACTATAAACGACATCGATCGTATGAAGTTTATTACCTTCTTTCAAAAAAATTATTGACTATAACAGAATTGTGACTAAAGTTTTTGACTATAAACGAATTAAAATACATAAAAAAATATTAAAAATGATGATGGCAGTAAAATTGTTGACTAAAAGCGAATTGTGCCTATAACCAGTAGTGACTATAACCGATTTATGCTGTAATTGATGTAAAATTGATAGAAATACCACTTGGTGTCCTTCGAGGATTCCCACCTATATACAGAAAATAAATAAGATTAATATAAATTGGTATCAATGA
Organism: Argyra leucocephala; assembly: GCA_963942445.1. Classification (NCBI taxonomy): domain Eukaryota; kingdom Metazoa; phylum Arthropoda; class Insecta; order Diptera; family Dolichopodidae; genus Argyra; species Argyra leucocephala. The sequence goes on from OZ012677.1 coordinate 28,975,457, forward strand.
TGATTTTATTATCCAGGATTTTTTAAATAAAGTTACTACTGTGAAATTGCAGAGGGGCCCACTGGTATCACTATAATGAATAATGAGCTTTTAATAATGAATTTAAGATGATTGTAAATGGAATGAAAATTATGGTTGTTCTACATTGTTTTTTTTTCATCATAAATCGCAGAATTAGAATTGTTAATATTATTGCTAAAGAAATTTAGATGGATTAAAATAAAAACTGTAAAGGTATTGATAAAATTCTTGCATGAACTTTTCTTCTTCAGACATTTCATATGTATTTTTTTGTATTTCATGTTCGGTGCGCGTTTTTAAACTCCAATTTAATTTTAAACTTCTAATTTAGTTTTTTCCTATACTTCATATTCCGCTTGAAAATTGTAATAATGGCTGCCAATCTTACAATTAACTTTTGATGTATCCTACACTCCTACACTCCTACACTCCAAATAGCTGATGTAGCTATTGTAGCCGTAAGTGAAACTCAAGTTAAATTCGATCATATTATTAAATAATATCAGTGGCTATGCTTTAATTTCACTTTTTATTCGTCACTGACTTGTCGCTTTATACGTACGTTGTAGCTTTCAACATCCTTCACGATATGAAAAGCTTTAACCCCATTTTTCATTATCTTTGGGAAAAACTCCGTGTTAAAACACTAACATTATGGTCATTGAGATTATTATGGTCATTGAGCAACTATCCGATATCAACAAAACTCTAGTAAAAAATCCAGAGTGTGTGATTGTTGTCGCAAGAGATTTTAATATTGATAATCAAAACTTACTCAAATATTTAAGTTACAATTCTCCGAAAGGCAAACAAATTGAACTATTTTCAAACCAACTTTACCAACTTGTTATGAACCCAACTAAAATTCATGACCAAGCCAATCAAAATGAGCACTTCTTGAATCCGTTCCTAACAACAAACAAAAAGAAATATATAACATTTTTGTTAGATCTCTAATTGAGGTTTCCGATCATTGTTTTGTTAAGACAAGTTTCTCCACAAGCTCATCGGCCGGTCAAAAAAATATTTCTAAGTCTGGAACTACGGCAGAGCAGACTGGGTAGGCCGGAATAATTTTTTGGGCCACTTCGAATGGTCGATGTTGCTTTCCGTCACAAAAATGTTGAATTTTCTGCAAATGCCATTAGTAAAATATGCAATATACAAATTTGCGAATAAAAATTTAAATAAAAAAAAAAGAATAAAACAAATTATTGGATAAATGACATTTGAGGGTTTATTTCAGTAAACTTAATTATATAATATTTAATATGGTTTTTAGTATTTTTATATGTTATATACGAGTATTCATTATACCTCGATATATTCAAGAGCTAGGTATAGTCTAACCAACAAACTAAAATGACGACTTGACGAGTTTATTTTGGAAATTGGTCACCCAATATTGAGTAACAATTAATTTATTTATATCAATGGTAATATACTATATATCTGTATAAAATAGAGTAGAATGGGGTAAAGTTGTAGACATCGTTAAGACACTCCGATCAGTAGAATCAACAGATGGTGGTGACTTTTCATTGTACAATGTGTCCTTTTCGACCCACTCTCTAGTAACTAATTATCAAAGAATTTCGAAAAAAAGAAATAATTTTCCAGGCTTACGGCAACCAGCCTACATATTTTGTGTTAATTTTGTAATAAATTGTCGACATGATGAAAAAATAAGTCCATACCCAAATATGTTGATGTCGTAGCTGGTAAATTGCGACGAATAATATTTCAATACATTTTTTGTTCACCGATTTATTGAGTAAAGAATAATTCGCAACAAATTGGTCTAATTGATACAAAACTGAATTTAAAATTGGATAAAAAATATATTATTTCAATTCAGATAAAATTTGTTATTCTTCAATTGTTTGTCAGTTTAATAAAAAAAATTATAAATTCATTGTGATACCAGTTCTTTTATATATTTATTTTTAGTTATTTCTTTTATCTTTATGTATCAATATTATTCTTAAAACTAGATTAAAATTTAATCTCACTTTATGATAAAAACAATTATTTTAAATACTAATAAAAAATGTTTGACTCGTGCTTTTTAATTTCTTATTAAAAAAAAATATGTATTTTTAAAAACCAGAATTATATTTTTGCAAAATAATTTGAAATTAAAAATAAAGAACATTAATGAAATTTGTTTGATTTAAAACAAAATATTTTCTAGAATACCGTAAAATTTAACTTGTTTTTAAAATTAGTTTTAAGAAATATAAAAATTATATTATTATCAGGTTGTGTATTACTTAATATAATTTAGTTATTAAAATATAAATAAATTTTTTTATTTAATAGGAAACGTGAATTATTTTTTATATTATTTTTAATATCATGTTTTACAACTACTGGAATTTACTTTTATTAAATCATAAATTAAAAAAAGCAAAATGAGAATTTTCATTAATATTAAAGGCCAAATTGTACCAAAAAGCTGCCAAGTATGATTTTCTTAAAAATTTTAACTGAATAAATTTAGGTTTTTGAAATTTATTGAAATCTTATATCGGGAGGCCGATAAGTGTCAAATGTACTGATATATAGATATAGTGGATATAGTCAGTGGATAAAGTGGTATATACATATCTTTCGGTGCATGAGTATTATTTTATCCCATACGCCAATTTTGGGTAAATTGATCTAACGATTGATCTAGAGGTTTTAAGGTTCGCTCTTTCTGAATTTCTGGTTCGTTTTTATCTATCTTATTTAGTTTATGAGATAATGACTATTTTTGTTGTCCCATATCCACCTATTGTACAAGTATATGACAAATTTTTATCACATAATTCAAAAAATGTAATTTTTATCCTATATGCCATTTATTTTGTTAGTATTATTTTCACCTACTTCCATTGCCCATGGATTCGGAATGAAATAATAACCAAAAAAAAGTTAATATTATTTTGTCCCGTACGCACAAGAAACTTGAATTATACGGATATGGAACAAAATAATATTGAATTTGCGTAAAATTATATTGCAGTCTATCAATTGAAAATTTAAGCTTAAACTTAAACAATAAAGTTCATACGAAATTTTGGTATGATAATTGATCAGTAGCATGTGAACTTTTAAAGTGAGAATATATTTTATGCATCGTGAAATTAAAATGTTGTCACTATCAACTAAAATTTGGAATTTCCTAAGATGGTAAAATATTTTATTTTTGTTAATAGGATATCAACTACGAAACCAAATCTCATAAAATGCACATTAAGTAAATAAAAGCAAATGCATATTACTTTTGAGATAATGCGCATTTGATACGTTTTGGACTATGCAGAGACTTTATTTATGAAACATTATTTCCTTAAAAAAAGTACCTATATTAGAAAATTGGAAAAAAATTTCAAAGGAAAAGGCATCGGATTTAAGAGATATCTTACCATATCTCCAAGAAAATGACAAGCAGTATGTAAAAGATCTATGTAATATTTAGGTAATATTATACTTTTATGCTAAAAAAAGACTAAACAATTATAATTAATGTATTTTTTTATAAATAACAATAATTTTTTTAAATAAAATTATATGAACATTAATGTAACTATATTAATACTAGGGGTCCCTGTTGAGTAAGTAATTAAAATTCAAGTTGAAGGCAAATTTAAAGTTTTGAAAAGAACAGTAATTAACGTATTGACTGACATAGACTCACGATAAGGCACAAACCACCCATGTTTAATAAAAAGTTTTGAGGTTAGTAAGTTTTATTTTGTACACATAAACACACTTCTCTCATATACTGCACTGATTCGTTTCTGATATATTCCTTATAGTCAGCGGCATTTAATGGATAAAATTACTCAAAATAAAATATTTTTGTAATTAAAGATATGTATACATTATATATGATCAAATGTGTACATTATATGTGATTATATGTGCATAGGTTAATTTTTCGTTTTTTATTTTAATAAAAACTCACCTCACATATGCATAATGTATTTGGTGAATAATAAAACCATTATGATTAAAAAAAATTTCAACTGTGCGCGCATTCATTATTGTTGTTAATACAACTTATTTATATATTAAGAGTTCATTAGGGAGAAGCAAGATAAAATTAAAAGGTGTCTACTGCGCAGGTCCTTAAATTATGAGTCTATTATAATTATAGATTTATGCAAAAATGTACTAAATATTTTCTAATAATTTAAAGTTATTATTTAACATGCTATGTATGAAAAAAGCGTTAAGTTTGTTTTATTTTTATTCACTGTATGTTAGGAAGAAAATGTGCTATATTTTATTTAATTTATGAAAAAAAAAACGATTAGATTTAGATTATTTTACTTATTTCCCCTTCTATTTTATTTAAAAATCAAATGTAAAAATTTAAATATTATTAATATGCTATGAAAAAGTTATTTTTATTTAATGTATTTATTAAGAAAGAAAATCCGTAATTTTATTTACTTAATATGAAAAAAAACCTGTTAGATTAAGGCAACTTCACAAATAACTTTAAATTAATTTTAAAACTGAAAAACTTATATTTTACTTCTTGAAGAAAAATTTTACAATTTCTATTTTTTATTATTTTTTTTACTACCATTTTAATTGTTCATTATATTTTATTTAATAAATTTTTCCGACTTGTTTCGATTTATTCATTAATCATTATCAAAAAGCTATATTAAAAATCCCTATAAAATTACTTTATTCCATATCACCATTAATTTAAAAAAATAAGTTTTTAGTTTTTATATTGTTAGATATTCAAACAACTGTGTACCATTCCATACATCAGGAACAAATAAGAAAAACTATGTATGAGGGGGTTTAAAGTTAATAATTTACTTTCAATAATTAAAATGACTATACATTTTTTTAAAATATCCTAATTATCTTCAAAATTTAAATTTAAGTCCAAAATTGTTCAATTTAAATTAACAATGTGAAAAATTTATATATTTTTCGCCTGGTTTTTTAGTGTTTTTAACCTAAACATTCAAAATTGATTTACTCAAAATGTACTAAATGGCATATGGGATTAGATAATTCTCATGCGACGATATATTAAATTAAATGTAAATATCATGTGAATATAAGTTTTCGAAGTAAAACTACCAGTCATTATAAAATTACAATGGCATAACTTATGAAATTTCATTCAAGTCAACCTTCATGTTTAATACGTATTTATTTAGTAACTCGTAAATTAACAGAAACTAGACCCATATTGATAGTCTCATGACAAATTATCTTAATTTCAAAATTTAGCTTCAAAATCAAAGTTTATAAAATACTTTTGACACTTTAATGTGTAATATATTTTCTTTTGTCTTAAAAGAAATTTAATGCAAGTGCCTTTTTTGAAACTGAATAAAAGAATGATATTTAATTAAAATTATTAAAAAATTATAAACATTATATATAGACAAAATATTCAAAATTTTGTACGTAAAATGTAAAAATTACAAACTACTATTGTAAATTTTGAAAAAATAAATAAATAAATAAAGTATAAAAAAAATATTAACAGGGTGATTTAGAAAATTTCGTATTTCCATTTTCAAATATATTGTTACGTCCATACTATCTACTCCAGTTATCATCTCTATCCAACTAATCCCTCAACTTAGTTCTGATGATTACCCTTTTCCATTCCAATATTCCATTCATTCAAGTATCATATTTCGAACGTATGCGAATGCATTAAAACTGTTTCGAAATATTATGACGTGGACAATGAAGAAAGGTCAATAGATTTAAATTAAATTAATTTTAAAATTTTATAATAATGGAATTATCAAATTTCATAATTTTGTAACAATTAGTTTTAAGGAAAATTTTTTTAGAAAAGAAAACTATTTTGACAGTCCATGTTTGAATAAATAAGAATAAAGAACAACTTGTCTTTCATTTTATTTTTGTTCAAAATAATAACGGTATTTGTTCCCGAAAAACGTCATTATATGTTGAATATTGCATATAATTTAACATTTTCATACAAAAATATCAATTTGGCATTTTATAACCTAAATCTGTCATCGCTATTTATTGTAGTTGGCTGTAGATTATATTGTGTTCTTAAATAAAATGTAATGAAGATTTTAATTAAAAGTTTAAAATATTTGTTTAAGTAAAGTAAGGTATTATGTATCAAATTTATTTAAATTTTCAAATAATCACCGGAAATATGTAAAGCAAATATTCAATTTCGAAGAAGTGAATTATATCATTAAGTTTCTAAAATAAAAGTTAATACTAATTAGAATATTTATATGTATGTATACATTTTTACGAGTACAATTATTAAGTATTTGATATACAGTCAAAATCGGTTATAGCGACATAAAGTTTATTACGACCAATTTTAAAAGTCCCGGTATTAAGTTCATATAATTTTAAACAAACTCATATCGGAATTAACGACATCACTTACAACGACATATTGTTTATAACGACTTATTTTTCTTTACAAAAAGAAAAAGTTATCGGTTATAACGTCGAAAAGTAAAAAAGAATAAAGAAAATACCATACATTTATTACAATTAACTACAAAAAAAAGCATCAGACGATTGACCCGTTACTTTTAATCGCCTGATTGTCGTCTGGCTATGGTGTTTGATATTTCTAAAATTTTTATTTATGTATGTATGTAACATACATAAGGTCAGTTACTTTAAAACAATCAACAAGTTAAGTGCATAATATTTACTTTTAATATGAATAAAAGACATAGAATATTTAGCTTCGCAGAAAAAGCTCATATTGTGTGGCGACTGGAATCCTGTAAATAAAAAAATTGTACACAAAATCGTTTTATTTTTTTTAATGTGAATTTAATACTTTAGGAGAATCAAATAAAGTAATAGCCGAAGTACTAGGAGTTTCGCATTCAACGATTTCGACAATTTTTAACAATGAGGCGAAATTTGAAAATGTTCTTAATGATGCAAATTTAAATCGCATAAAAATTTGCCTAAGTAAGCATGAGTCTGTAGAAAAAGCTTTCCTGGTTCAAATAGTCTAAACATATTCCCATTAACGGCCCCATATTACACGCCAAAGCAGATGATTTGCAAGCTCAACTTAATGGGGAAAGAAAATGTCACTTGTTCAGCGGCATGGATACACCACATAATGACATCGTAGCATCCACAGTATGTGGTGAAGCCAAAAGTGTTCCTAGTGACGCCGTTGCAAAATGGTTAGAAACTGTATGACCCTAAATTCGTCAACGATATTCTTACGATGAACTTTTCAGTATAGACGAAACAGATCTATTTTATAGAATGGTGCCTACTAAAACATTGAAATTTAAAGGAGAAAAATGTGTGGGCGGAAAAATGTCTAAAGAGAGAATTACTTTTCTGGTTGGTGCAAATATGACAGCTGTTTTAAAAACGTGAAAATTTTACCAGTATTGTATGAAAGCAATTCAAAAGCGTGGATGGTATCATACATTTTTGAAAAATACTTAAGAAATTGGGACAAAGAATTAGAAAATAAATATTTATAAGTTTACTTTTTACTTAAAAACTATGAAACAAAGATTTTAATAAATAAATAAATAATGCTCCTTTTCATTTATAATAAAAAAAAATTGATATTGTTTATAAAGACCTGTCGGATATAACGACCAAATTTGGTGGTCCGCTCAATGTCGTTATAACCGATATCGACTGTATTTTGAAATTAACGAACTAAATAACAGGAAATTTTTAATTTTTTAGATGTCGATCAAAACTGAAAACTATATGATTACAAATTGAAAACTAGACTAAACCATATAAACCTTTTAATGTAAAATGTTTAATATTTTAGAAAATTTATTATCTTAATTGAAAAATATACATATCAAAATCACCCTGTACATACACTTTCTACATAAAATATGTACACATGAGTATGAGTATGAGTATTTCTCGGTAATTATACTTTCAAATACTTATTAAGAAGCATGGGAAATATTTACAGTTTATTGGACGTATTTCAGTTTTTAATATATTATTTAATAAATCAGTTTTTAATATATTATTTACTGTAACTTCTTAATACCAAAATAGACACTTTCTAAAACCTCGACATGCAGTTGTGTTAAATTGTTAGTTTGTGTTAAATTTTAAAGTCTTGTACAGAAACTTTGCGGAACTATTACCAAATTAAATTACTAAATAACATAAATTAAAAAACTAAAATTAAAATAAAATTAAACTTTTTAATATTATGTTAATAAATTAAAATTTCACAAAATTTAGGTAATAAGATCATTTCAGTAATTCAAATAAATCAATTGTCGATTTAATATTTAAACAAAAAAAACATAACACAGAAAATTTGAATAATTTGATAAATTCATCACAACATTGTAGTTTTGACATTTAATTTAATTTTCATTTAAAATTTATTATTCCGATAGCAGGCTACACTTAAAAGTTTATAATAAAAAAACTTTTTATTATAATAACAAAAAAAAAAAATAAAATGCATCGTTTTGCATTTGATTTTTCAAAAAAAATATATTAACATTAAATTAAATGACAACTGTGACAGCTCATTATATCCAACACATGTTTTTTAGTTCAACAAGTTTCCACAACACAGAAGTACATAGTAATAGTAGAGTAGTAGTAAAATATTTCGTCGATAACAATCATGATTATAATAATGTTAAAAAAGTAATTGAATAATATTTTAAATTCATTTTTTTTTTTTTGTTTTTTTAACTTTTCTTATTTAATCCGTTAGATTAGTATGACGATTTTATTTAAATTTTTGATTTCAAAAACCATTTTAACCTTCTTATAATTTGATATGTAGAATTGAAGTGTACATATTTTGTTATCCGTTTGTCAATCACTTGTGTTAGTTTCGTTTTTTTTTTGTTTTTTATTTTTTTTAATATAATAAAAAGTAAAATTATAACCTTCACATAAATATTAACAAAGGAAATTGAAACGATTGTTACTGTTATACAGTTTTAATTTTCAAAGTAGAAAGAAAGCATTTGACAGTGCTTGATATAAAATTGATGTAAGACAGAGATAAAAAAGTAAGAGAAAGAGAGTGATATAGTAGTGCTAAAGTGGAGTCAAGTTATTATAAAAATAAAGAAATATTTGAATTTTTTTTATGATATCGTTTAAATTACTACAAAACAGATGCATGGAACATTTTTGATTATTTGTACAATCCATGAGCTTTATTATACTTGTATAAGACGATCAAAATCAAATTATTGTATAGGTATAATTTAGTATAATTGGCTTTGTAATAAAATTGGTAGGTAACCACTTTTTTAACAAATACGAAATTATGATAACATCCTGGGAAAAGCTGAGGTCCTCTTTACTCTAGCTTAACTTGTACATGTCTTAGATATATAACTACAGTGATGTAATCTACATCCTATGTAGTTAGTTAGTTAGTTTAAAATTGGATAATAGCTTCAGAAATTTGTCAATACTAGACCCTTCATCACATTACAACAATTACAATGCAAGAACTGAACCATTACCTATTTTTCAAGTAGACCCAGCTTAGCTGTGACGAATCTAAGGTATTGTTACTGATTTCTTTCAATTAAGTTAAGTTTTTGATATAGAGTTCTATGTAGAAGCGATATCTTCAGATCAATTGTCCTCCCCTGTTTATTAGCTTAGAATTAATGAAAGCTAAAAATCGAGAATTATATTATTTTACCTATTATCCGGTATCTGTTTATTGTGTATGTCTCTAACTTTGTATCAAAGTAATATTTTGGGCAGTTTGCTTTCTTGTATATTACCTAAAGTCAGTCTTTTACCAAAGCATGTACAATTTTAGCAAATCAAGAATTCTGAAATAAATTGATATGAATATCAATATGTGTATAACGGTTCAACCCCAATCAAATGGTCTTAACGGGAGCGTGTCAAATGCCTGTATTTCATTTGCCTGTAGTATAATTTGCCTGTACTTTTATTTGCCTGTATTTTCATTTACAGCCTGTATTTCATTTGCCTGCTTTTAATTTTTTTCTCAAAATTATTTTATTTTTAAAGTCGGGACGTTTATTGAAACCCTTTTTTTGCCGACAAAAAATAAACGCAAACGGCAAGGTTTTAGTATTTTAAAAATGAAAAAATGTTTAGCAAAAAACAATATACAAATTATAGCTTGTAATAATTCATGGGACCCCGGGTCTATTGTTGGCATCGTACTAAAGAATAGTTATCACAACTGTACAGTACTAAAGAATAGTTAAAAAAAAAAAAAATCGAGGGCTTGGTAAGACGGGATCCAGCCCCATTTTTGCTGGAGGTGGCTCAATTTCTTGGATTTGGCACTTTCGTCAAGTCAGCAACTAGAAGATGTAGTTCTGGTATTCGTTGATTGATAAAGACTTGCTACATGAAATTTTTATTATGAATATTTATCATTACCAGTCAAATGAAGAGGAGGCAAATGAAATGCAGGCATATGATAGTAACCTGGCCTTAACCTACCAGTGGTCAAAAATCATATAAAAATATTTACCTATTGTATATTTTATATACTATTACTTTCTATTATATTCCATTATAATTTTATTTATTATTCTTTATACTACACTTCTTTTTTCTATCTTTAATTGGCCTTAACTTTGCGAACGCAGTTAGGATGCTCATTCCGTTATTGTTTCCCGAAATAAAAAAAAAATAACTGCTAATACTATAACTGTAAAAATGTATTGTACATTTTATCTATTTAAATTTCTAAATAATCATGGCCCCCCAAATGAAATATTACAGTTTACGAACCCTGCAATATAAATTTGTTTTTCAAATATTACCTACACTACATAATATATACAGTAAATCAGTAAGTTAAGCCAACCAGTCAGTAAAATAAATAAAATAAGTAAATATTTAATGGTAACCTTTATAGATATGCATTAATTTAAGAATTTATAGAAATTAAGTAAATTATATCAAACCTACCAAATGAGTTGTCCTAGATTTAAAAGAAAAAAAAGAAAAATATAAAAAATAATAACAAAATAATAAAAATATTCAATTGTAAATGAAACTGATTAACAATGTTGTTTTCTTTTGACAAACTTTTTATAAAATAACAATATAACTTAATTTGCATTGGACACATTCAATATCCATACACACACAAACATTATTACGTTTTATAAACGACCATCAATTTATCTTTACGATTCTGTTTAATAATAAAATTAAATCTAGTTACTGACAGAACTATACAGACATTTTTTTTTTTTAAAGTAAGTAGTTAAAAAAATAAAAAAGAATAATAATGATAAATAAAAAGCAGTAAGCAAACAAAATTAATAACAATATTAAACAAAGTTATCCAAATAAAAATAAAAAAAAAAACGAAAAACGAAACAAAAAAAAATTAATGTAACAAAATTAAAATAGCATGCTTTAATATAATGTACTTAGCTAGAGTATGTATGTTTAGAATTTAAAATTACGTGAAATCATAAACATTAAAAATGGTATTTAAAGAATTCATAATAATAACAATGTAATAAAATTAAATGTTTTCGTTTTTTTTTTTTTTTTTGTATTCAAAATGACCCACTGAACTACTGCACAAGAGAATCGAATGGGTAATGTTGAATAAAAAATTGAACGATACATGATGATTTCATTAACACAATTTGTATATCAGCTGTGAAATGTGAACTTTGGCTTGAAGAACGTGTGAATTTAAATAAAAATTTATTTTAATTTCTTGTCTCGATTCATGTTTCCGTAGATTTTATACTTAGTTAATTTAAAGTGAGATTACATCACTGCCATAACATTATATAGGGCCAGTATAGATCACCTACAAAACAAATTGGTTCGCATTATAGGAGTAAGTCAGTAGCCATGATAAATTAAATATCTAAGCTAGGTATTATTTTTTTAGATTCTGTACATATATTAAACTAATTTGATTTTTCACACATTTTGAATGTGACTCTCATCAGGTACGGACAATCAATATGATTCTGTATCAAGACTCTTATAAATCCGACAATAGTCATTACGCAGAAGTTCCAGTACTAGTATTTAGTTTTAAATATTTGGTCAGTCAAAAGTACAGTTCTAAAATATTCAATTATTTTTGAGCACTAGGTTCAGGTTCTTTTGGGAGTATAGGTTGGCTTGGGTAATATATCTGAGTTGCTTATTTCGAATATTTATGTTATATAAAATATTTAAATATAACGGGTGTTTTTTTTAGAGTGATAGAACTTTAAATTGAAATAAAACACATTTAAATTAAGATTGAAGACACATTTTAAAAATTAGCTCTGAGGAACCGCATTCGATCAGACCAATTTTGGACCAATTTTTCGAGTAATTGAAGCCTTATTTCATCAATATCACGGGTTATGTTGGCTTCCAAAGCATCTATTGTTTCTGGTTTATTAGCATAAACCAATGACTTCACATAAGCCCAAAGAAAATAATCCAGTGGTGTTATGTCGCATGATCTTGTAGGCCAATTAATTCGACCATTTCTCGAAATAATGTTACCATCAAATCTTTCTTTCAATAAATGGTGTAGGTATGAGGTGTAGGACCATCTTGTTGAAACACTTCCGGGTCGATACCATTCAAATTTCGAAACAGAAAATCATTGATCATTGGTCTGTAACGAGCACCATTCACTGTAACATTTGCTCCAGCAACGTTTTTAAAGAAATATGGACCAATGATACGTCCAGCGTGTAAACCACACCATACGGTTCATTTTTCATGATGCAATAAAACCTGCATAATTTCTTGAGGATTGTTTTCGCTCCATATATGGCAATTTTGCTTGTTTACGTAGCCGTTCAACCAAAAATGAACTTCATCACTAAACACAATTGTTCGATAAAAAATTGGATCAACTTGAAGCTGTTGTAGGGCCCAATCAGCAAACAAAAGACGCTTATAATGGTCAAGTGGTTTTAGTTCTTGAACCAGTTGAATCTTATATGGGTGTAGATCAAGATATTTACGTAAAATTTTCCATGTGATGGTTGCACATAGTCCAACTTGTTGTGAACGTCGACGAATGGACAAATTTGGATCTTCATCAATACTAGCTCTTACAACACCGATATTTTCTTCTGTACGAATAGTTCTTTGTCTTGTTGTTGTTGTTGCATCGAGTGGAGAAAATGTTGTCCGAAATCTGTCGATAGTTCGACGAATAATCTGCTTTGATGGACGATTATGTAAATCATAAATTTCACGAAGTGATCCATAAGTTTGGCGAATAGAACACTGATTTTGAAAATAAATTTCAACAATTTGTAAACGTTGTTGCGGTGTGAGTCTTTCCATGATAATTTGTTAATGCTTACTGAACAGAAATGTGAAAACAACATGGTTTCTATCTTCTGTCAAATTACAGTTATCCCTATCGACAGTTATATCATTCTAAAAAAAACACCCCTTATGAGTCTTATATTTACGGATATGAGTGTGATTAAGTGATATTTACAGAATAATATATCTGTTAATATAATTTTGATGAGTTAAGTTGGTTATACAGGTAGTTGACATGGTGGGCTTTGTGATTGAGAAGGTTGATCAGATCTCCCATTAGAAATAGCTATTAGATAGATTACCTACACAACATTTTTTATTGTGATGATAAGTTTAAAGGGGGGTTACCTTTTTTTCATTAAAGTATAGTAGAGTAACAAGATAATACTAACTGTTTGAACCCAATATTATATTATATTATATTGAGTTTAGTAGTTATATTGCTGATGGGATTCAATAACTGAAATTTAAGTATGGTGGCCTGAAAATATAGTTTGTGCTATCGGGTATAAATTTATTAGGTAATTTTCCATGCTGAGTACTATATTACAAATTTTTGTTTTCAACTATAATTGTTAGGCCCCTATTACACATCAATCAATGACCAATCAATGGTCAATATATTGACCGTTGATTGATGAGAAATGGTTGATGGTGGTTCTATTGTAATCCATCATGCTGTCAAAATTCCCATCAATATTGCTGTCAAAATCAGCGAAAGTAAAAAAATGGTTTTTTGGGAATGTTCAGAGAAGGTTATAATATTTATTTGTAATATAGTTCTAAAAAGAATTTGCAAAAAAATAATTTATGGTTTTTTATACACAACATTTACTTTAAAAATTCAATTTAAATTGAAGATAAAAACATTCCTCCAGAAATTATATTTTCAATATTCATATATGTTTCGAAATTATCAATATATTCAGAACACTTCCACAATATATTCTTGCAAAATGTCAAAATTTGGATAAAAAGATTGATGAGTGCATGATTGATGTGTAATCGGTCATCATTCTTTTTATCAATATATTGTCAATATATTGACGTAAAAAGTGATGAAAACAATGATGTGTATGTATAAATTTGTTCATGTACAAAAAAAATTCACAATATTTTATGAAATTTTTTCAAATTTTCCGAAAAACTTTATATTAAAAAATTATAACAACAATCTTTTGACTTGTTTAAAACCACAACAACAATTTTATGAATGTGAACGAACAAAATAAATGCTTCTGACAATACTGCCTTATTTTGATTTTGAACAAAATTTGTTACTACTTCTTTTCCAACATTAACAGTTGTAGTTGTCTATGAATTTAGTAAAAATTAAAAATGGATTTTCAAACAATTGGAAAATCATAAAATTGAATATTTTGAAAATGCAATTAAGAAAGTTGAAAGTTACCGTTTTTTAAATTCAAATTTGAAAACCTGATTTATGCATATTTAGTGAAAAAAACTGAAAACCTTTTCGACTGAAAATGCAATTTAAATATTGACGTCAGTTGAGATATTATTGATGAATGAATCTATAATATTTATATTCAGAAATTTTCATTATTTTGATCTCCTGTGTCAAATCAATAATAATAGTAACCAATAATGATAATAATAATAATAGTAGAAAACAGGTGGGTCGATGATATTATAGTAAATTTGTTTAAATTTTCTATTTAAATCATATTAAATCGCTTCGAACATTATTTTGGTGGTCATTTATTGGACTTTTGATCATTTCTTAAATTCAAGATTATCTATTGAAAACAAAAGAAAATCAGAATAATAAAATAAAAAACAAAAAAAAAATATTAATTTTTATTTTTCTTGCGTGGGAAATTTAGTATAAAATGGTGATTATAAAAATTTACTGGCAATGCTAAATTTTATGTTCAGATGTTGTTGTTGTCATATTTTTTTTTTTTTATAATTGCATTTGTTTGAATTTATTTAAATAGTTAAAAATGGAAAATTCGTATATTTATTTATATAAAATATATTTTTAAAATTTTCATTGTATTCAATACACACATACATATACAGATAATATGCAATAAGCATTATTTTTTAATACTATCCATCCGCAAATTGTATTTACTAAAATCTGAAATAAAGAGGAATTATTTTTCTTTTAACAAAAAAAAAAAACAAAAATAAAATGAAATAAAATGAGATGGGGATTCACAATTTGTCATAAGTAAGTAAAAGAGAAAGAAAAAGAAAATAACGTGAGGGTTAAAAGTCGTGTGATTTTTAAAAACTGTAAGTCATAAACTACTTTCACTTCTACACAGTATATTATAGAATTTATTAATAAGATTTGACACTTTATTAAAAAAAATTTATTAATAAGGTTTGACACTTTATTAAAGACACATTTCTAATGGGTATTATTGTTGTTGTTGATGTTTTTGTTTTTGTTTTTGTATTCTTTTATACAATAAAGTTAGTTTTGAAAAAAGTTAGTTGATCTGTCCAACTATTATTTAAATATATTGGCTATTAAAAGATTTGTAAGAGATTTTATTAGATTGCAGTATAGAAGTAATGCTTATTTAAATAAAATGTGACGTCACACAGTCAACTGTTTAGTAGATGCTTTGTTTTTATTCAACATAAAAATTATTTTAATAATCCGATTATAATGTTTTTATTGTTAAATTAATGTGATTCTATAAATATGAGATTAAAAAAATATAAGAAAAGATAATTCATCAACATTATCTGTGAATCGAAAATATACTTGGTATTCTTTGATAAAATTAGTTTTTCGTCGAATTACCGGTTTTTGTGTCTGAGATATTTTGTGATTATAATTATATAAGTTTTACGAGCCGAATAAATGTAATTAAAACATCGTAGAGCGGTAATAATAAATTTTGTGTTTTTTCGTACCAATTTCATAAGCTATTTTTGTTTTGGTGCAATAACTTCATAACAAATAAAGGGCAAAATTTTCCGCATTTTATTTTCTTCATTAAAAAACTGTAAAGAAAATCGAGTTTTTTGTCAAATGTAAAGAAAATCGAAAATGTTTTATAAAAGAAAATATTCGAATAGAAATCGTTAAAAGAACTAATTTTCGTTGGAGAGATGAAATATATCCGATCCGATAATAGCTTTAAGGCCACATTAGACGACGAAAATGTTCGCGCCAATGCAAAATGTTCGTAATGAAATATCAAAACAATTTTGGTTTTATTTTTTGAAACACTATACACGCTATACGAGCTAATGTATTTGATGAAAACAATGCTAGCGTGGCAGGTTCCTGTGTCTATTGTGCGTTGAAATGTGTAATTCCATATTATTCGAAATAATGCTTCAGCTAAGACTCAAGTATCTTTAATGTGATATTGAGTGTTTTTTAAGAGCTATAGCACATATATGTAAGTAAGTCAAAAAGAAATAGGGTCTAACAACTTTGCCAAAATAATTGACCTAGTATTTTGTTTTTACCTATAACTGATATTGAAAATATTTTGTGTCTCATATTGTGTCTCTCCCATATTTAAAACACAAGTTAATTATTTTTGTATTATGAGCTAAAAAATAAATTTATTATATTGAAATATTGATTGCCAATAATATTCTTTTGTTCCGAAATTCTCGTCAGAAATTTTCATCAGAATCCAGGTTGTCATTTTGCTTAAGAAGTTGTTGACCATTTGTTAATGTACTCGTCTAAAAAAATGTTGTATTTTTAACCTGTTAAAAAAATTATTTACATACTTTTGATTTTATTTCGGTATAGTTCCGAAAAACTACTCAGGGATGGTTTTCACCAAATATAATAAAAACAATCTTTTGAAAATATAATAAGCTCCGGCCGTGCATATAGGTGTAATTGTCATTAAATTTTAAAATGTTGTTATGGAAAATTTACAGTACAGTTCATTTAAATATTACAGTTCATTTATTAGCTTTCATCATCATCATTATCAATGTCCTGCAACCCCATCCATGGGGCTTTATTACCTTCTATTATTATTTATTACAATTATTAGCTTTATTATATTCTATTTACAGTTTAATAATAAAAGTCATTATTAGAGTTAAATTTTGATTCTCTAAATTCGAAAATGAGATAAAAGTTTAACCAGCTGAACAAGTTCCATAGAAGTTAATTAATATCGTTTTTCTATGAAAAAGTTGTTGGGATCTTTAAGAACTTATGTTTTTTTGTTTATCATATGTGTGTATTGTAACAAAAAAACAAAAAAAAAATGATATCATAAGAATGATATACGAAAATTATTCTTCACAACTGATGGAGAAAGCATAAATAATTCACTATCATTCCGACTATTAACAAAATTCTCAGATAAATGATGAAAAATGTCATCTGAGATAACATTAAATTTCTCATAACATGTGACAAAAATATCTTAAATATTTGTACCGTACATCTTAAGGTCGTTCTCTACCTTAATAGAAATCCTAAATTTTTTTTTCGTTTAGAATCTACCTCTATACTACAATTTTGTGTCATTGCACAACTTCCATATTTTTAATATTCTAATATTTCACCTTGTTATTCCATTGGATTTGATTTATCTTAAATGATATAGTTGAATATATGCGATGCAGTTGGATAACATAAATGAGGTTTGAGTTTATGCAGCACATATAGAATAATATTTGACATCAATTTGGATGAAGGTTGGACATCAACCAGCCAGTCATTTCGATTTCATTTGTTTGATCGGATACACTTATATATACTAAGTAAATTGATTCATATCATAATCGGTCCTATAACAATAGACAAAATGATGATGGATTGAATTGAACTAAAATAGCATTGTTTTCCCTATACCGAAATTTTTGGAAAAGAATATATAGAAAAAAAATGTTATATTTTAGTTCAATAGAAGTGCAGGGAACTGTCGATATCATTTTGTTTATTGTTATAGAACTGTTTATGATATAAATCAATTTACTTAGTATACACATAAATGTATCCGATCAAATAAATGCGATTAAAACGACTGGCTAAATATTATAAATGGAATATTAAATAGGTAATAGCTTTTCTGATACGATGAAAATTGATAAACACTATTAGATTCTGTTACAGGTTTCTTACAGATAAACTCGTGTGTACTTAATAGATGTGATTTGTTTTCCTTTTGGAGAAAAATAATAAAAAAAAAATTAATAAGTGATAATCCGAATTTTTTATAAATTTTTATTTTTTTTGTTTTTTAATTTGACACATTTTTGGAAATTTCAATTTTGTGCAAAATGTTTTTTTTCGTACCTATATAGTGCGGGGAAAATTAAGAAACATTAAGATACGAGTGTACTTACTTCATCTATTATCGTAATGATGTATGTTGTGTATATTTGGGTTTTGTAGGAGTTAAGCTTAAATATATTACTAAGATGATTATCATTTAAACACTTTTATTTTTGATTAATAGTTTTCAATACTATTATTTATTATTTCATGTCAAAATATTATTATATCTATTAAAACAAATGGCAATAACTGTATTTAAATGAAAATTCGTATAAAAAAAATTATTGGTGTGAGATGTAGAATTTGATAAAAATTAAATTGAATATGTTTTGGAAATTGTTTTTGGAAAATCTTTAAATATTTTAGTAAAAAATTTAATAATTGTCAATAAGGTGATGATAATAATAAAATTAGCAACAGAAAATTTATGACTTTGTTGACAAAAAAAAACAAAAATAAAATTGACATAAGATGTCAGTGTTTTATGGGTTAAAAAAATACATTGGAATAACAAAAAATATTATTTTAGTGATTTTTGGTGTAATAAAAATTTATGATATTCAAAACTAGTACTGCACAGTATGTAAAACAAGTACGGTGTAATTTAGGAAAGTAAAGACGAAATTATGCAATAATTTTTATAAAATATAAAATGAGACAACATTGCTTAATATATATTACTTCTGTTCAATAAAATACTGAGCGAAGAATTGTGTAGACAATGAAAAGCATCTTCCACAATCAAGTGACGAAATGAACAAAAATATATATGATAAAAATTAAAAATTTAAATTAATAAAAAAATAATACCTTAAAACATAAACAACATTAAAATATTTCTGAAATGGAATATTCAGATTAGTTCAATTATCTGGAAAGCTTTAATAATTCAGCAGAATAAGGCTAGGCGCAGATATTAAATTTTTAGTTTTATAACTGTTTGATTGAACATTTTTATTTTATTAGTTTAAATGAATGCGCGCAAACCTACAACTGGTATTATGTGTGCGCGCTTTCATATAAGGTAATAGAACACAAATGTTTCAAATCAAATAGTTACAAAATTGAAAATTGAGTTGTATTTTTGGTATTTTTAGAATGTATTAAATAGATTGCGTCCACTTTAGAAATATTTATAACTTTTATATCATTCATCTATAGTTGGCACTTGGTGAAATACGATAATTCAATAAAACTAAATAAAATAAAATAAAAGAAAACACATATTTTTCATACATTTTTTGCGATGAATAAAATTAAAAATAACTTTTTCAATGATTGACTGTGAAACAAAATGTAAGGTATTTTTAATTTACTTTTTTTTAATGTTTTTATAGATTTTGGCCTGCTTTAAAAACCTTTGTTGTTGGGATTAAATGAATGACAAAACAAATAGACTCATATTTCAATATGGAAGAGGGTCTGAAAGTTTGCATATACGTATGTTAATATTCACAAATATATACATATATATAATATTATTCAAGACTTGTTTTCAACTCTTCATAAAATTTAAATAATTTTTCGTTTGTTAAACTGTACTCCTAATTCCAAATTTCGGTTTAATATTCCCTTCACATTATGCATTTACAATATGAATGGGATTATTAATAAGCAATTTTTTAATTAAATGACAAATTGTCTGAAACAAGCGTAAAATAACTAGTATTAATAATGCATTTTAGATAATATAAATTATATAATAACAAATTATTTTTTGGAGTTCTTCATAACACTACTTGAAGTCATCAGTGGACATTTTTAGTGTTAGACTACCTGTACACACCTTCTGATTTTTATTTGTAGTAATTATAAAATTTATTAAAAGATGTAATTTAAACCTCTGTGAGTTATAAAAATCAATCAAAATATCAATGTATAATCTAACGGTAGTTTAACACTATAATACCTACTGATGAGTTCAAGTTGGTATTACTATAAGACTCTTGTGCACTTTTATATTACTAATACTATTATAAACACTCTTATAGAAGTATTAGTGTTATTTTGAGTGCTCCTCAATTGTGGCGAAAAGTTATAAATACATTATAGCACTAAAATGAAGAACACCGCAGCAATTGCTGTAATATTGTTATAGGATTAGTATGCATATGTATTAGTGTATATGTTTTTGTTTTGGAATAAAATTCTTTTGAAATAATTTATTGTATGCGAGAGTGAGATTGGTATTATTTTTTATTATAAAATAATAATTTTATGAAGTTTATATTTATCTTATGAGAAAGGGAGATATATATTAATTACATATTTTTATTTTTGTATGTAAATGATTAATAATATTAAAAATGTCCAAATCATCAATATTATTATATTCCAGTTAAAAATAATATTGTTTTAGGTAATAGTTATGATTATTGTGACCAAAAGGCAAATTTGGCTGGGAAATAATTATCATTGTCAATTATTATAATAATACTTCGAAAAAATACATTGTCCTTCAAAATTAACCAATTTTTAAATAAATAAAAGAAAATATGTTTTTCAATTGCAATTTTAAAATGTTAAATAACGTATACCCTGATTAATGAGTAAAATAAATTTGATATTTAAATAATTATCCTTTTAAATAAAAATGATATTTTTGTGAAAAGAATGCAAAATAAAGCTTTTCAGTTTTTGTTTATTTAAATTATTTAGAAAAAAATAGTCGTCGCAAAATATTAATTCTAAATATTTATTTAAAAGTTGCAGTAAGTTTATTAGTAACAACATAGAAATACTGTATAATAACAACACAAGCAGTAGTCTAGCAATTCTATTCCTAACAACACCTTAACTCTTGTTATAGGCTTACGCACTTTAAGACTTATAATAACGTTGCTGTAGCACTTGCTGAAAATTTCAGTATAGGAGTTGTTATAACGAAATTGATATATAGAAAAATCTTATAGCTAATATTAATCATATTTTTCCCATAAAAACATCATTTTAACACCTTTACTGCTTATCAGGAGTCATATAGGAGTCTTATAGCGATAATTTTATTTTTGTAACAATGAAATGTTATGTGGGATGTTGAAACAAACAACTACTAACAATAATTTGTTATTATAAATATCTTGTAATAAATAAAGTCATAATGATAGATAGTCGTTCATTTCGTTTCATCAATTTCATCAATTTCATCAATGAATATTTTTTATTATCAATTCATATTATGTTTTTACATTTTTCTTTTAAATATTTTTGTCAATTACTAATTTATTTTGAAACAATCTCTGTAAATAAATATATATAAACTCAATTCTCCTAATTGTGATTAATTATTGGAAAAATACCATTACTAAACTTATTATTCTCATTATTATTGATTTGAATTGAATAAAATAGAATGATTACATTTTAATGGTCCCATTCATAGTTAAAAATTCAGTAAAAGTGTTTTATTATACTAAAACATAGATATAATTATTAAAAATATAATAATTTAGATAATAAAGGCGGCATAGCTCTATATCTATGTATCAATGTAAATAAATAAATCTAACTTGTTCTTTTTATTTATTAAAAAGTAAAATTCAATAGAAATATTATTAAGTTCTAATGAAATTTATAATTGCATACAATTAATTTTATAGTTAACGTATTTGATTCAGAAATTCAGGGATAAGAATTATTATTTATTTATTTTTCTCAAAAGGTGCAATATCTGCTCATGTAGAGTATATTAATTGAAACTTAGAGAACAGAATGAAATAAAATATAGAATATGGAAAATAGAATTATTATTTTATTATTTAATTTTATTTATATTTAATATATATATACTTTTATATCTTTGATACATATCCTTCCAGGAACATGCTTTTCAACGTCCCTCATAGTACCTACTTCAATCAAATTTTCTTTAAGATATCTAATGTGATTTAATCGTTGCAGCAATGTGATTAGCAACAAAATTATTATTTCTACCAGTACAGAAGGTTCATTAGAGTTCGTCGGCTTAGTGCTTGTTTCGGACAAACGCCATTTTTACATTTTTTGTTCTAAATATGTTTTCTAGTGTTTATGAGGGTGATCTTTCAGAATTTCTTATCGGATTTGTCCTATCTCCAATAAGTTTTGAGATATGTTATGTCCGTTTTCGTACAAATCCACATTTTTTAAATCTTATTATTGCTTATTTCGGATAATTCCATGTCTTTCGGATTTGTCCGCCTGCCACCATATAGTTTTCTAAAAATTGGTTGAGAAAACTTAAGTCGGACAACTACATTTCCAATGGAAATGTCCTAACATATATATATATTGTTTTGTTACTTATTTCGGCTTAATCCATTTATTAAATGACTATATTGTGTTAAACCTATTTAATATATCCGAACAAATAAAAAATCATATCAGTGCTTATTTTGGACAAATGCATATACTTTTACATATCAGTTAATTGTTAGCGTGGAGTTGTCCGAAAAGGAAATATTTTATTGTACTTTAATTTCGTACATCTCCATTTAACGAGAGTGAGAGTTTATAAAAAACTATAAAAGAGAAGACAATATTTTTTACATTAGTCATTCTTTCGCCAAGCATCGAAGCGTGAGGTTGTGTTGAACAATGGAATCACCACCACCAGATTTGTCGTTAGAATTAACTAAGTAAGTGTTTTTGTTCTTATATAAATTATTAAATGATATTTATTTTATTTATTATGCATTTTAGTATGATGGAATCGATTTTTGGAAGTAGTTCTGAAAGTGAATATCTCGTTTCAGCTGCAAAAGGAAGAGGGAAGTCATTACAGGAAGGAATGGCCTCAGAAAACTCCATAATTGACTTTTCAGGTAAAATTTTATTTTGTTTTTATTTAGTATGATAATCTATTATTAATTCACTAGCTCCGTTACCCGTCATAAATGACGGAAGTTGTATATGTATAACTTTTAATAAACTATGTAAATAATAACAAATAAGAACATTTTTCATAATTATTAATAAATTTATTGGGTGAAAGATAATATCTTTTGAATGTGGCCTCCTTTTATTTATTACAGATGATGATCTAATTAACGATCCAAATTTTTCTCCCCAAACTGAAGCGAATGAAAATAGACTTTCCACTAAATTCAGTGATATCAGTGGTAAAAATATTTTAAATATTTAATTATAAAAAATTTAATTGAATTGTCTTACTAGATTTTTCCGAGAGAGAAAATTCAAGTTTAAGAAGTTTACCATCCAGTCTTACTACAAATTCGACACCCAAACCAAAAAAAAGGAAACGTAGACAACCAAAATTATGGCAGCGAAATATCAAAAAGAAGCTCAGAGAATCTGGACAGCCCTATATTAATGAAAAGGGTAAGTCATGGGAGGAAAAACAAATGAAACCTGGCTGTAAACACACCTGCTTCTTTATGTGTTCAAAGATTTTTGGTGAAAACGATAGACAAAAAATTTTTGATTCGTTTTGGAGTCTAAGTGACGATGAAAAAACCATGTTTTATTTTAAATATGTAAAACAAAAAGCTGTCAAATCAAAATAATATTTATGTTCAGGTTTAAAAAACTGAAATAAATTTATTTTTTAAATAAAGGTGAATTTACTGGTTCGGATAGATTTAGCCGAACTCATGCGCATGTATAAATTTTGTATGAAAAATGACAGAATTCAAATTTTCATACAAAATTTATGAGTGCGCATGAGTTTGGCTAAATCTATCCGAATCAATGAATTCATCTTAAATGTAGAATAAACTAAAAACTGCCAAATCAAAATAATATTAATCTTTTGTACTTAAGGTTAAAAAAGTGAAATAAATTTAATTTATTAAATAAATGTATATTATTTTCTAATTAAACATTAAAAATTATTGATCTTAATTTATTTCTTGTTTCGGACAATTCCAAATGCATTCGGACAACTCCATGAACGCATAAATAAAAATTTCTAAGTCATGGGATTTAGCCAATGGTGAAAAATCATGCTCTTATAAAAAGCTTCATAACTTACATCAAACTTAACTTCAATCCTTAAAATTTTCAAAATTAATAAAAAACTATACTTTCATTTAATACCGAAAATTTTATTAAAATCTATAGAGCAGTTTTTGAGTAATTAAACTTTAAACTTTAAACTCGTTTTCCCAAAATTCTGGTCGTTGGCGCTTGTCCGAAATAAGCACAAAGCCGACGAGTTGTAGAAAAAAATGTTAATTAAACTCTTTAATACCCAAATATCATAGTTTGTACAACTCTTCCTATTCATATCATCATACACCTTTTTTCTATTCATATCATGAAAATAAAATTTCTTTTAGTTTTTAATAAGCAAAAAAATATGATTAAAGCTTGGATGACGTTATATACATACATAATCATATTTGCATATAACGTCGCAACGCAACATTGTGCTAATAAGTATAATTTGTTCTAAGAAAATATATGAAAAATATTAAGGTAACAAATTATGTTGGAAGTTGAAAATGAAATCGATATCAAAAAAAAATTTTACATTTTAAATTTTAAACTTTAATTAATTTAAATCAAATGGTCATTTACAGAATACTAATGTAACATCTTTAAGTGCAAAATAACTTAAACTACAGTATAAAATCCAAATTTTTGTCTTCTTCATCTCGATTTCACTATAAAAGAAAAGAAACTTTGTATTAAATTAATTGTTATTTTATTTCAAAATTAAAATGTCAACTGTGATAAAATAAAAATTTAAATTTCTTAGTATACCATAGATAAAATCCGGTTGCATCATAAAATTCCTTAGAAGGATTTAGATTATTAAAATAAATTAACTGAGTGTTATTAGAACAAAATGCTCTGCTTTTTTTTTGTTAACCAATCTTATTAAATTTATTTTAAGTGCAAATCCCTCTTAATATAAATATATCTACATGTGCTATAGAAATTATATTGTAATTTTTAATATTATGAGATAATTCACGAAATTGTAGTGTTACAGCAAACCAAATATCATTTATCATCTATTCACAATATAAAGAATGTTTCTTGTTGTCGGTTATATAGGTAAATTTTAAAGTGATTGTTTTCGATATTTCAATAAATTTTTTTTCGTGTAATGCATACAATGTAGGTACGCGAGTAAATTTAATTTTTGATTGAATTTTTGAAATTTTTGGCTTTTTTATTTTTGAATAACATGTTCATGAGCTTTGCCTCCTGTTGCTTACTTCATTTTCATTTCATTTTATTATAGAAATTCACGATTATCAATCTAACTTGAATTACGTGATATTATATTTAAATCATGATATTATACATATTATTCGAATGTGCAATTTTGTATTGAAAATTGTCTAAAGAAGCTCTTTTTAGAACGACAGGTTTTATTAAAAAATATTTATTTTAGTCTTACTGAAATGCTCAACTTTGAATTTATATTATTTGAAACTATTCAAATGCAAAAATTTTAATCTTAACCTTCTCTATTATAATCTATTCTAAAATTCTTCTTAATCAATTAGGATGCTTATCCCATTATTTTGCCTAATTAAAAATGTACAGTTATCAATTAAAATAATTGTAAAAAAAAACTTACAACTAATCAGCTACTAATTTAATATAGAATGTCATTGGTACAGGCCATTAAAGTAGAATCTATTGTTAAATTCGTAACAGTATTGTACATGAAATAAAATTGGCCATTGGGGAAATATTAAACGTAATTTAGGACGTAACTATAGCGACTATACCATAAGAATATTGATCTGATGGAAAACGTAATGGTTAGAGAAACTGTAAAACTGTATATTTCTAAACTGCATATTTAATGCTCTAATTATTAAATGATAAAAGAAGTGAATACTTTAGGTGGTTAATTGTCGAAAATAGTCCTTGTAATTTTACTAAGTAGGCTTA
Organism: Argyra leucocephala; assembly: GCA_963942445.1. Taxonomy (NCBI): domain Eukaryota; kingdom Metazoa; phylum Arthropoda; class Insecta; order Diptera; family Dolichopodidae; genus Argyra; species Argyra leucocephala. The sequence goes on from OZ012677.1 coordinate 29,001,867, forward strand.
TTATACAGATGCGCGTATTTCGTCTTGCTACTTGCATACTTCTTCAGTGTTTCGCAGAGGTAGTAATTTAACGTTTTTCGCAGCTATGTGGTTGTTTATTATTCAGGTGGTGAGTTTAGTAGTAATAGTTTTATTATTCATAATATACTATTACTTATTTGGTATTTGAAATATAATTTCCAACGTTAGACTGATGGGTAGAAGTGATTTTTTTTGTGCTATTATATTTTACTAAAAATTTTAATAATGAAGAATATCTTTATTGCCTTGGTGTTTATTTAGGACTAAGTCATTTTTAGTTTTATAAATTTCGATGCTTTCAGCTGAATCTAGTTTCCTAGACTTTTTTTATGTAATTTACTATGACTATGTCTTTTTTAGAAAAAATACTGTGATTCTCTTGGATGATGTGTTCTGCTACTTTGCATCTCAAATCTGTTAAATTCTTCTCTTAGTTAGTTTTGATTCTTTCAGGTGTTCATTGAGTCGTGTTTCCATTTTTATCCTAATTTGCTTAAACTGAACTTTGTTACAATGTCCGCAAGTGATATTATATATACCTAATTTTTCCATTTGATCGATTGGGTCTTTAGTTGAACCTAGAATAGTCTTGTCTTGAGTCGATTTGTTCTGCTGCCATATACTATACCTAACCCGTGTTTTTTTAAGTTCGTTCTAAAAGGGACAGAAATCTTACTAAATCCCATTGCTATTTTTCTTTTGGGTTGTTGGTCAGTGAGTAGGTTTGTCAGGAAATTCCGTTGTAAACTTCTTTTTCGTTTACTGAGTAAGTCAGGGATGGTTTTTTCTGGATATGCGTTTGCTAAACCTTTTTGGGAGATGAAAAGGATTAACATTCGATGGATCATGTGGTTGAAAGAATCTTATGTTGATAGAAGTAGTTCAAGGTATTCGGGATAACCCTGTCAATATCCGTAAGCTTCGTAGGCTTTGGCATGACGGTCTTGTTTTGGTTAACAATAAATCTAAGAACGAAGGATGACCTTCGTGTTCCACCTTCACGGTAAACTGTATATTCCTGTGAAGTCCATTAAGAGTAGTTAATGTTGATTCTAAGTCCTTTTCCCTTATTACAACAAAAATATCATATACATATCTACTCCAACATCTTGATAACCGTTCTTCTGCTGCTAAATCTGACTTTAATTTGACTTTGAAAATTTCACTGACGAATGGAGAGAGAGTCAATTCATTATAGAAATCCCCTTGAAAGGTGAAATAATTAATCCCCATGCAAAGGCGGATCAAATAGTACGTAAAATTTAAATTTTGTCCTCCACTGTGATTCAGTTTCCTATTGTAGTAACCATTGTACTAAAATAATGCTTTATTTGACTGGGATACTGAGAAAAATGGCATTTACGTCAAAAGAGACTATGACCTGTTGAGTGGATAATGAAAACATATCCAATATATGCTATACAGATGATGTAATTTCAAATATTGGATTGGTAGATGTTTTGCAAAGGTTTTGCATGAATTGGAAACTATTTCCAATTATAACATATGAAAAGACAAATTTGGTAGTTATTCAGAAAGAAAAAATACTCAAATGGGTAAGCAAAAATATATAGAACAAAATGATACAACTGCATACAATTTTTGGAAATCGAAATAAAAAGTTAGAAAACAGTATGGCAGATATTTGGATGATAAAGTATGCAGAAATAGATATCAAAAGCCATATACATAGAAAAGTATAGTATGACTTACTCACAAAAGTTGAAATAAAAACCCTTTTTCGAGCAATAGAAATGCATACATTTAAAGTTGTAATGACAACAAACAGATTCAATAGTTTGAGGAACACTGTAGATGATACCCAAAGAAGAAGCAGACAAAGAACGTGAAAAAAATGCCCCAAAATATACAAAGAACTACCCCATCGAAATTGTAAAAATTCCGTGTTAAGATTACTAGATAGATATTCCCCATAACTCCAGCCTGTGTAGCTCAATATTTGCTTGATGAGGATTTACCAGATTTGTTAGATTTACTTGTCCGATTTATTGCTAATTTGAATTCTTATAAATTGTCACTTAAACTATATAAAATGTATAGAAAAACTCAAATACAAAAATCTTCAAGGGCTTCGGTGTATTGATATAAATAATGTCAAGTATATAAGAATATAAAATATACATATTCAGCCGTACCGGTGAATTCGATCGAATAAAAAGCGAGTACTCGTTCGAAAATTTTTCTTGTTTCTCGTTATATAAAAATTTTGAAATTAAACTTTCACAAAAGTAAAAGTATGAGGTAAAAGTAGTATTACAAAATTTCGGATCACAATCAGGGCATGTAATCTATGGTCATAAAAAGCTCGGAGTAGAATACAATATGATATAATTTAATTTTAAACTTTTTTTTTTCTTAAACCAACGTATGTGCTACTTGTTTCACACATAGGTATCCTTTCAATTGTTCATTACTATCATCAAGTAGCAAGTGGTAATTTTCTAATTAAATTAAATTTGATGAAGGTTAACGATTACTATACCAATTTCTAGAGTAGATTTTGCTAATAGCATTTGTTTCCCATACTAAAACCCTTGGCCAATACCTAATATTTGTATTTTAAATTATAATAATCCTAAACTGAAAAATTAATTAATATATAATTTGATGAATTAGTTTTTGAATTGAATTTTTATCATAAACAGTATTCGCTAATTTTAGTGATGGTCTTTTTATTACACTCTTCAAATTTTAAATAACTTCAAAGTTTATTTTTTAACCGACATCATCAGTACATCGTTAGAAACTATAATAAATTATTTCAATATTATAAAATACATATCCTGTTTTCTTGACTTCAATTCCATGAATCCATTACAAATGAAGCACGAACTTACAAAACAGTTGCAAAAAGATTAAAATATGATTTGAAGATAACATACCATACCATGAAATTTATTATTGAAAAGCATTGTCACCTGATGTACATTGAACTTTATCTGTTTAATTTCTTTTTGACCTTTATTTGACATTTAATAATACAAAAAAAAAAAAAAATATATATTAAACAAAGTTTGTTTTTTTTTTTTTCAAAATTAGTAAGAATAAATTTTTACTGAACGAATTTAGGGAAAATTTTATATATGGAAAAAAAAAAAATTTAAAAATTGGATCCAAACTATGGGAATGAAATTTGTGATAAATTCCTGATAAATTTTGCATAAATTAAAATGAAAATTTTTTAACCTAAAGCCTTCTGTTTTTTTCTAATTGAATAAGTATTCTAAAATTTTTACAGTTAAATTTTATATTATGTATTTAATATATTTTGTAGTTATGTTTTCAGTCATTTATAGTTGTAGTTGACTACTTAAATTGTGATGGTACATAGAGTTAAGTAGTTTTATTTGAATTGAATTCCAGCTAGTTTACTGACTGTGGCAACACTTCAAATCAAGCACATTAAGCAAATTTCCAATCTTGTTCTTTCATATATTTTGGCAATAAGAGTGGGATCATGCTTTTGTAAAAAAATCAATAAACACTGCCATTATATCCAAAATTAGTAAATTTAATTGCCATTTGACTTTTTCCAAGAAAACAATTTGGATTTTTTTTCTATAAATAGTTTTTTAACTACAATTAGGCATTCACTACACTCACATAATATGTTTTTGGTTGTCTATTACATCTCATTGCTCATATCTGTTATCAACAGCAAGAGTATTTGTAATAAAAAGAAAAATGTGAAACAAAAATCTAAAGCTGGGATGATAATACCACTCAAATCAATTGATTAATAAAACTTTGAAATAAAAATGTGACAAGTGTACCTACTGGTGCGATTAGGTTTAACAAACTAATTAATCATAGTTTTGTTGATGTTAATTTTTAATTTTGATTTCTTGTATTTTTTTTTGTTCAAAAAGCTGCAGAATAACTCGAATTTTAGTCATTATAGAACGATGATATAAAATCTAAAGTTCTATAAGCAGTTACTTCAAAAAAAATCTAAGTGTAAATAGAGTTAGTTTTATAAGCCCATCTAGGAATCCACTTTTTATAAACTCCCTGGGTGATATTTCAAGTACTAAAATTATATGCCTTCATCGCTTTGTGAAAACCTAACATTGGTTTTGACAAGTAAGATCCGCGTGGAGAATTGAAATTTTGTGACATCACAATTAAAACTTTAATGGTCAAATTGTGCCGATTTCACTTAAAATTATCATAGGATTAATCAATACTATATCAAAATGTAGGGTGTAAAACAATTGCTAACTTAAAGCTAATTTAAATTTTTACTAAATAGTTTACTCAAACCAAAAAGAAGGTCTTATTAAATCATTCAATCGATTTGGTATCGATGTTCTCCAAATCATTTATATGATCCGCATGTAGCATACAGTAAAATGCATATTTATTCTGTCAGCCGAAATTGGCCAACATTTAGAGTGTATAACAATAATTTAAAATAAAAATCTTCAATTCAAGTGTAAAATATGTTCTCTTGTACGCCTGCGAAATATAGAAATAATCAATAATCATCACCAGGAAACTCCAAACGTTCATCAATAGATGGTTCGGATCCATGCTAAATATTTGTTGGCGACAAAACATTTCTAAACAGAAATTGGTTGTGTGGAAAAAAAACTTATCAGCAGTAAATAGACGTGGAAACAGCGACAGATTAAATGGCGCTGGATCCGGCATAAGCAAACCTAACAACGACATCGTGAAACAATATTTATAAAAAGTCGAGCAACACGTGCAGAACAACGATTTTAGTCGAAGTAAGTTGAAAGCCACAGTTGAAGAGATTAACTGCTGATAGGAAACGATAGAATTAACTTATCTGCGTCCTATTCCTCACGGATCAGGTTGTACGACAGTGATGAACATTGATTTATCATTTAATTCAATACATAATATTATATATTTAAAATTCAATAAAACGGTGGTAGTGCGTCTCTAGTTAAGTGAACAGCAAGACGGTAGTACATTTTTCTCTTCTCTTTCATTTCGAATAAAAAATTATTTTAAGTATAATCTCAACCCAATCTTTTCGTTGGTTGGTAATTTATTCGGAGTTATTTTTTTTAAACTTTACCTCAAGTACCAGGATGAGATTCATCTTGTATACAAAACTATTGCAGTTTAGGTTGGGACGGATAGGATTGGGTGGAAATAGGATATTAGAGAAGAATTGCATATTAAGTCGGAGTCGGATCTGAACAGGTTTGTTTTGGAGTGTTGCAAATTGTAAAATGGAACATTTTTCTACGAGGTGAACCAGGATAAGAAAACGTGTTCCAATTAAATTTTATCAGTTCTTAAAATTAATGAATTTGTGTTTTGATGTGAATTGAATTGGAATTGCTTGAAAAGGCATTATTAATTTAATTTCAATAGGTTTATTTTCAATGTACTATATAACTTTTCACTGAAATTTTTCTTGACGATTGACATATATTTTGACATTTTGAAATTACCAAAAACCCGTAACAGATAGGATTAAAGCTTAAAAGACTTAAAACCACTAGAAATTTACTCAAGAATCTAAGTAATACAATGAAGTTCTTATTGATTAATTTCATTGATTATAAGTGAAGATAATTTAGTAGTTTTACAACAAAACAAAATACTTTGTAAGGATTACATGTGTGTGTGTGTGTGTGTTCAGCTATATCCTATTATTACATTGTTGTGTACAATATGGGTATAAGTAAAACAAATTTTTTTTTGTGTTTTTGATAAATTTTTAACTAGATTTGAACTTTTACTGTTAAATCTGCAACCACCAGAAAGGCCAACCAAAAGAAAATAACAACAACAATAATAAAACGAAAAAAAAAATAGAAAATTATTTTTAATAAATTAATATTGTAACTGTACACCTTTTGCAAAAAAAAAAAAAAACAATTAGCTACCTTAAGGGGGAAATTACTATTTTTTTTTTTTTGTTATTTCTGAAATCACAAATATACCACCACAAGAAAGAAAGTGCATTACATTGCAGGTTTGTTATTTTTTTTTTTTTTTTTGCAAATCTATTGATGTTCAATACACGATACACTCTTTCGATAGCTTGATATAGTTGACAATTTTCTTTACTTGTAAGACCTTACAAGATCTCTAGAAATCTTTTTTTTTTAGTTAATACACAAGCAAAAAAAAATATATATATGTTTAGAAATGATATGGTAAGAAAAAGAAGAAAAGAAAAAAAAATTGAAAATTCAAATGTTTGGGAACGAAATTTAGTTTTCAACTTTTCATCTATACCTGCAAACACATTCATACATACATTGCATTGGAATAAACGTGATTAACCTAAAACGGTTCATTATTCTTTTTTTTGTTGTTGTTTTTTTTTTTTTTTTGTGGTTGCTGCTTCCCATCCCAGAGATGAGTAGCTAAAAATGATTTGATGTTTATTTTATTTGTTGTTTTCTATTTTCTAATGTTGTTTATTTTTTGGGGTTTAGTCAGTGCTTAAGCAAGGCTTAACCTAAAGGCGTGATTTCCTTAAAATTCCATAATACATTTTTTTTTTTTGTATTATTGTTTTCTGTTTTTGTTGCTGAGATAGTAGTAAGTTATGTAACTTGTATATGAAAAATGGAATAGTTTGGAAATGGAAATATAAGTAAAAAAAAAAATATATATATATTTATACAGGGACATTTGAAACAAAAAATTAAATAGAGGCCTCAGGGTAGCCTATATTTAATATAAAAATAATTCTTAGCTGTGTGGGAGAAAATGAGTTGGGAAAAGGCTTTACTAAAACCTTCTATAATATGTTATGGAGTTTGTAAAAATAATCGACAGATATTAAATTAAATTAGATTAGAGCAGATCAGGAAGGAATCTGTTCGCTATAATAACGCAACTACAAATGGGCTTATTGTGATAACCCGTGTTTGTTAGTTAATCTCTGAGTCCGTGAAGTTACTTGATTTTGTGATCACACTCAGGATATCCTTCAATGGTATGCTGGGTGGCTCCCATCGTTCGTAGCAGGCTGTTGGCAAGTGGCGAAGTCTGCTACAAGTGAATCCTTCACATTCACAGAGCAGATGTTCAATCGATTCTTCTATTCTATTTTACATATTCTACATAAATTGTTTTTAGTTAGACTCACTTTACTAGGCAGTGGCCTGTTATTATTTTTCCCAAGCCATACATACCTGTTTCCTATGGAGACTTAGAAGATTTTTGGTTTTCTTGAGCGAGCGGTTAGGTATGAGGATTTTGGTTTGACGATTTTCAGGAACGTTGGCCCAGAACTCCTCAGATTTTTGTTCTATCCAATCTTTTAATTTTTTTTTTTTTTATACAAAACCAAACACTAGGCTAGAGTTGAAAAGGAAAATTAGGAAAGGAGGGAGGTAGAAGAGAAGTAGGACAACTACGAACGAAGGTGTTAATGTTCGTCTTGAACTTACTTAGGTCATAAATATAGAATTTATTATGTTTTGGGAAGACATAAGATGGAATTTGGTTCCACATTCGGGATGATGTTCAAAACGAATTTCCATAACTTGTCTTTAGCCATTTAGGGATTTCAATGGCGTAAGGAAGAACACATGCTGCCCTTCGTGTTTCTCGGGAGAAGCGCTTAAGTGGAGGTAATATAGATTTAATCTCCACTGAGCATGTGCCGATTCCTACGAGATATTTATAAAAAAGTGAAAGAGCTCCGATACTATACGACGGTGTCCAAGAGAAGCAAGATGAGCAGTGACATTTGGGACATTGATTAGCTCGGTTTTGAACTTTATCCAAATGCTTTAACGCAATACTAGAAACGCCAGCCCATATGTACCCATATGACCATTCTAGATCATTTTTCGATTTAGGTGCATAACTAAATTTAATGACATCTTAGCTGCGCCAAGGAGAATCCCGCAGAACCATTTTTCCCTATGAAAGGCATATCCAATGGTTTTCTTTCTAGATAATCTGCAGCCAATTCCAGAATGTTTTGGTACCCATAGTATTGTGACTTCATTTGTATCGACGGATATGAAAAATTTACTTTAGATCTCCAACTGGAGAGAATCCGTAGTGATTGAAGGATGCGAGACAATGTTCCGCTAGATCTAAGAATTTCAAGATTTTTATTATCTAGAAGATAAGTAAGTAAGTAGAGTCCTATAAAAATCATTGGAGTAAATGCTATAGATCTCGTGTTCAACATAGGGTTGCACAAAGATTAAAGAAATTAATCGATTATTAAGGATTAATAGACTTTGAAGATCTTGATATTTGCTCAATATTGTTTTTCATTGGCTACGATCTTATAAAATTGTTTTCACTATTTTTCTGTTGTAATATAATTTGTAATTTATATAATTAATTTTTTGCATACTCTTCTCGGAAGCGTGCCATTTTCTTTATCCGTTTGAGTTCTTTAAAGCGAATAATTATTCTAATGGTACTATTCCACATATCCTCGCAGTACCTATCATCTATTACAATAAACGAATTATATCAATTAAACTGAAGTTTGTCTCATTGTTAGTTTGTACTTGGTTGTCTCCTATTTTACTGACTAAGCTATAAAGAAATATTTTCAGAATATTGGGAAAAAAATTAGGGAAGTTGTAAATGGAAAAGTGGACCAAAGGCCACGATGTTCGATCTGAATTTTACAAATTATTATATATTTATTTTGACGTAGCAAAAATTTTCGAAGGTAATAATTAAAAAATGATTGTCTGAAATGATCAATTGTTTGGTATTTTATTTTTTAATAACGGTATAGTTAGGAACTTCAAAAAATCTACGATGTTGCGTTTGCATTAACGAAATTGAAATTACGAAAATTATAAAAAAGACTATTAAATATATTTAAATCAAATTAATTCAATGTTTTAGCTCTTTATCTAATAGAATTTCTAAATTATTGATTTTCTAACGGTATGATGATAATTGTGGGGTAGAAAAGTAGTACGCTAACAAGGAATTTATAAAATAAGAAACGTTTTTAGCAGCATCAGAACTATGATTGAATACTCTCCTGCCTTTTCTTGTTGTAGCTATATGTACACTATGTATGTACATATATATATCATCTCCAAATAGAATTTTAAACATTTGAAACGACGAGTCAAAAAACAGGAGATGCAATGAAAGAGATATTGTTCGTTTTTATTGTTGTTTTTTTCTTTTAAATTGTGTCTATATATTTGTTATTCTCGAATTTTAAAACAATAAAAATCATCATCCATAGCCAAAGATGACGACAATGATGATGGGAATAAAAAAAAAAAATAGTGACGATCTTTATTGTAAAATACAGGTACAGATACTTTAAGTAAATTTTTAATATTCTACAAAGATTCTTTTAGAACACATATGGACAAAAATTTTAAAAATGTTCATTTTTTTTTCTAGTGCAATGGCAGTCAGTAGCAGTGTAGTCTGTATATGCTTTCATGAATAAAAATAGTGATACTAAAGTGACCAGATTTTGGCGCATAAATATTGTATAAAAGGCATATTGTGTTAAAATATTTAAAATAATTTTAGATTAACGGATTTGGACTGCGTTTTTTTCTTCGTTTGCCTTTTGCATTCATCTGGTTCGGTTTCCTAATCCTGTTGGTATGTAATTGTCTCTATGTTTTCACTTATTTTAAGTCGATCTCTTAATCGGTCTGTCTCTTTTCACTTACTTTAAGTTGGTCTCTTGATCCTATTTTTATGTAAGGGTCCATCTCTCGAACGTGAGACATTTTAAAAAATTTTAATTATTATTTATTTTAAGTCAATTTCAGCTAAAGCTAAAAGCATGCGCACAATTAACACTTCAAAATATCCGATTCTCCACGAAGAAACGGCAGTCGAAGAGGTGGGTACGTTCAATTACCTGGGTAGCATCGTGTCATCATCGTCATCAGATGGTGCCGACTTAGATATTAAAGTCTGCATCAGTATAGCCCGTATTGCTTTCCGATATTCTGAAAAATATAGCAGCAATATAACTATGTGCGCGAAAATAAGAATATTCAACGTAAGTGTAAAATCTGTTCTTTTGTACGCTTGTGAAATATGTAAGGTTTCAGTAAACATCACCAGGAAATTCCAGGCGCTCATCAATAGATGTCTCTGACGTAACCTAGACATTTGTTGGTCACAAAGTATTTCCAGCAGAACGTTGTGGCACAAAACGAGAACTATATCTATTTAGACGTGTAAATGCAACAAAGGAAATGGCGTTGGATCAGGCATACTCTCAGAAAACCTGAAAACAACATCGCGAAACAATTCTCAGGATACGTCGCGTCGGGAAGCCGAGAAAAACATGGAGAACAACTATGTTAGCCGAGGAAAGTACGCAGCATAGAACGTGGTCATTTTCATTCATTCGCTCCAGTTGTCTGAGCCACTCAGTATATAGTTCATAGAATTTGGAATTATATTTACATAGAATACATAGAATTCGGAATTATATCTTCGTCTCCAGATCCCATCGTCGTTTTCAGGACCAGGACATTCTGCAGCGTCCATGATTCTGATCCGTATAGCAAAACTGGAAGTATATGAATATTTAATAGATTTGTACTGTGGTGCACGGTAAAGGAGCTTTGAGATACTTTGACAAACCGTAGCAGTAAAGGCTTGCAAGGGTTATATTTCGCCGTACCTCCACATTGATGTGGTATGAAGAATTAACGCTGGTCCCAAGGTAGATAAACTACTGAAATACCTCGAAATAATATGTCCCGACAGTGATGTTTTGACCAATATGATGTTGAGAGGCTTTTTTATTTGTCGACAACAAATATTTTGTCTTATTCTCATTTACTTTGAGACAAATTCGTTCAGGTTTTTCTTCAAACTGGGTAAATTGGCTTCAACGACCGCCCGTTGGGATCTGACGATTCAATGTCGTAATATGTATTGACCTTTCTTATTGTTCCTAATTATTGAAAACTGGTCACTTTAATTTCTAAATAATAATCCTTGAAAATCAAAATAATATGAGTAAAAATGTTTTTCTATTTGTGTATTCTAAGTGCGCGCGCTCATACACAGTATCGTTCTGTTCTTTCTTTCAAAATAAAATAAAATTACAAAAATTGAAAAAAAAAAAATAAAATTAAAAAACAAAAAAATGTCACAATGTCACGAAATGTCCAGAGAAGGTGTTTTTTTTCAGTTAAATGTGACATCGAACACAATGTTTAGAAAAGTAAAATAACAAAAAAAAAAACAACAAAAAAAATGAATTTTAATATTTTGTAATGTTGTCTTGTTATTATTGTTATTTTTGTAATATTTTTGATTTCTTTTTATTGTTATTATTATTTTTATCAACTTGTTCCGTTGTGTTTTTTTTTATTATTTTCGGGAGCTACTGGTAATTCTCATTTCTATTCTTATATTTTGTAATCGATGTAATAATGTACCTTAAATCTCATGTATTCTTGTTCCTACCACTGTTTATTTATTTGTTATAAAAACAAAAACGAAAAAAAAAAAAAAAAAAACTCGGAAAATTTAAAGAACGATTATTGACTGTTTAGCAAGGACATTTAAGGTAATTTGAAAAAAAAAAACAAAAAAAATTTTAAATTTTATAAAATGGAATTTAAAACGTCTCAATTGCAATGTCATCACATCGTTGAGAAAATCAATTGTGAATGGCAATTTCCGAAGCGATTTTTATCCCATAATTCTTTATTATTTGTTTGTGTTATTTTTTTTATTGCTGTTGTTATTTTTTTTTTGTTTTTTTTTATAAACGTTAACGTAATGTATTCGGTAATAATTTCGTGGTTTCCTCTAAGTTATGCGCTTTGAAAAATTGAATGGATAGATGGATGGATAATATATGAATGAATGAATGAATGAAGGAAGAAATAAATGTGAAAATAATGTGAATGACATAACAATTTTAAGTATTATTTAATTATAGATACAAAAATATATTTTAATTTTATAGGTAAATAAAAAAACTGTTTATGAAATTAACTAAATATCTTTTTTATTTATATTTTAAAATTTAAAATAAATTATAATCATTTTTATTTATTTATTTTTATTTTTTTTTTTATTTTTTTGTTTTAATGAATTCTAAAATTATTTCTTATATACTTCAAATAAAGAATAATTATTTGTAAGAAACGTGACAATCACATTATATGAATGTCATGGATCAATTAAAATATTTTTAAGCATTTTTTGGAGAAAATATTTTTGTTTATTTTGTTGTTGTTGTTGTTTTTGTAAATAATTTTACTATAAAAAGATATTATTATTTTAAAAAATAAATAAAAAATAATACAAAGTAATTATAGCGCACATTATAATACAAATACAACTTGCAATATCATAGATATTAATTTGCTATCATTTTACCATTTAAATTTGTTTTGGCGCCGTACTCAAATTATTGCAATCGTTCACTATTTTGTCAAATTATAATATACCATTGTTTTTTCTTTAACAAATATTGTAAATTTTATATTTAAAATTTTTAAGTTTTATTACAATTTTATTTGTTCATAATTTTACTTCAATTGAAAGTATTCGAAGAAAAAATGTAAAAGAATATTAATTTTATTTACTCAGTAAAAATTGTGCATCAATTGTTCCAAACAATTTTTGAATACTCATATATAATTTATTAAAATTTGAGAGAATTTAAACATAGAAGTCAAAATTTTTGTAAAACTATTGGCTGTATTTGTGCAACCGATTCGAAATGAATTCGAAGTCGTATTTCAATTTTAATGAAAGTAAAATTCAAATTTTCTAGTAATTTAAGTTCGATTTAATTTTTACCATTTCATTTTCGAGTCTAATTTTCATTTCGTTTAATGCAAATACAAAAAAAAGTGAATATTCTATCACAATCTAATGAAATTAACTTATTAGTATTAATATATTTTAGTTTTTCAAATAAATAAAGTTAAATTTAATTAAGATTAAGCTAAAATTGTTGTTAAGTGACTAAAATATCATAAAATTATGACTAAGTTGGAGTTGATTAACAGTAATATAAAAATAAAATCATCATAATTTTAATAATTATTCCTATAGGAATGAAAATTTTCTCATAAAATGCTCTCTAAATGTAAATCCATTAAATTTTAGAGTACTCTTAGCTCTATACATTTTATTTGATTTGATAAAATAAATGATAAATTGGCTTTTGTTTTTTTTTGCAAAATACTTGAAAACAGTAACATTTTTGTCTGTTAGTCGTTTTTGAAAATAGAAATTTTAATTATAAATTTCGCAAATTTTAAATTCGTCTACTAAATTTGATTTTAATTTTAAATACACATATGGTCTTTTAGATTATGATTGAACTTTTAGTTTTTCTTAGTGAAACTGCAATGTTTTTAACTGAAATATATTCAAACATTATCTGTTTTTGAATCTCAAAGCTCTTCAACTGGAATTTTTATATTGAAAATAGTTGAAATTCTTACCATAGTCTTCTCTTAATGAACTAAATTCAAGTTTTCTGTGGTTTTTGTTAACTGACTTGTCAAAATGTCATAACAACTACAATGTATTGTAATATATCCTAGTAGTTTATTTATTTGTTTGAGATAAACAATTTATGTTGTTTAAAATGTTTCATGTACTGTTTTTTTAAGTCTAATTTCAATTATTGGTCTTTTTTTTCTGTATATTCTTTTATTTATTTCAAAGCCTCAGAGTTAGCTGTCTGGATTAATGTTTTTTTAACATATGTATTTGTAGTAAATTAATTGTTCAAAATTCATTCTTAACTTGATTATGCAAAACTGTTATATATATTTTTGTTCTGGAGTATCAGTGTTCTGAATAAGGTGGCCCTTTTATGGGTTGCCAGACAGGTTAACATGCTCGGAAACGAAAAAGTTAATTTTGATTTTAGCTTAGAACCAGAAAATGGATTCAACTAACCAGAACCTTGTTTAGGATATTCAACAACTTATGATTGAAAAGCATTTTAGAAATATATTTTAGTAAATTCAGTTCAATTCTGGCTCTTATGAATATGATTTGCATATGATTTGCATTAATTAAATATATGGGTAATTAAGCTTTACTGCATACTAATATATCGGTGTAGATATAAAATGTTGCAATGTTAACCCACCCCTCGAAGTTACTTTTAAAATCGAATTACTAAACTTGCTGTCATGCTGAAGATTCCTAATTGTCTTTTGAATTGACAGTTTGAAATTGTTAAACTATATTAGTAGTTTCAAATTAAGTATTGAAACTATTATTGAAAGTATTCAAAAATATTACAATATGTATATATTAATGTATTATGAACATATATTATGACATATTAATAAATAAATATAATTTTTTGACTTGAGTATTTCTTTCTTTGATGGAGTGACTTCCAGTATTGCTTTCATGCCTTTGGTGAATGTTCTTATAGTCGCCGCGGTAATCTCGGTTACTTTAGTACACAAATTTCGCAACCTATTTGCTATTGAATTTTCCTACTTCTTTTCCATTGCACGGCATTACGGATGCTCTAAACACAATATTTATTTCTTCATTTCCTATATTTTATATCAAACATTTCGAAACATTTTACTTACCTACTTACTTGCTGGGCGCTTCAGACCTTGAAGGTCCTAAGACTAACGCAAAAATTGTCCTCCACTAACTTCGGTCATCTCCAGGTCATCTTCGAATCTCTCCAGGCTGGTATTTGTATTTTTTCCTATCTGCCGATACTTCACTTTTTCAACGAAGTTGTGGCCTTTTTCGACAACACGTTCCCCGCGGCTTGATTCGAAAAGTTTCCTAGTTGGAACATATTCATTCGTACGATCTACATGGACTAGCTAATGGAGGCGTCTTATTCTTAGGCGACTTTTTTTTAGGCTAGGTCCATATCGTTGAACAGCTGGTATAGATCGGTATTGTATATTCTTCTCCAAACCCCTTCGTTAGACACAGGATCATAAATGCGATGAAAATTTTTTCCATCAAAGATACCAAGTGCATGCTCGCTTGATTTTGGTAATGTCAACGACAATATAGTGCCTGTGATCACACTGGAACACCGCCCTATGTGCCCCAACACCAGATTAAAGAAATCATGTGACAGCGCATCGTCTTGTCGGAATCCGGAGACCGTTCGAAATGAATCAGAAATGTCCCTCTCAATCACCATAGCACATCGGATATTTTCCAAAGTAATTTTTGACAACCGGTTAAGCTTAGCTGGAAAATCAAATTCCGCCATTGCTTCGTAAAGCTCAGTTGGATATATGCTGTCATATAGGCAGATTTAAAATCGATAATGCTTGACCTTCTCCAGGATCTACCTTAATACGAACACCTGGTCGGTGGTTGACTTACCAGAACAGAAGCGGCACTGATTTTTTCCTATCACAGCGTTACAACGAAGAACTTCAATCGTTCCCACACGTTCGAGTATTGGATTGAATTGCCCTTTTTGGATATTAGAGATGTTGAACTCAAACTCAACATTTGTTTGATGATTTGATCCAAACATTTTACTTCAATAACTATTAAAAACAATTCCCATTTCGATAAAACTTTTCACTTAACTCTTTTTTTTTTTTCAAAAATATTTTTAATATTCCTTTTAGTGTTTGCAAATAAAAACGCTTCAAGGAAATTAAACCTAATCTCTGTAATTTTCATAAGGAATGCAAATATAAATTATACAATTTATACCTTTAAAATTCATAAACTATATAACTGGATTTTACCGATTTGATTTATTACTAAAAAGAATAAAAAGAATAATAATAATAAAAAAAAACAAAACATTGAAGTAAATTTATTAAAATTGTTTGTTTTAGAGATTTGTTTTCTTCAATCATTAAATTATATTTAAGTTATTAAATTTGATGGATTTTTGTAGTTTTGTAGTTAGATTTTCTTTTATACATATTTGAAAAATCTATAAAAGGAAGAAAATTTTTAAATGACTAGTTGACATGCTAAATATCACTTTTCTTTAAAAAAAAAAAAGACAACAAAAAGGGAAATAACATAACTTACAATATTGGTGTGTGTCGTAACAAATTCTTGGCCAAAAGAATGGTTAAAAAAAAGTGAATTACAACAAATCAAAATAAATCAAAAGTAATGAATTCTTTCATATAAATAAAATATTTGATTTGAAATGTACATATACATATTATATATATACTATGTGTATATGTATATATATATAGGAAATAGACACAATTTAAATTATCCCGAAATCAGAGATTTTATTTTTGTTAAGAAAATGGTAATAAAATTATTTTATATCACAGGAAATTGCATTAGAACTTGCATTTTCTAGGTATCTATGATTTTTATTTTTGTTTTTATTATTTTTATTTTTTTGTTGGAGAATAATTTTTTGTTCATAAATAGTAATTTTTTAATAAATAAAAAAGTAATAAAAATTTCATTCACCTTCATTGATTTTAAAAATTTAAGTTATAGAATTGGTATTATAGGTGTTAATTAACGTTTTTAATAGTTACAGCAAAATAGAACCGTAATCGTTCTAACAGTTTCACAATCGAAAAAAGACGGTTTCTTATGATAGGAGCAATCGGAAAAATGAAAAAAATCGACACGAATGCTCAAAAATGCTAATGCTCAAAAATAAATGTGTGCAAACAAAAAAAAAAAAAACAAAAAAAAATAATAATGTGCACGAATGCTCAAAAATGCTCCAGAACGTCAATATTTTAATTTTGAACAAAAAAAAATACAGTTTTATCGTGGTTTAAATTTGGTGAAAAATCAGCTCTAAATAAAATTATAACGAAATATAAAGAAATAACGCACGAAAATGTGCATGAATAAACTAACGGTTTTGATTTGTATAGTCGTTTGTGAACAGACCTTTTTTTGGCCAGGTCCATTTCGTTGAATAGCTGGTATTTTCCATTCAGGTTCATTTTTTATAAAAAACCGTAATTATAAAAAAAAAGCATTAGTATACTAATTTTATTATACACTTTTGCTGTTCCACAGGGACTGGTTTTAAACTGACAAAAGACCGTTCTCTTTACCGGATAATATTACCCAGTATAAAAGCAACATTGTTATGAACTTTATTTGTTTCATTTGGACTGGCTTAAAACTGTCCAAAACAGTGTCCTGTTATAAAAAATATTACCGGCATAAAACCAACAGATATACGGTTTTTTTTCTCAACATCATTACGATAATTAAACTGTAAAAACTTGTAAATTATTAGTAAATTTTACTGAAAAGTAACTTAAGCTTCGGAAATGGCTTTTACTTGGTCAAAATGTCACTGAAAAATTACTGAAACATCGGAAATAGTTTTTGTTGGGTCAAAATGTCTTCCAAAACGTAGTTTCTTCATTTTACATTTGCATACCAGAATACGTCTAAAATCCAGGCAGTCCATAGTACGCTCTCGATTTTTTTTTTTCATTACTAAAATTTTAAAATGCTGTTGGGGAATTTTCTAATTTATACCTATTTTCAAGCATTAAAAATATTCGTTAATAGTGTCCACAAACTCACGTATCACAATCACTCCAAATTTCAGAACAAATTAACTGTTGAGAGTAATAATGAACATCTGTGGGAGTCCCAATAAGTGGCATTTTGCATTAATGGATTAAAACTTTCTTTGATTTTCATTCTATAACTCCAAATCAATTTAATCAATATCTTCTAACCTGCATACTACTACTACGTACATAAATAGCATACTTGAAATCAACTTGCAACTACTAGTAGTATATTCGAGTTGTATGGTATTAAAACAGAAAATAATTATAATCCTTCCTTTGTATGAAGGAAATGCACAGAAGAAACTTTCTTTTAGAAAACCTTTCAAATAATTACGTCTACAATATCTGACTCATAAGTTATGTTATATATAAAATTAAAATCAACAGATCTATACTGAGTTTGGTCGGTAACGGATAACAGACACCAAATATTGGTTGGTAACGAGGTTCAAAGTATCACAATTTCACAAAAAAATTATAACTGCTTTAATCGACCAATGTGCCGGAATCACAAAATTCAAACCTCTCAGCTGACCTTCCCAACACTAAGGCCGGCTACTTCAAAACACCATTAAGTTGTGTTGTCTAACACACAACCCAATAGACAGCCCAAGCAAATATCGCTATAGCGAATTAGAACTTTAGGCAGTTGTAAAAATGCTGTCTATCATGGCAGTGTTGCCATTGTCGGTGACAATTTGAATAGCTAAAACTGATTTTTTTATAACTATTAACGAACAAAGAATATTTGTAACTCTCCAGTTTTACTTACATAATATATACTTAAAAAAAAATTTGAAAGGGAAACCCCTTCTTTTGTGCGTCAATAAATTTTGTAGAAAATAAAAAAAAAACATTTTTTTTTAATACGTAAATTTTACTCCACAAATAATTTCAAAAGCAAGTACCTACTACATAAATATATATAAATACAACTCAAACAGAACTGATCTTAATCAGTTGTAAAGATTTGGTTGTCTCATACTACATAAACGTAAACAGTAACAATAGTGTTGTTAATCGAAATTGCAGTATTTGCCAGACAACGCAACTTAAAAAGTATGTTGTGTAGTTTTGACAGATAACTAGGTTGTGTTGTGAATCGCAATAGCATCCTAACTTATCAGCTAGATATAACGGCACCAATTTACAAATAATTTTATACATAAAGGACGTATATCTGAATTTAAAAAAAATTTGAAAGGTAAAATCAATTATAGTTTTAGAGATACATCATTAATGTGATCATACTTTCGTATATTTTGGTGATAAATCGCGTACACAAGTGTTGAAAATAATTTGTAATCTGTTCAATTCGTATAGGAAATGTGGCATCATTATGGTATAGAAAAAGTGGCAGTTTCCTTATCACTAAAAATAAAAAATGGAATGCTATTATGAAGGTGAAGTACTCTATACAATCGATATAGTTTTCCACATTTAAATTAGTAGGTATACTATAAAAATTGTAAAGAAAAGCTATTGTATGTAATTGTGTATTCCAAATCTATGTATAAAAGCAGTTAGAGTGTTCATCCCAAGGACTTGGTCATTTTGAGAAACTAAATTAATATGGTCATTCCATGATAGGGTTTTGTTAAACACTATGCTAAGATCGCAAACTTTATTTATACATATGATATGGTTTAATCATCTATTTAAATTTGCGGTAGCATTTTGCATCATTAGTATGCAGTAGATTAGTTCGCTTAATGTATTTCGTTAAGTATTTGTGTTGTGTTGTTTTTATGCAGCTTTTGCAATCTATAAATATGGATTAATTTACCATAATTCTCCACTTTTATCAGGTTTGAAAAATTTCAAAAATGCTTTATTTTTCTGATTCTGACTTCATGTCTACCAATATTGTTTTTCTCCAACTTACGCTTTCTCTTTTTTTACATCTTACATTTTCTCTGTATTTGTAATTCACTATTTTGATTTCAAAATTTATTCAATTTTCAACTTCAAAATATAAGATACAATACACATACATTATGAATCTATATCTTATCATTCTAAGTTATAACGAACCTTCAACTCAATAAATAAAATTTTTGTTATGATGAAACTAAAGTGAGAAGACAGCATAAATAAATCGTTTCAATTTATATTTTCTATCTATATAATATAGAACAATGTAAAAAGTAATGAAAATGACAACAAGGATGATGATGACAGGTAAATAATAACGCTATCAGAATAGTTAAACGTCATTTTTGAAGATTTTAAATGTTTTTGACATTAACCCTTCATTTTTTTTTATGGATATAAATTAAATTCAAAGATAATATCGCTTCTCATAACAAGGCGCTATCTTTTATTACTGCAAAAAATTTGTAATAGAATTAGTCGTTTGTCGGTGTGATTTTCAATAATAAAAAAAAAAAGTGAAAAAGTAATAAATAAATAAAATTTGATATGTTCAGATTCAGGTGTTTTGCAAAAGCATATCATAAATATTAAATTAATAAATGAATTTTCTATTTAATTTTGTTTTTATTTTTGTTTTTTCTTTCATTGTATTTTTATGAGTATCCAACTGTCATTAATATTAAGGTCTAGAATATTTTGATGGATTTGCTTAAGTGAAATTTTGACAGTTTTTTTCGCTTTTGCTTTCAAGACGTATTTTCGTTGAATAGAGTTAAAATGTGGTTCTAGTTAGATTTTCAATGGTTTTGGATAAATGGTTTGTATTGCAAATGCACTTGTACTGAAATGAAATTGAATTTTGTTGAAAAAATTAAGTTTATGGACTATTATTATTGAATATAATTAATTAATAAATTGAATTCAGTTCTACTGAATTATTGTTCAAAATGATATTTTAAAAAAGTATGATATATATCATTCAATTTAGTCATGTTAAGATTAATTATCAGAAAACTATTAGGTTGCCATTTTGGTTGTGTTAATATGTGGGGTTTAACAGTTATGATTATAATATAGCTTCAGGCAACGGGTGTTATTCAAAACCAATAAATGTATATGTTTTAAGAATGTGTAACACAAGCTTAGTTATTTTAACGAAATAAAAAGAAAGAAATTTGGTGGGTTGTTTTGTAAAGTGTTGTAATGACATGTCAACACACTTAGGTCGTCTTAAAATTATTACGCTTGTAGCATTCTTAGCTTAAGTAAATCTTGTCATCTGTTTGCCATAGATATATATGGGTAAGAGATGAAATAGTGTATCCAGTGCCGCTTAAGCAGTTTTTCTAAGTGCACCATCTTATGTAGATGGATGCTGATCTTTGGAATTTTGCTAGGAGGATGAGGCTTATTCCAATATTGAGTACCACCTACCACATTACGACACCATGCATTAGAACATGCCTGACAACTGCTGTATATAGGCAGTGGATAATGTGTGGATTCATTTGGTTTTCAACTTAGTTTCTTGTATAAAATGAAACCCAAGTATTTAGCTCTATTTTTGAAAATTAGTGGGGTGCCGTTAATATAACTGGGAACTACTGTTGAATATTTGCATATTCTAGTGAAGATAGTTCTATTCATTTTTTTGTGGTTTTGCGTTTTTCTACTTGTGTTTTTTTTTCATTCTTGCCTTAATATAGCTTGAATAATAATGAACACCTGTGGGAGTTTTAATAAACGTATTTGGCATCAAGAGATATTAAAACGCCTATTTGATTTTAATTTTATAAACACGTCCAAATTTATGTAACTAATATCTCCTCAATTACATACTAAACCTTGGGAGAAGAATATATTAAGAGGTTGTTTTGTGATCTACTCGTGTACAATATTGAAACCAGAACCTACAGAACCATCCGAAACGCATGTATAATATAAAGATGAAATCAAAAAAGCGGTTATGTCAGCCAAAAATAACGATGTTGTAGGACCAGCCGAGATTCCGGTAGAAATAATTAAACCGATCAATGTTGAAAACCTCATTGTGCGCTTTCGAAATTTTGGATCTACCGAAAAATGGAAAATATATCGAGGATGGATCATATTTACAAACGAAGAAGTTCTACGTAGAATAAACACAGAAAGAGAACTACTTGTAAGGCTAAAGAAACAAAAACTTCCTACTTTGAAGAAAACAATTAACATGGTTGCGCAACATTAGAAACATTAGAAACATAATTAAAATCTATTTAACCCTCGGAATACGGATGGGGAAGAAATTCAATTCGAATACAGAAACAAATTATGATTATTTTGCAGTATTTTTTTGGAATCAAGAATGTTTAAGATTGGTAATTCATATTTTAACTACGAGCAGTATAAAATTTTTTTTAAATTTTCAGATCCATGCTTTGTTATGCAACATTAGAAATTGGACAGGCATCAGCAACATTTACGATTTAATCGATTCAGCAACGGATCGAAATAACCGCTGACATTCAATTATGGATAGGCAAGAAAAGAAAAATACATACTACTACTACTGAATTCATAATGTCCATAATTGATATTTTCTGCTCTTTGTTTTTCTTTATTTGCGGTTTTTATAATACGTTAAAACAAAGTTCGGTAATATTATATTTTCATATTTTTCTATCCCCACAATCTCATTTCAGTCGAAATTACATATTGTACAGCTTAGAAATTTCATGTTTAAGCTGATTAATACAAAATCAAAATCAAAAAAATGTTTCTAGATCACTCTTAATAATTGAGTAAAATTTGAGTAAATAATAAATGTACACAAATATAAGAGATGGTTAGTAAAGAGAGTAGTTTGAACCGGCACATTTTGCTCAATTGAAAGTAAGTTCCGTTAATGATTTATCAAATTTATGGTGAACTACAAAAAAAAAAAAAACAGTTTTTTAAGACCTCTGTACAATATGAAACTTACTTTGCTTAAGGGGAGAAATGACGAATCCTAATTAATTTTTACTGTTTATTTTGAATATACTAGCTTAAACAACAACCTAAATATGTCAATGTCAATTATATATATTAAAATTTAAAATATTTTTTTTTATAAAGATTAAAATTCTTGATTAAACAAAAATTTATAATTCTAAAATTTTTTAAATTGCAAAATTTCACCATTTTCTAAACTATAAATTCAATTAAATTTGTTTTTTTTTTTTGTTTTTATATCATTGTTGTGTTGTAACGCACACATGTATGGGTTTACGCCTTAAACTAAATTTCTTCATTATTCAAGCCATGTTGTACTTATGTTGAGAAAATAAAAATTATTACAAAACGTTATTTTTATTCCAAAGGTTATCTAACTGTTAAGTTTCAGTCGATTTGATATAATTCAAATAAAATTTTGCCAATTGCATTGGTGTAAACTGACCATTTTATTGGTCAAATTCAAATATGAGGAAGAAATTTTTTTTTACTTTTAATATTACCATAATTTGTTTATCATCTATCTGTAGCAATTTATTTTCAAGAGAATTTATGAAAAATTCTGCCGGTTACATTATTATATGATTGTTGTAAAACAAAAAAACTCATAAGGATCTTTCAAAAATTTAAAATCTAAATAAAATAAAAAAAAACAAACAAAATAAAAATTAAAATAAAATAAAAAGAGATAAATAAAAAGTAGTGGGTTAAAGATCACTTACGCAAAAATTTCAAAACAATAAAAAAATAAAATTCTTTGACCCAGTATAGGTTCAGAGTCGGAATTAGATTTATTTTTTTTTAATGTCTATATAGTAGACGAAATGAATGAAATCAACATATTCGATTATGATTATGAAAAAACAATATCTTTCTCTGTAGCCTAATCGTTCTTCTTCTATTTCTTCTTTAATTAGGAATTTAGAGATGGTTTTTTTTAATTTACATATCTCATCCTCAATTTCGTGGCAACAACGTCCAGCACTTATACCCTCTTTTCGGAGGTCTTCCTGGTGAAAGTTATTTCGCCATTCATTACTATCTTCGCCAGTCAACCTTCTGTCGTTCTATTTTCATGGTCTTCCCAGTTTCTTCGTTTAATTATTTCGACTCCAACGGGCAATATATTGAAAGTCGCTTGCGTCTCTGATTTCATTGCTATGTTTCTTAGCTCTTAACGTTTGATATTTATTTACATATTTGCCTCAAAGTTCACATTTCTGTAATACGCAGTTTTTGTTTTTATTTAGATGTGTCCGTTATTGTCTCAATAGCGTTTGTTAGTATGGGTCGAACACAGCTTAAGTATATTCGTGTTTTGGTTTCTATTTAGCATGCATTTGTTTCTTCATATATCATATCAGAGATAACCTGAAATGAGTGGGGCTTTTTTTGGTTGAGTTCTTATTTTTGTTTCCGAAAGATGGTAATATTTATGCCCACACATTTAAATTTGAGCACTATTGTTCTATAATTTTATCGTTCATGGATATTTTATGGACTAATTAGATTGAAAAAAATAAATTAAAACGATCTGCCAAATGCGGGCTGTCATCATCATCTTCTTATAGCGTTATGATTCTGATTTACGTTTGGCCTTCATCACTATGCTCATCCAAAAAGGTTGATGTTGTGCCGCTTGTCTCCAATTTGGGAGTTGTAGGGTTTGAGCTTCGTTTTTATGTTGTCTGCATATCTGCTTCTTGGCTTTCCTCTACCACGACTACTATCGGGTTTTCTATTCAGCACCACTGCTTGTTTTCGACTTTTGTGCATTCGACTTACGTGGCCAGCCCTATTAGTCTGTGTTCTTTTGCAAAGCGAACAATGTCCTCACTCTCGACCTTACTATTGAGGTCGCTGTTGCTTCTGATTACATATTCTTCATTCTGTAATATTTTTGAAACGAGTACTTTTCGAAGAATTTTTCCTTCAAATATGCACAGATTATTCTCCTTGTCTACGTTTACAGTCCATACCTCGCGCCCACACGTGACTATGGATCGTATGAGAGTTTTATTTATCGTAATTTTGGCCTTTCTTGAGATTAATTTTTATTGTAGCAACCTTCTGTTTGCGTGGGATACTACGCTAGCCTCAATTCTGTTATGTAGACAGTACTATACTATTATCACTTCTTAAAGTTGCTCTGAGGTATGTAAAGCTTGTAACTCCTTCAAAGTTGTACTATCCTATTGTTATATTCTGATTACTTCTTATTTGTTCATTTCCGGACATTTTTAGAAATGGGATTTCCTATTACTATGTCTGCCTTGGAAATATTTTGACCCACGATATATTCTTCTAATGTAAATCTGAACCATTAGATTGTTCCTACCTTCTTCCTACCTTGTTTAAGGCTCAGGTTAAAAGTTCTAGAATATTGTAAAATCTAATTTTTTTTTTATAGATGATTCTTGAATTGCGTTGCTATACTGTTTCTCCTAATTCGTTCTATATACATTTTATTTCAAAGACTGGAAGTGATCTTGCTCATTCTCTCTTTGGTCATTTGATTAATTGGGTCCACATTTGATCTTAAAAAAATCTTGAGTCGATTGGTCCTGCAGATATACACTGTTTTTTTTTTAATTTCGCTGTGACGGGGAGCGAAGCTATTTTGTAAAGGTTGTAATTACCTTAATAGCAGACATTAATAGTCTTTCTTTTAACTGAGCAAAGTTTGAGCAAATAATAAATGCACGTAAGTACAAGAGATGAGTGGTAGAAAGTAATTTGAAGTACTTATGTCTATCGAATCCAACTTTATTCAATTAAAAAGAGCTATCATTTATGATCAAAGAAATTTGATAGCAAAACTTGATACAATGAACTAAAAATAAAAATAATCAGGCTCTCAGGTTTAAAAACTTCCTCGTGGCGATCAAATGATTCCTAAAAGTTGCATCAAAAATGATTCCGTGATCAGATGATTCTGAATAAATTATGTAATTTTTAAGCTGAACCCAAAAATCATTTGTGCTAGAAACGAAAGAGCTGTAGCAACCAATTAACCACACTACAAATTTTAAAAATCAAAAATTTTATTAATGAATTAAATTAAGTTTTCGCGACTGATAAATTTTATAATTATTTTTTATTAATACATGCCTGTCTCAATTATTTTAATTTTTTTTTACTTACGTATGTGTGGATGTGTCTAAAAAAATTCTCAATTTCTTAAACTTCTAACGTAAAACAACGTGTTCTTTTAAAGTTGTTTGTTTTTTTTTTTTGTTTTATGCGCTTAAAAAATTATTTTTATTATAGATAGATAAAATTAGAAATATTTAAGTAAGATTGCATACTATTAAGTATGATAAATCTATATCTAAAGCAAAGCAAAAAAAAAAAAAGAAAAAATAAATAAATTAAACAACAAATAATCAATTTTAAAAGTTGTAACTCTAACGAATTTCCTAATATCTTCAAATGAACTTTGGAAATAAATAAAATTTTATTCAAGGAAAACTCTACGCTCCTCTTTAAATTTTTTTTTTATTCTGGACATTGTTTTAAAATATATTCACTGCAGAATGGACAACTTAATACGCGATTTAGTTGTCTGGATGGTTAGATGGTTGCTTAGTTGTTGATCTTCACCACCAGTTAAATGAAATACAATAATTTCATTGCTGCAGGGCTTTTCGTTTTCATTATTAATGGGATTCTGTCACAAGTCGATCAGTGCGAAAATATTGAAAAACTGTTTTAGCATTGAAATTTTTAAAATTAGCTAGCTATAACAAAAATTATTGAAAATGCTCAAAATGGAGAAATATTTTGGTTTCTATACGAACAAAAATTTTAATATGACAATTATAGGTATTAGAGTATGACAAAATATGTGTTTTCAGAAATTTTATATTAATTTAAAGAGAAATTAACGCTTAGGTTAAAAGTTCTCGAATATTGTAAAATCAAAATTTTTTTTTTGTGGGAAGTGGGGATTTCTAGCTTTTATCATTAACGAAATATGTATATAAACAATATCAGAAATTCAATAATAATATTTAGTGGGGGCTTGGGGTGACAACCCACACTGTTATAAGTGATTTTTTGTGGAAATGTATTTATGTAATAAAAATAATTAGAGGAAATTAAAAATTAGGATTCAAAATAAGCCAATTAAAATATTATAGGGTATACCCTTTTTCCAGAATATTTTTGGAAGTGTATATGCAAGATCCTGAACTAGGAGAGACTTTATAGTTGGATTCAAAATTAAGGTATTTTTTTTTCCCAAAAAATATGTATATATATGCATGCTAGATTATCAATTAGGAGTGCTTTTGTTGTTGGTTACAAAAGTATGGTTATTAATCGGGCTATTTTTACAGAATATTTATATATGCTTATACGCAAATTCGGAGAGTTATTTCATTATTATGAAAATAAAATAGATTTATTTTTTTTTCTGTCCTGTAGGTTACAAAAAAGGAATTCTCCTTTATCCAGAATATTAACGTAAATTATTTTTATGCGTAACCACTGTGGGATACTGGGCCTTTCCTATAATATCTCTAAATCGTCTTAGTTACGTGTGGCAAGTTTAGAAAAAATTTTTTTTCAAGGGCCTTAAATTCTGGGACTTGGATAATAAACAAATTTTTCAGTCCCAATTTCTGTGACACTGGAACTCTCAAACAATTTTTTGAGCACGTTTGGATTTTGACCCATTTGGGTGTGAAAAGTTTGCTTTTCACAAAAGAAAGAAAAATTATTTTAAATCTACGTACGAATGTATTTTTATTTCAACACTTTTTTTCGACATTTTAGCATTCAAAATTTTGCTATTCAACATTTTTGGATTCCACATTTTCTTTTTCTACATTTTGTTATTCAACATTTTCTTTTTCAACATTTTGTTATTCAATATTTTTGCCTTCAACATTTTTGTATTCAAAATTTTGTTATTCAACATTTTTGCGTTCAACATTTTCTTTTTCAACATTTTGTTATTCAACATTTTTGCATTCAACATTTTCTTTTTCAACATTTTCTTTTTCAACATTTTGTTATTCAACATTTTTGCATTCAATATTTTCTTTTTCAACATTTTGTTATTCAACATTTTCTTTTTCAACATTTTGTTATTCAACATTTTTGCATTCAACATTTTCTTTTTCAACATTTGGTTATTCAACATTTTTGGATTCTACATTTTCTTTTTCAACATTCTTGCATTCAATATTTTCTTTTTCAACATTTTGTTATTCAACATTTTTGCGTTCAACATTTTCTTTTTCAACATTTTCTTTTTCAACATTTTGTTATTCAACATTTTTGCATTCAATATTTTCTTTTTCAACATTTTGTTATTCAACATTTTCTTTTACAACATTTTGTTATTCAACATTTTTGCATTCAACATTTTCTTTTTCAACATTTTGTTATTCAACATTTTTGCATTCAACATTTTCTTTTTCAACATTTTCTTTTTCAACATTTTGTTATTCAACATTTTTGCATTCAATATTTTCTTTTTCAACATTTTGTTATTCAACATTTTCTTTTACAACATTTTGTTATTCAACATTTTTGCATTCAACATTTTCTTTTTCAACATTTTCTTTTTCAACATTTTGTTATTCAACATTTTTGCATTCAACATTTTCTTTTTCAACATTTTCTTTTTCAACATTTTGTTATTCAACATTTTTGCATTCAATATTTTCTTTTTCAACATTTTGTTATTCAACATTTTCTTTTACAACATTTTGTTATTCAACATTTTTGCATTCAACATTTTCTTTTTCAACATTTTGTTATTCAACATTTTGGCATTCAACATTTTGCTTTTCAACACATCGACCCACGCCCAGAAAACATATATGGACATAATATTCTATTTTAATATTTCTCCACTTTTAACTTTCCACAAATATGGTAAGTTTTCATAGAGCTTCAAAAATTCTTTCCACAATTTTTTATCGACGTTCATTTTATTATTTTTTATTTAATTGGTGTTAACGCTAGAAAAAAGTTTATTGAAATGTGAAACTTATACGTATAGCCACTACGCATGGGTAATATATGCATGGGTAATATATGAGTGGCTTTGTCTACCTGAAATCAAATTGAAATTTATATAAGGGACACTAACTAAGGTAGACATCCATTTGCGCATAAAATAATATTTACATTTTTTTAGACATCAGACACGAAAATGCTGATAGCTCTATAATCAGCTAAAGTAGTATTAGTCCTTTTTGGGTACCGGAATGATCTTAGCATACTTCTTCAATTAGGGATAAATTCCAGTGGTCAAAGTTGAATATGGGCTAACAACAGGGAAGAACAACAGATAGAGTCATTTTAATAGAGTGAAGTAGATCAAATCAGGTCTATATTTCCTCAGATCAATTAATTTGGTGAGGTATTCAAAAAGAAATATCAGTTAGAAAATGATTTTAAGAATATTTTTCATATACCTACCATATTATAAAATGTGAAGATTTAAAAATTTTCAATTTATTTTCATTTTTCTTTTATTTTTGAGAGTAAAATTGAAAAATTTTCTCTTCGTGTTGACGACTTTTGTATAACATTCACCTCAAAGGTATTTAAATATTTTCTTTTACATATTATAATAAACGTATATTTGTATCATTAGTTTAATAATATTGATTCAATTGTGTTAGTCAAAATCAAAGATAAGGAAGTGAACTCTCTTATGTTATAAATTTGAAAATTTATTTAAGGTAAGAAATTGTTAGAACTGACATAATCATTATGAAATTTTGTGCACCTATAAAATATATATTTTTATTTGTCATTTTGTTGTTGTTGTTGTTGTTGTTTTGCAAAACTATTATTATTAGACTTTATTGTTATTGATGATGATGTACTATTTGTGAATTGTTTTGCCCGAAGGGGATAAAACAGTCAAAAGTTTTTTTTTTTTTTTTGTTTTACTTTTGAATTTTCCATTTTCGACATGAACAGTTTTATATTAGTTTTCTTTTTTCTAATTTGGAAATATTAGGTTTAGAATTTTATTAGTTTTTTTTTGAATTTTTAAATATTTGTGTTAGTTTGTTTGTGTCTCAGTTCAAATTAGTTTAGGATAATATTGATTAAATAAATCAAATTTTGTAATGTTCTTTAGGAAATTTGAAATTCTTTTTGAAATATTTTAATTTTATTTTAAAAACGATTTTATTACTATATTCTTTGTAGTTTTTATTAGAATATTTCTTATATTAACAATCATAAATCTAATGTGTATAAATTGTTAGATTAAATAATTACAATCGAAATTACATTGTTTTTTTGGTTATAAAGATTTAAATTTAACTGATTAACAAATGTCTTTAAACGTTTTCATTTCAGTTTAAATACAATTTAGATGGATAGATTAAAATTCCGAAAGTAATTGTGAATAATTTGAGATTGTTAAGGCTTTATATTATTGTTTCATATAGTTTTATATAGATACCACTTCATTTTAAAATATGACAGAGAGTTGTATTTGCTGTTGAATCATAAACTAGAGGTATCGCAAAATAAATTTTTTTAGCGGTGGAAGTTCTATGTAGATGCAGATCACTTTTCTATTTGATTGTTTAAAATTGCACGTCTATGCCTTTAGAGATTGCTATTATTGCGGTAAGGCCAATTTCTGCCGATATGCATACTTGCAAATACTTATATCTATTGTGAGCTATTACATCTTATTCAAATTGAAGGTGATAGTATGTTGGATTCTGTGTTGGACTTTCTAATCTAGACCAGATGTTTGTTTTTGTTAAAATAGGCATGTCCATAAGTATTCGAACAAACAATGCTCGGTTCTGGTCCTAAGAATTTGACTTACCATAATTGATTTTGCCAGGATATTTATACTTGTATTCCGCCATATCTAAGAGTTCCCACTACAGTGGTTATGTTTTCTTCCGCTGGCTTTTTTTAACAGCTATTACCAAATTTTGGTTTGAAAATTGATGAAGGTAAGGTTTTTAAGGCAGTCGGCTTATCTGAAAGTATGTATATGAAATAACTTTTGTGCCCTAGTTTAATGCCTTATAATTCAGATACTTCGATGCCATAGATTTCAACTTGAAAGACAGTGGGGTGTGTAGTAAATATACATTTGAAATTGAACCTTGGTCCAAATATACCGACACCTGTTTTATCCCCGATTTTTTATTTTTTTTATTTGTGAGTTATCAGTTTACATCCAAGCTCCTGGCTTCGTACTAATATCCTTCTAAGTGATTTTTGAGTCATAAATATATTACAGTCATTATACATACATCACATCAAAGCTAGTATGGGATTGCTTAGAAATACTTAAAACCCTGACAAAAACAAATAAAGTGACAATAATGTCGCATAATGAGCATTCTGGAAACGAAGCTGCATATTATCTAGTAACAAAAAGCATCGGATACGTCTTTCATAGGGTCAAGGTCGTTCTGTGGGATTTCTTCAGTACAGATAAGATGCAATTAAAAGCCTGGGGAAAGCAAAAAGCTGAGAATTTTTGAGCCAAAGTTCCTGAAAATTGTCAAGCAAAAATACTCATGCTAAAAACGCTCGCTCAATAAAACCAAAACTTCTCAAAGTCGTTGGCAGGGATAAGAACAGGCTACTGCTTATTAAAGAAACAAATTTATAGAATGGCTTCGACCGAAAACAACTTACGTAGGATATGTGAAATAAAAAAGAATTTATTGATTATTTTGCTCTATGAATGCGAAGGGTTCACTCGTAGCAAACTTCGGCACTTGGGAATAACATTCCCTGACCAATTGGAGCTATCTAGTATACCATTGAAGAATATCCTGAGTGTTATCACATAATCAGGTATGCTAAAGGATTTAGAGACTAACTAATAAACAGGGGTTATCGCCATAATAGTCCACTTGCGGCTGCGGTGATATAGGGTATTTATCAATCTATCTATCTACCTATATATTACAGTGAGACACAAATCTCCTAAAAAAAGTAATATTGTCAATGCAATTTATATCGGAAAAATTATAAATTTATACAAGTTTTTAATTGTAGAAGCAGTTATAATTCACATTATGGCATTTCACTTGTAGGATTTACTCGAGTGAGTTATGACATCTCAACTGTATTACTTAATTATCGAAACAGAAAAATATAATATGAGAATATAGTATGGCGCTTCGTAATATTAATTTTATTTTGTTTTATTATTGAATTTGCAAAAAACTATCAAATTTTATCCTTAATTTTAATGAAATATTTCAAATTCTCAAAACGTAATACAAAGTGATATATTTGAACTCCCAGTGGTTTTTTTTTAATAGACATCATCATCATTCGAATTCTGTACATATATGTAATTGAAATTAAAAAAAAAAACAAAAACAAAAATACAAAAAACAAAATTTTTTTAAATAAAATTACAAAACTAATCAACAAGGAGCTGTACAACAAGTTAATAACATCAGCAATTTCAAAAAATCCACTCAGTTGGATCAGTCATTGATGAAGTCATTCTATTTTAATGGAAGTTTTTTTTTCTACGTTTTTTTTTTTTTTTTATTATTACTCTTGAAGATGATTACATTCTAAAGATAATGTTAAAATATCAAATGTAGTTAAGTCTATAATGTTATATACTCAATGACTTGGCATTAAGTAATTTAACAATTTTATGATTATTCGCGAATTATATTGCCTATAACATACAACAAATTAGTTGATCAATAAAGTCGTTAAAATGTATTTAAAATTTACCACCTTAAAGATTTTTGTTGTAAATTTTGTACAATTGTGAATTAAACAGGGCGTTGATGGAGGGGAGGGCGATGGGGTTGGTGGTGGTTTTTGTTCTGAAAGATTATTAAATCAATGAAGAATATAATTTATATATATTAATTAATACATGCAAAGATTTAACTAATTATTATTTGAATAATCTTTTAAGCTCAATATTAATTCAGTTTGAGAACCAATTTAATAAAAAAAGAAATTCATTACAGATTATGATTTTGCATTGGATTTATAATTGTTTTTTGTAAGCATTATACGTAATCTATAAATTGACTATAATTATTGACTGATTTACAGTGCGAGTTCTTCTGTGAAAAATATTATATAAATAATAATTATATGGGCCCATTATATATGAAATATTATTTTTGAGGAAATTGTCATGACTTAGAGCTTATTATTTTTTATATACTTTTATTAAATTTATAATGCTAGTTCTATATTTGCCAATTTTAGATGCATCTGTTAGATACAAACCGCTTTTAAGTGCACCTGTTTTCACATATGTTTTTACAAATCAAATAAAACTATAAAACCAGTTGTACACAATAATTTAGAGATAAATTAGTTTATTTGAATGAAATGAAGAGAGTATTGTAAAAGTGTTTGCTATTAACTGAACACTCTCAAATCGCTATTCCTTATGTAATGAAAACGTTTTATTGAATTAATTTGGTTTGTATTCAATTTAAAGAACTTTGATTAACGAAAGTAAGAAATTTCATTTCTATATGCTATCAAATATTCAGTTTTTACTTAGGGTCATCTAATTTTTTTTTGATAAATAATGTATTTTCACCTTACTTAAAGTATTGGTATTTTCTTTTCCCTCATGACAGTTTGTTTTAATTATTGAAGATCGATACTCATACTGTGTGGCTGCAAAGTGTGACAAGTGTTGCGTTGTTATCGCCATTAAATCCACCTTTTTTACTTCTTTTTACATGACTGATTACTGTAAATACTGTGATGTACTGTACTGTAAATTTCTGATCATTAACTCAATAAAAATGTTTAGTATTTTCTTTACAATTTATTTACGGTTAGGCCTAGCCAAATTATTCCGTAAATCCCTTTATATTATAAGTAAATGACTCTAACTTTCAATCCCAAGATAGCAGGCTACATTATTTGGACTTAAATTTCGGCAATTTCAGAGTTGATGACATACATCACCACAAACTGCGCATTGATATGACATACAAATTTTAACCCAGTTGATGACATACAAATCAAAAACTGCGCATTGATGTTTATACTCATGCTTCTGATGCAAATGTCAAAATATTCACGCATTTGTGCCAAAACCGATTAAGACCAATTTTCATCTGAAATTATATGACTTAATTTGAATGGGTTTGCAAATGATATAATCTGATTACAGATTTTTAAACATTATTAATCTATAATTATAATAGACAAGCATTTAAGGACCTGTGCAGTAGACATCCTCTCATTTTATCTTTGAACTTTTAATATGTAAATAAGATGTATGTACAAATGAAATGCGCATACGGGTTAAAAAATTTCTATTTTAATTTTTGTCATTCAACATCTTGTTTTTAGTATAAATAATTAAAGGAAATTTATTCTATTAATTTTGTTAAGTAACTGTCTCAAATTATTGTCTCCTATATTTTGGTCATTTGTAGTAATCATATAATTTTGGTTCAAAATATGTATATAATGTAGCTCTTTAATTACAAAAATATTTTATTTTTAGTAATTTGATCCACTGACTATAGGGAATAGCCACTGACTATAGGGAATGTATCGGAAACGTATCAGTATATGAGGGAGGTGTATTTATGTGTCCAAAATAAAACTGACTAATCACAAAACTTTTTATTAAACATGAATGGTTTATCGTGATAAGTCTATGTCAATACGTAAATTTCTCTTCAAAATTTTAAATTACGCTTCAACTTGAATTATAATTGCTCAACAGGAGCTCCTAGTAGCATTTATATTTTAAAAGTTAGCTTGTTCACTTCTGAAAATTCAAAAAAATAAAAAATCGTACTAAAATTCAATATAAATTATTGTTTTCGATCATTTCAATTTGTATTTGGCTCTATATAATTTTTTTTATTGGTTTATCTTAGACAACAACCGCATAGGTATCTTTAAAAAAAAATATATTAAAATTTAATTCTGGCGAATGTATTTGGTAAAACTTTGGTGAATTTGGTAAATGTATATCTGTACTTAAACATTGTGAGAAATTTTAAATTGAAATTTTTCAATTAAAAATTAAAAAACATTTAAAAAACATTAATTAATTTCGCTACGTTTCCTGTTAAATATCTATCTGTTAAAAGAATGTGAATAACGAAAATCGCTTGGGAAATAGTTCAAGTTTTTGTATCGTACTTTTTTCAATTATAAATATGAATAGAATTACAGTAATTATCGATGAAAAAAAAATGATTAATAATATAAAAATAATTATAGTAATATTGAAATATTTGTACCTCTATCTTATTTATTTGAATTTTTATTTGTTAATTTTATTGGTAAATATTTCCTGTTAATACATACTTTTATTAACCTTTACATGCACCACTCGGGTGCAATAATATTACTTTTAAATTAAGATTACATTTTGGAAATATTAACTATTCCATCCTACTTAAATGTTCCTTAGGCTTAGATTGACTTCAATAAAATCTGAATTGCATTAAATTCTATTCACTGATTAAAATTCTATTCGATATACCAATGAGTGTTTGATATACAAAGTAAGCTAAAAATGTTTCATCATTGTTCTGAAACCTCAAACCTTGTAACAACACAAATTAATATTCATGAAATATTAAATATAGACCAATGTGAATGTGGTTGACGAAAATATTAATGTTATAAAAGATAAATTTAATAATAAATTGCAATATTCAATCAATATTGTTATACAAAATTTGTATGTTAATTTGTAAATGTAGATAATAAATTAAAATAAATATATATCGTAGTATTAGGTTATTTAGTTAATTAAGTTTAATTAAATGTAAGTTTTATATATAAAAAAAAGAAAGGATAAGGCTTTGACTATCCTGTTTTCCCTTAAAAATTTAATTTTAATATGAGAATGTACCATTTATTTAAAATTTAAAATGTTTCAGTTGTAAAGAGAATATCTCTTAACTTTGTAAAAAACTACAGTATTTAAAAAATAGTATATTAAAGGTAATAAACGAATTGAATTGACTTAAATACAAACTTTTGAAATACACTTCGTACATAGACAACATCAATTAGGAAATGCATATAAAAACACACAGTACATTTCCGAGTAAAATAAACCTGTAAAAAAATAATTAATAAATTAGAAATAAAAATAAATCAAATGAGAAATTAAAGAAGAATATAATTTTTTAATTTTTATTTCTAAAACACATGTTAGGAAGTAATTGGTCATCAAAAATAAAATTACGACAATTACAAATTAAAATAGTTTATGACTAATAATTACTATAATCATCAAATTATAACAAAAATTGATATTAGAATTTGATTGTAACATTTGCAATAACAAAACATCATTAATTTATTTACAACTAATTATACCTACTTAAATTCTTAAAAATCAAAAAAATTAAAAAACCTAAAATAACACAATTTATCTGTTGTCTATAAACAAAATTAAAATTACAAATTTTGCTCTACTTTAAATTTTTTTAATATATACTGCAGAATTTATTATTAAATTAATCTGTAGATTTTTTTTTATCAATAAAAAATAAACAAAACCTACATAAAAAAAAAAAAACTGTACAATATACAAAAGCAAAAAAAGACAAAATTCTAGACAATGTTAAAGAAAAATATTCCCTAAAAATAACAAAATTAACAACTAATAATAAGAACCAATAAAAAAAAAAATAAAAAATAAAAATAAAATTCATGTTTAGGAGGCATTTTGCCATCATTTCAAAATGAGTGATGAAATGATTGATTTCTTGCCTTTATTTCACAGTTTATCTCTTACTTTACTTGACTACAAAATAGAATTAGTTCAATTTCTTAACAGAACGCTAGAAAGTTATGATTACTTTTATTTATTTATTGTATTTCTATTTGCTTTTTTCTACATATTTTACTGTTTAATGGTTTAAGATAGAAAAAAAAAACAAAAAACAAAAACAAGTCGAAAAAATCAAATTAAAATAACAGAATTTGTTGCATAAAATGCATATTTTTGCAAGACAATGTGGTAGGGGGTGGTATATAGTATTAATAATAAATGTGCACTGGCACATTTTTATTTGATTTTATTCAAATGGTTGAACTAAAAAAAATAGATTTTTCGTAAAAAATTATGTTAGTTAAATTCGCAAAAAAAAAAAAAACAAAAAAAAAATAATAAAAAAAAAAAATTTATATTTGTTGTTACTATTTTTCATAGTTTTATTGGAATTTCAACAAGTTATTTTCCTTGCATGTTTAGAAGTCATTTTCTGAATTTGTTTTTGTATTCTAATGATATTATCTGATTTTATGTTACTATATTATTTACTTTACTTTAAAATGTCAGTTTTGTGGGGTACCTAAACTTAAAATAATTTTTTTTTTTTTTGTTCTTCTTTTAATATTACGAAAAATGTTTCTGTATTCTTATTCCAGATGGGAATTATTCATTTTCCGGAAAATTTATGTTCTTATATTATAATTTAAAAGGAATTAAGTACATTTCTCAAGTCTTATAAAACATAAAACACAAAAATGAAAAAAAAAAAAAAAAAAAACATGAAAAATAAAAAGAAAAAGAAAATTTATTCTTTTTATATAGTATTTATTGCCACCAGGAAATTGTATTGTAGAGTTTGG
Organism: Argyra leucocephala; assembly: GCA_963942445.1. Classification (NCBI taxonomy): domain Eukaryota; kingdom Metazoa; phylum Arthropoda; class Insecta; order Diptera; family Dolichopodidae; genus Argyra; species Argyra leucocephala. The sequence goes on from OZ012677.1 coordinate 29,038,781, forward strand.
ATTTAATACAAATATATAATAATGTATGTATAGTACCTACTCTATAAGTTTAAATGAGATAAAAATGTAAATTGATTAAGCATAGAGAGGAAGACCGAAAAAGAGAGTGAGAGAGGTTACGAAAAAAAAATATAGAAAAAATTAAATTAAAATAGGAAAATAATCTAATAAATAATATGATAAGAGCATTAATTCTAAATAGTCAAGAAATAGTTTTTTTATTTTATAATATATAGATACAATCTTAAGATAATATACAATAATACTGAAGATATTTTATTGTATATATAGGGACTGGCCAAATTCATATGATTGAATTTTATTAAATTATTATTATCTTTTTGTTTTGTAAAATAAAATTAAGTATAAAATAAGAAATAGTTTTGATGTTGTTTTTTCCTTGGTTACAAATACAACTTACAACTTGCAAAATAGTGCAATTTCAATACTAAGTGACTAAAATAATTTTGTGTATTCACATTGTTCATTACTCGTATACTTACTATTAAGGTATACTAAATTACCTCACTTTTTATTCTAAAATAGTACAGGCAAATAGAGTTAGCTGGAGAAATTTAGTACAATCAATTTTACTTTATTTTAATTGTTATTATACATACTGTCGGTGTTTTGTAGAAGGGGCGAATCCGCCAGTTTTCAATTTTGGATTTATTGATGATGCCAATAAAACGGTGAAATCAAGATGAACGTTTTGCTAAGGGAACGAAAGCCTATTCTTATTATTAAGCCTTCTATATACTATATTGTAAAAAAGGTGAACATTTTTAAAATATTATAAAAATTATGCTAAATGGACGAATTTGGTACATTCGCCTTTTCTCATAAGAAAAATTAAATTATTGTTCAACAAAAAGGTCGAACATGGAAATGATAATAAATTGTTTGGTATATAAAAATTATTTCTAGTCGTAAATCATAAACCAAAAAAAGATCGCTGTAATTTGTGTGTCAGATTCGAAGGACTTGATGGTGGAAAACTTCTAAAAAGGGTGAATATGAAAAACACATATTTAGAAAAAAAAGAGGTCGAGAAATCAAACAACAACTAACTACTAAGTGAAAATCCGAAAAAGTTTCATGAATTTATCAATACTAAACGTAAAACTGATGGATATCCTGCAACTTTAAATTATTTGGGAAGATCTTCTAAAGATCCGACTACTATTGCGAATCTTTTTGCATCCTTTTTTTCCTCTACTTTTTCAAGAAATGACTTCACTCCTGATGAAACCTATTTTAGCAATCTGAATGACTTCTCTCAGAGTAATCAAGTTATTACATTTGAAATCAAAAACATTCTTATAACTGCAGAACTATTGTTGAAACATATTTCATTATTAAAAGACGATTTTTCTTCCGGACCTGACGGTATTCCTCCGATTCTTCTTAAGGAATGCATGATTAACTTATTGCATCCCATTTCTTTTCTGTTTAATTTATCCCTTCAATCGGGCATTTTCCCCTGTTTATGGAAAAAGTCTTACATTATTCCAGTTCATAAAAAAGACTCCAGAAATGAATGCACCAATTATAGGCCCATCGCCAAGCTCTCGTGTATTCCTAAACTTTTTGAGCGTATGATATATGATTTCTTATATGATTATTGTAAACGTTTTATTTGTGTTGAACAACACGGTTTCCAAAGAGGTAGGTCAACAACTACCAATATGGTTGACTTTGTCTCCCAGGCAATGACCTCAATGGAGAATGGTTCTCAAGTTGACACCATTTTTACTGACATAAGTAAAGCATTTGACAAAATTCCTCATAGTATCATATTACTCAAGCACAAAATTATAGGTTTTTCACCGCATAGCCTTAACTGGCTTGAGTCTTACCTCTCTTCTCGGGAATACTCAGTTTTATTTAAAACTGCGATTTCTGACCAATATTCAGCGTCTTCTGGTGTTCCTCAAGGTAGTCATATAGGACCCCTTAATTTTATAGTTTCAACAATTTATGCTCCTAAAGTGATAACTTTTTCTAAACTTCTTAGTTTTGCTGATGACTCAAAGCTTTTTACTCCTATATCTTCCTCATCGGATTGCTTAAAGTTACAAAACGATTTTAACAATTTCGCTTCTTGGTGTTCAAAAAATGGACTTGAATTGAACACTTCTAAATGCCAAGTCATTACCTTTTCTAGGAAAAATTCCATTCGGACAATTTGGTTCAGCCACCAACTAAATGGCTGTCAGCTTTCAAGAGCGAATTCTATTATAGACCTCGGGTTAATGCTTGACACTAAACTGAGCTTTAAGCTACATTATGATAAGATAGTGAGCAAAGCAAATTCTTCTTTAGGTTTCATTAAACGTTGGTGTAAAGAATTTTCTGACCCCTACCTCACGAAACATCTTTATGTTACTTATGTAAGGCCTACCCTTGAATATGCCAGTCAAGTGTGGTCTCCACATTACTTGACTGACATTAACCGAATTGAATCGGTTCAACGAAAGTTCTTACGTTTCGCTTTGAGTAACTTTTCGTGGAATGATCCATTGCGGCTTCCACCTTATTACCGACTTACAGTCGTTGTCTGATCGTCGAATAATTGCAGATATCTCTTTTATTCACCAGATCCTTTCGGGTGTAACGCTAGCCCCTGAAATTTCAAATTATTTGGTTGCAAGATCCAATCGGAATAATCTCAGAACCGTTGAGTTGTTCCACATTCCCTTCCACCCTACCGAATATGGTAGATTCGAGCCAATCAATAGAATGCTCCGTGAAGTAAATTCTAACTCTAGTTCTTTTGATCGTCAACTAAGTGTTTTAACAATTAAAAAACGATTACGTCTTAATGTACGTTCAACTGAGACTAACTAACAACTGTTGTTCTTTTTAGCTTTGATATTTTTTTGGCCTAACTTTTTGAAGTGTTTTTATTAAATGTATAGCTATTAACGTAGGTATTAATTTATGACTTTTTACCTTTCTACTAACAGCATGTACCTGGTTTAGTTTATTTTTAAATTTTTTAATCAAAGGTGGCGGTGTTTTACTAACCCTACTGGATGATGAGTTATTGCACAATTAAATAAAGCAAGCTTTCGCACAATAGACGTCTGATGTGCTTGCTCTAAGCATAAATCTGACAGTATAAAATACAAAATTCTGTTTCTTAAATTTTGATTTTGAAGTTGTCTTAGAATGTCCGAAAACTGGCGTATGATATGTGAAGTTAAGAAGCGACATAGCATTAAAATTCTATACCATAGATACTTTTTAGACTAGAAAAGTGCAGCTTTACTTTTAAATTTGAAAAAATTAACAGAGGGCAATGTTATAGCATGGAATAAAATAAAATGGCTACGGGTTCAAACCTATGATAGTGAATTTCATATGCTTCATGTAGCTGCTCGTCCCATGAGAGGAAGAAAACATAGCACAGAAATACCCAAGGCATAAAATATAAGGATCTGCTATGACTTTGTGACACCAGAATTATTCCACAGTATCTTCATGCATATTTTCAATGTCTGCCACATAACAAAGAATTAAGAGACTAAAAAAGAACAATTTGTTATTTTTATTTATTTTATATTATTAATATTTTTTGTTTTAAAAACATTGGAATAGTTTTGTTTTTTTAATTTTCGCTTTCTGTTAATTTGTGTAAATGAAGTTAATTAAGTTTTGTTTAATAAAATTAAAAATGAATCAAGCAAAAAGTTTTATTTTAGCAAATAGTGTAATTGTAGTCGGTATCTTGCAGTTTCAAACCTTCGGACAATCGCCCTTTTTTATAGACTGATGCAAATATTTTGTTATAAAAAAAAAGAAAAAAAATTTCCTAAAGGGGCAAATATCCATATTTTCATTCATAAAACCAATACTACAGCTCCGAAAACATTTTTTTATTACATAGTACTTGAGGTAAAAGTATTCACTAGATATCCAAATCATATTTAGGGAAACTTTAAAATGCATTTTTCTCAAAACTTAAAATTGACGAATTCGCCCCTTGTGCAAAACACCGACGATACATACTTAACTTAGTACAGGATCTAACTTAGTACTTAAAGCTTAATAATTTATGTAAATAATATAATTATAAGCATATTTAATTGTCATAAATAACAAATTTATATTATAAACTTGATTGAAGATTGTATTTTATAAATTCAATTTTTGTTCAGATGTTGACTAGCCCCATGAGTAACAGAATACTCACAAAATTCGTGGCAATATAAAATTAAATTTGAAATTTTGAGTAAATCGATCCGATTATTGGAAACATGTGTTTATTTGTGAAGCGTTTGATGCTTGTTGTTGCGGTTTGAGACAGCATTGACATTTATGGCAATGATTGGACTGATTTTTTCAAATTACTTAATTTTAAATATTGATTTATAAATTAATTATTCTTTTACACTCACAATACTTTATAAAAATTTTTGGTCTTCTGAGGAAGATGTTGTATCGGCGTAGGATCTAAATGACCATATCCTAAGGATAGGTGAAATTGCTGGCTTTCCAAAAATATATATCTTTAGTGGCGCATGTTATCTTTTGAGGACGCAAAGGACATTTGAAAAAGCATTTATTTGTTTTAAGGTCTGGAGCATATTTTAACATTTATTTGATGATGATTGGTGCTGCCGTTATAAGAGATATAGTAGTTCAAAGTAGAAAATTTTGAAAAAAACGAATCTTTATTTTTTTCTTGATAAACCAAATACCTCAAAATCTTACAATAAGACCATTTTACCGTTTTGTAGGGCAACTGAATTTTAAAATAATTTAATAAAACTTACTGTTCTGTTATGAGAATCATATGCTAATTTCAATTCGATACCTTCAAATGAATAGGACGTTTAAGATAATTGGCAATAGGGTTGTTCTAACATTACAATTCAATACGCATAACTAATACACCAACTTTGGTTGTTATGACAAACCATTTGTTTACTGTTATAACCGTTTTACTTTTGCGAGGACGAAAATTATTCAGTTCTAGCAACAATTATATAGAAATAATTATGTGCCCGAATGAACATTTTTGCACCAAGTTGCTGAAACCGTAAAAGCATTTGTTGCTACTGTACTGCATTTGCATCAACAACAATTCTATTGCATCAATCGAAATATGATAATAAGACCCAATATATAGCAACGGCAACTGATTAGTATTTCCGGCAACCTCATCCAAAAAATTATTTTTTATCAGTGTATAGTTACTTCTCTTCTCTGACAACGACATAGCCAGACATGCCTGATAAACCAGAATTATATAAGGAAAATAGCAGGTAACAAATGCTTGCGCATAATATGCAAAATATTCTGGCCCCGAATAATTAGAAACAATGACCGTTTGGAAATGGCCAAGCAAGAACCAATATGCATACAACTAAAGCAGAGAAAATGGAGGTGAATAGACTTAGAAGACCTTCGAACAATATAGAAAGGTAAGGATTGGAGTGAAAGCCGTAGAATAAAAGAGAGATAAGATAGACTGCGGGAACCATGGCGCAGATCAGTCCATAAAGAAATAGAGAATAACAATAGAACATGGAAAAATCCAGCGCAGGACAGAGTCAGATCGAAGAGATTTCTGGAAGTATATGCTTCCAAAAGGAGTGAAGAAAAAAAAGAATAAACTCCTCTTCTCTGGCATACACTGAAAAAAGAAATAGGAATGATTGTCGCTTTTTATATACAATTTTTCCTATTTTTATAACAACAAGCGGTATAGTGGACATTTTTAACAATTATTCCTATATTTTTTTTGTAAATTACCACCCGTTTTTAGAACAATAACTATATTTTTTTTTATAAAAATTCCCAATTTTATAGTAGGCTTTCTTATTTTTTTAATAACATTTCATAAAAGTATACGACTTTATTGGAAAACGTATAAAAAATTTAGAAATTAGACCCAGAAAATTTAGAATAGTTCTCAAAAATTGTTAAAAAATATTGAAAATTTTCTAATAAAATAATAGTTGTTGTTTTAGTTGTAGAATGTTTCTTACAAAATTACGAATATTGTTTTAAAAAATGAGAAAAACTGATCACAAATATGAGAAATGGTACAAAAATTATAGTAATGTTTCCTAAAAAATAGGAAAATTGAGTGAAAAAAATGAGAAAAACTGATCATAAACATGGGAAACGTTACTATAATTATAGCCATGTTTCCTACAAAATTGGAATATTGACTGAAAACAATATGGAAAATTCCTATAATTTCAGGAAGCTTTACTATACTTTAATCCATTATTGCTCTCATATTTATAGGAACTTTTAAAAACAAAAAAAACACCAAAAATATTATTTTCAAGAAAAAAAATTTATTTTATGATTTTTTTAGTTATTTAATTTTTATTTATTTAAATATACTAATGAACTAATAATATAAATGATTCAATATTTTTATAATTATTTATAATTTTTTCTTTAATTTATTTTTTAACATAATTCTTCTTTTCACTTCTAAGATGTTGATGTAACTTTCAAATATTTTTATTTAATTTTTTTTTACATCTAGTTATTTATTATATCCACAAGATAGTCAAGCTATAATTATTTAAATTATAAAATTATATTTTTTAAGCAACTAGTTTATTTATACCATTGATTAATAATACTATAGTATTATTAATCAATGTTTATACTTACATTAATGAACATAAAAAATGATTGATGGACTTCGGTTTTGCTTACTTTATAACGAATTCTCTTCGCACTTTCTGGCTTTTCCTGTACAGTTTTGTAAACCGATGAAGCTAATAAAAAGGGAAGAACAGCAAAACCCGCAAGTGGTCCTTGTTATAATCTTATATACAAATACAAGTATGGACAAAAAAATATTTCTTTGATCCGAATAAGTTGACTCAACCTATAGAATAATAAAGTGGATAAAATTTAAAATAAAATTTCTTATAATCTTGTGTTAATATTGCAGAGTTTTACTGATTAAAGTTTAGAAATCTATGAATATAAATTTTTTAAATTGCTTACCTTGGAAATCATCCACAAGTTCGATCATGTTCCACTCAATTAATTTAAAAAAAAATCACTTACGTAATGACAAATATATCACTATAAAATGTACTTCACAAATAAAACAACGCCCAGCCTATAAGGTTACGTGAAACTAAATTTTCTGCAACAAATTTCTTATTTATTATATTTTTAACATTATTTGTCCAAAATATAAGACCTATTACAATATTTATTAGAAATTTTACTTTGAGAGAAAAATTTTCCTTATTATGATAATTAACTTCTTTTAATATTTTGAGAAAAAATGTGAATTTAGCTCAAATATTCTACAAATAGTTTGTAGTAGATTTTCTCATATAAAATATAATAGTTTTTATAATTGTTTTTACATTTTCATAAAAAAGTATGAGATATTGCTATTTATTTTGTAAAAATTCCTATAATTTGTTAGAAATTTATCTCACATATTTGTGTTTAATACTTTGAAAATATCTCAATAAAATAATAAGTTATCTAAATTAAATTGGGGATATCACAATAAAAAAACGTATAAAATCCTATATAAATTACCACTACTATTATTTTTATAACAAAATTGTTGTAAATTTTCCTATTAATTTGGTACTATTTTTTTTGTAAAATTTATTATTTAAACTGGAATAAGTACAAGATACAATAACAAAATTTGCTATTTTTCTAGTTAAATATCCAACAGATTTAAGGAAAATTACCAAGCGATTAAATTATTAATGACTTTGTAAACCTTACTAAAAAACTAGACAATAATCTAAAAATAATAAGAATTTGACTCAAAAAAATTGTAAAATTTACAAAAAAATCGCTTCTTATAAAAATAGGAAAATTTATTAACCATTTTTTTTTCAGTGTACCATGTTCTAAAATAGAGCACAAAAAGTTAGGCCAATTAGCAAATAAATGAGAGAAGTTGAGAAGATCAGAAATTTCTGTTTCAAACTTAAAAAATCACTGACCATTGGCGATGAAGATGGAATAATGTAACACATTTTTATATAAGTGTGAAGCAAGCAAAAAATTATTTGATATCTGACAGAATTTAACCAAAATTAACCAGAATTTTACCCAATCCGGAAAAATAATATCAAATTAAATCTAGAATCATATTAAACTATAGGAAAAAATGTAAACTGTAGAGCTATAGTGGAATGTGTTTAAATAGGATTAAAAAACCGCAGTAACGATAATATTTTGGATCCATTTTAATCCCGTAGCCTGTCATAAAAAATGAAACTAAAACAAAGTAGTGATGTCTAGTATCACAAATATATCTTGTGTCACGCACTATAGTCACTAGTCTAAAAATTGTTAAGAAAATAACTTCATCCACCAAAATCATACGATTATTAGTTTTTTCTAAACACATTCTGTTCAACTAACCATTTGGCTCTCGTACACGCTCTATATTCAAATCCATTAATTTTATTTCGTACATTTATATGAGACGGTGATTTCATTTAGGGTATAAAATGTAAATAAAATCCATTTTTCTTAAATTCTTTAAAAATCTTGGCCTATAGAAATTAATAATGTAAACAAAAGTTGTAAGAAAATACAAAAATATAGAAAGAAATAAAATCAAATTAAAAAAAAAAAGTTAGAAAAATATTTCTCGTCCCACCATCTACCAAACATAACACATGTAACAAATATTATTCTACATAAATATATTTGCCAAATTGATGGCTATACATTCTAGAATTCAGGAACTGATAACTTATACCTCTTAATATTCGGCAAATAAGTCCACAATGCAACCGGACTCACAAGGACTCATAGTTACCTTAGTCTACCATATTGCCTTGGAATAATTAAACTTGCACTTTTAAGTGATTTTGCAATGGTTATTTTTAAGAACAGATATATGACGGAGTATTTTCAGATAGTATTTGTTAGTTTAGATAATTGTTAAATGTACAGTCTATCATAAGGTTAGAAGCCATCCCTAATATACTATTAAATCTGCAACGGTTATTCACAAAACGTGCGCAAAAATTTAAAACAATCTATAACATAGATAATTCATCTACAATCATCCAACCATCATCCCTCTATAAAGTACATCACAAAATGTGAAATGATGGAAAATTAAGAACAGCATTATTATTTTTTTACAAGTTAAAATCAAATATATTTTAATTAGCTCTAGGTTCTTCATCTTATTTAATGTAGTTATTGTAAAAAATTAAACTTTCATTTGTTGTCATCATAATAGCACACACCTATTGTATTACATACCATATTAAAAATTGAAAAATCGATATAATAAATACTAACATATCTATATTTTGTTTTTGTTTCTAATATTATAGTATAGAAGTTTACAACAATTCTTAGAAAAGAAAAAAATGGGATTGAAATTTTAGTAAGTCCAAGAATATGATAATATTTATAATAATGATAATGATTATGATGATGATGATGATAGTATCATCATGATCATGATGACTATGGGAAAATCTATTCAAATTTTTATTTTTTTTGTTCATTTTATTGCTTTATTTTGCGTTAGCGTAAATGCTCACAATCCGTATAAATTTACACAAAAATTATACACAAAAACAAATAAGAAAAATAAGAAACGAAAAACAAAATTTTAAGACTAGAAATGTTCTATATCAGTAAAAGATGAATGCAACAGTGGTGATAAAGGTCAGGTACCTTTAATGATTGTATTTTGTTTTTATAAACTTTAGATTTTTGTCCTTAAGAAAGCTAAAGGAATTCTTTTAAGCTTAAAACACTGCTATGGAGTGTAATCGAATAACACATTAAATGTGTTTCCAGGTTCAGTCTTGTTTTTTTTGTTTTCTTAGAAATCAAATTTTAGGCCGTTCTGAGTTGATTCGTGATCTAGGTGTTATTCTGGATCATAGACTTAATATCAAACCACATTTAAATTCCATTATTACTAAAGCTAATTCTATGCTAGGACTTATATTGCCCCAGGCCAAAGAGTTTACAGATCCCTACATTACAAAACATTTATATATCAAATATGTTAGATCGACACTTGAGTATGCTTCGCACGTTTGGTCTCCATATCGTATTGTTAATATTTCACGTACTGAAGTAGTTCAGCGCGTAAATTTTTACTCTTTGAGGTAGAAGTTTTTAGTGCGCTAAAGTCGGAGCAGTGCTTAATTTCGTTCTCCCCGCAAAATAGAACTATAGATGAAGGCTCTTTTGATATTTTTCTTCTACTTACAAAAAAAATATTATTATAAAGGCGTAGAGTCCCCCTAAATTACATGAAATTCCACTTTTAAATTGGTTTACTTATTTCGTGATTGTAAGCTTGATTCTTCAAATTTAAACATTGCAGCTGCCCATTGAATTGTTTTTGCATTCACAGAGATTATGCAGTAGAAATAAATTTCCAAATCGTTTGATTGAAAATTAATCCTTAACTATATTTGGATGAAGAAACTTAAACTTTAATTCATTCAAATAGATTAAAACTTTCTCTTTAAAAGATTTAATTTTTCATTTGCAAAAACACTTTAAAAAAAAATAGAAAGAAAAATTTCAGGTGTAACAATACACCTATATTCTTGGTGAATGCATTTTACATATAGAATATGTATCATAGGGTGTTCCATAATTTATCACTCCATTTATTTTTATTTTAACTTTTTAATTTTTGTATACATTTTTTTTATTATTTCCTTTATGATTATTAAATGAAAACTGGAAATTATATAAAATCAATTGATTTGCCTAGCATCGTATCAATTTTTGTAGGCCAACAAGCATTTCAAATTGAAAACTAATTGATTTGATAAAGTTTAGAACTAATTGGTTCGTTGAAAAAAACAATTTTGTGGTTTTCCAGGAATGGTTGATTCTAAGATATTTTTGGGCCAATTCAATGTGAACTTAGGTTGTGTATAGATAGACTTAATTTCATACGCAGTAGGTAGTGGGCCTGTTTTTCAACCGAAAGGACCCAGGTTCGATTCACGATGAAAAAAAAATGCTTTATGGGGTTTTCGACCTGGCCCAGTACTATTTGTGTCATTCGGACTTAATAAATGACAAAGAATAATTGAGAGTATATCTGGCAACAAATTAAACAAAATGGAGCTATTTAAGAAGAGGCTTAATTTCTGACAACAGCAGTAATTTTCCACATTTAATGAGTTCATAAGCCACTTATTTGAAAAATAAATGCTTAAAATATTGTGGATATTGTAGTTAGTATAAGCTTGCAGTACCGTACTTAATTAAGCACGAAAAAGTGGTTCTACCTAAGGTGGACACTGTCAAGAGTGTAAAGAAAATAGGCAATACCGTTCCGGAAATGAAAAGCCTGCAATTGAAAATCCCTAATTGTACATTCCCGGAAGGGAAAATACTGGAAAAGAAAATTCTGAAATTTTAATTTTCCGGGATTAAGTGCAAAAAGGAAATAAAAAGTTTTTTTTTTCATTTGTTCATAAAAATTTAAAACTAATTTTTAAATTCAAAAGTTTTAACTAGCCGAGTGCGTTTACCTGTCTTCTGCGAAAACAGGATTTCAATATATAGATAGCTGGGGTATGAAGACGGCAGTCACCGACTCTAAAAATAAATTTTATTTTTTATTTTATATTTTTTACTAAAAACTTGCCGTCTGCGCTTACCTGCTGTCTCCGAAAATATTTTTTTAAAAAAGAACCAAAATTTGATTGTATATTTTTAGAAATCCGTAATTTACAGAGAAGTGGTTTTTTTTTGTTGGCCCCCACTTTTTTATTTTACTTTTGCTTATTATTCCTGGATTTTCAATTCCGAGCTTTTGTTTTCCGGGATTTTCATTTCCGCACTATTGATTCCGCGATTTTGAGTTCTGGGAAATCGATCTCATTCCAAGAAAATGTCCTTATAAGTCATAATGCCATTATTTCTTATATTAATGCCTTAGACTTGTTGAAAATGTGGCTGTAACATGACAATATAAAAAATAGAGATGGCACGAACATAGAGGAAATATATCCAATTATAGTATCTTTGGTAATAATATTTTCTTCATCGCCTTCTTTTTCTACATTTCTAATTGGATGTTGGCGACAACCAAGAATAATTTTGCTAAAGACCAGAGAAATTTTTTTATCACTATGCTCTGAATATGATAATCTGAAGGAGGACAAAAATCCTATCGACCCATGAAACTTTTAACAAACAATTGTATAAGTACAGGTCTCAAAAATCTTCGAAATTTGTTCATTATGCTATTTTTTAATTTATACAAGTCTACATATTAGAACTGATATCTCAATCCAATATCAAAGGTAACATAATGTACATTTTTGTATTTATACATTTTTCTATTTTTATATTAGATATACATACTGAATTGATAAGTTGTGGAACAATAACTTATCAATTCAGTATGTATATCTAGATCCCATTTTTTTATTTGAATTATAACCACACTTTTTGAAGTTGAATAAACACTTAAACTGTTTATTGCTTATCTTTGCTTATTTTTCTATCTACTTTTTTGTATGCAGGAAAATTTAATTTTGATGATGTTGATAGTCAAATTGTAGTTGCTGCTATGTAAGTCCTGCCTTTTTCACTAAATCATTCAAATTAATTAAATTTAAATTTCTTAAAATAATCAATTTTATCAAGATTATCTCGATCAAGATGATGATCGTTGCATAAGAGAAATTCAAATGTCATTGATTTGATTACCCTTCTTAGAACCATTTAGGGCTTCCAAGCAATCCACCACAAATTTTGTGTTTTTTAGTTCGCTTTAATGTAATTAGTTTTGACTTCGGCTTTTTACTACCAATCAAATTTTTTTTCATACACAGAAAAACTTATTGATCTAATTTCAATCGATGAAGAAATAAGTTTTACGAGTTGTACCCTCGAACTGAAAGTTATCTCATAATCAATAAAGCGTATCAAAACATATTTGTGTACATTTGTACATTTTTGATTATTAGTACCTGAATTTGAATTTCTTGTTTCAAAAGGATCTTATCTGTCCCCAGATTTTCTCACAAACCTCCTAAATCAATTTTTTTTTCATAATTTTTGGCTTGGGTTTATGGAATGAGCATTTATATTGCTTTGAGTATTTATCAAACAAATTTCAAAACTGTTATAACTTGTTAAAAATTGTGATACATGCACATAGGATGTAACTAGCATTCTGTAATAATTCATTAACTTTAAAAGATGTATGCAGATGATAGTTAATTTTTTACCTATTTCAAATTGTTGAGACATCCCTTACAAATAAAAAGGAGAATTTACCAAGATCAGATTAGAATTTATTAACAGTAAATGTTTTTTATTTTTTTGCACATAGACCCTAATAAATAAATGTTATTAATTGCTCTATCATATTTCACAAATCGGTTCAACATTACCCTTACTTTGATCTTAAAATCACGGTCCTAAAATAACGATCTTAAAATCCCGATCCGAAAATATCCATCCCAAAATACTCAGTAGAAATTTTTAATTTTTATATCCACAACTACGCAAAATAAATATTTTTTCCCAACTCTGAAAAATGGAGAATATCCTTTCTTGTATCCAATAGAGGCTATGCAAAACAAAACTTCGAAGATTTGGCCTGTGGGAATTTGTTTTTGGGGAATTTGTCTAACAGGATATTTTTTCTGGAGATTTTTTCCAGGTTTTGTTTTTTGAGAATAATGTCTTATTGCAGATTTTTTTTGGAGGTTTTGTCTATATCCTACTTACTTTTAGATCTTTACCTGAGACCTAAATCTGAGAATTCAAAATAATGAAAAAATTTATAATTATCTAGCATAATTTGTTCCTTCATCCTTAAACCCTGAATTAATATATTAACGAATAAAATAAATTACATTAATTTGAAATTAGAAAAAAGAACTTGAACTTTACTTACAGACTGTATTTAAAATGAAAATTTTCTTGTAGGATAACATCTTAAACTCAACGTTATTAACAAATTTTCATACACATTCAACCATACATTTATACATCGGTCGGCAAATATATATATATATATATATGTATTTATATAATATTAAATAAATTTACATAAATTTTAATAAACACTATGTATGCAGGTACACACAGTGAATAAATAGTTTATTATTAAGAAAAAGAGCAAAAAAAAAAAAAAATTATTTAATATCAGTGGTTAGTAAATATTTTCGCAGACCCCGTTACATTCAATTACCATTTTCATTTATATATCCAACCAATTTTATTCTTTTATATAATATATCTCTCCTCTACTCAGAAGATTAAAAATAACTCACCTGTATATAGGTAAGTACTATTATAATATGAATGGATGTAGGTATGCAAAAGGTATTCATTTAATAAAAGAATACACAGTTAAAATTAATTTAATTTTTTGTTTTTGTTTTGTTTTTGTTTTATTGGCGAATTGCCGGTCTATAAAGATGTTAGTCAGCTGATAATATGCTATGAATGACTTTAGAATTTATTTATTTTTATTTTTTAATTTTTTGTTTTTTTATTCTATCTAGAGAGCCTATTATGGATAAATTAAGGTGTGAACTGTGAAGAAAGAATGAAAAATCTTTTTTACGCCCACATTTGAAATGTATGAGCATATCTGTTTTTTTTGTTTTTGGTTTTTTGTTATTCTTATTAACGCACGAATAAAATTTAATTAATAGTAGAATAATGTATATTGATGAAATGATTCGTTTATAAGGTTTTAAGAATATTTTTATGTAGCGCTAAAGTTAATGCTTTACTTTATAATTAATTTTGCTCCAAAAAAATCCATGTTGTATTGAGCAGCGAGTTTTTAATGATTTCTACAATCAGTTATAAGCTGAAATAAACAAGATATCTGCTACAGAGAAATAATAATGGAAGATATGAATGCGATCGGAAATGATATAATTAATGGTATAAAACAAAGATTCAATGAAGAAGCTGTAAATGAAAAGGCGAAGTTTTAATTGACTTCTGTGCCCAAAATGAGCTGAGAATTAACAACACCTTTTTCCCTCATAAAAAACAACACAAATATACGTGCAACAACACCAGAAGCCACCAATCTACAACTGATTATGTTATAACGAACAGAAACATAAAGCGTGAACAAATTTTAGATGTAAAGTATCTAACATCGGCTAATCTAGGAACAGATCACCACTTAGTACTGTAAAATGTAATGTAAATGTAAAATGCGCGTTATAACAAATCATTCTAAAAAGAAACTCCATTATGTATAAAAAATTTACACTGAATCACTTATGAATACATCAGCAAAACTCTTATACAAAAGCAAATTGAAACATAAAATTGAACACAACACAATCAGCAACAGTGACAATATCGATGAAGTTTGGAATAAAATTAAGCAAAATATGAACTCAGCAGCAACAGAAGGACTTAACGTAAGAAAAGTTAATCTCAAGCCACCACTCAACAAACCATGGTTTTGTGACGAAGTTAAAACTATTGGAAAAAAAAACGTTAACATTACTTGCAATACAGAAGAACAAAAGCACGAGTCGACTATCGCAAATATACAAGTCCGAAACCTAAGATAAAGAATATAAAGATAAAGTTTTGAAAGAAATTCAGAAAAGATATATAAGAATTTGATTTATATGAAACACAAAAAAAAAAATTGGAATTTGATAAGAAACCAAAAAAAATCAATTAATGAATATGTGGAAATATCTTCTATTTCACCAAACGAATTGACCGAACATTACAGCAAATTATATATCAAAATCAAAACTAAAATAATGTGATGCAAAGAAATTTTTACACTCAATATTCACTTACAATACAACTAACTACAATAGAAGAAACAATTAAAGCACTAAAAAACAGAAAACCATCCGGAATTGATGGAATAATAAACGAGTTTTTAAAATACATTTGAACCGTACTTAAATATGAATTAAGAAATTGTTTAACTACATAATGATACACCAGACTATTCACTCAAAATCAAAAACAAGCATCACAATCCCTATTTTCAAGAAAGGAGAAAAAAAGAATGCAAAAATAACAGGGAAATAACTCTTATAAGTGCAGGTCAGAAACTACTAACGAAATTCGTTAAATATTGTGATATATTGCAATCCCAGATACAAATTGCTGAAGAACAGAATGGTTTTCGGAAGAATTGGTCCACCCTCGATGCCGTATTTTATACTCAGGCAAATCATTGAAAAATCAATCGAATTCAATAAACCTATCTTTATGTGCTTCGTAGATTTGAATTAAGCTTGCGACAGAGTACAACTTATGTGCCTATTACAGGTATCATTTTTTTTGTCGGATCCGAGTAATTTCAGGTGACAACACTAATTACTATTACAACTATCACGACGCGCCGACTGAAAAATGCGACTCAATTGTCACTTGCAATTTATATGTGACGGGATTCCGTTTGCCTGTAATTTTGTAATTTTTTGTGTCTATATAAATTTAAATAATGGATTCTGAAAAGAAAGGGTATATAAATATTTACAAATTTATTAAAATAATTTATATATATAATATATATTTGAATTTGAATTTATATTATATAATATATATTTGAATATATTAATTCAAAAATTGAATGATAAACATTTTTGTTTATTTTAGTTTAAAAAAAACAACAAAAACACAATTTCAAAAAAACATAAATCATAAACATCAAACAACTTTGTATTCTTATAAGAATATTTTTTTTAAATTCAAACGTCAAATGAGTTTTTCTGTCAAAGTACATAAAAAATACGTTCAGAAATTTGTTGCTGTCGGATGAGACTTGTAATACGAAAGTAAATTTCATTCGGGTGACTGGGAAAAATTACTGGAAAAGTGGTGTGACACTTGTAATAGGCACATTAATGATTTGATCAAAATATTACAAGAAAAAAAAAAATTAATCATAGTTTAATAGGACTGATACAAGATCTGTGTACAAAACAAAAATCAAATCGAATAATGTGCTCACTGAAGATATCGCAACATCAACAGGTATTAAACAAGTTAATAGTCTCAGTCCAACTATGTTTAACTTATCGAATTGATGGATGATAAGACCAGATAATGAAAATGATCTGCAAAGATTATTATTTAGATTTAGCGAAACTGTCAAATTGTACAACATGGAGGTATATACAACAAAAACCAAATCCATGATTATTTCGAAGGATCCTATCAGATGTAAATTATCCATCAATATTCAAATAATTGAACAAGTGCTCAATTTTAAATATCTGGGCGTAAATATCACCATCTCTAGATGACACGGAAACAGAAATAAGCACCACAGTAGAAAATGCCGCAGCTAAAACAACAAAAGAAAAACAAACACGAATATACAACAGCTGTATTCCGCCCATACTAACATACTAGCTAATAATAAAATTCAAATAATAACAAATAAATATAGATAAATAATTTAGTGCTTTATTAATTTTTAATATAATTTTAATATAATTAAATTTAAAAAGCATTTTTTATTGAAAATTTTAATAATAATATTTATTAAATTATTTATATCTTCCTATTAAAATATATTAAAAATGCATGTAAATGTCAAATGCAACAAATGTCATTTTATAACGTTCATATACGTATATTCTATTGAACGCACCTAATAAAAAGTATAAATTAGGTTTTTTGGAAATTTAAACGTTTTGAAATTTTTTGACAGGTTCAATAGTCGCACAAATCAAACTGTACGTTACTTTCACAAATTCACTTGATTAACACTTGTTTTCCTAGAACAATATACAAGCTGTTATTTGATTTCTAAAAATACTCATAGTATGCAAATTTCTATGGTCTATATAAAATGTATCCGTACTGCGTAACAAATACGCAACACAGACTGAAATACCGAACAAATGCGTTAATATATAGTTCTTAAATGATTTGCGCATTATATTGATGCTAATTTTGCTATACAGAGTATGAAAATATTTTTGCGAAAGCATCAATACGTGGTTGGGTAGCAGAACACACATTTGTTAGATTTGATATTCGTGTTGACACCAATCTGCATGTCCTAAAATAAACAAACAAAAATTCCATTAGTATAAAAAAAATTCCAAAATTTACCTTTTTATGATAAGTCCTTTTTTCCCATCGCTCATACTCCTCCTAGTGGTTATTCGTCTTCATGCCCTTTCATAATCATTTAGTTATATATAATTAATTATTAATTATATATAACTAATGATTTTAATTAATATTCCTTATTAATTAATCTGCTGCATTCAGTGAAGGTGAATTTCTTGTTTACTAATTATTTCTTATTTTGACATTACTTCACTAAAAGTACTGTCTATACTTCTCACCCTTAAAATGAATGATCAAACAATGTATTAGAAAGAGAAAGGGGCATCATCAGAATTTAAAACGTTTATAATTTGTATTGCATCTATCTTAATTCAGCAAGATATTCAGCTACAGAGGATAGATACTTTTCTGTAATAAATCATGTTCGTCAAGTTTTATATTATAGAAATAAAATCAAACTAAATCCATATGTAAAGGTTTTAATCTTCCGTCAAGGTCAATGACCATATAATATTCCAAATGAACGTTATATCTTTATATGAATGTTATATTTTCACATACATATTAAATCGGTTTGCCTTTATTAGAATTAGCGTTTAATTAAAAATCTTTTTCATTCCGTTGTTACATTTAAAGAAGGAAGGTATTGAAGCGAATTAAATAAAATTAAATAAAATTTAAAATCAAGAATTGAAAATAAAGGTTTCCGTTTAAACTTAAAGGTCTTTATTCTCAAATAACTAAATTTAATAACTATTATTAAGAACTACTATTAATAACTAAAAATAGTGTAATTTATTGGTATCATTCATATATAAACTTTAAGTTTTAAAGATTTAAGACTTTAAGAATAAAGAATAATCATAGTTTTATATTAAAATTATAATAAAAGAATAATCATAGTATTATATTAAAGAATCATTAATTGCCTTTATTAAAATCTAATCATTGAATAAATAACAAGTGTATAATTGAACATTTCTAAAATTGTATGAAATATACTTTAAGTTTTTAAAATATTAAAAAATCATAGTTCATATTTAAATCTAATTTGAATAATAAATCTAATTTATAAATCTAATAGTTCATATTTAAATCTAATTTATTTGAATGATAAATATTTAAGAGTAATTAAAATTGTATATTAAATCCAACCAGTTAATATATATTAAGTGTACAATTAGACATTAAAAATATATTTCAAATATATATCTAAAAAAAAAATCGAAATACAAAATTTTGTTTCAATTATCTACGTGGACGCACCGACGTAAAAAATTCGCATTATCAAAATGCATTTCTAGAACTTCACTATGTTCTTCAGACAGTTCGAAAACAACTTTGCAGAAGTGTTTTTTGTAAGTCAGAAAAATTTCACAAGAAAAATTAACATATTCACATTGTTATTTTTTTTGGATGCGACAGCAAATTAATCTGAAAAGTCTAATCATAGAATGAAAAGCTTAGCAAATTAAAATTCAAATTTAGTTATAAATATATTGAATAAAACAATTTCTAAATTTGAAAACAGTTTAATATTCTAGTCTACAAAATTTTGACCAATACAATATTTTGTAATTAATTTAACATCACACCATTTTCTAATTTCAAATTATTGTTATCAGATATCCTATAGTTGTTGTTTTACTTAATTTACAATCATTATTTGATGCTCTAGTATCTGTTCATGATATTAAGTTCTATTTTTTTTTTTAAAGTTTGTTTTCCTGAAGCTACTTAACTTAAATTGTTATTCAAAACCATCAGAATCAGAATCTATTATAATAAAAAATTGTGATGTAAAAACTAAAGGAGTTAAAATTGAATGAATGAAAAAAAAGCAAAAAATAATTTTTGAAATTTCTTCCTTCTCATAATATTTGTTGTTGCTGTTGTTTTTGTTCTCACCTTGTAAAAAATAGACTTAGAAGTGTTTCGTAATAAATTTTTTTTTTTTTTTTTTTGCAATTCTATATAATAAGTATAAATTGTGAGTTTAAATCATGATTTTTCAGTTCAAATTTATTAGATTACGATTTATTTGAAATATATTGGTAATTTGTAGTGTAATAAATTCTGAATTGATGACCTTTTTCTTGACACCTGGTTATTTTATTGTTGTTATTATTATTATTCTTATTAATTTTATATGTACATACATTTCTATTCAATTTCACAATAAAACGTATTGAAATAATTGTACAATTTATGATTATATGATGATAGTGGTACTGATGAAAGCAAAACAAAAAGATGCTTCCGTAATGGTCATTGTATCATGTTGTTACTATTTTATATTAAAAATAATAATAATAATAAAAAAAAGACAAACAAAACCTTAGGGTAGAGTTACTTTGACTTTTCAACTTTGGGGTATACAAATTTAAACAAAATCGTTATTATTTTTAGTTTTATAATTGGTCAAAGCTCGATTACGTTTGTTTTCGTTTTTTTTTTTGTAAATAAAGAATGGTGGAAATCGGGATAAGTATCTACTGAGTGTGGGACTTATAAGATTAATAATAATAAAGTGATAAAATAATTAACTTGTATATAGATAAGTTCTTGTATATAGATACAGTTCAACCTTTATCGAGAATAGACTGGAATTCTAAACCCGGCTAGTTTAAAGCGGAATCGGCTAAAAAATTCAAAATGCGCCATTTAAATTATTTACAACATCATAGTTTGACAAGTAAACCTGACGTATTGACATTTCTCATGACCAGAAGGTGGTGCAACAACTAAGAAACGGGATCACAAAAATGAAAGGACAAATGAAATAACAACCAACCTGACCAAGCCCCAGAAACACCTCAAGTAAGAAAATTGGATGCCAAATCTGTTTTAGAAAAAGAAAGGTAATCATAAGAAGAAATCAATAATTGATAACAATAATAAAAACATCCTATAATCAGTCAGAAGAAAAGAGCAAACAAAAAAGCAGAAAGTCAAAAGCAAACGATAATAAATGACTACTGGCCAAATCAATATAAGGATAGAAGTAGTAAAGAATGTGCAAAGCTGGAAGAAGAAAAATTTGAACTAAAACAGACTAAAGAAATCAAATTGCCACCAATTTACATGGCGGGGGTTCAAAATATTGCTTCATTAAAAGAACTTTTGAAACAAATTATGTCAACTCGAACACTCTTTACAAAAGTATTAAGCACAGTAACTTCTTCTGTGCTTTAGTTTAAACAATAAATGCGGATGTTTACAGAAACTTAGTAAAGTGTTTGAAAGAAAAAAATACTCAATTTCAAACTTATCAGCCAAAACAAGAAAAATCATTTAGAATTGTATTAAAAGGGTTACACCCGTCGACACCTATTTCAGATATTGAAACAGCAATAAATGATCTGGACTATGAAGTAAGAAATGTTCATAATATAAAACCAAAAAGATGCGAAGCAATGTTTTTATTACCTCTCTTCTATGCAGATATAAAGTACAACAACGAAGTAGAACAACCACAAAATATACAGTATAAAACACTGCTATCACGAAACACATGCATCACATTCGAGCCACCACACAAATAAAAACCTCTCCATAATGTGTCAACGTTATGACTATACCTCACAATATTACAACAGAACACCAAGATATGTCAAATGTGCAGGACAATACACAACAACAAATTGCCCTATGTATGGGTAGCAATCCAGTGAACTACAAATGGTTTCAATACTATTAGGTGATAAAAAAAAAAATAACCAAAACCAATTAGAATAGATCAGAAATGATAAACATACAAGAAGTACCACCAGCACAAATTGTATCCCCAAATCTGCAATATTCACAAGTGCTCAAACAAAATAATGATCACCTGTAGTTAAATTCAAGTTAAACAATTATAAACCAAAGTCCACCTGCACACAAATCATCAAACGACCTGGAAGAAATATGATGAAAACATTCTTGGACAGTTTACTCCAATGATAATTAAACTATTGCGACACAGTGGTCGCAAATATTAATAAGAAATAGCTAAATTATTAAAAAGTATATGGATATATTAAAAAGCGTATGGAATGCCAACGGGTTAAGTTAACATACATTGGAGCTAAGAACATTCATTATAGACAATACAATAGATATATATATATATATGTTAATATCAGGAACACATTTCACTATAGCTTTTTTAATATTAAAGCTTTTTTAATATTAATAACTACATAGTTTGAGACACAAATGACACTGGATGGCACAGGCACTGTACATGGAGGTTCAGACATAATAATAAAAAAAATCAATTAAGCAAACCAATGAACTTCAAAAATATAATAAAGAACACCCAAAAGCTACAAGCATAGTAATAGAAGATTGGAGTGGATCACTTACCATCTCAGTCTTATGTTGTCATACTAAACATGTCATCAGCAAATTATATTATTGCCAAAACCGGGTAAGGATCAAAGTGTAGTAACCTCAAGCAGGTAAATTAGTTTACTATTGAGAAATTATTGATGACAAAACTAAGGTCGACATTGATGAAATAAAACTTAATTAGAAATCACCAATTTGGGCTTAAACAAAATCATTCGATAATTGAGCAAGTTAATAGAATCTACTTCTGCTCTAAGAGTACCGGGGAAGAACGAAGTTGAGGACTGTGCCGACTTTAACACACTAAAACTCCCATCCTTTGGTAAAATTAAAACTAGTCCTTAAAACTTACCATTAATACAATGTTGGCTCTATTATACTACAGATACTTTTGATCAAACAAAGTTCCATTAGGAATTATTGTAAGATAAAAGATTTGATCCTAATACAGTTCGAACGGTTTCGTCCGTTTAAGTCTTCTAACAAAGTTTTGACTGTCAGCTAAACGCAAACTTTGCCTATACGTCGGAAGCGTAGATGTTCGCCCAATTAACCAATACAAATGTTTGTATTTTAGATCCAGTTCTAGTTTTTTTTTCTGACTTGTTCTTTCCATCTAAACTTTGCGTCAAGCTTCATACCAAGATATTTTGCAGAATTTTGATATGGCATGATGAAATTGTTTAATCTGGAATGTGCGACTCGATTTTTTTATTAAAGTAGTAAAAGTCCGAATAGGTAATTTAATTGAAGAATACCACAGCTAAAATTAGTTTAATTTTATTGTTGTTTTGTTGTTGAACTGCCGGATTAGACTATAAAATATGATAATATGGAAGGGCTTCACAATTGTTTATTTATTTTAATTTTTTATTGTAGCTGGATGGATAAATCCGTTAAAAAGATAATGGGTCAACACAAATCGAAAATATCAATAGATGGAATGTGTTTTGAAAGGTTATTATGAAGAATGAATTTTGAAACGTTTTTAAACCATTATCATTTCTTTGTAACATACACAAATTAACGTTGATATTCATGCTTTTATAGGCTACTACTATCTTTAATGAAATACAATTTCAAATACATTATAAATTGAAATAAATAGTATGCACAAATTTAATGTTTAGAATTAAGTATATCTAGTTTAAAAGTAATGTAAAATCTATTAAAGATATTAAAAACGATATCGTTTTCAATCAGTGTCATTTGGTAAGGTTTTTGTTTGTAATCAATGAGCTTGTTTTATATTTTTGAATATTAAAATTTTATATTGAAATAAGTAGATAAATATTTTTTTTTGTTTAATTTACATAGTATTAATAATAATTTTAAAATGATACAATATTAATAACATCTAACAGTATTATAACATCATTTAAAATGTCTATCCAAAAGTTAAAATTTTCAAAGATATACATTAAATGTTTCTTAAGTTCACAGATAAATTATAAAATAATTCAAATTGTATAGTCATAATACCTTCTTTATAAATAGTCGAATTAACCAAAACAATTTTAATGGTCGATCATATTAGAATTTTCGATATTATAGATTGATATTCTTTTCAATAATATCCTTCAATAACAATTTATTTAGAAACAAAGAGACAGATATAATTTACATTATAATAAATAAATAGTTGAATATGTGATGCTATATCTCTGGTTGTAAATTAGTAATACCTGTCAGATAATTGAAATTTTCACATACATAAATGAAATAAATTTAATAAAAAAAAATAAAAACAATAAAATCTTTGATATCAGGTCTTAACTTCTTTAAGGTTTTGCCAGGTAAAAAAAAAGTCTATAGAATAAGGATATCTATATAGTTAACATAGGGTATGGTTTTTAGTCTTATGATCGTACCTTTTCCTAATTAGCATCAAATTTTAAATTATCAAATTAATGCAAATGCAAATTAGACAAGTATTATTATATACATATAATAATAATAACCTATTAGTATATAATTAAAAATACTTCTAAAAGTCATTATAAATCAAATACATCGACACAGTACGAGACGAGGAAAATAACTGCGATATGATGTTGGGGCACACTTAAATTGTTAATTACATAATTGCCATTTTTAGCTTTATACTGTTTTGTTTCCATTGTATAAACTTACATACTTTATACTAATTTTTGATTTTGTAATTGCTTATATTTGCCTTGTTTTATTTATAATTTTTTTTTCTCACTGACCTTCAAATTATTCCTTGTTTATTTTCATAGTTAAGACTATTTTATAAATTATAAACTCTGTACGAGCTACCTAGCTCTTTTTGAGATATGTTTAAATAAATAAATAAAATAATAACATTTTTAGTTTAATCTTACTTGATTGAAAATATAGACTTATTGTAAATTGAAATGCCTATCAAATTTTTGGCTTTTCTAGCAATAGCGAAACAATTTCAAACATGGTTAAAAAACAAAAACTTAGTCATTTATATATAGATGAGAAATATTAGGTTATTGTAGTACTGTACAATGTTCAGGTAAACAAAACTAAAAATATTTAATCTCCAAAGGAAGTAATCTTGTATATTGTAGCATTTCATAATAGTGTTGGGAAAATATCCTACTACAATATTTTTAAAATAAATGAATCACAAAAACCGTTTATTTAAGAACAAAATCAAAATATTAAAAATTAATTTCTTATATAAAGTCTTTGAGACATTTTCAATGACATTCAGTGCCACCTAACACTAAAATGTTTTATATCCTTGGATCAGTATAATAAACTATTATAAAATTTTACTTTTACAACATATCATAAGAATTACAGTATATTTTTTTATTCCTAGACATATAGACACCTTCATGACACTCACCTTGATAATTGTTTTGATCTCTCTTTCTTTTTTCATTTTGAAAATTAAATTACATAACAAAATGTTTTTGTTTTTATTTCAAATATAAAATTCTTTAAAAATGTCTATTTAGTGACCATTAACGAAAAATTTCAAATCTTTTTCTATGCATCTACCTACATTTATTCATCTGTTAATTGCATCAAATCACCTGTTATATAAACTTTAATAGCCAGTTGTTGTTGTTGCAAATTCTGCTATAAATTATAATATCGTTTTGTTATGCAATAGATAGAAAAGTATGACAACAACAACTAGAATATTTTTAGTCAACTGTTTCTAAAGAGGTGTGAAGATATATATATAGTTACAAAAAATTGAAAATGACGATTTAAAGCTAAGTTAAGTGTCACATTGAATTATGCAATTCAAATTGAATAAATTATTATAGGAAATAAACTATTGAATACAGTGATAGCATTTTTTTAAAGTACTTTTTAGAGAGATGCTAATGAAATTAAATGTTATATAAATATAGCAATAAATACAGTGAGGATGAAGTGGCCATTAAAAAAATCTCATCTAATTTAAATTGATTTGACATCAGCAGAACAATTTTTTCTTATAAAGTTGATTTCATAATTATAGGATATAAATATTTTTTTTAAAGTTTTATATTTCAGATTAAAATTTACATTACATACCTGTTGTCAGATTTTCCGAAATAATATTGTTTCGAATTATTCATTAACTAAACATAGTGAACAAATTATAGTCTTACTTAAAATCTGATATAGAGCATCAGACTTCAAAGTTTTTTTTATAATTTTATTTAGAGCAGTGTACATTTCATTCAGTGTCATACATTATCTTATAAAAATTTGGAATATGTATGGGACACCAGATCATTGCTTCAGCCAAGAGAACTTTCGAATTTAAACCTGAAGGTACGAGACACTGGGGTAGACCAAACCTATTCGTTGGGAAAATTAAATATTCGTAGACATAAAACAATTTCATATCTTCAACTGAAAAAAAACTGCCCGTGATAGAAAAAAATATGCTGGTGAGTCATGTTTATAACCTACATGATCTATTCCACGGTCTATGGTCCATGGTCTGCCCACTTAAGTAACTAAGTATATATACCTAACTTACAATATTATTTTTGCATAAATATAGAGAGTCATATACAAGGCATACTAAACGGATTCAACTTTTCAGTATACACAATTGGGTCGAATACTGATGTTAAAAACAAGAATGAATAGCACAAATAGAACACAATCAAATATGATTGTCGAAGGAATCATAATTAAAGAATTAACTATTCGTATATCCATCTATACAGTACAAATATAATTACTACAAATAATGGCGCCAATTAGGATAACTAAAATGGAATAAAATAGTATTCAGCACAATATAGCCAACATGGAGGTCCAGCTCCACATGTAAATTAGAGTTATAAAAAAAAGAAAATTTAAAACTTGTATCAAAACAGTTCTGATGCATAAAAAATGATACGTAGTTTGTAAGGCAGTCAACTATACCAAACAAGTTCAAATGTTCGAAAAGATATATTTCAGTCGCAAAGACAGTAAGATGGGGCAGCTTGGTTGCAGCCCTATTATAAAAGGACTAAAATCACGAAAATCAATAATTAGTTTTGGCTAATGAACTTTAAAAATGGATCAAACTATACAAAATAGTAAAAAACAAATTAAGTGGTAGCACCAAAAAAAGATGGTGAGACAGAAAATAAAATTAACATGCTTATGTGCTAACATGCTTAGGTGTTTAGTCTGAATAGTTGAATGTTATTTTTTGTTGAATGAAATAATATTGTGTTTGTTAATAGATTTTTCCAAAAGTAAACACTAAATACGGTATTGGAACCTAAATGAATTGGTCATTTCGAAAAGGCCTCATTTACACATTTTCGTCATAATGCACTAAATTTACTTTTTTTGCACTAAAAGGAGGTTCATAAAGAAACGCATCTTTGCTGTGAAAATGGCATATCTAAATAGTTTCGGTGTTCGGTGGGATTTTTTTTCAGTCCATTCGAAAAAGACATATTTCCGGAAATATGGTCTTTTCAAAAGTATTGAGCAGTAACTTCTATTAAAAATTGCATGTTTACAGCATTGAAATTTGAAATAAATAAAACGTTATAGATTTAAAAATAACGTATGTATAATATAATGTATTGGGTATTGCAATAGACATGCAGAACCTTCCTGTGCCCAATATTCCAGTTCGGGAGATTTTTTACTACAGACAATTACGGATTTTTGAATTCTGTATTTGCAATATGAAAAATAGAAAAGCTTCATATTTTTCAGATCAAGAAGGAGAGGCTCTTAAAGCACCAAATGATCTGTGTTCTTTTCTCTGTCAATATTTCAACACTAGAATATCAGAAAATGTACATATTTTCTTTGATGGGTGTCCAGGACAAAACAAAAATAATACCGTAGTAAGGTTATAGCCTCCATTGGAAGATATAAAAATATTCTTCAATATTTTCCAATTCGTGGGCATTCGATTCTTCCCTGCGATCGGGCTTTTGCTACAGCAAAACGACTTATCCGAAAAAATGATTGAATTTATACGCCAGAAGAATGCAATAACTTTATTAAAAGCTAGTCCAAATTTAGAATTCATAAAAGTAAAGACGAGTTATGAGATGTTATCATTTATTTTAGGAAATGGTGCCCAAGAGATTATCAAAAGAATATTTTATCCACAAGATGCTATCCATAAGATGCTCATATTGCTAAGATTCCAAGGAATCAAATTAGTATCGTTTCGTGTATGTGAATAAATGCAATTTCAATACAACGAAAGTACTTCTGGAGTTTTAAAAGTACAAAAAATTTATTTATGGGTTATAAAGTGAGGAATTTTCATTTGAAAAGTCTGCAGGATCGACTTATTATCTTCAGAAAGCGCTTACAATAATAAGATTGCTCTAAATTTAAAAAAAGTTTAGGACAAATAAAAAATTAATACAATACATACCACAAGAGAAAACAAATTTTTATGATGAAATATTAGTTTGGCCTACAAAATAATGACAAAGACTTACAACCAGAAGAGGATTTATAAGAATTTATGTGAATTTTTTTTATTTAATTTTTATCATTTTAATTTTTGTAATAAAGTTATTAGAGTATTTTTTTTATTTAATTTTACATTTCAAAATGATTTTTATTCAAATATTTTCAGGTAATTCCGAATATTAACTATATTCCGTTGCAAAAGGGCATAATTTCATTTTACATTTTGGCCAATAAAACAAAACCTATATCTACAATTTGTAAAAGCCAATAAGTCTTAAAATATAATGTGTAAACATAAATATAAACTGTAATTCTCTGATTTCAGTATAATTTTTTCTTCCCCCTGAACAATTTAGTTTTTCGTAAATGTGGCTTTTACGAAATGACCGAATCAAATATATTATTCAAACTCTATTTATACAATAATTATGAAAACTTTAAGTTTTGCGATAGAAAAATATTAGGAAGATTAATAGCGGTATTTTGAATAGAACAGCTGTTTGTTCGTCCTGAATTATTATTTTTGAAGTTTATTATTTGAGAAAAGAATGAGTCAAACAAAACTCGAAAACTATGCACACAAAATGTTCGAATAATTCGAATTCAAATTCTAGATTACTAAATTTAATTATATTCTAATTTAGCGTTATGAACGTTGAATGAAATACTATTATTTTACTATTTATAAAATTTCTTAATTTGTTATCCTTCTAAATACCTATGATCATAATAATAAATAAATAACAAAAACAAATCAAAACAATATCCTCCATATTTTGCTTGCTTTAACTATTCGTGTTAAAAAAATATTGCATTGTAATCAAATTGCTACTATCATATCTGATAACTAACATTGTTTAAATAAATATCACATTCAATACAGCCTAACACTATTCTATTTCCCAGCTACCTGATCAATATACAAAAATTTAATTTAAATTAGAATCTTTGTTTCTTATTTTTTTAATTTTTAAATGCTTTCAAGTTCAGTTTGTTCTTTTCATTCAAAAAAATGGAATTAATTACAATGTGGATTAATTTTTATTATACATAAATTTTTATCGAACAACCTTTCTCCCAGATTCAATTAATATTAATAAAAATTGTTTCATTTGACAGCAGCCACTTTTAATAGAATTTAAATTAAAACAAAAAGAAAAAAAAAATCCCTAAGTAAAAGAGCTGAAAAAAATGTTACCTTAAAGGTAAACTATGCTTTTAGTTCTGTTTGCGTGTTTAAATCGATTGAACTTCTGTTTTTAAAGAGATTTTTTAATAATTATGTAAACATTTTATTATATCTAGAGGTGTAGAAACTTTCCTTTAAAATTGTTAGTTTTATATATACAGTCAGTACTAAAAATAAATTAATAGATTTAATGGTGTAATTAATGATGACAAGTACTTCGGGGTATACAGAGTAAATTATTCTGCAAAATTTTTTGTAAAGTTTTTTGCTAACATATTGATGTATAAAAATATTTATGTTGATTATTGGTCGTGAAAAAAAAATATTATATATATATATATATATATATATATATATAAATGTATGTAATATACAGAATCACAATGTTAAATTAATTCTTACATTTTGGTTATAAAGAATGAAAGAAAAAACACAAATTAAAAATTAATGGCCAAATTTGGTTTATAATCCGAGATATTTAGTCAGATGACATTACCCTTACATCACATTAGTCGAATTAAAAATCAAAAAAGCTTAAATAAATCTTTTAGTCACAGAAAAAAAGATTTTTTTTTCATATATACGATTCTTATGCAGTCAGCCAACGTATAGCAAACATATTTATCTAAAATCTATGACTTACACATATTAAAAATAGTTAATTTTACTATTATTTTATTAACATTCATGTTTTTATTTCTCTAATCATGTAAACATTTTGTTTGTATTTTATAACTCACATATTGGTTTTTTTACCTAATCTATATATTATTATGGCCCGATTCGAAAAAAAACTTTCAACCCATTTATTGAAAATTGAACATAGACTTACAGTATGACATTTTGCTTTTAGAGTACTATGCCATACTCGAACAAAGGCTTTTGAAATATCTGAAACCATAATAGCAGCCTAACTATATTGATGTAATCTTTTTGTTTTGCCTTTCGCTGAAACAAGTTATAAGATTACCAGTTGAAGGGTGGGCTCGAAATCCATATTGACCATAATTGTTATTAGAATTATACCGTAATTGCTATTTATTAAGATATTTTATTAACTTCTTGTTGATCCAGATTTCCATTGTTTTGGAGAGAATGAATAGCTCTAGGTCGGTGTAGTTTGAAGGATTGCTTTTGTCACTTTTTTTTGGAATAGGATAAACCTGGGGAATTTTCCATTTGGATGGGTATGTTCCCAAAGAAAATGACAAGTGAAATAAGTTGCGCAGAGGCGGTTAAGGTAGAGGCGCAGAGTAGCGGTGAAGGCTTAAATGGTATGGAAGGCTTAATTCGTAGGACAATGGAAGGAATGTCATCTAGACCAGTAGATATAATCATATCTAGATTCCTTAGAACTTTAACTATCACCCTTGTGCTGAAATAAGCTTTTCACAGAAAAATTTTTTTATACCCGGATTGTTAAAGGATTTTGGGCTGTAGGAGGGACTGTTGAATTTGCTGCAAACAGTTTTGCACAAACATGTTTGCTTTTCCAACTGAATCTTATATAATATCGTTGTTATGAATCAAAGGTGGGAATGAGGATTCACAAAAATTCTGTATAACATTCTTAGTAAAGGACCAGAAGGACCAATGAGTTTAGAAACTAATTAATTATAAACTAGAAGTTTTTTTTAAGTGGTTTCAACATTACAATATACCTACTTATGAGTTTAGTAGTGTTGAAAGAACGAAACACCACTTCAATTAAAATTTGGCTATTAAGACTTCATTTTTTTTAATTTATTATAATCCAAAAGCATCTTTAATAAGTTTCTATTGTAAATCTAAAAGCAAAACTTTCTCTGAAATGAGGTATAAAATTTACTGTTTGTATTGACAGAATGAGTCTATTTTTAAGTGAAAAAATTAAAGATATTGTTTTCAGAAAATATATGCAAATAATTTAATTATATACGATATATATAATTATATGTTTTGGTTGTAGGTTAGGTAGAACTAGCGTAATAAGTTAAAGAGGATACAAAACAATATTTCTGGAGTTATGGTCAAGTTTGCCAAGTGTTTAGAGTGACAGAGGTGATATGTTTTTAATCGCCGTCAAATAACTTTAACGATATGTTTGAAATATAATCTATTAATAGATCGAATTTGAATGGTTACTGAAAATAAAGGACAATTAAATTAAGAATGTGTAAAGCCATAATACAACTGGTTTTGATTTATATGTACGATACGAAGCCTGCGTAATAACAATTATTAGTACTAGAAATAAATTAAAAGTATTCGAAAGTAGAATAGTGATAAAAAATATTTGGTCCTAAATCAAATGGCAATGGTGAATATTAAATAAGATCAAACGAGAAACTAGAATCACTAATTAAAAGGCACAATATTGTACAATTTATTAAGGTATAAGGAATAAGATGAACATTACGTGTAATGAGGATGAACGATCAAAGGATGTCAAAAATAAATTAGATACAGTATTGTACAATACTGGAGTAAGAGGTAGACCAAAGTTATGATGGCTAGATGAAATAGAGGACAACTGTCGAAAGATTGCAGTTAACAGATGGAGGGCAGTTGTACAAAATATAGTAGAATTGAAGAAAGTTGTTAAAGACATACTATTAGATGTAGAACTAACGGATAATGATAAAGAGATTTATTAGAAGATATCAAAAGTCATCGTCAACACTACATCAGCTTGCTATTACTCGGTTGAATGTCAACAGCCAACACTTACCTATAAATTAGTAAATATTTCGATTTTACCTTGCTTTGCTTGCTTGCGTTGCTTTGCTACCGAAAAAAAAATCTGAAGCAAACCAAAAATTTTATAGCTCTTGTGCTTGTCTATGTATTTGTAAACTACATGCTGTGCACAGCATATCATTTTTTGTCTGCGAATCATCTCTCGGTATCAATACAAATTCAGTTTGTTTTTAAATGTACATAATTTTTTACGCTCATTTTTAGCAATTGCACATCGGCTTTATAATTTACTACCTCCACCTTTTACCAAACTAACAATTGTTATGGTTCTAAATTACTCAGTTTGGTTAAACTTTGGCTTACTAATGTTCAAGTAAATGACTTAGTACGCATAGTTACGTAAATTTTTGTATTTAATTAAACTTAATTGTTTTTTTTTATAAGAAATTGATTTTTATTTTTAGTTATTTTTAATAGGTTTTTAAACTCTTATTTTCAGTTTTTATTCGTTATTATTGTTCTATATTTTTATTTTGGTCAAATATTTTTTTTTTGTAACTACACTCGCTACTGCATGCTTTTTGCATGGAGTGTTTTTAACTTTTATTTTTATCGTTTGCTTAATTTAGTATATAATATTTTGCCTTTTGTAGTATACTTTTCTTTTCGTTATTTTATAATTCGTATAATTTTAAGTTTAAATGATATTTTAATCTCTACTTAATTTTTGAATACAATTTTATAAGTTTCTTTTTTTCTTCTGTTCTTATAATTATAGTAAAATAATTACTTACTTAAATTTGTTAATTTTGTTAATTGTTTAATATATAAAATATGTTAATTTGTATTTTTTTTATTTATTCTCTTAAATTTTTTTAAATATCACTTTAATTATTTTATGTATATTTTTGTTTTTTACATAATATATTGAAAATCTCTGGTCTATAGAACAGTTAAACAATGAAATAAAAATAAAAAATAAATAAATAAAAAATGACAAGGTGAGAGACAAAAAAAATAAAATATACATCAGTTGTCATCGTCAATGTTATTATGATTTAGTAATTGCAATTTAATTCATTCATTTTTGATACTCTATGTACATTGTGAAAATAACAATTTCGTTTGAAAGTAAAAATTTATTTTATAATATAAATTTGATATTATTTGTTTTTATTTTCTTTTAGAATTTTTAATAAATGAATAAAAAGTATCTTAAAGCCATTTTGAATGGGCTGCTGCTGCTGTGTATTAAGTTATCTAATACTAAAAAAGATTCAATTTTTGATAATATTTTTTTTCTTATTTTGAAGTTAAAGTTAAAAAAAATTTGTAATGACATTTTATTACCACTGTAAAGTTTGTACCTTAATTAATGTATTATTTATTTTGTGGAAATATATCTAATTAAACATTTAATAATATGTTATAATAAAGTGGGTTCTTTTTTTTGTAAATTAACATTTTGTTTTTTTTTTTTTTTTATTAGATAGTATACAAATAATTTTAAAAGTTAATTAATTAGATTGTATTCAATTTGATATCAGTTCCAGTGAATCGGAAGTTCTAATTTTATGTGATTTTGTTTTTTTTTTTTGTGTTTTTAATACATTAATTAATTCAATAATTTATTTATTTAATTAAAATAAAAATAATATTTAAAGAAATAAATTAAGTGGTTTAATGTTGTGATTTGATATTTTTGATTAAAATATTCTATTAAAATCTAATAATAAAAATCTGGTTGAACTTTTAAATAGTTTTTGTTCACTTTAGTAATATCGATAAGTTATAAATTAAATTATAAGCACGTAATTTTTACTAAGAAATAGATGTAATAGTATAATGATTAATATTGTTAAAATACAGATTTATACTGCTGTATAATGATGATACTACTATAACTGAATCTAATAATGATATAATCTACCCCTGAATCATGTGGTGTTTCTTATGTTACTCTGTATTTTGAAGAATCATTGCTTTTTTGCGGATATACCATAACTATAACAATGGGTGGGCTCAGTAGCATTAACTGGTAGATCGAATCCACTTTGGATTCATGTACCATATATCTGGCCAATTGCGTTCAGTGGCCAGATATATGGGTACCACAAAAATTTACTGCAATATTAGCGTCATCACCGGAAAATATTATGAGTACTTTTAAAAATAAATTTGAATATTTATATCATACATATAATTTATTTTTTACAACTTTTAATTCCAGTCTGCTATAAGATCACTTGTAGAAACATGCAAAACGACTCAATGAACATCTGAAAGAAGCAGAATTAGCTAAGAAGAATTCAACTCCAAAGTAGCAGAACATATCATTCAAGAGAATCACAGTATTTCGAAATACATATTAATGGTAAATA
The DNA here is from genome assembly GCA_963942445.1 of Argyra leucocephala. NCBI lineage: Eukaryota > Metazoa > Arthropoda > Insecta > Diptera > Dolichopodidae > Argyra > Argyra leucocephala. Next base: position 29,073,281 of record OZ012677.1, read on the forward strand.
ACATTAGAGATTCTAGGGAACTAGATAACTCCTAAATAAAGACCAAGGCGACGGATATTCTCCTTTATTTAAATTTTTAGTTAAATATATTAGAGCAAATAAAACCACCCCTACCTGTCAATCTATAGTCGCAAATTATATTTCAAACCTCAACAATGATAAGCATATCAGTAAAAGGAAAATATTCGACTATTTTCGACAATTATACAAAAATTTTACTCAAACGCTAGAAATCAAGTTTTTATAAAAAAAAAAGTAATCTTAGTATTTAAATTATAAACCGATTTTGCTGGAAAGTACTTAGTAGAGCAATCGTAAATGAACCTGGATATTCGAAAACTTTAATATCTAGCAATTCTTTACATATGCCGTCTGTGAAAAAATATATTTAATCATAAATAAAAATATTGAGCCTGAATAGGTAACCAAAATCAAATTTTTGGAATTTACAAAATCTTTAACACCCATACATCTTAAATGGGTAACAATAAACCCTTCCCATCTCTCATTTAATTTTTTTATTTATTGCGATTTATATTCATATTATAGTGTAAGAATACCCATTGTCTGTCATATCATTATGTATGTTACAAATATTTAGTTTTTTATATGGATAAATATTTTCCTTCAAATCCCATACGTTCGCAGTTTACTACAACTTAATGTATCAACATCGAGGCACTAAGGCAGTAAATATACTCATAAATGTTAACGCGACATACGATATTTGACTCTATCTAATAGGTGCTACCAACGCTTTGCCGGTTCAAATGCGTAATGCTTCGCCCAAACATTTGTATATTTCTGCGCCAAAGCAATTGTATTCATAGTATAGCAGAGATTTCATCAAAAAACGGCGCTGCTACGTTTCAGCTTATAGCTGAGGTGAATATCAGGCAAAAACACCACCAGAATCGACATCAATTGAATGAAAAATATGGTGCACCGTGCACTAATACTTCTGACTTTTTATTTTCACTGTGAGTTATGAATAGTTAATTCAAATTTAAAAGATTTTTCTCATCAAATCAATTTAATCAAAATATATAAAAATAAAAACAATAACAGTAACGTAATAAGCTGGCAGTTATACAAAGAAATATAATACAAACGTCTGTACGGACAATAGTTTATAGAACACAAATTTTTACCAATTTATCTGAAAAATATTAAAACATGTTACAGCTTTAGTATAGATTACTACTAAAGCTGTGACATATTGTTCACAAAACATCCTGTGAAATAATTCTTATTTTTATATACAAATATTAAATTTTACAGCATTTTTGATGTATTCTATGGTCTACATAATCAAAATTGGTTTGAACTTTATGCATTGTCGGTTTAGTATATTTTAAACAAAACACAAAGTATTGTAGAGAGTTTTACTAATTAATTTATCTAATTAATGACTAATTAATGTCTCAAAATCTAAAAATAGTGGCATCAGCATGTTCGAAGTTGTCAAAAAGTATATAAATTTAGAAGAAAATATTTATAAATTTCATTAAAAAACTGAGCAAGTACTTGCAAATATTAATTTAAAACATAATTTTAAAATGTAAGTAAAAATAACTATAATTCTTCAAAGGTTATTTTCATTAGATTGTCATTTAACGCTTGTTTATTACAAAACTAGGAAAACAAAGAAAAAAAATTGTCGGTTGTCATCTAACATCTAGAAAAGTATTTTTTGTTTTTTTTTTTCATTCTAAAATTTTTAAATAAAAAAGAAAACAAAATATGTAAGTACAAAAAATAGAACAGTATTGTTGGAACCTATAATTATTGATATAACAACCAAAGTAAAATAAACGCAGATTTAATCATTGGATTCGTTCTATTTACTATATGTATAACCAAATAAAAACTAGGCTGATTATTCAATCAGATTTAGGTTAAGTATTAGATCATCGTTTAGATTTTTATTTATTAGTGACTTCTAGGCTTTAAATACATTGGTGATACGAACTTCAAAGATAGTGCGTAAGATTTAAAAAAATATTACAAAACTTTTTTTTTATTTACAACAAATATTATGATGAGCTGAAATAAATAAATAAAGTAAACAAAATGGAATTTCTCTCTATCGCACAAAGATTTAATCTTTACAAAGTTTATTCTTTTAACAGAGGGAATTTATTTTTAATATCTTTAAATTTGTTAATTTTCAGAGTTTGGCTAACAAATCAACAAATATTTCAATTAAAGATGAGAAGGGAAATCTGATTTAAATACTTAATTTACATAATATTAAAATTTAAAGGTATATCTGAATAAAATATTATAAAAAATATATATAGAAGTATGGTAATAAATAAATAAATATGTATTATATTGGTATATCTGGAGTAGAAATACTTATCTGATGGAGTAGGTATTATGAAAACTAACTTTGTATTTTCAAAAATAGACTCTCAATCAATTTATTTTGAATGGATTCACTCCATCTATATTTGGCGAATATCTTTAAGGATTTATCATCATCATTTTATAGTTCATCTTAGTCTTTGGGCCTTTGAAAACCGTACAATGTCGTCAATATCGATCATACTCGCTGTTGATTCTGATTACATATTCTCAATTCTGTAATCTTTTTCGACCGAGCATTTTTCGGAGAATTTTTCTTATATCCTCATCTCGGCTAATGATCTTTTAGATCCACATTTATTATGTTAAATATTTTGTTACAGTTTTTCTTAATTTTTGTTTTATGGCTAATTAGTCGTACATAGACTACATACATATATTGTTTAGAACTTCCTTACAGTTAATAATTATTAAAGAAGTTCAATTTCGTTCATCATAACAGTACGTAAACTCATCAATAAGCATTTATAGTGTTAAACCCACTTAACAATTTATTGCTATAAGACTCTTTTGCACTCTTATAACACTAATATAATCACTCTTGTAGCAGTAGTAGTTTAATTTGAGTGCTCCGCAATTATTGCGTTATATAGCACTGAAATGGAGAATCCTATAAGGCACCGGAGTCTGAAAAGCTGTAATATTGTTATAGGATTAGTGTCCAATAAAAACTCATATAATGATGTAAATTTTCTACAACCAATATTAATTAGTGTATTGGTGCGCAGTACTTATATTGCAGATAAATATCACTCTTATAGGATTAATATATATATTGATTAGTGTATATTTTGAAATTAAAATCTTTTGAAGTAATTTGTTGAAATGTTATGAAGAAATGTTATGCGAGAGGGAGATAGATATTATTTTTTATTTTAAAATAACAATTTTATGGATTTTATATTTATTTCAGGAGTAAGGAAATTTTCATATAAAACCTGTTTTACTAATAAATAATATTTTGCGCTTAAGAATAATTGTATTAATGTTTATAATTATTGTAACCAAAATGCAAAATTTGGGTGGGAAAGAAATTGTATTGACATTTATAATAATAATACTTCGAAAAAATACTTAATCTTCAAAAAATAATCAATTTTTAAATAAATAAGAGAAAATATATTTTGAAATTACATCTTTAAAATGTTGATTAATATACGTTTATATTTAAATAACTAATGTTTTAAATAAAAATGATACTTTTGGGACAAAAATGCAAAATATAGGTTTTCAGTTTTTGTTTATTTAAAAACAAATATCTACGTTTGTAGAAAATAATGGCCGTCGCAAAATATTTATTCTAAATATTTATTCAAGAGCTACAATAAGTTTATTAATAACATTATAGGAATACAGTAAAATAATAACACTACTACTACTGCTATTCTAGCAATTCTAATCTTATAACAACACCTTAACTCTTATTGTAAGGTTACGCACTTTTAGACTTATAACAACATTGCTATAGGACTTGCTGAAAATACCATTATAACAACTCGCGCAATTGATATAAAAACATTCTGATAGCAATATTAATTACATTATTCCCATAAAAACAATAATAATAATAAGTCTTTAAGCACTAATTTTGTTTTTATACAATAAAATGTTACGTGGGAACTATATAAAAAACTCATAATTTATATATAGATGTTATAAATATATCTGTGAGTTATAAAAATCAAGCAAATATTTATTTATGTTGTTGGATAATAATAATAATTTATTTGACTTGTGCCAGCGTCAGGTTAATGATGATTTATTTGTTTTGTGTTTTAATTTCAATCTTTAGATATTTTAATACATTTATTTAGTATGTGTATGGTGGTTTGATTTGCAGCTTGTGCCTGGTAGGTACAACGATACATTTTATTTTTCCTACTGAGATTTTAAAGTTATATAGGAGTATACTCTGCATATTATATCTCACTTCTTTTCGACTAACCACAAAAAAAAAATTGAACATAGCGGGAAAATGATTATTATGATATGAGTGAAAAAGAGTAACTTTAAACATTATTATTTATGCGGTTGTTCTTATTTTACGTAGATTAAGTATATAATTATTTTCTTGGGTGTAATAATCTATTTTTAATCTATGATGACTATAACTTATTGTTTGGAATTTTGTACGATAGATAAACTTTCTTTAAATAAGCTGAGCTACTTAAACAATTTTTTTATTTTTTTTGCGCTTCTAATTTTAATTTTACCAATTTACTAAACTAGTTATAATTTTGAATTGTCTCAAATAAGTTGGCTCTAAAAATATTGCAACACAATAGTTCTTAAAGCTATATTGTTATCACACTATTGAAATTTTTCCCCGAGTATCCCAAAGTAGAATTTGTGTTATTTCTATCTATAATTTACGATTTAAAACGTTTCCTGTTTATTTCGACATTAATTAATTCGCAAAAATAAAAAAAAATAAATTGTTAAAGTTATTACATAGTAACAGTGACAACATTGTTGCTAAATTGGATTCAAAAGAAAATTATTTCTTAATTACAGGAAAGTAAGTCCCTACTGCTAATAATAAAATTGACAATAAAAAAAATACAGTAATGTTTCTGTTGTGTGTATATAGCTATGTACATAGATCAGGTGTATATTAGTCATAACCTTAAGGTTTACAATATTATTAAAGTTCGTTGAGGTTGTTGTTTTGCGCGCGCATTCAGATATCCTATATAACAGTTATTTTTTTTTTTTTTGATTATCTTACGCGATTCACGTATTAAAAAAAAATATTGCACATTTTTTCGAGATAAATTGAATTAAAAAAAAAAAAATACAAGATGAAACAAAAAAAAAATAGTGTGTGTGGGATGAGTAACTGATATTTTATTAAGTAATTTAAAGGATTTTATATAGTTAGTTGGCAGTAACAAAAAAAAAATAACAACTTGCTTTTTTTACGATATTTTATATTGGTTTTATTTGTAATTTCACCATCTACACATAATGTTAAAAAATCAAAAAAATAAGGTCTTTAAAATCATGTCATAACATTTCTTTCTCGTGGATATATTTATGATTTGTGGTAGCGTATTAAAGTTTAATAATTATTTTTTTTTGTCTTTGAATTAAAAAAAAGTTTGAAAGAAGAAAAATAATTACCTGTTTATCAATTTTCTGGAATTTTTTCTTATGTTATTTCCATCACTTGTTACAGGTGGGTGGGTTGGGTTCAATATGGTAGACACTGATTGTTTATATTAATGACAAGTCATGCTCTATATTTCAGCATTGCAATTATGTAGAATTTACTGTTACACATACTTCCATGATCTTAATCTTGAAATGTCCGATTTGAGGCACCAGTGAGCCGCCAAAGACATAAAAAAAAATGTGATCAGATCAGTTCAACTAATTAGATAGAGATAGAGTTTGGACACAAGCTTAACAACCTCTGAAAGAAGAATGAAAGCAAATTTTCAAAACGAATAAAAATAAAATCTAAATAAATGAAAAAACAAGATAAACGATGGAACAATCGATCTTGGAAAAGAAGCGGGTTGCCCTTGAAATCCCTGTTCCGAAATGCAAAAATTCAACAAAAACATAATCCTCAAACGCAACATTTTTTCTAGCAAAAAGCTATATACCTATTTTTGGCGCCGACAGCCAAAAGCGGAAGTAAATTTTAATGAAAAATATAAAAAAAATTCAAATCGTGTTTTGAAAAGGCGTGGGCTGGTGCCCCAAAACAGTTTTTTGAAATATTTTCTATTCTTTTTGGGGATTTTGTAATTGAGCATTTTGTATTTCAGAATTTGATTTGGAAATTTTTCTAAACCTTGCGGATTTCGATATTCAAGATTTTGAATTTATTTATTTAGTGACGATCCCATGTTATGTGTGGCAGAAGTCCTGCTTGACTATTTAAGCTATACATTTTGCTCGGTATACAAAGCGTAAAGAAATGTGGTGATTTCATTTACTCCAAATATTACCTAAAATAGAGTGCAAAAAACACTAAGTGTATTTCAGCAGGAACTGGTATATTCGAAAACAATTATTATAAGATATGGGAGACAATCGCTTTATCAATGAAAGCGTATAATCGGAAATTCTGTGTTCTATGCCTCATAAACCAACAAAAAGGAATTGGGAAATGAGTTAATATTTAATATACGAAGATCTGCAAATTTAAATAGCCATATACAAAATGAATTCAATATAATAATACTGGGAGGTATGAATGTTACGGAGTCGGAAATGTACTTGTTATTAATTATATGATGCATCAGGAATGAAGTTTTTTTTTGCAAAACTCTGGTAAGAATCGATTCACATCTGTAAACATAATCGTTATAGTTGAATAAGTAGTAAACAAAGATTAATAAACTTTGAGAAATTGAAGCTTATAAGCTTTGTATTAGTTCAAGCTTATTTGTTTGCGTTAAGTTAAGTTATATTAGAAAATTAGAAATTATTAAAACAATTCAAATTTCAAACACAAACACTTCAACGCATATAAAGGTTTTCTTTACGCATTACCAAAGTTCATATAATATTTACAAAATGAATAAAATGTCGAGAGGCTATGGATACTTGAACGACATAATATAGTAAATTTTTTTTAGTTTAGCTAAATATTAGGGTTTTAACAATACACAAATGACGAGTTTGAGTTGCTTGAGGATTGTGCAAAAAAGAATGTCCATATAACAGTAGGTAAAGACGTTCGCTAGATTACTATTCTCGAATGGTTCCCCATTCTAGAAAATTTTACTATAATTGAATTTCCTGAGCTCGTTTTTAGTCATCTAGAAATTTTTACGATATAGTGATAAACATTTAATCCTTTGACACCCAGAACAAAAAATTTCGTTTAAAATGGATAAAAATCAGTCTTTTATACTGGGTGTGGGTCAATTTGTTAAAAAGGAAAATGTCGAATTAAAAATGTTACATTACAAAATGCTGAAAAAAATTTCGAATACAAAAATGTTGAAAAACAGAATGTTGAAGAAAACAATGTAGAATATGGAAAAATGTTGAATGCAAAAAAGTAGAACAAAGACAAATATTTTTTAAATAATTTTTGGATTAATTTTATTTATCTACTTTCATACGACACTAACCATTATTCAATCGGACACTGTAAATTTTCCTACTTTCTATTATTACTGACAGAAATAATTAAATTTCTAGATCTGTGTGAAAAGCCAAATTTTAAGATCCAAATTTCCAAATTCATATATTAAAATCCAAACTTTCAATTTCCAAAACCCAAGCTTTTCCAATCTAGTTAGGAGAATTCCTTTTTCGTAGACTACAAGACACAAAAAATATTTAAATCAATTTTATTTTCATAATGAAATAACTCTACAAATTTGCGTATAAGCATATATAAATATTCTGTAAAAGGCGAATAACCCCGATTTTGTAACCAACAATAAAATCACTCCTAATTGATAACCTTGCATGTACATATAGCTAGTTCACGATCTTGCATATGCCGTTGCATAAATATTCTGATATCCTGTAATATTTGGATTGACTTATTTTGAATCCATCTAATTATTTTTATTACAAAAAAGCACTTATAACACTGGGGGTTGTCACTTCAAATCCCCGCTATACATTAAGAATTGAATTTCTGATATTATTTATTTACATATTTCGTTAATTATAAAAGTTGATTTATGTAACTAGCTCTAAAATATACTAGCTAGATACTTTAAAAAAAATATCGAAAATATTTTTTTCAACATTGAAATTCGACATTTTTTTCATCAAATCAAATTTTTTTGACGACATTTATTTTTTAATATTCAATATTCAGTTTTCAACATTTTTTCCTATTCGATATTTTTTTTTCGACATTTTTTTCTTCGACAAAAGGATCGTCTCCTTTTTATACTACAATAATGTAAATATTTACAAAAGTTTTCTGAAGAGGACATGTTTGTGTATCTAAGACCCATAAGCTGTAAAATGATTTTTATTTTTTTACTAATAAAATTACAATTTAATATGATTTTTCTTGTTTATGGCCAGAAATATTTGTGATGTGACATTAAAGCTTTTACTTCGTCGTAGCAATTACCTAAACCAACTAGGTAGGGAATAATAAGACCAAATCCAATATGAAATATACAGTCAAAATGAAATTTTTTAGAAAAATAATACATTGAGATCTAAAGCACACTTTGATTGATTGAATTGGAAATGGTAAGATATGTGAATGTTGTGATGTCGCCCACAAATGTTGTGATGTCGTAAAATGGGCCTGAAATGCAAAAAAGTGAAAGATAAAAAACACCATATATTCAGGAAAACCAAAAAGATTGACTAGACATTAATTTCAACAGAAGTTAATATTCTGAAAAATTAAGGAGCCCTGAATAAGAGGAGTACGAATTGTTGAAACATTATTTGTGAATTCACAGATTATCAAGTTTAGTATTGAAAGTACATAAGCATTTAAATGTTGACATTTTAACGAAAAGTTAATAGAAAAAAACAAAAATATTTTCAAAATCTGCTTTGCGCAGAGGCGAAATCGTAACAAATGAGGGCTTACCGAGGTGCGAGTGTTGCTAATTGAAAACTTAAACCAATGCCTCGCCATGTGAACGTGAAATATCGTTCGCTACGGCAATTTTTGATACCCAGAAAAAATCCAAAAATATGAAATTAATAAATAAAATATTCTACTAAAAATGAGACTAATTTATTTTTTAGTTTTATTATTCACTTAAATAATACCTATTTTATTTTCTCATTATCTTAATCTAATTAAATTTATGATTGTTATTAAATTTAATTAAATATACTGTTATTGCGTATTTATTTTGAAATAAAAATTATCGTAAAAATATATAATTTGGTAATCACTAAAATGAATAGAGTTGACCTACTGAAAATAATTTGTGTTCACGGAAAAAAAAAATATTAATGGATGCTCCACGAAATGGAATAATAATTATAAGTAACAACATAAATAGTCCTCAACTTTTAAAATAAAATTTTTAAATACCATTTTCTAATAACATCTTCAAATATAGTATACTTTTGTTTCGTAATAAGCATAATTTAACTGCACTACAGATTTTTATTGCAACTAAATTGATCATGAAGGAATGAAAGTTATTCATGAAAACATAAATTAATTTTTTAAGTAAGTCAGTGTCTGTCGGATTAATACAAAATGTATGGTATTCTATAAAATTTTTCTAATTATTTCGATACGAGCTGAAAAATAAGATAAAAGGTTCTGAAATAGTTTAAATTGAAATAGAAATATACTAAAATGAATATATTTTAAATATAAAACACCAAAGGTTTTCTCAAAAAATTTGTTATGTTATAAAAAAGAAATCATATTACGAAATTAAATTAAAAAATATAAATTTTTATCAATTTAATGTCGAAAAATAATCACTACACATTGTTTGTATGAAGAACTGTTCACTACAAACCGGATTTCTAGATTCCACACATATTTTTCTTGTTGCCCTTTTTCGTTTTGATCAGTCTTAGTAACGGATTATGCAAACTCCTTTTATTTTTGAAATTTCCTTTTGTTTTAAAATCGTCATCGGGAATGAATTGTTGTATTTTCGAAGTTCTGATTGATTCTATAATGGATCCTATGATACATTGAATAGCCGCTTTGGTTTTTATAAGAAGGACACACAAGTGCTGATCCAACGATTGCAAAAATTCTCAACGTCGACCATGAAAAATATGTTTTGTTGTCTCGAGATCCTTTGATATGGTGATGGAATTTTATTCCACCTTGTACCATATCCTTTCCAACGAAATTTTGATTTGAATCAGCAATTTGATTATTTTACTCTTGCACTTCTGATTCATCATCTAGTGCCTCATCTCTCAGAATCACCACTATCATCTAGTTGTAAGATGCATTCTTTTTCAGCATGTGATTATCTTCATTTTCATCATTGTCATCATAATCGGCTCTTGAGGGACCGGCAATTAAACCAAAACATATGAAATTTAAAAAAAGTTATTTTCTGTTTTTTTTTGCACTTTTTTGCACTAAAAATTACAAAATCCAATTTTTCAATATTGATCACAAGCTTTCAATCAACAATTACCAGGTTCAAGGCGTAAGAAGAGTATGCACGTTGATAAGGCTGAATAAGCTAAATAAAAATCAACCAGGCTTCATAATGTTCAGAAAATGATGTAAGTTGGAATCAATTAGAAAAGTTAAAGTCAGATCAGGATCGGATTGTGACGCCGATTACAAATTAGCAGTAAAAGTGTGCTTAAACTTCTTAATTATCGTTTGAAGTTCCAGAAAAAACTAAGATATACTGAAGTAGTGCCAGAAATCATAGAATCGGAGGTTATTAAAACTTTAAATTATTTTAAGAGTAGAAAATCGACAGGATTTAGAGGAAATTATTTTAAGAGTAGAAAATGGATCGTCACATTTTTTATTGCTGGAAAATTAAAAAAAAAACTGTTTTTTTAAGAAACCGCTGAAAAGTAAGAAGTAAAAGTTGAAAAATAAATAGAAATGCGTGCAATTTATTTTAAAAAAATCAAAAATGGAAATTTATTCAAATCAAAAATACATAACAAAAAAATGGTAATCTTATTATTGCTCTTAAAAGTCTTAAATAAATATTTTAATTGCTACTGCTTTCCACTGCGTTTTCATAACATTTTGAATTTTCATAAAAATTCGTATCTATTTGTGGGATATATTTTTTGGCTAATCCCATAACATCATTGCATTTTTCTTATTTATATCGAGTTGTATTTTTTTATATGTTAATTCCTTTCTAGATCTGTTCTTTTTTTGAAGTTAGTGAATAAAATGTAGCCACAGGTTAATATGTTATTTTTGGTAGCCGAAACTCTATGAGAAGTAGTTTTTTTCATAAAGAAACATTTTATGTTTGGATATCTGTCATAGGATGCTTTGACTATTTTCAAATATAATATTCAGAACAGCTTTTTATAATCTCCAGATGTTCAAGTCAAACATTAACCGTTTTTTGCTTACATTACCTGTTAATTTGTACCACACTTTCCTTCTTCCTCTTCCTTCTCTATCCCAGCCAAGCGGTACGTAAGTATCAAAGCGCGTGGCTGTTTATAAAAAAAAAAAAAATTGATCTCAGTTTAATCAAAAGTCTAGAATCATATTTTGTTGAGCCTCAATAACATTGAATTTTCGTGAGCACTTTGATACAAGATTTTGCCAGTGTGATGGTAAGTATAAACGTTTAACTCTTCGTTTTCGTTTTTCAATTGCAAATAACTGTGGCCTGGTTCTGGAAAATGATGTGTAAAGCACGAACATTTCAATATTAAACGATCTGAGTTTTGAAAAAAAATTAATGATGTTCTTGCGGTTTTAAATTTCACATTTTTACATTTTAAGGCGGTGGGGAAAAATTGATAGTTGAAGTAGAAAAAAAAGACCGAGGAGCCTTCCATAGCACTTTACGGGAAAAACCGGCATAGGCTCAACATAAAGTACAAAACAGGTAAACCTGAAAACAGCATATAAAAAGCGTTAGGTTGTTGTGATAGAGAAAACCCAAAAAAATTTCGATTTATAGTCATTACTTACTGAATAGCGTATATGAAGGGAGAAGAGAAGAAGAAGCATAAGCCTCAACTTTTCAATGGTCGTTTTAACCCCTTAATCTTTTTAAAATCAGATATAGAGACTCTTACAGATGTTTATGAAATTTGATAGAATATCAATATTTATAAATTTTATAATAATCGGCCACGGTTTATAAAGTACAACTTTTCCATAGTATACCCAGCACTAAAACTGTAAAGTCAAACCCTTTTAGTCATATAAAGTTTAATAATAGTGTTCGGTATACAATAGGTTGATCAATATTTAAATTAATCGCCAAAAACATTTTTTGTTTATAAATTTAATACGAACACGAACATTAATGATAAATGCATTATTGGCTCGTTAACCCTATCACATTAATTCGTAGAGTATAACTGTTATTAATCAATAAAAACCACACTCCAATCTATAATGGCGACAGTATAAGTTTTAAGATTCTTAATTTTCTATTTATTAGATAAATATTAATATTTATGAATTTAGTATACTTACTTCACTCATAAGACGTATAATATCGAAGAAATCAAAATTAATTCTAAGTAAGTTACACAGTTAAATTGTGTTGTGCAATTGCATTGAAAAACAATTTCTAACTTTAAATAAATTTAAAAATTTCATTATTAAAATCTTTATTTAATTATCTCTATTATTAAATTTCTTCATATGAATTCTTTAAATTATACTTCGGGATTCAATGTCAAGTTCAATGTTGATGGAAAACGAAAAAAATTTAATATCAAAATGTTTTTTTCTACTTTTCATCATCACCTAAGGTAAATAAATTTTTCTCTACTTTTTTTTCACTTTCTATATTTAAAGTGAATTTCCAACACCTTTCAATTAGTTTTTTAATTGCATAGAATTATTAGCACTAAAACATATTTATGTGAAAAAATTTCCCACGAACATTCGATATAAATGGTAGATTACGTATAACTATATATAATATCTGAATATTAAAAATACATTAAATTTAAAAAATTATTTATGAATAAAAAAAGAAAACAAGCAAAAAAAAAAAAAATATTAAACAACTTTAAAACTTTTATTGTCTAAAAGTAGTACAATTAAATAATTCTACTAATAATTCTTAAAAGTGTTTTTTTTTTGCGCAAAATGATTATTAGAAATTTCAATGTTGTTGATAATTTTGCATACACACACACACACAGTGCAGTGCACTTTTAAATGTTTTTTTTAGTTTTGATTTTGGTTTTTTTTTCTTATATGAATGGAATCAATGGATTTAAAAAATTGTTAAATACTATCTAATCTTTTTTGTTTTGTAAATTTCAACATTGTTACCATCAGTTACATAAAGTTCAACTTTTAAAATCAGCTTGTATTGAGCATGAGAAAGACGTTGAAATAATTATAAGTATTTAAATTACATTTGGGTACTACAAGTGCTGTCATTAGTTGATTTTATTAAAATCTATATATATATGCATATATAATATACCAAATGTTTGTATATATGTTTGTCCCAGAACTCCAGGAATATATTTTGTTACATAGAACCTGCAAAATAACAATTTCGAAAATTCTAACTAGTTCCGGTACCTGATGTACAACTTCTGGTATTATCAACTATATTTCAAAAATCAAAGGGGTTACAAACCTGAAAATTCGTACTCTGGTACTATATCAAAAACGAATAAATATCTCTTTTAAGGTTGTCCAAAATTAATATAGTTTTTTCAAAATTATATAGTGGAGTGGACTTGAGATTGTCATATGATTCACCAACAGAGAGTTTTATAATAAATTAAAAACCTGAAAAAATATCAAAAATATACTAAGTTTCAATTTTCTCTGACAAGGTTTAATTCTGCCAGTTTTAAATATAATATGATAAGTAAGTATTTGAACATTAAAATATATTTCAGATATTAGAGACGTATGGACGTGTTAGTAAGTGAAACAAATTTGTTATATATGGTATAATGTAAAATATACTAAACAAATATCGTTAATAAAGAGACTAATTTAGAGTCAAGCTCCATTTGGGAATAATATTTCGTTTCTGGAAGAGTTATAACTTTGATTTGGATTTGAATACATATAAATCGCATATTGCTTTGGTTAAAGTTCAGTCCCCTGGAGAGAGGGAGTTTCATTCCCTGAGAGGAAGGTGTGTATAGCGAGTATAGTATGTTTGGTCTGTACTCTATGGTGTACAAAAATAAACACACCTTTCCATAGATTAGAGTTTACGTAATTACAACACCAGGTACATGTGGGTTCAAGTCGGCTGAAACACGAACTGAACCGTATGACCTTACAAATCTGTATGAATATCAAGAATAAGTAAGTACATTTCCAACAAAATGAAATTAGCTTTTATTAGGTCCCCAACAGAGTCTGTTTGAATAATGTGTGTTTGATATTCACCGTTTTTCCAAGATAATATCAGATTTGAGAGTTATCAGTACTAACCAGTTTTTGTGTTCTTATTCATTAATCAATGTCCTGTTAGTATAAATATTATTGTCCAAAGTTTTTTCCTGTTAAGCAGAAGCAATTTTTTCGTTTTACCTTGATCGATTCCTAATCATGAGGTCAGTGAAGCTATTACTCGGATTGAAAAAGTAGCGGGTAAATAGGCTTGAAATTAAATCGATAAATAAAAAGTCCTCTCAAAATCACATTGGTCAAAACATTATTATCGGCATATATAATTTCCAGATAGTTGAGTACCCAGCCAGGGTCAACCCTACAAACGACATCAATGTTGAAGTCAAGCATATATTAAGCCTAACAAACAATTGTTGCTTCTATCCTAAAACACCAAAATTGAAATTTACAAAATATTTTTTGTACTTCCGGTTTTGCTCTACGGTTCATGGATCATGGGTACCAACGACATGCACCTGTTGTTTTTAAGACAAAACATCTTCGTCGGATATACGGACCTAAAAATGACGATATGCAGGAAAGGATCATATAATACCAAATGCTATGAGCTGCTTTTAATTAAGTAGACGAAGAAAATTAAAATTAACAGACTATAAGGGTTCGAATACCTAGAGCGGACTTAGCTCCCATCAAGATAATCTTCCAATTCAGAACGGGACAAGACCAAACATTAGGTAATTTTAATTTAATAATAAAAACAAACATTGCATGCATTAAGCTGCAAGACATTAAGGCAGACCAAACCTTCGCTCGGGAGATGAAACCTTCGATGATTTCATATTTTAAAGTAGAGAGAAACCACCCATGTATGACAAAAATGGAAAACGCCACACAAACTTCAGTCAGGCCATGGACCTACATCATGTTATGTTGATCATCTAAAATAAAATCATTTAATTTATTGCGAAAGAGATAGTGAAAAAGAAGATATAGATTGAGTGCAGCTCCAAGATGATTTAGCCCCAGTACGATAAAGACGTACATTAAATTAAAAACGAAATTATTCGTATAACTTTCGATATTACTTCGTAAATATTACAAAAATGTATTATTAAAAAAAAAAAGCAAAAAATAAAAGAAAACAAAACTCAAATAGAGAAGTAATAAAATATTATTACATATGAGTAGTCATTGTTTAATATATCCAGAGATCTGACCGGCCTTCTTCTTCATTACCTTTTAGGTATATTAAGTGAATCTTATACTGATGCAGATGATGTTGCTTAATACCATTGATGATCTTTTATGTTCTGTTTATTCTACTATTTTCTTTGCTAAACATTGTTGTTTTTTTTTTTGTTTTGACTTTATTCCTCTTTATTTACCCCATAATATGAATGTACGTATGGATTGCCTTAAGCAAGAAAGTCACTTGAATCCAACAAAAAAAAAAACAAAAAAACAAAATATCGAAATATAAAATTGCAAAAGAAATATTGCATCATCTCCAACTAAAGACACAACACAAAAAATATACCAAAAGTATATGCACTAAAACATAATATGTGGAAGTTGAAGTGCTACTAATTATATTTGAATAAACTGAGATGGATTGAGAGAGAAAGAGAAATTTTGAAAGGTAATGAAGGAATGATTCTGAATAAGGCTAGAATTAAAATACCAACAACAAAAAAAAAAGAAAATTTTATAATAGTAGATTTATTTTTCATTATTTTCATTATTATTATTATTATTGTTGTTGTTGTTATTATTATTATTATTATTATTAAATTAAAGTCATTCAAGTTCATCAGAAAATAATGCCAAAACTGAAAAAGAAAATAAAAGCAAGTTATAAGCAGAAATAAAAAAAAAAAATTGTTTAAAGAAAAACGTAAAATCAACTCAAAGATTACCAGAACGAATTGAAACACAAAAACTATATATAGAAGAAAGAGATAGATAGAGGTAGGAAGAAAATGTTTTATAGTATAAAAGAAAAAAAATCAAAATAGTATTGTCAATATATTTTCTTGTATTTTTCAGCTGCATAATATTTACAACAAAAGAAAAAGTACAAAAAAAATGAAATCCTTTGCCAAGGTCGTTTCAATTATTTGTTGCGGCTGCTGCTGTTACTACTGTTGCGATGACCACAGTATCATTTCAGTGCTGTTCAATATATGAAATAAATATAAAATATTTTTTTATAATTTTTATATCTTAGACAAAAATATATAGATGGATAATTTATATTTGAAGGAAGCCAAGGCAGAGACAAGAAAAGAGAAAGGTTTATTAATATTTTTGTTAAATTTTGAGTTTTTATGAACGTAAAGTTGTTGAAACACTCCCCCGGAGTTGCATAAGAAAATTGGAGCTTGCTAAGTAGCAAAAAAAAAATTAATGAAATACATGTTTACAAATTCCCGATAGGAGGTGGATGAAAAAAATCGGAGTGAATTTTATATAAATAGAAAAATTACAATACAAATTTGAGTGAATTTTGAAAAAAAAAAAAATTAACTAACGAGGAGGATGGATGAAAAGATTTGAGTAATATTTACAAGGGGGAGATGAGTTGGCTGAGTTAACGCAACGAATGACGGAATTTACTAGAAAAAATGTATAAAAAATGGAGCAATGGAATTTTATGGGAGGGTAAGAATTTGAGTAAAAATCACAAAATGAGCACTAGAAAAGATGGTTTGTCAATTTGTCGTGTAGCTTCTAATATTCATCTTGCTAATTCAAACATATATATATTTCATACAATGAATAATAAAGTATGATAAATATTTGAATTTACAAATATTATGCATGATAAAAACGGGGGGAAAGCTATGTAGGTGTGTAGGTGGATAAAACATGGTGTATGTCAACCCAAATATATACGAGATATATTTTTCATCGACATCGTAATACGAGCTGAACTTTTACCTATTCTGTAATCTGCGTAAAATCTGTAAAAATTATAAAAAATAATCTTTTGATTACCAAAGCCTTGTTTTTGTTAAATTTCAGTATCAAGCAGATTCGACAGTTATCATTATTGACGAATACTAATTGCATTACGGGCTTATTAAACAAACAGTCGAATATTTTACCAGCCATTATCATTTTAATTCTCCTTCTATTAAGCTGAAACAATTTCTTAGTTTTCACTCTTTTTATATTAGGCAAAAATAATTGGGTAAGCACTCTACTGCTTTCGTAGAATTTAACCTATTTAAAGTTACAAAAAGAATAAAGAAGTTAAAGTATAGTAAAGAATAATAAACAAAATTAGAAAAGAATAAAGAAGAATTGGAATAGAATAGAAGATACAATTTCTGACTATAAGCCTATGGAAATTTCACTGAACTTAATCGTATACCAGTTTATCTGTTTTCTAGAAATAAATGTATATTGTTTTTTCAGAGCTGGCATGTAGGCTTTTATCCCTTTATGCCCTCCTCTATTTGCTGCTTCCCTCTTAAGTATGTTTTCTATCAATAGTTTAATGTTACCAATAGCTATATACCAATATACCGTTATTACCGTATATTACCAATACAATATTACCGTATGTTATAGCAATAACCTATATACCGTTTTCGGTCCATAAATGCTCCCCTCCGATGATCTGGTAGTTCGTAAGCCTTCTTATTCCCAGTCAAGCCACTATGACCCGGTATCCAGATCAGTTGTACCTTATTTCGGAGCCCTATGATACTTAGGGCTTCCGACCATTTTTCCACCAATAAACGTCTATTACACTTGCATTTTAGCTGAGCTGAAATTAAATTATCAAAACCTGTCTTGTGCTGATTGCTACAAATTTAGTCGGAGTGGATCTAAGAAAGTTAGAATTTGGGTATGTGGTATAATTTGATTAGTAAGTTTGCAAGCTTGGTAAACTCTTAAAATGGTATATGGGGAATAAATTAGATGAATTTAAATAACTTTTATTTTGATCGGTAATAATTTTAAAATCGTAACAAGTATTCGATGAAGCAAAAATACAGGAAACAGTAACAGTAAAACTAATCAGTTTCTAATAATAATACATAATATACGTAAGTAACTAAAATTACATAAGGTTAAGTATGCTAATAAATATTATGGTATAAAAAAATGCAGTTTAATGAAACTTCTAGTATTAGTGTCGTTAAATTGTCTGCAGTTCTATATTATTCTGTAATTTTTATTTTGTATATCAAAATTCATTCAACTATAATTAAATATTCCACTCATAAAACCAAAAAACCTATATATTTCTATTTGATTCCATAAAAACTTAGTAAATTTACCAACAAACCAATTATGATGATTTTTGAATATAAAATCATTTATGATTTCCAACAGACGGACAAAATACCTCTAAAATCTATTAACTATTAATTAAACTATAATATGATATTGAATAACGTATACTATTTAAAATTTAGAATAAGTCAATGTACATAGACACTGATGGTATGAATAGAGGAGGTGGTCAAACAATATTATGAAAGCGATGAATGGAAATTCCTGCAAGCAATATTCAAAGGCAAATATGGGTGCTTCCCTTTCTATTAAAAATATTACAATTTTATTTTAGACAATAAAAGTTCATTTTTCAGGTTATATAACT
Source organism: Argyra leucocephala (assembly GCA_963942445.1). Lineage (NCBI taxonomy): Eukaryota > Metazoa > Arthropoda > Insecta > Diptera > Dolichopodidae > Argyra > Argyra leucocephala. The sequence continues at coordinate 29,092,216 of OZ012677.1, forward strand.
ATTTTGTATGGTAGTTTCCTCAATATCAAGGCTACTATAAAAAAAAAAAAATTATCATCGAAATATCATATAGAAATAAGTACCTATTCTCTGTTCATACATTTTTGAATTATTTTTATTATTTTGAAGTTTTGAAATTTTCCTTTTTACGATCATAATTACTTAGGAGGGCGCGTTACGTGCATTCGAAAAGGTCATTTATGTAACTTTCATAAATGTGCATATATGTACATAATTGTTTGACATTTACATAAATGGGCGGTGATATTATAATACGATGAAAATGAATAAATCTTTTTTTTTTATATTTAGATTAGTGTAGTTATTGTTGTTATTGTTTTTTGTTTATAAGCCTATTTGGTAAAGATGATCTTGGAAATTTAAATTCAATGGTATGAAATAAAGAATATTTTTAGTTTAAAAAAAAAATTTTGAAAGTGAAATTTGCTGATATTTTTTATATTTGAGTGGAAAATTTTAAGCCCTCTCAGAATTATTTTCCATGTCGTGTATTTTAACTCTTAAAAGTTAAATTATAATTTTCTATTTCATTTAAGTCTAAATATTGATACGAAGTCTGTAAATTGAAGTCGAAAATTAATAATAACTATCGTTAGTGTCAATCTGTTCAGTGCTACCATGTAACCAAAGAGTGAAAGTTCATCAACATTAAAATTTCGTCGGCTGAGTTCTGCAAGGCTCCATATGCCATCAACTCGGTTCCGAGTAAACGCGATTTGAAGTTTAAAGTTACTTAAAAAAAAAAAACTGTATGATACGATTTTTTGTAACACTGTTATTTTAATTAGTTAGCCTTTTAGTTTATAAGTTATAGACATTTTCGAAATTGATTCCCAAACGACCCATATCCACTTTTTTGAACAAGTTGATTTTAGTCCATGCACTTGGTCAAAGGTTTACCTATATATGGGTCGTTTTATCACTAAACTTTACAAATAAATGTATGGTCCACTACATATAAAAACTATATATGGTATCAAAAAATTTCAAAATTAAAAATCAGTTTATTTCATTGAGATCAAATTCTCTTATAACAATATTATAATCTAAAACAAAAACAATATAACGTAAAACAATAATTCAATTACTAAAAAAATAAAGAACTTACAATTATTTATTATATACCTTACCTAGGTATACCTTAACTTATTAAAGAAGTACGGTTCTATTATGGCAATTATAACCATACGTTTTTGACATCAATGGTTATTCCCCCCATAATAAAAGCTTACGATTTCAATCACAATTATTTTATTTTTAATAATGCTTTTAGATAGTTTTGATCATTTGTTGGGCATATGGATATGGGGTATTTCATAAATAAGTCAATCTTGACGTCAAACTTCATAAAAAAATGACCCATATCCAAAAAATTGGCGTATGGGTCATTTTATAATTAACAAAGTATTACAAAGGTGGATATGGGTCAATCCGGAACCAAATATCTCCGAGACGGTAAAGGATAGCAAAAAACGGTTCGGGCCAAAAGAAAGAGCATATCGCAAAACCTAAAAACCTGTTCCTAAGTCAAAAAAAGTGAAAATGACTTATGGAGCCTTTCAGAACTCAATCGAAGATATTTAAAATTAAAATAGAAAATTGTAAGTTGTTCACTAATCGTTGGGAAGGCAAAAAACTGCAATATAACGATGTGGAAAGCATGGAAGAAAGGACAGCATTCGTCTTCTCTATATATAAGACGAGTGCAGTCGATTAATCAATTATTTTGTGAAAAAAATTCGAATGATTACCAGAAGCACAACAATCGGACTACAATAGATTTGGCCGATATCCAAGCTCTATATATATCCCCAACGGAAATGCAAATTTATTCAATTATTTATTAATATCAGTTTACCTAAATATTAATATACAGGAAAGCTTTTAGGTCTTATTCTCTATCTGAATGTGGCCTTTTCTTTTGTTTTATTTATTTTATTTCAAAATGTTAAGTTGGACGACCCATAAATTATTTTGCTTGCAACGGGCATTGCACTTTGTAATTTTTGACTGAAAGGAGTAGTCTATACTACACTAAACAGCGCCTTGAAAATGATAAATGGTTATGGGACAAACATTGAAAATAAAAAAATATATATATATGTGGTCAACAGTTAAAGGATGGTTAATTTTGTAATTGTACTTACATTAACTTTTACATTAACATTATTACATTAACTATATTTGTTTTAGCTTTTAAATTACATTAACTATATTTGTGATAGCTTTATTTTGTCTACGTTATATTAATTTTTAATATTACACCAATATTTTACTAATTTTAAATTTTCGTTCCTTAATATTGCGTTTTATTTACATTCCCGGCTTGCTCACTGTTTTGCTAAGTATTTTAATTATTAAAACTCTTTGACAGGTATTTTAAATACAATGAAATATGATTTTCATCACATAGTTGATATTAGGAAGTAGATACTGACTGGTTGATTGTCCATTCTTATAACTGTTCTATTTTTGATCAAGTACCTACCTTATCTTAACCACATACAACAACCAACCTTTGCATTGAATTTATTCAAATTTGAAAATCTTCAGATTCGTGTTTTCAAAATAGCTAACCTAAAATTATATTTATTTTTTTTTTTTTTTTATATTAGCACAAACAGTTTACAAAGCAAAATTATTGAAATATATTTTGGCTACAAATCAAATTACAAATTCCAAAACAATTACATACACTTTAATAAAACAAAAAAAAAAAACAAAAGAATAGTAATATCCTAAAAATAGCGATTGTATAATTTTTGTTTTTGGGAATGTTTTGATAGTGTAAAATCGGTAAATTTATGTCTGTTGTCTATAATAAGCATTCCATTAATAGCATCATACTTAAATAAATTGAATGAGCAGACAGTGCAGATTTCTAATAATGATATATCTGGAAAGGTATGTACGTTGATTTTACATTGCCCTTTATAATCTCTGTAATGTTATAAACAACATCAGAAACCTCACACCTAAAGTTCATTGTAAAAATCAATTAATTTTAGTCCTTCCTCATATGGTGGTCAGATAATAGGATTAAATCATGACAAGTGGCGTAAAGCAAATCCAAGAAAGTTTTTTTGTATTGCCTGAATCTTATCAAGTTTACCATATAAAAGCGTGACCAAACTTGACTTGTATATTCAAGATTCGGTCTTACAAGACTTAAAAACATAGGGATCTGAAAATTTATTTTACCAATGTTTAACAAAACCCAATATGGAATTAGATTTATTTATAACATTATTATAGTAAGTTTTAAAGCTAAGATGAGAATCATAACCAAACAATGTCGAGATTAATAATCAAGTCTGTAGCACCGAAGAAGAATACGAAAAAATATACGAAGGTATAAGAGTAAATAGTGTCATCGTAAGGATACAAAATTGTTTAATAATTTGTTTAAATATATAGCTTCCACTTTTCAACATTATGTCGTCTTAAATACATCCCATAATGGACAATTCTGAAGGAGTTCTCTTCACCTTCGTGTCCACTAATGGACACATTTCTGGACATTGCGATCATATTTTAAATTATATTTATTTTAAAACTCTTTCTGCATTGTATGCATTAGCCAGCGTTTGTTTGAAGATAAGTCCATGAATTAAAAATTTTTTGCTGACGATATATTATGTTTTCTTGCAAATCGTCATCAAACTTGCAGAGCTTTACCTTACAGAATTTTATATTATATTACTTATTGCGGTTTAAATGATTCAGTATGTTTTATTATGTTCATTTGATTGTTAATTCGTAATTTCTATTTATTCTACTTAGAAGGTCATTAAATAACAATTCTGATCAGTTCAATATAGAAACGCTATTGGTGAAAGTTTGAATAAAAATTCTTCTTCAAATGCATATCTATACCATTATTTTAGAACATGGATTTTTATTGTTGAATCACCCACATTCAAATTGTATACATTTTTATATTGATTTTAAAAATTAAAATTTAATAAAATTTAAAATTTGCCTTAAAACATTTATGTAAGTTGTAAACATTTAACATGATCAATTTTTATTGCATTGTTAAGAAATCCAATTTTTACATTTTTAAAATGCCATAAGAAAATGTCAGAGTATTTTGTTTTAATTTTAAAATACTATATTTTTTAATTATATCTATTAAAGTCCCGCTTTTTACGTTTATATGTTAATATTCTGTTACATCAATTATTAGTCAATTAGTTTTAATATTATAGAAAAAATGTCAATATGAAAAATGGCAATAAATTAAATATCAAATTGTACAGTTATACGTTTATATGTTTATGTATATGTGTATGTATATTGAGATGTAGGTGGACTTAAACTTTTCATCTATCCGGATTTAATTATCAATTAACTGTTAACTCGTTAATTATTACACCGTTAAATTTTTGTACAATAATATAGCTTAAAATATAAAAACTAATAGGTTAATAGGTAAGAAATGCTTTAAAAAATGTATTTTAATGTAACTAAAATTTATGTTCAAGTTTTAATTTATTTTTCTAAAATTTATATTATTAAGTTAAGTACCCAGTATGATGTCTTGTTAATTTAAAATATGCTACATGTTCGAAATAGGGATGTAAATAATTAACATATTATGTATTTAATTTTTTTTTTTTTTCAAATTATCCTATTAAATTTGTATTTCTTTCTCGGAAATAGTTTGCACAGAACTACAAAACTACAATGAACAAGGATGTAGATAATTACTTGTTATAATGATAAAATGCAGATAATTTAATTGCTTTGATCATTTACTTTTATACATTACTTTTGTACATTTGTGGAATATGCTATAGATATTGACAATTTGACAAAATTATTGTAATTATATGACATTTTTTATTATTAAAAAATTTGGGGATGCTAACAATTTTATAAATTATAAATTACATAATTCTTCATCATAATTTTGTAAATTTTAATTAATAAAATTCACATGTCCATTGTATTTATTGACAATTTGTTTTTATTAACTGCAAGATATTATGTAAAAAGTCATAGGCACTTATTTGTTATTAAAATAAGCTTATGAGAATAAAAAATAAAATTAGATTTTAAAGAGATTAAAAGATTTTAAGCTTATTTAGATTTTAAAGCTTATTAGATTAAAAATAAAAAAGACAAGAAACTGTAGAAAAAGTCCACTCACTAAAAGCCATGGACTATAATAAAGATTGAAAATATCTTCTCGACTTTATCTACATAAATTTTTAGCTGAAAACATATATTTTGTTTTTTGTCCCTTTTTAATTGAATTTATTGATTCTTTCTAAACGAAAACAATAATTTATAAAAATAGTTACCTTTATGGTTTATTCAAATCTTACAATTTAAAAAGTAGGAATGTCTAGTCCATTTTGTGCCTTACATGACTTCTAGGGATTTTTAACCAGCTGATTATTGGAATGTTTTGTAGTTCTCTTACCAAAGGGTTAGGATGTTGGATCAGTCTGGTTATATATTTGTTTTTACATTTTTCCAGTTCTTCTGCAATCATGGATATATTCAAATCTTTATGTAAATTAATATTTCTAAGGTATACCAAAGGGTCTGGGTTATGGTACGTAAAATGTTTGATTGCATCCTTTGAATTATTTCGATGTTACTATGAGAAGCAGTTCTCCGTAACTGACACCCATAGGACCAGATTGATTTCAGAATTGCTTTATATAACAACACTTTGTGTTCCAGATCTAGTGTTGAATTTTTCCCAATACGCCAATAAATGCTGTTCGCTGCTCTATTTTGTCGATGATGTTCTTCTTCCAAGGTAGCCTTTTTGTCTATAGATGTTAATGTTAAGGTATTCAACCTCATTTGCTTTCGAATAGTTATCCCATTTATATCAACTGGTGAGCAATTGGTGATTTTATTCACTTTTTTAACGATAAAATTATATGTACACTTTTACTCTCATTCACCTTCATTTTCCACCTATAGAGCCATTCCTGTATCTGCTGTAAAGCTGAAAAAATATAATTTTTTTTTGTTGTTTTGTAATATATTTGAAATTGTACGCATAAATTGTTCGACAATTATAATAATATTGTAAAATACAATTTTTTTTTGGTTCCATAACTGATAGAATTGGACTGATAGAATATACTGTAGCCAAACCATGACAAATTTTGTAGATATTAAATTTGCTTATGAAACAGGAATTGAAAATTTAGAATTCTGACTTAAATTTTATTTTAAAGCAATTTTTTGACAACTTACTGTCGAACTATAGTTTACAAAATTGTCAATAGGGTAAATATCTACGAAATAAGCTTCTGAATTTTGTAAGGTAATAATCCCTAAAACTTATTTACACTAATTTTCAATTTCTAAGCAGATTTTCTCTGTTAAATTTGTGTACTGACTGTTTTGACAAATTTTCAATACAAAAGTTAATTGAAATTAATGAAAAACTATTTTTAAAATTTATTTTGCAACCCGAAAATAAATTAAATTTTAGCCCCACATAATATTTAGTTATTTTTTTTTTATTTTAAAGCTTTAGATTCGAAATTTTAAGAATATGTGAGCATCTCACTAAGGGTAAATTCGAAAAAAATACGAAAATGACAAATAATAAAATTAAACTATGGTGTAAACAATTTTATTTCCTAATGCATTTTGTTAATTATAATTTTAGAGTTATATTAATAATAATAATAATAGTAATAAAATCCCAACGACCAATTACCCCTCCAATGCCGCGCAAGTGGGAAATCTCTCCTCATTATTATTATTATTTAGCATATGACTAGGAGTGTCGTATACAAGGTCATCACAGTACTTCGAAGATTAAATTTCTTCTTATTAAAAGTATAGAGAGATTTTAATAAATTTAATTATTCAGTAAAAAATAATTATAAAAATAATACTCTGATGAGCATACACTCAATAAACTTTCATTAATTAAACTTTAATACTTATTATTATATTTTAATTTTATTCAAAAAAGCATACAACCACGGGAAAACCCTTAATGAAGAATGTGTTAGTAAGGAGAGAATTGGGTCAGCAAATGCTTAAAATAAGCATGCAAAACAAAACAAAAAAAAGGATATTAGTAAACACGATCAAGAAAATAAGCAATTAGTAATAAATTGATAGAATACTAAAAACAGAAACAAAAATAAAATCCACAAACGGAAAAAACGGTTAAAAATCTAGCAACTTTTATTGATGAACAAAAATCAATAAGCAATATGCTCACAAGTCAAAAGAAATTAATAGTTTAATAACAATAATTAAAAATAATTAAAATTAGTTTAATAACTAACTAATAAATTTTATTAAATTAAAACGATTGGCAATTTGAAAAATTAATTGGAATTTGAAAAAGTAAATGATGTGAGAAATTAACAATGTTAAAAACCATAATGCTTCAAAAGTGTCAAAATTGTGAAAATTTAAAAATTAAAGAACACTGATGTGCTCTGAAGAACAAATTGAATAAAAGCAAAGTATACCTGTACATCAAATGAATTAAATCAAATAACTGAAATTCAGTTTCAATCAGAACTAAGCGAATGAGAACAAAAATTTATCTTCAGTATTCAGGTAAAACAACCAATACGATTATTCATAGTTACAATTTAAAGAAAATCGATAGCTAATTTAAATTTTCTTTGGGAAATAAAACCACTACGACAAGATATATAACTCAGTGGCTTTCAACATGTGATCAACAGTTTGATAAAATTTGATAAATATTAATTACAAATACTACTGCCCAGAACAAATACACCATATTATTATGATATTTAAAAAAAATAGTACCAGCGTTTTGTTGTAATGATCAAAATAACGGTATTATTATTATAATTTTTTTCAAATTTGAGGATTAAGTTGAGTAGTAAAACTAACTGTATTCGCCCGCTCCTCGAGGAAGTGGGCTAAAAAAATCGTATACAATTTCATTATGAATTAATAATCTATTCCATTATTTCAATTTATTCATTATACATTTTTCTACTGATTTATCTTAGACAACAACCACATACTTAATAATTTAATAAAAAAAAAAATTAAACTTAAATTTATTTCTGACGATGGTTGACAATTTGATAAATTAAAATTTTTGTATGATGTTAAAATGTATTATGCATGTAGTGAAATTTTAAATTTAAATTTGTAATTGAAAATTAAAAAAATATTTGAATTCACCACCTCTTATTTTAAATATCCATCATTTAAAAGAATAATAAATAAAATCGGTTGTGAAATGGTTAATATATTTGTAGCGTACTTTTTTCAATTTACAGATTAAATATAATAGTATGAATATGTAATTGATTTTTGATCTCTTCACTTTAATATCAATTTTGCAATTAAGAATATTATCAAAATTTTAAATACATAAAAAATAAAATCATCTAAAAGATAAAATATATCACCATGAATCTTTAATTCCAAGTATGTTAGTAGGTAGGCTGATCATGAACAAATATTTTTTTTTTAAATTTTAATCCTAAAACATAGTTCTGATAGTACTTTATATTATTATGATTGTTGAATACAAACATTTTAAGAATTTTACTGAACAAAAAAAGAAGTAAATTCGTTTTAAGTTTAAAAATTTCAATTTCAAATAACTTTGCTTTATGCAATTTTAAACATAATTCATATTTTATCTATTTTATGCAAGATTAAAAATCGAAATGAAACTTTAATATTCCAAATACATATTTCGAATATCGGAAAACAAAATAAGAACAAAATGGAAAATAAATACAATAAAAAACGGCTAAATCTGTGGGAACGTAGGAAGCAAATTTGTCGAACAAATTATTAAATATATAAATTATTTTATTTTATTTAAAGAATCCTTAATTTCTATAATGGAATTTTTTTAACTGTTCTCAAAATGCCGATATTGTTTTAAGAATTAGAGAACAATGTTGTTAAGTAATTACTTTATTGTATAGTAAAGAAACAAATTTTATCAATTGTTTTTTAATTTTTATTTTTTTTATTTTTTTTATTTTAGGCGAACGATTGTAATAAGCTACTTATTGGATATTAATACAAATGAAATTGTTAGGGTAATTTTGAAAATATTTTTTGTATAATATATAGCTATATTTTAATATATCCTACAAATTCTATATACAAAAAAAAACAATATTTAAAATTGAATTTGTAAAATAACAAATTGTACAGTACAAAACCAAATAATTTGAACAATATGAGTAGAAAAATAACGACAGTGAAATAGAGATTTGTTGTGTATAAACTTTTTTTGAATAAAATGGTCGGGAATCTCAATTTTATAATTTATCTGGATAATGAGGAAAGTAGTAGAAGAAATTTGATTAACATTATTGTTGTGGCATAGCTACGTCTTCGCAAGTTTAATTTTTAACCTATGTAAACATATATTAGTTATATCATCCATTCTTATTTCAGACAAATCATATATGTAGACGGTATAGCTTTAACGAACTAGGATAAAGTGTTATTACAAAATGACAAAGCACTCATTAAATATATCAAGGCAGTGGAATGGGTATTAAAAGAAGGAAAAATATATCTACCAAAATACCGCAAGAACTTAAACTTGCTATCTTAATTTTTTTTCATTGGTAAAAATTTAAAATACAGTGATAATCCAAAAGATGGCTCAAGTATATGAGCAACATTTAAAATCCATAGTATTTGATAAAATAAAATCATGTTGTTTTTTGAACCCTCATATGAGCATTTAATTTCTCAATTCTACTACCAATATTTTTATTTTACTAGTTTTGATTCTACTGCTGCTTTAATTCTACTGCTGCTTTAATTCTACTGCATATATAATGTCTTACTATAGTTTAGTTGACACAAAACGCCCGCTGACAAGAAGTTGACAATAAAATACCATTCGACTGACTTTTCTTGATCTGTTTTGTCCAATATTTAGCCTCTGATAATTCATCGTAAAAATATGCTAACAAGAACATAGCAATCCTTTACAAATAATTAATTCTACTTATATATTCATCCCACGTGATCGTTTATCGTTGAAAATTACCCAAGCCACCAAGAGATTATAAAAGGGAGTATAGAAATATATTAGGTCTGTTTCACCATTCAAAAAGGATTCAGTTTACTTAGTAAACTCAATGGAGCATATTAAACTTTTAAATTTATTTATATGAATGAGAAAGCCAAGAACAAGAAAATTTTAATGTAGGGTAGTTAATAACTAAATTTAGTTAAAATAATTATCCAAAAACAAAATTTAATAATAACAATTAAATATTTAGAAAAAAAAAGCAATTTACTTTTTCATGTCATCAATTTTTCACAATTTTTTTTTCATTAAACTAAAACTAGCTATATGCTATACTCTTTCTATTTATGCCGTTTCAATTTAAAGCTTAATATGAGTAAATAAAAGAAAGGTAAAAAAAATGCAATACTTTTGTTAAAATAACGGTATTTATTTCAATAAAGCAAAAATACCTATATGTTAGCTGTTGACATTATGGCAACACAGGGCTAATTCGGGTTAATAATATCGAGTAATGCATAATATTCTCTATTTTGTTTATTGCTTTATTAAATAATACCTCAAACAAAAATTTCACCTTAAGGTTTCTAGCTTGTAAGATGAAGGGAAATTAAAATAATTATTACTTTTAGAAAACTATTGTATGGAAGGATAAATCTAATTATTGGGGGCTATAGAAACCAACACGGTGAAATTTCAGAATGAGAAACGGTTTTAATATTGGTCCGTAATCAATGTATAAGCTTATAATTTAATTTAAAAAAAAAAGCTGAATTAAAATTTTACTTGACACCCATACTTAGCCAAGAAGTAGTTATTATGGATGGACTATGTGTATCATTCATTATAAGTCTCTATTATTCGCCTACGGTATAGATAAGTGAAATGAAGTTTTTCTATGTGTAAATATATTTTTGGTAAGAACTGTATCTTTTTTTCTATTCAAAGAATACAGTTGGGTACAAATTATCGGCGATTTCTTTTGTTTTTTTGTTGAACTAAAATTCAAAATGGGCTGGAAAATGTAATGTGTGCGTTGGAATTTCATAAATGACCATAATAACAGCGATTGAATTAAATAGGTAATCACAAAAATAAAAATAATAAAAATATAAAATTTAAAAAAATTAAAAAAAACAATTTTTTTTTTTAAATTGAATTAAAGAACTACGCAATTCATTTTTTTTTTATATATATATATAAATTTAATAGGTATAGGTAATAAATAAGTAGCCTTTGGGTAATTTGCAGCGTCAGGAGCATGTCAGCATCTTTTTCTCGTTTTTACTATTCTTCTGAAATAACTAAGCATAAAATATTTTTTGTTTTTGTTTTAATAAAACATTTTGAATATAAATACATAAAAAGTTAATAAAATCAGTAAATTTGTAAGTAAAAAAAAAAAAAATAGTTATGTAGGTATGAGTATCAGTGTTGCCAGATTAAAGATTTTCTTATAAGAGATTTAATGTTTTTTTGTTTAAAGGAAATTTTTACTTAGAACAATTAATGTTTAACGGTCCAACATTTATGTATAGGTTTCCGAACCTATAGCAAATTCTTAGCGTCTTATTTAAGTTTTATAACAGTTTTTCGCTAATTGATTTCAACTAGAGTAGAATCAGCCTCAACTTTTTTGAAAACTATGGAAGCCGGTAAGCAAACAGATGTGGTTTACACTGACCTTAGTAAGGCTTTTGATCTCTTACCACTAGTCAGACCAATTCTTGGATGTGCTAACCAAGTTTGGTCCCCTTTTTATCGCCAACACATTGATAGAATAGAAAGTATTCAAAAAAAATTCCATAGGTTTGCATTAAGAGCTTTGAATTGGAATAGTCCCTTAATATTGCCCCCCTACATTGAACGTCTTGAGCTGCTTAATATGTATACTTTAGAAGGTAGGAGAACTGTGTTAGGTATTGTTTTTATAACCCAAGTACTGAATAAACACATTGATTCACGTTATATTGATAACATTTTAAGAAATACAATTAACACAAGAGCACGGCTTAGGCATGAAAACATATTATTTTCTATTACATTTCACAGGACTAACTACGGAAAATATGAGCCTATTAACAGAATGCTGACAACAATAAATTTTGATATGAGTAAAGATGTTGTAAAAAAATCCTTATTTAATGTAATTTCCTAATTTCATTAGGAATTTTGTGTAAACTAATTGCATAATTTTGGCTATCTCTATTTTAAATTACTAATTGTATTCGTTTTATATTTTATTATTGTAAAATGATTTTATTGTAAATTTGTAAATTTTAATATTGTAATTTGTAAACACTTGAACTAAGTAGAATAAATAAATCATTACCTAATCAAATTCTTCTAGTATTCATTCTAGTATTCATTTACTAAATCAATACTATTAAATTAATATTTATTAATTAAACTTATGGATTGTTTTTTAACTTCTTTTTTTAACTTGATGTTTTTTTACCTTGAAATTTGTTAATATTTTTTATTATTAATGTTATTTTATATTATTGTTATATTTAGAATTTTTGTTTTCTCTTTCTAATTTAATCTTATTTTAGTTTTTAATAGCTTAAATGCAAAATCTGTAAGGGACTACCCAGTAGATTGAAATAAATAAATAAATATAAAATATAAGATATAAATAAATATATAAATAAATAAACAGACACTGGTAAGTTAATATAAAAGTATATATAATAAGAGTTTAGCACAATATCATTTTGGTTTTCTTAAATTATATTTTACAACTTGCAATTACAAAATGCTTAACAACGGGTTGTTTTAAGCTATATTAATTGTTGTTAGAACATTTTTCTTAATTAAATTAGACCCAATAAATAACTTTGAAAAGTTATTTGAAAATTTTACTTTGGTTTGATTTGGTTGATAAAATTGTCTGTATTTACTAATATTGGCAACATTGATGTAGATCTACATTAAAAATAATATTTTATATGAAATATGTATCCAGTTTTACTATTTTCGAATTTATTTGTTTATTTTGTTTTACCTTGATATTAGCATGTTTGTCAAATGCTATTAACATTCTTGTCATCACGTTTAAAACTTTAGGAATTTTTAAGTTGTTGTTATTGTTGTGATTTTCTCCATTTATTTATTTTACTATTGTTATATTATTTTATATTAATATTAAATATTCTAGGATTAAGATTTTAATGTCAATATTTTTTATACTATTTTAAGTTGAAAAGATATTTAAGTTTGTCTGGGACTTAAGAGTTCCTTATAGGTATACATATTATATTGTATTGTGGGCAGAAAATAAAAAAATAAATTCCAAAAATTTTTACGTACTTTGTGGTAGCATTTTTATTTTTCAAATATATTTTTTTGTTCTACTTGAATTGAGTAATTGTAATCACTTGCATTGCATTATTACTCAGTATTGTCTTGTCGTCCGAAACGAAGATATTATTATTATTATTGTGTTGCTAAATTTGGTTCAATAAAAGTAAAATTATATTTTGGCTTTCGTTTTCGAAATATTTTATTTTTTCATAAAATTATATATGGAATAAAAAAACTATATTTATAAATTTTTAACATTTTTTTATCTCGATAGTTGTTCTTAAATAGTTAAAATCGGCACTGGAATTAAAAGCGACTATTTATTAGGATTTTTTTTTTTCATGTTAAAGAAAATTTTGAGTTATGTTTGTTTATAAATTACTTTTATTTCTAGTTTGGTAGGTCACTTATGCGATGTATTATTTCATGTGCTTTGAAGTTATAAAATAATATAGTTAGTCATAATTATAGTTTGTTATAATTCAAATAAATCCGTTATAATTCAGTTTTAAATTATTGATACATCAAAATTATTTATTTTTTATAATTTAATAAATATATTATAAATTATTTTATAAATATTATACCAGAATATATTTTTTGTATTTGCCATCCAAGTAAAAAACTATTTTGTGAAAATAAATACAAGTATACCTCGTGTAAATCAAAACCACCGCTATTCAAGACATGCAATCTAAATAAAAATGTTTATTTGGTTGCAGAAAAAATTTTTATTTTATTTAAAATTACAACACATTCAAACATACGTAATTTATTTGATAAATATCTAATAACGAAATTGACAAAAGACTTAAAATTAATAAAAAATAAAAAGAATTTGATCTAAAGTTTCAAAGTAAAAGAAATAAAATGTCTTTGAAAAGTTATTTTTACACAAACATTCGTGGTTACCGCTTTGTTGGAATAGCTTTGTATTAATAATTGCCACCTTTAGAGATATATAACTATACTTTCACAGACTTTTTAAGTGCAACCAAACATAGACGTTGGGCTACGCAATAGGTTTCAAACGAAAGGTCATAGGTTCAATTCCCGATGAAGCAAAAAAAAACAATGTTTTATGAATTTTGCGACCTGGTCCAGTACCCTTTATCATTGGGATAAATAAATGACAAAGAATAAATATCGAATCCTTCGTTATGTACGCTTACTACATTAATTAGAAAAGCCAATCTAACAATTTTTTTTTCAAAATTATTAGAATAATTGATCAGATTATTTTGACCTGCACATTAGGATTATCACAACCACTTTAGATATCTACCAACAAAATTTTCAAGTTCTATTAATTTCAGTACTATAAATTTTAATTTTTTACAAAAATTTCTTTTTTAGGATTCAAAAATCGATATTTTTTTTACTGTAAACGCGAAACACAATTATTTGAAATATGTTGCAAATTTTTCTCTACGTAAAAGAAAAACCATGGTTATTTTTAAAGTGCGACATTAACCGGTATCTGTGCTACGACGGAATCTGTATATTTTATTTTTCATCAATAAGCCCATATGTATCCCATATATGAATATATCTTGATCAAATGTATAATAATAAACAATAATCATTTCTTAATGCAAATAGATAGTTTGAGATTGTGTCGTCGTTTGTTCATGAAACGAAACTGACAGGGGAACAGCGGAAAACAAGCAAGTCTATTCACAAATAAGTAATTTTTTACTACTGTTTTTTATTTGTTTTTAAATTTATAATTTAACAAGCGAAAGTCCTAAAATCATTTTTTCACATAATAATTAAAAAAAATTGAATTTCAAAAAAATTCTCAAAAGGCTATACGGCGATCAATGCTTTAGAAGTTATGAGCTATTTTGTCCCCACACTTCCTGTTTTTGTGTAGTAAATTTTTTTATTTTATTCATTTTATTCGTAGGTAATAGGTATGTATCATAACGTAATCATATTGTTGTATATGGTTTTTTTTTTAACATGTAAAATCGAAACTAAATTTTTTCTCTATGTGTTAGGATAAATATATAATAATATAAGTAGTTTTTTGCTACACTTCAAACTAAATTTTTTAAATTGTCAAAATAGAAAATATATTTTTATATGACTTTTTTTTTAGTTTATTATTTTTTTGTGTATTTATTTTCTTTTGACGTTCTAATCGCACAGAGCTCAAACCGATGATGATCCGATGCAATTGGTGACATAATACAGCAATATACAATACAATAAAAATGCTGAGAGCTGGCTTAAACAACAGATTTTGCTAACTACAAATGCAATTCAATGAGAGCACATCCAATTACCGCGCGATCTATATTATCTCTTTATTCTCTATGATAATTCTATTATTTCTTTTATGAAACAGACTTGGTTTAGATAAGTTAAAATATAATTTCGTGATAAAATTTATTTAAATGATTAAGCCCTAAGCATGTCCTTTCGACTAGTAATAATAATAATATTAATAATAGATTCCATTTATTTTCTTATTGTCTCTCATAATTTTATCTTTTATAATTTTATCTCTTCTATTTTACATATTTCTTGAATATATTATGACTAGTGTAATATAATTAAACCTAATAAAATTTTAGTGTTAACAATTAAATTTTACAAAATGCTACCCTTAAATTACGATAATTTTGAAAAAAACGTAATATCTTAATTAAGTTAAATATATAAATATTAAATTGCTACTTGAAATGTTCATCTAATCAAGAAAATAAATTTAGTAATTTGAACTCTATCACTTCTCCCACATCAATATTATAATAATAATAATATTATGATCATTATCATTTTGATGAATAGTTGTTCATCATAACAGATTCCCTCCTTTAACTCAGCAAATACATATTATATGAAGAGAAGATCTAATATACAGTAGGAAGTAATTAAACTTTGTAAAATGAATTGATTACGATAACTGATTCATGTCCATTCATTATTAATACATGTGTATTATCTAATATAGTAAAGAGAAAAATTTATTTAAAAAATACAATTTTAAATATTTTTTTCAAATGGGTCTCACAGTATTTTAAGTTTAGAAAAATATTTCATTAAATTTAGCTTACGTCCATTTCGGTATTCTAATATTATATCTCTCATATATATTTATTACTACAAATTCATGTTGATAAAAATTCATTCAAGAAAATATTTAAATTGCAATTATAATATTGAGTATGTATACTAATAGCACGTGTGTTATCGGAACTTAAAACCGTCTATTTACAAAAATTTAAAAAAAAATTATTTCGCTATCAATTTACATTTTTAATTTTTCATCTTTTCAATTTTAATATTACTCATCTTTTTTTATTTTCGATAATTTTTTTCTGATATAGGTACGTTTTTAATTTATCTCACGAATAATTGCAACTTTGTTTTAAATTAGAATGCAAATCAACAATTAAAAAGAAAAATTTAGTAAAAAAAAAGAAAAAGACAAACTTTGGGAAAAGTAATTCATGTTTAAAATTAAATGCCATCAAAAATTTTCATTAACTAGACTTAAAGTCACGCTATTATTTTTATTAATTGTTTCCAACATTAGTGGTTGACTAATTGTAAGTTTATTGCATCACCTACACTTCCCTGCTCTATTTATGAAGATGAATCTTTTGTTAGGGATTCTTGTTAGTGTTCAAAGAATTTCAAATTAGTTGGAATAGGATAGTAAACTTTAGAGAATGATACTGGCCATAATGATTATTTGCTGAATAAATTTAATCTAATATGTACTGTCATAATTTCTTGGAATTGAAACAGGTTAAAATTTTGATTAAAAGAGAAAACTAATTACTCTTAGATTTTATTTGATTGTGTTAATAATATTTTTATATTATAATGTTCATTATTAGATGTGATGTTGAAAATATTCTACTTTGAATCACAAAAAAAACTACAGTTCTTGTGTTGTTATTGTTGTTAACTTAGTGAAAACTTATAAACATATATCTACAATTGAAAGAATAATTTATTTTTTTATTTTTCTATTTCTTGAGTATATAATTTTTCAAAATCAAAATGAAACAAAACCCATTATTTAAATTAATTGTAGAATCTGTATCGCCTCTTAAATACAATATAACCTTTAAAGTTAATATGTATATTTATAATGAATTTACAATGTATGTAGCTTTAGGGCTGAATTGTACATTTGAAAGAGATTCAACAAAAACAGAAAAAAAAAAAACTGAACTAAAAATAAGAATAAATTATTTCAATTTGCATATAAGATATGAGGAAGTAAATCCTAAATGCCCATGCCCATGAGTAGGAAGTGAAAATGTTTTCTCTCGTAAAAAATATTTTTTTTTTTTGTTTGTTTTTAAATGCGATTTCAAAATGAGATCCCAAAACAATTATTTTTTTGTAGCCTGGGATATTTTTTTTTTTTTCAAATCTATTGGTCTATTTTAAAAATTAATTATAGAAAATATATGATTTAAAATTTAGAATATAATTATAGAATAAACCATTTATTAGTTTTAAAATTTAGAAATTATAAAAAAATTATTAATATAAATTATGGTAAATAGTATTATAAAATGAATATATATAATTATAATTTTTTTTAGTGTGAAATACACGAAAATAATCCAGCTCTAAAAAACTCTTCCCAGAAAGCTAGGAAATGCACCGTCGAGGGTGACCATACCTTCAATTGGGAAGATGGAATATCCGCTGATATGAAAAAATTTTCTATTTTCAACTAGAGATAATTTGGTCGTAACTTCTCAGTCAGTAAATGTAGAATATTGCGCCAGACCCTTTAAGTCCTATAGCTCCCAGAATGGAATTAGTAAATAGAATACAAACCAAAAATCAAAGTGTAAAAATTTTTAAAAGATCGGACCACGGTTAAACCGATTTATACAATCATAATCAAATATTTCTATAAAATAATTCAATTTGTAAACAATGTAAGAGAGTGACTGTCATTATGTTACAAAAAGCAAACGGGAAGCAAATACTTAAATTGAGAATAATTAAATTAAATTATATTTATTAAAGACTAATTCCAGATTCACTGTTTAAAACTACCTAATTCAATTTTTAATAAAATATTTATATTCTAATATCAAATCTTAATTACATTGTCATTTAAATGTGCTGTGTTACTGCTGTCTATCAGTCTAATAAAGTTTTTTTTGTTTAAATTATCTTTATAGTTAGTAAAGGAACTATCCGGAAAGATTTTTACAATTTGTTTACTATGATGATCGTCTAAATATTTACTGCGGAATTATCTTTGAATATGAATTTCTAAATCTAAGACTAATTAAGTAGTTTAAAAAACTGTACAAAAGGTAGAGTAAATAAAAATTTTACTAAAAACGAAAAAACAATTACATTTTTTTCCTAGCTAGGTATAATTTACCGTTGTTTAATAAAAAAATTAATATTAATTTTAATTGTAATTGATATTATCAGAAAGCATCATCATATCTTCTGAGCATTTTATGGGTTATGAAATTTTAAATGTCAGTTATTATGTTATTAGTGATATAATTTTATAATAAAATAATGATTTTATAAATCTAATTAAGCTGAATTATTTGATGCGTTTTGAAGTAATTTGAAAAGAAGAACTGTGCCCTAAGATTTGGGGTTTATAATATAAAGAAAATAAAATAAAGCTAAACTGAAAAAACTCTACTTTGGTTACTTTGCCGTAACTCTGAGTTATCAGTAGAAAATAAAATTATAATATATAAGTAGATATTAAATCCTGTGTGGTTGAACGGTATTTAATAATGGGGCTGGTGCAAAGAAAACCATCATCGAATTAATTCAAAATTTGCAAAATGGTATAATTAGTAAGAAAGATGTCTTGCATGACTTGCAGATTGATACACTCACGGATGAAATCAAGAACAGTGACTGCAGAATCATGTGAATACAGAAATGGCAGCATTTCTTGAGGTCGGCAATAATATGTCCGTTGGCTCGAGAGAACGAAATCTCACGAGTTACTTACTACCAAAAATGGAAAATTCTTTCTTCCGGCGCAGACAAAATCCCTACAATCCTTCCTATTGAATTCATTATTAACTTATTTCATGCCATCTCTTGTCTGTTTAATTTATCCATTCAATCCGGCATTTTCCTCTGTTTATGGAATGAAAAATGTATTTCATTATTCCAGTTCATAAAAAACGCTCTATAAATGAATGCATCAATTTTATGCCCATCGCCAAGCTGTCATGTATTTCGCAACTGTTTGAGAGTATAATATATCAGTTCTTATATGACTATTTGTGTTGTACATCACGGTTTTCAAAGAGGTAGGTCAACATTTACTAATATGGTTGACTTTGTCTTCAAGACATTGACCTCAATCGAGAATGGTTTTCAAATTGATACAGTCTTTACTGAGTAAGGCGTTTGAAAGAATTCCTCAAGCATGCAATTTCTTAAGTATGCGAAAAAATCAGTAGTCGATCTAACATAGATGAGTTATAACGGGCAAAAAATAGGTTGGCTTTAGTGGGTTCGCCTACCATACTATCAAGAGCCATGTGCCACTCATGATATACTCATGATATGCTCAAAAAACTTCGACAATAAAAAATATGTCTAATGTTGAACACCACTTGAATTTGATTGTACTAAATAGGTCTTGCTGAAGATGCTTAATTTTAAATTTTATCTCAAAAAAAGCTAAAAGCTTGTACAGAATCTTCTAACTCACAGTATCTGTAGCGCTCATTACTGATCAAATCAATTTATTTCACATTTTAACGACTTAGTGCTGACGGTTACATGAAAGAGATAGAATTTGGGTTTAATTTTGTTTCGAAATTTTTGACGCGTAATGCGTCTTTAAAACTTGTCTCATGAAGCTTTTGGCGTATTTTATACAAGATTCTGGTCCGATTAATTAAATTTTATTTCTTTTTTTTTGGTTAAGTGATCAAATTTTTCATTACTATGGATGTCAATATGTTTTGGCACCCACATATTCTATACCTAATTTTGTAGGCTTTCCTAAATCTTTTTAGTCAATAATATACTAACTCAATCTACTGAGAGAGAAATAGGGAGGTAGGTGGGTAGAAGTGACCATTCTAGTTGCCTCCGGACAACCAATTAGCACTTACTTTGATACCACGACTTTATTGTTGTTGGTTGTAATAGGGGGGTCATTTCTACTCATGTCATCTCATTTTTACTTTCCCTGGGGACTCAGTATCAGAGCCGCCCTGTGTGATTAAGAAAGTTTATCAGATCTCCTATTTTGTTTTGCGTGATACAACTTATATTGCTGTGAAAAGCCTCACCTACAGTTCGGAATTTGACTCTAGCTAATGCTGGGTAACTGCAGAGGAAGTGTTCAAGAGTTTATGTTTCATTCTCATCTTTACGACTGTGGGGATTGAAAGAAAGACTTAGCTTGCAGCGTGGCTTCACATATATTTAGTCTATGCCACCTTTCATTCGCTCTGGCCAGAAAGTATTAATGCATGTCCTCCTTGACGACTCGCATTGAAAAGTTAATGTCCTCTTCAAGGGGCTTGTCAAGATTGAAACTTTGCATGGCCAGTTCATCGGTTCTCTCATTCTTATCTATGTTACTGTGACCAAGAATCTACGGTAGAGACATCGAAAAATGGCTATCTACGCTTTCAATTTCGTTTCGGCATTGCTTTACCAGCTTAGAGCAGATAGTGTCGGACACCAAAGCTTTGATAGCGGCTTGGCTATCCGTGAAGATGGATATTGTATTTATAATTTTTGGTTATATGAATATGAAGATGGTGACTTGTATTTTGGTTGTATGAATATGATAAAGGTTTTTAAGGGCTTCTCTAATTGCAAGTAGAAGGAGAAATTGCTATTGCACAACAAAATTTAATTGTCTGTTCTTTGGTATTTTTTTTGGATACACTTTTGGGATCATACATTAATAACCAACATTTCTGCTTGAAATATGATGGTATAAAACAAAAATACCAGCTGCTGTTTCCCACTTTAATTTTTGTTTCAATACTGAAGTATTATTGAATAGAATATTAAAGCAGTCTAAGATATCTTATCTTTTTTTTATTGAGATATTAAAAATTCCATTATTCATTATTTGAGTTATACAGTCAGTGATTGAATGAATTATTTTCAAAATGGTATAATTAGTAACAAAGATCTCCTGCATGACTTGCACATTGATACACTCATGGATAAAATCAAGAATAGTGGCTTCAGAATCATGCGAATTTGAAGTCGGTAATATAATATCCGTTGATTCGAGAGAACGAAATACCACCAGTTGGTTACTACCTAAAATGGAAAATTCTTTCTTCCGACCCAGACAGAATTCCTCCAATCCTTTTTAAGGAATGCATGAATAACTTTTTGCATCCCATCTCTTTTCTGTTTAATTCATCCCTTCAATCCGGCATTTTCCCCTGTTTATGGAAAAAACTCTTTATTCCAGCTCATAAAAAAGACTCCAGAAATGAATGCATCAATTAAAAGCCCGTCGCCAAGCTCTCATGTATTTCGAAACTGTCAGTGATTGAATGAATTATTTGAATATTTTGCATATCGTAGATCAGCTATGTATGTAACTTGATCAAATGATTTTATTTTTTGTCATTGTCATTGTCATTTTGTAGTCTGAATTTGTAAATTCAAGTTCTTTTTCATAATTTATATTAATTTTATAATGCCGCGTATTACTGTTATCCCATTCCCCATATTTTAGTACAACTACGGTATGATAGTTATATTCTATTTTAATTTAACTATTCTAAAATTACACATTATTTTTCAAAATTTCTTTTAGGTAATTAATCTTCTACAATTTCGTAGGTGTGTTATTGTTTAATGCGTGAGAAATTTACCGTATCAGATTTTTTTGGTGTGTTCACATCATTTTCTATTTACAAAAATCATTTATTACCCTCATATTGGTATGGTAGTTAATTTCAGTAGCTTCATTAATTCAGCTACTTTTTTTTCTCCTTATGCAAATTAATCTCTTCTAAAAGTCCCCGAAAATTCTCAACATTTAGGGTGCTAACAAATTTTCGTTCTGTAATGGAATCTATGGATTGTTTTTAATTGTTGAGTAAGGCTTTTGCAGTAACATTTTTTTTACTCGTAGTCATAAGCAAAAAAAAAAAAATTAGTTTGAAAATAAATTCAAAATTAAAAAATTGCACTCTTTGTTAAAAAAAAAAAAAACATTCCTCATCTTCAACTGTTATTCTCTGCTGTTGTTGTTGTATTTCTTTTTTTTAATTTTTCTCATTTGTAAAATGCTAAATCTGCACTGCATACATTAAGTAAATAGAAAAAACTTAAAGTTCAAAATAAAATAATTTGTATTTCTTTTTAAGTATTACAGGTAATAAATGGACAGCGATGAGATTATATTATAACAGTTAAACAGTATGGGTTCTTATACGTAAGCTCAAACAATTGGTTTTGTATTTTTATACAGAAGTACTCCTTCACTGTAATACTCTTAAATATATTTTCACATTACTTTTGTTTTTGTTTTTTTTTTGTTTTTAATATTTCTATGATATGCAAATATTTATTTGTAAATGAGAATTTATAGAAATTAAAATTAAATTGGGCAACCCTGCAATTGCAATAGATTGTCTTCATTTTTTTTTTCTAGTCTGAGCATAGGGCATATGAACTTGCTTTCTCTATCTGTTTTGTGCAGTGATCTTCATTCCCCCAAAGTTCGTCCATAGCTAACCAATTCAGTTGTTATGGTTTGTCGTCAGGTGTTTTTGGGTTTTTCTTTTCTTCTACTGGCCGAGAGGTTCCATTCTAGGCTTAGGATTATTTTTTTTTGTGGTTTTCTCGCTTAATTTATTTGATTGCTGGTTTTTGACCAATATGTTTAATCTATTTGACTCAATTTGACTTTCGTAACTCTTTTGAACAGCCTTTCTAGATTTTTGGATTGTTCTGGACGGTTGAAAAAATTGTGATGTTGAATCTATTTCAATTAGGCTATTTCGATATTTATATAACTACAGATTTACTAGATTTGCAAGAAATCGCGATAATTCAATGATGTCAAAATATTTGCAATGTTCATTTAAGTCGTATGCTGTAGTGGAGATACACTCTCGAAAGTAGTTTTTTAAACAATAATGTGTGGAATAAAATATATAGTTTAGTCATAAATTTCAAATCATATATGCTTCCAAAAGAACACATGTGCTACCAGGCGCTACTGTTTATATCGTTACCAAATTGAACTTCAACAAAAATGCTATACTCGATTTTATTGATAGGGTAGGTTGGAAGCGCGGTTTGATGTAATGAAAAAAGTGATGTAATAATTTTCTATGATTATTTAAAAATAAAGGACAAAGTAGACGCAGCATTTTGGTCAGGCAATGTTAGGGCAGGATTAGTCTTACCTTCTTCTTAAATGTATTAGTGTCTTTTAAAGCGTAGTTGGATTTTTTTGCGATTTCTGTGCGATTTCTTTCTCTGGATTCCTGGTCACAGTAACATAGAATGATAAAACTGATGGCGCTGGCCAAGCATTGGTACTATTTTTAATATACTTTTATATTGATAATAAAATACCTTTATTTATAGAATTGTTAAATGTATGAATTATAAATGAAAAATAAATTGCTATTCTTCAGTTAAATAGAATGGAAGTCGCATAATATATTATACTTTTCCCCATAACATATAATATATATATTATATATATAATAAAACCCATAACATATTTATTGGTATTTATCTGGCTAGAGCAAACGAAAGATGGCATAGACTAACTGCTCTGAGCAGCATTTAGAACATGGTCTTCGTATAACATTCACATAACAAAACAATTTCTAACCAGGTATCGTACATTATATCGTACAACCGATACAAAGCCATGCAAATACTGGACATTTCATTCAATCCCCATTGTCGCAGCTAAGAAGATGAGAAAGAAACTCTGAAACACATCTTTTGTATTCAAAAGACACAATTAAGTGCTAATTGTTTTTCCAGAACCAACTGGAGTCACCTGTATTTATTAAAAAAATGTTTTAAATAAAGGTAAAATAGTAAAAAAGAATATGTTGGCTGGTGTTTCTAACTAAAACAACTAAAACAAAGTTCTAAATAGCCAGTAATTATTCTAACTGAATTCAGGCATGCTCAGCAATGATAATTAAATATAACTAAAACCAAATTCTATGAACAAAATTTTGGGTTTTCATTGATATTGAAGATTGCCGCTAAAGGTGAATGTAACATTGTTATTTGTTTTTTTTTTAAATTTTATTTCACAGAACGGACTCTAAAGTGTTTGCAAAAATAAAAAAAAATAAAAAAACCTATAGTATAGTTATAGTGTATTTATAAGAATGGTTAAATAGTTGAAATTACACAGTTAAGTTTTATGTATGGATATTTTCATACATAATATTATTATAGAAATGAGATAACGTACGTACCCACTCTCTGGTGCATCTTTTTGTTTTAATGTTAATTGGATTATGTGATGTTTACTGTTGTTTAATTTAAGCGCAACGTTTATTTTATTTTGTAATTTTTATTTTTTGTTTTTTTGTTTTTTCTGTTTTGCTTTTTTAAGCGGGCACTTTTTATATACATAATACAAAAACGAAAAATGTATCAGTTTATGCAAAAATACAAAAACGAAAAATGTATCAGTGCAATTTTGCACATCTATTTATGTATGTATAAAAAGCAAAAATAAAAAATATATATACATGCTTATATATAGGTATTTAAATAGAACCAAAGAAGATGTTGTAATGAAAATTTTAAATTCAGGAAGAAGGAAAGTTTAATTTTTTTTTTCTACTGTTTTATTTTTTATTGTTATGTGCTTGAGTTTTATTACCTTTAACACTATTTTGCGGGTATTATCAGAGTACCGCTTTGCTTTTGAAAAACAAAAAGATTGAGAAAAATTAAAACAAATTGAAAAGATATGAACACGTATTGTTTTCCGGGCTTTGTGCTTATATAATATGCGGTATATATTATAATATACATAATTACATACATATGTATTATCTACTTACATATTGGATTGTAAGCAAGTTGTTATTTAATTAAATTTAATCTAATCAATAAATGTGTGTGTAAAATTTTAGATACATGTTGTTTAAGATTATTTATTTCATTTATTTCTTTACAATTTAATCTGTGTATTTTTATATGTAGTTGATATTTAATAATAAAAAAAAATAAGTACAAATTATTAAAAAAAAAACAAATTTTCTTTTGTAAAATTTATAAAAAAGGAAATTTTCCTTAAAAGAAAATTAGTACAAGTTTTTATGACCACAAGTAAATTGTTTTTTTTTGTAGTAGTTTTAAGATTCATGAAAATGTATGGTAATTGTTCTTTGGAGCATTTTGGTTGTAGTTGTACTGTACAGATGTAGTCAATTTGGGGTAACTGACAGAAATATATCTCGAAATTTTTAATTTGATTTAAAAATATAGTTTTAGTTTTAAAGAAATTAATTAAAAATAATTTAATTTAGTGGATTATACTATGTTCGCATTTACCGAGTCAACTATGGTTGAGTCCCTAACTATAGTATAAACATAATTTAAGTGCAATTTGTTTTTTTTTTTTGCATATAAAACTAATCATACTTGTAACTATAGTTAAAAATAAATCACACATAAATTATGTTAAATCAGTTAAGTTCATGTTCACAACCCTACTTTTGTGTTATAAAGTAGTTATTATCGTATTTTTTTTATTGTTGTGCAACCTAACAATGATATTTTTGAAGATTCAAACAAGTCAAAATGTTTAAAATATTAACCCATTAAAGCCTGCTCATAGATCCCGTCGTACAATCATTATGAAATTTTCTAAGGATGGTCATAGAGGTCATAGAAGTTGCCTTGGAGATTTAGACCTCTAGCTTTTTCCACGCCTGAGATTTGGAATGGGTATTTAAATACCCAATCGGGGTTAGCGCTACTACATTTTATATAAATTTTTTAGTTTTTTTTAAAAAAAAAATTAAAATTTCATAGATATATTATTTCAAGTAGGAATAATCTACATGAAATAAAAGATCCATCTGGTATCTATTGATGGATAGTGGATTATATGACAAAATATATAATTGTTCTGTATTGTAAGATTTAAAATGTTTTTTAACTTTTTCACATTATCTCATGCTTTGGAGTTTGACCGTTGTGTTTTCAGGTTTTAGAAATTCAAAAGTGAATTGATAAAGTTATACAGTTTCAAATGTAGTGTTACGTAAAACTAATTAGTAGGCTAAGATTTATATAATTCTGTTTAAATTACTATAATGTCCAACTTTTTGAGACATGGCCCAATGTTCCATACAAAGCGGTACGACCAAAAAAATCGTAAGATAACAATTGACCAGTCACTGGTCATTCATGAGTATAAACGGATGGATGCTGTTGATCTGTTTGATGTTGCTATGAACAATTATCGAATTAAAGTTCGTGGTAAAAAATTGTATTGGCCATTGCTCACAAATGCATTTGATGCCGCAATGGTGAATGCATGGAAGTTTCATGTTTTCTGTGTAAGGTATGAAAGTGTGACTTCTATAGGTATATTTGATTAAATTAAATGTGGTGGAAGCACTAGTAACACTACCACAAGTAGTCAGCCGTCCATGTGGGCGTGTACTTGTTAATGCCCAACAAATGGCAAAACGCACAGATTGTGTTGACCATATAGTGGAGAAAATGCCTAAACGCAGTCGTTGTAGACAGTATTAAAAAACAATTTGGTTGCACAAAATGTTCGACTACTTTGCATCCCAAATACTTTTTTGAATATCACAATGATGTACCACAAAACAAAATTAAAAAGCGAGAAAGCGAAATAATTTTTAAAATTTAATTTTACAATATTATTATTTAAATACTTTACTTTTTTAGATTTCTTCAAAAAAACACGGTGAATTGTGTCTTACTTTCATAAAAATATAAATTTCTTTTTTACTAATTTTTATAAGAATTTTTTCACGCTTTAGGCGGTTGGGTATTTAAATACCCATAAAGGTAAATCATCTCTAGAGATGACGTAAGTACTCCAATGCAAAAAAAATTGTTTTATTAGATTGAGAAAGTTTGCCATTTTCCAATTTCGCAAAAACTATTTTTTATGGAAATTTCCGGGGCTTAAAAAGTCTTTGGTTTTTGAGTCCCACTAACAATGGCAGTTCTTGAGAATTTTGATTAGCTCACTCAGAACGAATTATGGTTCCGCCTTTTTCTCTATAATAAAATCAAAACTAGCTCAATATCTATTACCCAACGGCAGATATAGCTATTTTAATGTACTAAGGTTTTTGGGTATTTAATACCCAATAGGCAGTAATAGGTTAAAACAAAATTAAAATATACATAGGCCCACATATTCAACAAGATATATTTCAGACAATTAATCGTAAAAATAATAAAAGAAAATAAGTTAATATTTATTATTTGTTAGTAAATTGTAAAAAAAACAATAATCCTCAAAATCTAAAATACAAGAAATATATATACATAATATATATTTGCCTAACTAAAAACAAGACATAAACCAAAAATTATTAAACAAAAAACTTTTTTCCAGATACTTCTTTCTTGTAAATTGTACAAATGAATATAATGTTGATTTAATTTATTTTTAAAAATTTTAATTTTTAATATTTTTAAAAGCATTTTGTCCTTTTGCATTACTTATAAAATTAACTAAAATTGATTTTACAATTTTTTTTAAAAGTATTGTTTGCTTAGTTATTTATTTTTTATTTTGCTAAACAATCAAAACGTCAAATTTAACAATAGTTTGTGTAATGCGAACACTTTTTTTCAACCATAGTTAACAAACGTAATTTAAACGCAATGCGAACATGCTATTACTGAACTACAATAAAATTCTTCAAATAATAATTATTTTTCGTAAAATTAGATATGTCCAGTTTTATTGTTCGCAAACTAAAATCTTCTAGCTGTAACGCAATCCATCTGAAATTTAAAAAAAAATGCATTAATTTATATTATCTGATCAGAGTAAACGAAAAATAGCATGGACTAACTAATTATGCAACCTCTACAAAATATGATTCTTGTATAGTATCAACAAAACAAAACAGCTTCTACCCAGGTCTAATACTTATATATCAAGAATGGTACCTATCAGTGGGCGTCACAGGCGATATGTCTTACAAATAAATCATTAATGTGATCCTGAGTATAATATTGAAAATGAGTATATGTTTTCTAAATGTACAGTTTTTAACATTTTCTTACAATGGAACAGTTTTAAATGAATATGGGTAGAGGCAAAAAATTGTGAAGCTCTTCAGAACAAAGCCTTTGTCCCTGAATACGTATAATTGAATAAATTAAGAGCCAGGTAATTAAACATGTACGTTTCCATAAATTTTTTTCTATCCCATCCGTGGGACATAGTGCGGAAATAACATATCTCCATCGGCTCCTATCTGCGGATCATTTCTTCGATTGTGGCTACGTTCTTTGCTGGGTATACTTGCTTCGGTTAAGACCGCTTTTCTCGGCCTTTCGATGCAACGGGTATACCCTGAGGATTTCATTGGAAACATTGTTTCGCGATGTTGCTGTCAGGTTTCCATCAGAGTATACTCAATCCACGTCTATTTGGGTTTGTTTCGTTTCTTGCAACAGCGTTCTGTTACAAATGGCTTGTGACTAACGAACAAACGAACCATATGTTAAAGATGCGCCGGAGGCATCTATTGATGTACGCTTGAGATTTCCTGCTAATGTTTATAAACTTTCCATGTTTCGCAGGCGTACAAGAAAACATATTTTACACTTGCATTGAAGTTTCACATTTCTGTGTGCAGAGATATGTTGTTTGCATACTTTTTCCAGTGTCATCCAACTTTTGGCCCATATAATTTAAATCTCAATTCGTTTGTGACATTAAACATATATCGTCTGCGTAATTTGAGATGGCTCATAGGTTCGAAGGGACGCCACTGGATACCATTGCACCTCTCGTTTACACCCACACTAGTTGTTTCTTTACAATAAAATATTTTTCTTTACCCATACAAACATGCGTAGAAACACTTTTTGTAGAAATTTAGCTCTGTATACAAGATTTGATACGATGACGTAAAACTACATTCGTAATGGTAAATATTTCTTGTTGAAGCTTATCTTCAGTAACTACTAATTACTTAGTTGGTCAACATTCCATATAGGTATACTGGGATCATCATCTTATAATTTCGTACAAATTATTTCTTACAACTTGTAGAGCCGGTGTCAAAATAGAACAAAATATTTTTCTGTTGTTTCTTCATTGTTCAAAAATTTTGTTGTTGTAGAAATGATATATATTTCTATATAATCCAGCTCTAATTCACTGTTGTTTTAAAATTTTTGTTTAAGCTAAATTTTGTCCATTAATTTTGTTGTGTCTCTGGCATAAAGAGCTAATTAAAATTGTTGATACTATATTCTGAATTATTTTTACATAGGCCAGTCAGGTGAATTCTGAAATACATATTATGTTATCAAATCAGCTAACTAAGTAGTTAGTATAACTAATGTATATAATAAGCTAAATTATAAAATCGGTTAAATGGAATCAATAAATTTTGGAAGTCTTTAATGATCCCAAATAAAACATGAAGAACGATTCTCGATTTGTCATATCATGTATAGATTGTCAAAATTGTATAGATTGTATAGAATGTACACATGTATAGATTGTCAAAATTTGCAAACTAATAAAAACTCTTAGGTACATTTTCATTTGGAAGGTAGGCTTAAATTGATGGGGTTTCCTTAGTTAATTTTTTTAATTTAAATTTTAAATCTCTTCATAATGTTAATAAATGTTAACGATTTTAAGAATTTTTTTTTTAAATATTTTTATACAAATAATTTAAAAAAATTTTTTCAATCAGTTCACCTGTCACGGAAGCCAATTCAAATTTATTATTTATTTTATTCCGAATGCGAAAAATGACGATAATATGTAAATAAATAAATTGCTTACAATTCAAATGTATTGATAGTTTACTATTGAGCCAAAATTTGTATTGAAACGTACATTTTGGCATGCAGAAACAAAGCGAATTTAATGGATATAAACAATAATTATTGTTAAAGATCAGTTTATCTCTTTTTTTTATATTCTTGACAGTAACTTAAGTAGATTTTCCTTTTCGTGCATTATACCGTACAGTTCTACAATTTTTACTACATATTTTACACATTGTAAATTTATAGCATATATCAACTCATTAATTAGAATTAATTCCATTCAATTATAATTTTTAAAAATGAAATAAAAAATATATTAAATCAAAACCCAATAATTCAAAATCAATAGGGAATAATAAATTATGTGATAATTATAATAATGTAATGGTAATGATTATGATTTATGATAAAAATTGTATGGAAACAATATTGTTGTTGTAGTTGTTTTAGCAGGTGTAAAAAAATTAAGTACTTATAATGTAATAATGAAAAAAGAAAAAAAAACAGGAAAAAATGAAACTATTTAACTTGGCAATTATGTTTGTTTTTTATTTTTATATTAATTTTATATAATTTTCCTTTTCGTCTTCTTAATAAAATCTCGTTAGCTTATTTAAAATAAATTGAATTATATACAAAAAAAACAATAAGATCTGACAGCTTAAACCTAAACTATGACCAATAAAATTAAATTATCTTTACGTATTTGATATACATGAATTATAAAACAAAATGTATTATTTAAAACAAAATAAAGAAAAAAAATGTGGAAGACTAATATTATTTTCAGGAACTAAACATTTCAAAAGCCTAAGATTTTTTAGCTCAATTCCATTTTATTTAAGCTATTACCAAATTCTACTCTCAATTGATGTAAATGACAAAGATTACTAGAGGTTAAAAAACTCATAAATCATTTTTGCTTTTCTCAGGAATTGAATCTGACATGTTTCAATTGAAATGACTCAACCTAGCTATTACGCCATCCAGTCTGTCTGTATTCATTATTACCCAGATTCATATTGATGTCATTCTATAAAATATACCAAAACAATATTTTACATAATCAGTTTGATCGTATTGTTTTTAATAAAGAAAGTATTTTTAGGAATTGTTTTGTTCATTATAACACTACTAGAACTCATCAGTATTATAAGATGTCATTACTACATGAGTTATAAAAATCGACCAAAATTTCACCGTGAAATGTATTATAAGTAACTACTAATAACTAATAACTATAAAATAAATTTATGTAATTACAAATTTAATTAATAACTCACAGGTGTACTAATGACATCTTATAATAAGTTATAAAATCAATAAAAACAAAAATCTGGAGTTGTATAGGTAGTCTAACACTATAAATACCTACTGATGAGTTCTAGTAGTGTTATGATGAACAAAACAATTCCTAAAAATGCTTTGTTTATTATAAACTCTTACTATAAGTAAATAATTTTTATAGATACAATAGTGGTATAAATCGAACTTGCTCTTTTTATTAAAAGTAAAATGCTATGGAAATTTTAATAATTTCTAATTAAATTTATAATTACATAAATTTATTTTATAGCTATTGTTTTTGTTTTCGGTTAATTCTATTACATAATTACTGTCGTTGAAGTAAAAATCAGTATAATTGTTAATGCAACGATCTGAAATAAGCAATCAAGACCCAGAAATAGCATATGAACGATTTTTAGAATTTTGATAATAGTCAAAATATTAATCTTGATGACAAAAGCTAAAAATGTGTCTTTTTATCGAACATTTTTAAACAATTGAGTCAGCAATAAATTAATTTAAACATGTTGTAGTGGACATAAGATCATATAGGATTATTTCGATCTATGCTATATTAATATTTTTTTTTATTCTTGTATAGTACTCAAATATTTCAACGGATCTTATTTTACTCTATTGTCCTATCGTTTATTTTAACTTGATAATCTTTAAAATCTATTACAATTCTGTAGGCCATGATCCAACAACCAAATTTATTTTCCCCAATGTTTTCTCCAGTTCAAGGTAATTTCGAAGTTGTAAAAAAAAAATAATTTACTTCTTAATTTAAGTAAAAAATAAAAAAATAACTATAGTAAATAAGTCTACATATAAAAGTATACATTAATATACAGAAAATGTATACAGAAAATGTTTTTTTAAATCAACACATTAATTTCAAGTTTTTTGCACCTTCAATCGTCAAGATTTCTGCATCTTCAACATAAATAAAAGAATATTACATATTTTATTTTTGTTTTGTTAACCTTTAAAATACAGTTATTTTTTTCCGAATTCTTCAAGGTACAAAAGCTAACTGTTCTTCTACGAGTAGGTAACTATTTTATTAACTAAAATGTCAAAATACCGAAATTTAAAAAACAAAATACATTTTAATTCACCACAGTTGATTTTGCTTTCTTCTCTTTGCTCATTAATATTTAAGAGAGATTTTTATTAAAAAAAAAATTAAGAGATTTCTGTTGTTTTAATTTCAATTGTGCCGATTTTCTCAATATTCCACTTTTTAGAATTCTTTCTCTTAAAATGGTGTATGCCATTTTTTAAGTCTCTCTTAAATTGATATTTTTTCACCATACTTTAAATCATATTTTCTTTATACACACTGAAATTTTTTTTACTTTATTTTTTATTAATTTTTTAAATCACAGTTACTATTTGTTTAACCGTCACAACTAACTGATCTTCTGCTTCTTGCTTATATATGGTTGTTATAAGAAAATAAACTGAGTTTTGTGAAGTTATTTTTTTATATTTAATAATTTTACTATTTAAATTGATTTTTTGTTTTACTGAAATTGGAAGTTGGGCTTAAATTAATGGGTTTTAATTAGTTAAGTTTTTTAATTTAAATTTTAATTCTCTGCATAGTGTTAAATGTTAACGATTATAAGGAAAAAAATGTTTTTTTTTTATATTTTTATGCAAATAATCTAAAAATTTTATTTCAATTAGTTTACCTGTCACGCGGTAGCAAATTTCAAATTTATTATTTATTTTATTTGATTAAAAAAAAAACATTAATGAATTGCTTTTAAGTTTTTAAAAGAGTTAAAAAGCTATTTATATATGTATATCAGTATATGTATATATGTATCATAATATGAAAATTGATGATTAATGAATGAATGATAGAATGAATGGATGGAGAAAATTTAAAACGCGGGAATATAATAAAATATTTTTTTTTGTTTTTGATTATAGGCTAGTGCTGTATGTGTGGTTTACATTATAATGTATCTGATAGATATTCAATAATAAAGATTTTACAATTAAAGTACAAAATGAACAATTTGATGGATTGATTTTTTTTTGTTTTGTGTTTTTTAAACTGAATGTCATTATAATATTGAATGAATTCTATATATATGTATATACATATATATAAAATTTTTGATTGACATTTTTATTTATAATTTTAATATAATTTAGGTACATACATTATATTGTATATCAGAATAGAGATGTAACAGATTTTTCCTAATTGATGTAGAACATTACGTAAAACAGAAGCTGTAAAATAAGCAAAATAAAATAATAATAAAAAATCATAATTGATGGGTTTAAAATATATTATTTTAATGCGCTCGCTTTTAAAAAGGTTTTTGATCTTTTGCAATACTTCAGGGCATATCAAATCAATTCATAAAATATATATGTATATAAATTTCTATGTAATAAAGTATAACAGAATGTAACAGTATATATATATTATTATAATATAATATGAAATTATTAAATTTTTGCGATATTAATAATTGAAGTTATTAAAATTGAAATAAAAGTATCTACAATGTACATATCATACATATTTAAGATTATCTGATCGATTTGAATTTGAAATTGGTCTTGTTTTTTTTTTGTGAAAGGAATTTAATTACAGTTCTTCTAAGTAAGCAGATGTTTGGCAACAATTTAGAGGAATTTAGAAAAAACTAGAACATATAAGATACATAGAGATTTCATTTCTAAAGCAGGGTTCAAAGAACTTAACAAAGTGATTTGTTTTTAAAGTTGATTTAATTTAATTTATTATTCAATTTAACCCGTTCACTACCGAATTATGATTTAATGAAGAAAAATCTATAGTTTTATTTTGTTTTCGTATATTCTAAATCTAAGATTAATAAATTTGACTGTGAGTTTTGTTTAAAGGTGATAATGAAGATATTACTACGTATAATATTAATATTTAAAGTTAAATCTAAGAGGTTTGTTTGTTTTCTTAAATTTGGTATACATGGCCATGCAGTTCCGATTTAACATCGGTATAAAATCCACTACAAAACTACTCTTATATATACATATCCATGTAATAGAGATTTTGTAGAGAATTTGTACGGATGTCCAGCATTGCACTTATCATTTCAGTCTACTTCTATATGTAATTGCTTAGACGTAAGTTGGTAAAATTTTTGGATTGAATTTTAATGGATGGAGAAGGCTTAATGGAAATGTTTAGTTGTATATTGTTAATAGTTTTCATTAAGCGAGATCGGAACAGATTCTGAACAGATCGGAGCGATTCTGGAACAGATATAAAAAATAAGTATAATTTAAAAGACAACATTAATTAATATTTTTAAAATGAAGGAGTTTAGTTTCTCCAGTTATAGATGACTTTTAAAATAAGAATTTTTCAGTTTATGATTATTTTTTTTTTTATAATTAATGGTATGTTTTAAAATGATTTAACATGATGTCCCATAAAATTCACGAAAGCAGTCATCTAAGGAACATTGTTTAATCACTGAATGTTACATTTATCATTTGGAGAGACACTGGTAATTTTTTTTTGATAATGTGAACAGTAAGGGATTAAATAATTCTAGGGTCTTTTAAACTGCATTAGATAAACTAACTGTAAAAAGTACTGACCTCAGTATTAATTTTATAAGACAAATAGTCAAGCTGCTCATCTGCAGAAAGTTAATATAAGAGGGTTGTTGGTTTGGGTACTAAAATATTGATGCTATGGTGTTGTAAAATTAGGGAGCAATAGCTACAAATTATAATTAATTAATTTTACTGTAACGGCAAAAAATAAGCTTTTCTATAAAATAACAAAATCATGTTTCTTTATTCGGCCATTCTCAATGAAATTTGGTTATCAGATATGTCAGATAAATTAATAATGGATGAGGGTCGAAATCTGTTGAAAATATCCATACATTTACTTGTACGATACATCAGCGTTTGCTAGTTACAATAATTTATTTATTTACTTGGAGCAATGATAAATGTCGGTATCGAATGACCGCATCACATACATTCATTGCATTTGAAATTTAAAAAAAATATATTAAACATTGATTTTCGTTACAAGCTTTCTGTTATGTATATAGCAATTACCGTTTTTGGGATCTACAGATGCATATAGATGCAATAATTGCTTGTTTCGATATTTGTGTGTATAAAAATCTCTCCGTTTATATCCCCTGTCCACACCTAGGTAAAACATGGCTCTATTTTATCCCCCCTACTCTACATTTGAAGTTGGTGTTGAGGAAAACAAATCGTGGAGCAAAATGTATTAAATGGACTCTTACAAGAAACCTGCTTGCTCACTTACACCAAAATCGATATGGCGAACAAACTGCAGTCACTAATCAAATATGCGGCGGAAGTAGGATTGTTGGTAAATGTAAGCAAAAAAAAAAAACTGATGTGAATTAACACAGCAGTCCCGTGCACAACTTACAGATTGGTGCTATCTTGGAAATTTATTACTATATATATGTTTAAAATCGTATCCGAAAGGCACGCCCAGCATATGGTGTTTTAAAAAACTTTTGGTGATCTCCAAACATCTCAGTTTTTTTATATGGATGCGAAACATGGAAAAGAACAGAAAGAATCACATCGCGTAACAGTACCAACCATTTTGTTACAAGTTTAAAATATTTTTTAACATTTCGAAATTATCTATTTCACTTTTTCGGTACCAATAATAATTTTGATTTGGTTGCAAAGAGATACGTTTTTTTCAATGAAAAATTTATAAAATCTATAACATCTAGTAAGTCCCAGCTATTTTGCGTATTTTCCGTCATGAAAAACCTTATAAAAAACATTCTGCCATGGATTTTGTTTATAATTTCTTTCTTGACTTTTATAACATTGGTATGTTTTAATATTTTCTAGAAAATTCAAACGGGTAGTTGGTTTCTGTTCAATATACACTACTCGTGGGACTCCCAAGCACTATAATTGTTCAGTGATTATTTCAGATATATTTTATTTACTTCCATGAAATCATGTTTTAGATTGAGATTTAGATTTATGAAAATGTGTAGAGATTAGGTCCCAAATCACCGCAGCCGTAAATGAAATTACCCTTATTACTCTTACTAAATGCAAATTAATCATGTGCCTATTAAAAATGCCTTGAAAGCAGTTATTTTCTCCATCTTGGTAGTGTAATTTAAATTTCATCGGCAAGTAAATTT
This sequence comes from Argyra leucocephala, assembly GCA_963942445.1. Classification (NCBI taxonomy): domain Eukaryota; kingdom Metazoa; phylum Arthropoda; class Insecta; order Diptera; family Dolichopodidae; genus Argyra; species Argyra leucocephala. The sequence continues at coordinate 29,129,002 of OZ012677.1, forward strand.
TTAACTGTCTTTATTTATAAGAAAGTTAATAGAAATAACTTTTAAATTGAAATTAACATATTTATTAATTAAATATTGCAGCATCGCTTTCATCACAAATTTTAATAAATATTTTGTCGACAATTTTTCATACTAATTAAATAAAATTTGTTTCACAATTAATTATGACCTGTCAAATTTTAATGACTTTCTTATAAACAAAAATTTTAATTACTTTTCTTTAGGTAGCTAAGCTACCTTTCTTGTAATGCAAAAAGCAAAAAAAAAAAAAATTGAATTGATTTTTAAGAGTCTAGCAATTGATTGGATGATGATATTTTTCTTTTTTTATTGACGAAACTAATTGATTAGGTTTACAAAATTAATTTTGTTTGAAGATGAGGAAAGAATTTAAATTAGTAAATTTTTTGAGTGAAACTGAGTAAATTTTGTTGATTAGAAATAATTGAAAGATTACAAATTGGGCATCATTTTTTTTTTTTTTTAATATTTTGATAAATGTATTTCTCGAATCATTACAGATTAATCCATAATATATGGTACCAATATAATATGGTGTTAGATAAAGTACACAAAACAATAATTTGATTTCAGTAGATTTGATATATTCAAAAATTGGAGATTGGTACCGTGTTCGGTTTTTCGGGAAAATAAATGTAATTAAAAACATAAAATGAATTTCAAAAATCTAAGGACTTAAGATTCTCTTTCAAAAGTCCATTTCAGCCAAGTGTAGGTATTTATGAGACAGTTTCATAATATTAAAGAATCGCAAAAAATTAAATGATGTGAAAAAATAATTGATAACTATTTTTTAAATATTTACAGTTAAATACAAAAAACAGTACCTGCCTTTTTTGAAATCTGTTGCAATTCCGAAAATCCGCTTATAAGACCGATAGTAGACTGAGGTTTTGTATTAAGATCACTTTAAATAATATACATTAGTTAAGCTTTAGGTTAGGTTTAAATTAGGTTTTATATTAGTATAAAAATAATTAATTAAAGGTTTTTACTTGCCATTTTGTCCTTTACAAATTAAATTTATTCTAAATAATTAAGTAAGGTTAGCCTAAATAAGTACAAATCAAAGGTGTTAATATTTTAGTAATATAAGCTCTTGAAATATAGAATTAAAATATATGAAATTAAACATATTGTATAAATACATTAAAGTAAAATAAATAAAATAATAATAAATTATAAAAAATAATTTACAGTTTTAAATGTTTATTTACCGGATAAAATGTAAAAAATTAGTAGAATTCGTTAGTATTTCGCTTAGCAGATCTAAAAAAAAATCAAGCAACATGTTAGTCGCAAACTAAAAGTAAATAAGAAATTGAATTTCATTGAATTTTATTTTAAATAACAGGTATAAAACTGTAAATTTATCTCCAAAAAATCAAAAATGATATAAGATTTAGAACTAACCTCATAATGCGTTCTGTGATGAAAGCAGTATAAACAAGAAGCAATTAATATGGTTTACTATTTTTTTTAACCCATCAAATCAGGTAATCAGAGAGATTAAGTCCAATGTCAGATTACTAACATTGCTTTTTACAGGACACGGTCCTTTCAACAAATATGTGTTTAAGATTGGCAGCCACCAGATATGTAGATTCTGCTTACAAGAAGAGGAATACTCCTACTAACTACTATTTGAATGCGAAGTCGTAGATCAAAAAAGATATAAATATATCCAGGTATATATATATAGCCTGATTGAGAAATTTATATAAAGGCGATAACAGCGTTTACCAACATAGATCTTGAACAATCAAACGGTAAAAAGGAATATATCTGAAAATGCCGCCTCTAGATAAAGATTTCCATCGTCAAAGTAAAAAAAAATATAATAAAAAATTTGAATAATAGTCAAATCAGTGACAACTGCTGATAGCTACCACTCTTAAAATATAAGTACGGGACCTGACTAAAAGTTTTTTTTTTGTATATTTTACGTAGGCCATGTTTTCCTAAAGTTTAATCTATGCTATTTTTCGTTTGCTCTGGGCAGATAATATGACAGAATGCGTTCTTTGATGACTTAGTAAAGTAAGCATCCTTCTGAAAGCTTCCGTCAAGGTTGAAATAATGTAAAGTAGTGAAAAATAATTTTCCTATCTTCTTTTGAAACACAGTATCTTTTGTTGATAGGATTGTCATGCTATATATATATATATAATTCTAAGCACTTTTGTTTGTGACTGTGCAATTTTTAAACCGCCAGACGTATCGTAACCATATTTACATCATAGGTTTGATTAATGCTCCGCTTTTATGTCTATTTTTTGGACCGGTTTTCGGAGTGGTTTGTATAACTGCCATACAACTCCCAGTAGCAATTAGGAATATTTCAAAAACTAAAGGTATTACAGACCAGAAAATTGGTACTTATATATACTACCTCAAAAGTGACTAAACATGTCTTTTGCCGTTTTCTAAAATAGCTGTGATACAAATACAACTCCCAGTAGCCATTAGGAATATTTCAAAAAATACAGGTATTACATCAATGGCTCAGCGAATGAGTGATTTTGGCTGCTAAAAATGTTAATGTTAATGAGATCAATTTTAAAATATAGAAAGCACTGCCTGAATTAGTTTCGTTTGACACAGTGGTAGAAGAATATCAAGTCATAAATTATTTCCTTTTTAATTCTTGAATTCACTCGATTTACCAATATTTCCATCACATGATTTATGGTTGAAAAGTTATTCAACAATTATTTTGTTGCGGAATCTAAATGTACCAAGACTCTGGAATGAAATGAGATTAGTTATTAAAAAAATTATGGGAAATCTCATTGAAGCTACAATATTGAATGGAAAATTCGAAGGAGAAAATTTGTTATTGCCACATATTCCAACGATATACCTTTTCAGTTCAAGCGATTACAGCTTCCCGCATGTTGCAATAACCATCAATAAATCGCAAGGACAAATAATAAACGTGTGCGGATTGGATTTAGAATGAATCTTTTCTAATGGTCAATAATATGGTGGGTGTTCACGAGTTGGAAAACCATCACATCTTTTCGTTAATGTACATAATCGTGTCACCAACAATATTGTTAGTGATTTAGCATTAAGATGAGAAAAATAAATATTTTAAAATTTTATTTGTTATTCAAGTTTAACACTAAATCAGAATCATTGAGTCAGTATTGTGGCAGAACGAAGTGTGTCGGGTCGGGTTGGCTAGTATGATATATATTTTTATTATATTGATATATTTTAAAATGTATTTGCATGGAGTATAATTATTAATCACGAACTACGTCATAGTAGTCAGAAATGATTTCTTATAACCAGAACAGTTGCGTACTTCTGCCAGTACTCTTAGTTTATTCACCTGTACCAACTATTCGTTCTTCGTTCACTGTATTTGCCATATTTTCCAAGGTCTACCATCACAGTGTGCTATGCATTCAAAATATTCTTTTATCCAACTTAAAGAACTGAATTACATTTTAAAAGCTTTCTATGTGTAATATAGTGTGTATTGTATAGTGTAATCACATTAAATATTCTTTAGTCTTTATTTATAAATGAAAATATTTTTTTTTAGTAAAGTAACCTGTTAAGCGGCATTCAAACATATTCTTTAAAACATAATATAAATATATACGCGGTAATGTCAAATTGACATTTTAATTAGGTATTTTTTTTATTCTTTTATTTAATCTTAATTATTAAATATAATTATTAATGATTTTATGTTTTTATGACTTGTTTATGGCACAAATAAATTAAATTATATACATTTTGAAACACAGACGTAGGTAGTCTTTTTTTTCAATTTTCTAAAGATATTTTGCGTAACAAATGAAAGAAAATACACATTAATTAATAAATAAATGGCCAGTAAACATGACATGTATGTAGTGTCCATGGTTTTTGTAACTGAGTACTTTTAAACACTAACAGTCTTAAAAAAATCTATTGTATTTTAGTACACATAATAATTAATAATAATTTTAAAATAAAGTTCCTGGGTTTGGTAGAAATGATTATTTCACACTTCTATAGTTAATTGGTTACAAATTGACAAATACACGCGTAAATACAGTCTTATATGCTTGTAAGTTACGAGTAGAGAAGTCTAAAGTAGTTGCGGAAACAATTTTTTATATGAAAGTATTTCAATGAATAAAATTATAAATTTATTAGCTATTTTAACAAAACTATTGCTGATAGGTCTGAAAAAGAATATTTGTGAAATTAATGTAGAGTGTGTATAGGTGATTTGGACGAACTTTTTCAATAGTTCTAAATATGTGTTTTTTATTGTTACTTTTTTTATGATAAAAAAGAAAAATAAAGACAATTCATAAATTCATACTTAAAGTTAATTTATTTAAATTTTCTTTTATCTTACTAACTATATCTACAATCGGTTATTCAAATTATATTCAAATGACTTCGTCAGACTCATTGAGTCATTTTTTTATTTATATACTATTTAGATGAAATAGTTTTCAATTTAATATTACATTTTATATAATAATTAAAATACAATTAAATTTATTTAGTATAAATAAAATTCGAGAGAAGCCTTCAAGAATAAGCAATACTGTTCGGTAGCCTTTCTTGACATTCCACAGGCGCTGGGAGTCTTTAAATTTTGTTTCAGCTCAAGAAGATGTTACCATATCCTTATTACGAAATATTGAAGTCTTGCTTAGAAAAAACACGCAACAGCTGTCAATAATAATCGATGTCTATATACAATAAAAACGGGAGTTGCACAAGAAAGTGTTTTAGGCCCGACATTATACACACTGTTTACAGCGAATATGCTATTATCAGGAAATACTATGGTTGCAACATTCGTTAATGATATTGTGATCATGGATATCCATAAAGTTTTTGTATTAGTGACAGAACTTGTACAAACAAACTTACTGGAGTTTCATTATTGGCTCAAGAAATGTGAAAACTCCACAAACCGACGACGCAAAATATCTTAGTATATACACTTAGACCGACGTCTTACTTGGCGAAAACATATAGAAGCAAAAAAAAAGCCACTTGCCATAAAGCTTTGTAGGTAGTTGTCCTACTAAACATACAGACAAATGAAAATGCAGTATTCAATATCAAAAAGCACTAGAACATACTTCAAAAATGTCAAATTATTATCTGGAATGAATACAAAATCGTCCATAAATATGGATAAATGTATCTTTATACTGGCTTATGGGACCAAAATCCCAACTTACACTGCAAAACAAGTTGTTTCTATTCAAAGCTTCTATTCAAAACTCTGTTTGAGTACCTTGTAACAAACGGAAGTCCCCAGTAGCAATTGCTTTTTCTAAAATAACCGCTATTTCCAAAGAAATATCTTAGAGAATAGATATTCGCAGGTAATAAAAGCAAACATAAAAGTAACTGTAATGCACATACAAAAATAATCATAAAAACATAAAAATCACTTATTTTATATACTTTTATATTAACTTGCCAGTGTCTATATGTATATATGTATATATGTATATTTGTATATATATATGTTTGGTAGGTAGGTTGGCATTTTTTTGTTAATATTAAAACCAAACGCAAATAGAAAAAGAATAATTTTGTTTAAGAAATTTAAAGATAGAGTTCTGAAATTTTGCACACTTACTCATGATGAAAAAACCAACCGGATACGGTACTTTACAAAGCTATCAAATGACAGGTTCGGGTTGCTGCCGTGCAACTCCTTGTACGTCTCAGGCATATTTGAAAAACCAATTGTGTTACGGCATGAGAATTTTTACTTAGACACTCTTTCACTAATAAAGAAATACGACTGTTACCGATTTCGAAAATGTGGACTGGTTTGGGTTGCTGCCGAACAACTCTTAGCAGTTAGCACGTATCAGCATTTTTGAAAACCAATTGTATTACAAGCATGAAAATTTACACTTAGACTCTTTTTCATAAATAAAGGAATTCGACTGTTACCGATTTCGAAAATGTGGACTGGTTTGGGTTGCTACCGAACAACTCCTAGCACGTCTCAGGCATATTTGAAAACCAATTGTAATACAGGCATGAAAATTTACACTTAGATACTTTTTCACAAATAAAAAAATACGACTAATACCGATTTCGAAAATGTGGACTGGTTCGGGTTGCTGCCGAACAACTCTTAGCAGTTAGCACGTCTCAGCATATTTGAAAACCAATTGTATTACAAGCATGAAAATTTACACTTAGACTCTTTTTCATAAATAAAGAAATTCGACTGTTACCGATTTGAAAATGTGGACTGGTTCGGGTTGTTGCCGAACAACTCCTAGCACATCTCTGGCATATTTGAAAACCAATCGTAATACAGGCATGAAAACTTACACTTAGATACTTTTTCACAAATAAATAAATACGACTGTTACCGATTTCGAAAATGTGGACTGTTTCGGGTTGCTGCCGAGCAACTCTTAGCAGTTAGCACGTCTCAGCACATTTGAAAACCAATTGTAATACAGGCATGAAAATTTACACTTAGATACTATTTCAGAAATAAAGAAATACGACAGTTACCAATTTAGAAAATGTGGACTGGTTCAGGTTGCTGCCGAACAACTCTTAGCACGTCTCAGGCATATTTCAAAAACCAATTGTGTTATAGACAGAAGAGTTTACACTTATATACTATTTCTGAAATTATAATACCTATTGGTTTCACTTAAAACTAAAAAGTATAAAATAAAATAATAATGTAAAAATAAAAATTTTTAAAATATACTTTTATCGAAGCCAAACTAGCTAGCCCCCTAAAAAGTAGAAAATAAAACTAGTGGTGGATGTTGAGCATCTAGAACTACTATAAGATAAAACACAAAAGTATATAATGAATCTTGCTGGAATATTGTTAATAGAAATTTTTAATATTTGCCGCTTGAAAAAAATCCCGAATATTAAAAGAACATCACAAAGCGTTTCCGAATATACCGACCGATATTTACATTATTAGCTATTGTGTTCTCTTATTCTTCTTTCTTTTGTACCTAAATATTATTTTGGGCAGTATAATCAAGTTTTTTTCTCACTCTATTATATCTGTTAATGGTATCGACCAAGCGAAAATAGATCACCACTGGAAGTACACTGAAAATCGTTTGAAAAGGGTACTGAACTAGGTTGAAAAACCCATAAAGTATTTTTACTCTTATCGGGAATCGATCCTGCCTGCTCAACGTAGTCATTTGCAATTTTTGAATCCTAACAGATATTTTTTTATTTTTTGTTATTATTACTACGTCATTAACATATATCTTATTTCGTTTATTATTTATTATTTTATCATTAATGATAACACCATCAATTTCTATTAAATAAATTTTGTACCAGTATATATCATTTTCATCTCTACTATTCCGTCATCAGATGGTTTTTTTTTTACAGCAGACTTTTTTCAATAAATTGTTTTAATAATTCCGATATTTACAGTCGATAATAGAGATTAAAAATCAACCATTAAAGATTATTTTAATTTATTTCAATAAATTGATTATTATAATTTCAATTTCAGTTAAGAAAATTCGAAATTGAAAGTTAAATGTTCAATGAATAGAATAAAATTATTATTATTTTTTTTTTTTTTGTAATAATAATTTTTTTAACTTAATTTCTGATTAAATTGAATCTAACCAATAATTTATTTACTTTACCATAGTCAATATATATACCGCAACACATTCAAATTTAGTCACTTTCCCTTACAGAAATATTTTAAATGTAATGAAAATTAGAAAATAAAAAAGAAAATTTTAAACTGGTATTTCCATTTACACTTCAGATTCAATCTGTAAAGATATTTTGAATAAATTTCTAAATAAAAAATAAGTTGTAAACTTTATAAATTCAAATTACAAGTTGTAATCCATATACTTTTGATTGAAAAATTTTTTTTAACTTAAAATTAAAATATTTTAACACGACGTTATAATTTACTAGTACAACCTCAAGGCATATCGTATTCAAAGGAAAGTTAATTCTATCTAATTTTTATGGTTATTCACTTACTTTTACAAAACTAAAACAAAAAAAAAAAAAAACTAAAATCTCCTATTAGTTTAATTACCAATTACAATTTAAAAAGTGTAACAAAATGTTGAGCCTACTTGCAAGTTGTATTAAAAATGGATTTGAAAAAAAAAAAACAAAAACAAAATAAAATTTCATACCAAATTGCACTACACTCATATACAAAACTTTTAACTTTAAATAAAATTTAAATTACGTTCTTATAGAAACCAAAAAAAAAAAAATTGAACCAGTTTTTAAGCATTTTAAAAATTTCTCGCCAATAACAAAAAAAAATTATTAATTGGTAGTATCTAATTTTAAATTTTTGTTTAGAACACTGTTATAGAAGAAAAAGCTACATAACAGTAAATAAAATTTGGTTATTTTTTTATAAGTCTATATATTTTACATAAAACACTTCTACTTCCTCAAGTCAATTTTTGGTATAATTTTAGCTGCACAATTGTTGTTGTAAATTGAATTGCCATAGGTATGCCAAAATCGATAATATGAAATTAAATTATAAAATTATTATTATTAAAATTACTTTTAACTTCAAATTGTAAAAATTGGTAACAGTAAAAATTGGTTTTGGATAGAGAGTGAGGACAACAGACAATATACAGTAAGACACTGTTCTTCAGAAGAAAATTTACAAATTTCTGAAAATTAGTTTTCTTGTAAAAATTAATCTATTAGTATTGTGCAGTTACTTAAAGAGAAGTATAGATCCAATCGGATCGGAAATGAGGTTCTCACATGATAATAAAAATTACTCTTGGTATCTTCCACAATTTTTAATTAGTATTTTGATTGATTTCGGTTATTACATCATTCACAGAAGACTGAGAAGACCATTAACACCAGAGAAGTTTGTTTTTATTTGTCTTGTAAACTGTACAATCTGTCTCTAATGGAGACATTCAGTAGTTTGTATGATATTTGTATATGTAAATAATTTTTTTTTATGCTCTTGACAGTAACTTAGGTAGAATAACCTTTTCGGGCTTAATGAATTACGTTACTGCAAGCTTATACTACAATATTTCAAATTACTGGCCTACGCATTGAATGTGAAAAACTATTACTATTGTCAGATAACTAAGCCTTATTCTAGTCTGTTGAAGCTCCATTTTATTTAATTTGTTACCAGATTATACTCTCAATTATTTTTTGTCATTTATTTTATCCCAATGACAAGAGATACTGTACCAGGTTGAAAAACCCATAAAGCGTTTTTTTCATTGCTTCGTCGGAAACCGAACTTACGACCTTTCGATTGAAAGGCAGACGTTCTAACTACTGCGCCACCCAGCGTTTTACTTATAATGACTTGGGAAAGAAAAACCTAATGGTAAGTTATCCACCACAATCTAGTTATATTCTGTTAGTATATGTTGGATAGTTCCAGAATGTAGCATCATTTGTGACCAACAAGTTGTTTGCTAGGGATCAGAATCTAATCTTGTTTGGTATTTGCAGCTTTCATTCCTGATTTCCTTCTTTCCGATTTTCATCTTAGGTCTTGATGTAAAATATCGTTATACTTACGAATCATAGTGCGCGTGCTATTAGTCTTATTATACTTTTGATTGGAATCGGTGTAGTATTCCAATATTAGAATTGCTGGTTGCTTCCCACATCAGTTGGATTCCGTAACTCTATTTTCATATCCCTTCCGTGGCCTAATCGTTTAGAGCACAGAAATTTGTTTCAATTACGATGTGGTAGTCACGGGTTCGATTCCCGTGGGAGGTATAAAATGTAACTAAAAAAAATAGCAAAATATTATATATAAAATTAATAATCAATAAAAATAATTAATATAATTAATACTTTATATAACTAAAAATATTACCTATATCAATATCTATATATTAAATACTCATATATCTCACACAACACAATAACCAAATAACACAACAAATGATATTGGACAAACACTAATAATAATTACACAATTGTCCACAACTGACAAAAGTATGTGACATGACGTAACCAGTAAACATAGTAACGTTAGGCATTTTAACGTCAAAAATGGATAAAATCGCAGCAGAAAAATATGGCGTCGCCTTACCACGTAGACGCAGATAAAGTAATCAAAGTGGTATTCTACAGTAGCCCAATCCCTTACTTAGACAGTACAAACAGATTAAAAATGAAATTAGACATTGCCTCGGAAATACAAGTGAAAGTTAGCAGCTAGAAATCGAGTACGATGGAAATGTCAAGTGGAATACCTATGCTCCCAAGTGGAGTACGGAAAAAAAAAACAAATCGGCTTTGAAATAGATTTATAAATCAGAAACTTGTTTTCTAGCGACATTGAAATTATTGGTTTTAGTCTTCATATTATTTGGCTGACCTGATGAACTGTAACTGGGCGAAAAATCAATCATATTAATGTTTGTGAAAATGTTTTTTCAACTTTCGACTAAGACAAACTTTTATTCAAATAAGAACAGAAAATAAGAAACAATTAAGTTTTCTGATATTATTGATTACTCGAACAGATGTCGCTTTAACAACAAAATTTTGAATTCAAAAATCTTAAATTGATCTTCTCCTATACCCCGAATTTTAGGTAAATTTCATCTCCCAAAATTAATATTTTTTGTAGTATTTCTGCAGATGCTTTCAAGATTTTTTTTTAGGGATTTTATCATTGAAGGTTACTTTTTCCGGAAGGATCTTATGTGTGCAAAGACTCATAGACCCAGATATTTATAGACTGAAATATTTTCTTATTGGAAATACTGTTATCTAAAAATATTCAAAAATAGACAGTTATGGGTAGTTTATCAATCGCTTTTGTAGCTTCATTATTGCCACATGGCTTATACTGCTAATATATATTTGTTTTCCGTACGCAATACTAATACTAAAAAGAAATCATTAAGTTAATATACTAGTATTGTGATCTGGACAGATTAAACAAATAACTGTTCACTATGGGGTGAAATAGAATAAATAACGAAACATTATTGTGAGTGTTTGACATTTAAATATTTCTCTTAATTCGTCAAGAAGGATATATGTAGCTACAATTGCAATATCTTCAGCATACGCGCTTATTATGGATGAACTTATAGATATATGTCCTCCTCTGTTTTAAATTTTATACATTTTATTTAATTTCAATTCCAGTTGTTTTCTTTCGCATTGAATATGGATTTTCTATGTAAGTTTTCTTTCCAAATTCATGGAACTACTACGTTACTTAGCAGCACTGTCGGACAAGTTTTTCTCTTAAGGGTAAATGGGACATGTGTTGATTTTGCTCCATTCATTTTGATTCTTCACTTCTTTAACATCCATTGCTGAATTTTAGTTGCAGAATCTCTATAGCATGTTCTGAATTATTATGCAATACCAATATGCCGTATCATCAGTGAAAGTGGCGGTAGTTGTTTCATTTGTTGTTGGTAAGTCCGCAGTATAGATGAGGTGTAAAACAGGCCCTAAGACGCGCCCTGTGGTACACCTGACATAATTTTATTGGTTTGTGTAGAAGGCTAATGTCTTCTGATTATGGTGAAATAACAAGCTTTATCTGAATAAAAAGACAAACATCAGAAGACTGAGAAGATTAATATCTTCTGATGAATCTGTAATAACCGTAAACTTATTAAACCTAAACCTAAAGTTTATATTTTGTATAATTAAATGTTATGTTCTTTAATGACTAAAGTGAAGCTACAAAATTTGTATTAATAATTTATGAACGCTGGATAGGGTATCTTAGACAAAAGTATTTTGGTTTTGTAGTATTTTCCAATAATTTCATTAGTTTTAATATCAAGATTTATTGAGCTTCCTCTGGAGCCACAAGAACCAAAATAATTTATGAAAAATTGACAAGTGCAGTCAAGTTAATTTAGAAAATGTATATAATATTCAAATATGTAGGCGCCTCAGAGTTTCTAATCAGAGAAAATTATTTTTTTTTTTTTAAATTAACTTATTGTTTTTAATTTTCCAAAAATTGCATATGCTTTGGAACACATAAAAACAGAATCAATTTGTTTGGGGACACATAAAAATAGTTCGATATGACGTAGAATGACAAACCCGACAACAAAATTGATAGTTTACTAAACATATGAGATGTGTCCTATATCCATTTTCCAGATTGTTTTTAATATACATACATATAAGAAATTCAAAAAATAGATAAAAAATTCAAAATATCATTAAAAGTGAAATATCAAACTGTATAGGTAGAACACGCCGAGATTCCTGCTTAAGATAGCAACACAACAAATACTAGAATATTTTCTGGGAAATGTTCTTAATTTTGTTCGTAATGTACAGAGATCTACTTAACGATACTGATGTAGTGTAAAAATGATCAGTGGACTACAAACTGCTCTTCTTCATCCATCCCTCCGCATTATAGAAATAAAATTTAAAAATGAGTTATCGTTGAAAATTTATTTGAGAATATTTTCCAAAATTGATGTAAAACAACTAAAATTGATGATGCTTGTTTAGAACTTAGAATTAATTTTTAGGTTAATTTAAATACATAATGTATTGATAATCTTAGGCTAATATTATGAATTTCTATTTAGGTTAGACGGACGATTATATAAATGAAAAAAAAAAAACATTTTTTTTCCTTGCAATCAGGCATTTTAATCTGAGCAAAATGTTGTTGATTAAATATACTGCAACAAATCACTCACAATTATTCTTCTTCCAATTGTTATAAATTGGTGAAATATCTAGGCTAGGTGTTTATTTCTAGTCTAGAACGCAAAACAAAAAAAAATAAAAAAATAAAAATTTAATTTTTATATTAATTGCATTTTTTAGTGTAGTTTTTCATTTCTATTTTGAAGAATTAAATGAATTTGTATCTTAAATTGTATCTTATAAATTTTTTCGATAAAGTGTTGGTTATTTTTGAATTAAGATTAATTGAATGAGTAGAATATTTCATCTGTTAATGATACATGTTATTAATAGTGTTATATTATTATATGTCTGTTCGCATTTGTGTTATTGAAATGGAGATTAATACTTTATAGTGTTGTGACTTGTGAGTTGAGATTCATTTGATGATAGTGAAATTTTTCAACTTATGTAAATTTCTAGGTTAAAATAATTTATATTAAGTAATTATTTATATATATATATATATATATATATATAATTATTTTAATGCTGGAAGCTACTGAATTGTTTTTTTTTTTGTTTTAAATAATTTAAACAACATTATTTTCTGTAATTATTATTTTTTTTTGTTTTTTGTTTTTGCATTTGTCAGTTTAACACAATTTTTAAAATTCATTTTGAAATTGAAAAATGAGTGGAATTTGTATTAAGAATATTTTTGTGTGAGAATAAATTCGCAATATAGGAAATAAAAAGGAAAATGTGAATTTTGAAGATGTTGCGGTGTGTATCCAGTTCATATAATGTGAACACTCACTATGGCTAGATCACTATGTTATATATTATGTCAAAAAAAGTTGAAGATGTTTCGACGAAAGCTTATAAGTGATTATTCTTCCAGCTGATAGTTAAAACTGAAGTTTATCGAGTTAAATATTCCATTTTCTAAGATGCTAATCAGAAAGTATATAACGGAATTAAACTTTTAGTGAAAATATCCCAATAACAATAAATATGGGACACCAAAATTTTTGCTGCTCACTGGATTCACAGCATTAGAATTTATTAGAGATGGATACCCATTTTTTTTCAATTTACTAGGAGATCAGAATTTTTTTTCCGGATAGAATAAAATAATCAAAAGACGCTTCAGCTTCTGTTCCATGTGCCGGGGAAGAACAAAGTGAAGCACTGTGCCGACTTATAATGACTATAGTGTTTAATGCACTAAAAATTGTGTCCATCGTCCGCACCATCCTTTTGTTAAAATTAAAACTAGTCTTTAACCATTAATACAGTTTTGCCTCTTTTCTTCAGATATCTTTCATCAAACTAATATTCCATTAGGAACTCTTGAGAGATAAAAGATTTTAACATAACCGTTTGTTCAAACGGTTTTGTTCGTTTAAGTCGTCTAACAAAGTTTTGATTGTCAGCTAAACGTGAAATTTCGATGTTAATATGTTGAAAAAGATGATTTTTATGACAGCCAATGTTTTTATTTCGTGTTTTATTTTGGTCTATGAATATCAGCCTTGTGAACAAACCAGGAGACATTAACAATATTTCGCAATACTTTCTTTTGTGATGTTTGGATAGTTTGAATATCTAGTTGTTGAGCAGAACCCCATATTTGAATACCAGTTTGGGCATGGCATCAATATTTGATTGTACATCAAAACTTTGTTATACGTCGAAAGCGTAGATATGTTCGCCCAATTAGCTAATACAAATGCTTGTGTTTTAGATCGTGTTCTAGTTTTTTTTTTCTTGACATGTTCTTTCCATCTAAGCTTAGAGTCAAGCATCATACCAAAATATTTTGCTTTGAACTACAATATCTTCATAAAGGAATTATTGGCATTGGGATTGTCATTGGAATATAATAAATGACAAAAAATAATTGAGAGTATAATCTGGTAACAAATTAAATAACATGAAAACGGTTCTATTCAAAAAGGTTTAGTTCATGACAATAGCAATAATTTTCCACATTTAATGATTAGATAAGCTAGTATTTTGTTAAATAAATATTAGAATTATTGTAGATATTATAGTATAAGCTTGCAGTACCGTAGTTTACTAAGCACGAAAAGTAGAGTTTACATAAGTTACTGTCAAGAGCATAAAAAAAAGTTGCTTGCATATACAAAGATCATACAGAGATCATGCAGAGACCATTAGAGACCGATTGTACAGTTTAAAAGAGAAATAAAAAACAAAAAATAGTCTTCTCAGCCTTCTGTGAATGATGTAATAACCGAAATTGATCATAATGTTAATTAAAAATTGGTGAATATACCAAGAGTTTCTAATTTTTTTTAACATAGATTGTAGTGTAAAATTGTAGTGCCGTACTTATTAAGCACGAAAAGGTGATTATACCTAAATTACCGCCAAGAGTGTAAAAAAAGGCAGCAACAATTATCATCAAATAAATGTTAAAATATGCTACAGCCGTTATCTTTCTAGAATGTATAACTGAATGTATATATATCTAATTGATCAACCGATATAACAGTTTTTATACAAAAATATCAAAACAACAAGCATACTTTTAAATGACCTTTTCGTACTTAAAGGTTAAGATGCGCCACTAAGCATATACATTTTTGGATATCCTACGTTAGGTCCTATGTTAGGTTATGCTTCATTAGGATTGTTCCATACGACAAAGTGTTATTTCGAGCTCTTAAAGTTCAGTATTCTATTACTCGAAATTACTGTTAAATTTTTAATACTGTTTTGTAGATAGTTTTGGTCGGTTTTTTGTAAAAATATATAAAAAGACTTAATATCTTCTTTTTTGCTACGTACAGAATTTTGGTTATAATTTACAGGCAAAATGTTTTTGGCTTAATAAGTTTTTTGTTGTTCATAGTTTTTTTCTACTATTCTTTTAAGTAAAATTGATTCAGAATTAATCTGTGACTGTAAGAAATTGAGATTTCTTAAAATAAGCATTGCATATGGTTGTGTTTACATAATGGCATAACATATTGATTTTAGGAAAGGCACTTTTTGGAAATTCCCCATATCTACTGATTATGTTGAATAAGATATGGCTTTCTTGAATTTGAATTATAGTTAATTCAGAATTATTTTATTTATTTTTTTTATAATTTAATTAAAAAAATAATGCCTGAATTTTCTAGATGTTTAGTATAACAATCAATGACACTGGTTAATTAATTATCCAAATCTTGGATTTGAGAATGACCGGGCTCATAAATTTTTACAATTATTTCTTTTAACTCTGAGTATTTTGAAATAAAAATAATTTTTGTGCCATTGATAATAATTTATTTCTATTGCGGTGCAACACATGAGTCCTAATAATCGTTTTAGAATACAAAGTATTGAACATGCTAAATTATTGTCCGATTGTGAAAAAATCCGATTCAATCCATACTACACAGTAGTTCTAAAATAATTATTTAAAAGGTTAAATTTTAAAACTATGTAGAGAAAACCAATACGACCGAGATAAGCCTATGATTTGTATAATTACTTTAATTTATACACCAAAAGTTTTTCGTATTAGTACAAAACAATATTTAAAAAACTAAATTTTTAAACTACGTAAGTCAAATAAATACGAATGAAATTGTAGCCACTGATTTGTATGAATATTTTGCCCTAACGCCAAAAATTGTTATTATAGAGGACATTTTGACATAGAGGAAATCGTGGTATAGAGAAATACTTACACTTTAATAAAATAAAAAAATTGGATATGGAGCAAAAATCGATCTGTATATCACTTAAACTAGTACACTGAAAAAAATTCTCCTAGTGAGATTGACAAATAATTTTGTAAACTGTTGACAAAAATTTTTTATTTATACAATAAAAAGTTTTTTTTCTCTTTTTTCAAAAATGTTTGTTTGCTCAACAATTTTTTGTTAATTTGTGAATATTTTTTTATAATTTTTCCAAAATTTATAATTTGTAAAATGGAAAATTAAGTTTGTAAAATTGACAAAAAAAAATAATTAATTTTTATCCAAGTGAATAAAATTTTGTTATCCTGACAAAAAACCGTTTTAAATCAATATTTGTATATTTGACAAAATTTACCTTAATTTGACAAAAAATTTTACTATGCAGTTCATTGCAATCAATAAATTTTTGTTAATTCTACAAAATCTACAAATTCTACAAATTATTATTATAATTTTTTATGCTGTCAAAAGAATTTTGTAAACAGTTCACAAACAATTTTTATTCTATTTTAGTTGAAAATATAAAAGTAAAGTTGCGGTTTTATGTGAAGTTGCGTTTTTGAATTTGCTTATTAAAGAGTTCAATTAAAAAAAAAGTGAAGAGTTAAATAAAAAAAGACATTTGAAAAATTAAATTAAAAAAAGATAATTATCAGTTCCAAAAAAAAAAAGGAAACAAAAAGATGTTTTGAAGAATTAAAATAAAAAAAGATATTAGAATTTAGTTAAAAAACTATTAAAATAATGTGAAAAATTTATAATACAAATTTATTTACTTTGAATTAAACTAGTGAATTATTTTTTTTGCGTTGTTAATGAATTTGGTCAGTTTTATTTGAATCTTGCAACAAAAACATTTATTAAAAATAGAAAATAATTTGAAGAAGAAAAAAAATAAATTTTACTATTTTATTAAGTAAATAATTTGAAGAAACAGTATGAACAGCAAAGAGCTGGAAAAACCAGAAGCTGAAGTCGGAACATTTTCTAAATATTTTGAAATTTTATTTGTATAATTTTGAAAAATTTAGTGTATTAAAAAAAACTTTATTTTTTTAGCTTTATTTTAAATTTTTTGAACGTAACAATGAATTTAATTTTTGTTTTTTGTTTTCAAATAATAGAAATGCTATAAAATAAATTAATTGTTAATTAACAAGACTATTATTGTTAAATTTCTAACTATAATAATATCATACATTTATTTTTCAGAGGCACATATATTATAAGGGCTGCCTTGTTTTGCTAATATTGGATATGATTCCACATTTCTTTTGTATGCATACAAATAAATAACTTACAGATTAGTTTATCATCAAAATATGTTAAAAGACAAATAGGAGGTAGTTCATATAACATTTTTTTGAAAATGTAGTTTTAAGTTACAACTGCATAGTAACAAATATTATAATAAAATATCAAACAAGTTATTTTAGAGTTAGAAATGCTCTTTTGAGTAGCTTCTATTTTGGTTTTAACATTTTTTAATGATAAACAAATCTGTAAGTTATTTATTTGTATATGCATACAATACCCTATTAACAAAATAATTCTGTTATTTGACAACTAAATAGATGTTATTTTGACAAAAAAATATTGTTGATCTGATACTAGCTTTATATCCTATTGACAGAATGATTCTGTTAATTCGACAACTAAATAGAGGTTTTTTTGACAAAACAAAATTATTGATTTAATATTAATGATTGAATCTCCAATCAACAAAATATTATTTTCATGTTAACATATTATTTTATTCCATTGACAAAAATTTTTAACATAATAAAAATTCATTTCGTCATATTAAGAAATTTAGTTTTGTCATTTCTACAAATTTGAACTGTTATAAAGATAACTGTTTGTCATATTTACAGAATTAAAAAAAAATTTGGATTTTTTTTTCATATTGACTCATCATTTGTGTTGACTCTAATTTACCTAATTTTTGTCATTTTAACACAGATTTTTGTCAATATTACCTAGTGTTTATTTTTTCAGTGTATATAACTAGGATAAAGTGGATAAGTTCAATAGACGCAGCATCTTTAAAAATATGAGAAACAACTTCTAATTCTAAGTCTACGGTGTATGAAGCAAACGAATGTTCAGACGAAACATCATTCCATTTATTATAGTTATCCAAAATATAAGATTTGGGTTGAGTGTTTCGTAATCGGAACTAACAAATCAAAGAAAAAGTAAATAAATCAACAACAAAAATGATAAAAATAAATTTGCATTTTATAATTTCTTTATTTACTTAAATAAAAATAAACAAATATAAAGTATACACATCAATTAAAATTTATTATTTATAGGCTGGAAAAACATAATTTTTCCCAAAAATAATTGTTTACGAAGATCTAATCTAATAATACGTTACACTATATAACTAATATGACATCTTATTAAAGTTTAACAGTTAATCCTATATTATTTTAATAGGCTAATAATATTTAAAATAATAATCTAATAAGCTATTAGATTTTAATAGAATAGTTTAGAAACTATTAAATCAATAGGATCGTATCCTATATTGACGAATTTTAATATGAAAAAAAAAAAATTATTTAATCAAAAGAAAATCTCATTAATTGGTTCTGTTGTTTTTTTTCCCAACAGTTTGGTTCTGGTTATTTTTTTTATTGTTGTTTTTTATAAGATCGTTATGGTTTGAAGTTATTGATATAAACATTAAAGTAAAACCCTTAGGATATTTGTGTTAAAAATATATACCACCAATGGAATAAAATAATTTATTTCAATATTGATTCATTTCTAAGCTAGTAATCTTTGGTTTTAAAAATAAATTTTTATGGTTATGTTTTCACAGTATAGATTTTAATTTAATTTTATGGGTATAATCTCCGGTAAAGGTATACATAAATCCCAAAAACAACATTTTTTTTTTTTTTATTAGTACTATCCTTTAGTCATAGAAGAATATTTTAAATAAAAGAGAAGAAAATATGAGATATAATGTATGCAATAAGGACTATTATTATATTAAATAGTTTTTAATATTCTATCAATTTTTGCTTTATTCTTTTGAGCTATTATAAAATTGAAATTAAAAGAAAATAAAAACAATAACAAAAACAACAACAAAAATTTTTTGCTGATATGCTGTGCTCATTTTCTTTCCTGTTCTGATATTGTTGTTGTTGCTTTTGTTGTTAGAAAAATTTTCATTTTCTTTTTTTTTAAATACTATGAAAACTAACAGCAAGAGTTGATTTTTTTCTTTTTTTTTTTTATTATTTTATAGAAATCGGTGAGTGTTCAATTAAAATTTCATTGAAACGAGAAAGTGTTTTGAAATACACGATTTTAAAGCTGTATTGTCTATTTGGTATGCAAATTTGGTCTTCTTCAAATCTTAAAAGAAAAAAAAACAAAAAACAATAATAATAATAAAAAAAAAACAACAAACATAATATCAATATTAAGTAGAAATAATAAAAACAATAATAATAATAAAACAAAAAATCACTACTAAACACTATAATATTATGGAACAGTAAAAGGAATATTGTTAAATAGCAAAGACAAGAAATAATGAAAATAACATGCAACAAAATCAGTAAAAAAGAAACAAAAACAAAAAAAAAGAATATCTAAGAAAACTGAAACAACGACAACATCAACAACAATAATAATAATAATAAAAAAATCATTTTTTTAATGAAAAACTATACGATAATAATATGTGGGTATAACCTCCATGATGATAATGATGATGATGATGACTATGATCGCTTGCACTTTTGTTGCAAAGATATTTTGCTATAGCAACATGCAAAAATAAAAGTAAATATTTTGTGATTTTTTGTTATTTTGTTGATTTTACCATATAATATTATAATGAAAATGAGAAAATGAAGAAGATTCAATTGTTGTTATGTTCCATCAATTTCAATTATACTATTTTGTTTTTCAATTTAAAAGGACATAATTTAGATGCTATTAAAATATAATAAAAAAATGCTAACTAATTTGATTGAATGGATTTATTTCTAAGTTGGATTTTCAAATGTGACGATTTATCGTCACCGTCGATTTTGATAGGTAAATAATCAGATTCAATAGTCGAGCCGAAAACATAAACGAATTTTATCTTTTTACAGAGATGATGGTCACACATTTTTTTAAATAATTCTTTTAGTATTTTGACTTACATATTATGTTCTATATTTATAAGTTTAGTTTTAGTATTATAACACGCATTTTGTTATACTTATATGCATGAACAACTTGCATTTATTATGTAGAATTAAGTTAGAAAAAATTGAAATAAAGAAATTTGAAAAATTAAATTAAAATTAATAAATGCAATGACAGCAAAATAATTGTATGTTGTGCTGTAAATATAATAATTCTGATGTGAATATAATTTATCTAAAATATTCATAATATTAACTATTTATATAAGATTTATTATATTATTATACACATAATATTTATTTCTATTTATTTTTTTATAGGTTTTTATTTTTTTTATATTATAAAATTTTTTTTTATATTGAATATATTTTTAATTGTCAAATATTTCAATATATGCGTGACTGAAATCAGTCACATTTGGAAATCATTATGAAAAAAATTTCACAGAAACAAGCAGCCGTGGCGGTAAGTCGGTACATGTTGAAATCCTTCTATAGTTTTTTAATCATACGATTGGACAATATAAAATTAATAACATTAATTTTAAAATGCTCCTAGTATATATTAAATAGTATTGCTTTAATAATATTATACATAATACCAAAGAATAGCAAAAAGTCACATCTCATATGAATTTTTGAAGAAAAATTTTTGTACTGTGGGTTCGCATATTAGACCCACACATAGAGGAAGAGAAAAGGGGTGAAGAGAACAGCGAAAACAAAATTCTAACTTTTCTATTTTTCCATCTTTTTATGAAGTAATTACATTTTACAGTATAACACTTATATAAATATACAGAGCTCTACACGCCTAAATAATAATAATATGTACTGAAATAAGTATGCAGTTAAACATACAATAATATAGTCAATGATAGAATCAGAGAATCTAGAAAAAATTATAAAAATAATATTAATAAAAGAACACATTAGTTATGCATTACAAATAGTGAACTGCCTATGGAATATCGTTTTGTTTATTTCTTGGTTCAAAATTATATTTCTATTTCAATTTTGATATTTTTATTTTTTGAAGAAATAAAACAGGCAACAATCGATTTTTGATAGATTGGCTCTTTTTGTTTGTAAGTAGATATATGTATAAATAAAAAAAACATGCAAAATTAGGAAATCAAAAAATTTCTATGCTGAAAATTTACAACTATACCCACGTTACATAATGTACATATTAAAATTTGTTTTATATTTATTTTTTATTTTAAATCTTTGATTTGACAAAATATTGAAATATATTTACATGGACGGTAAAACGTTGGTAACTGTATTTTTTACAAAATTATACTTTTTTAAGTTCCTCAATCTTTATTTTCGTTTCATTTTCTTACCCACCCGTACGCACCTAGGTCGAAAAAACTTAAAGATATCCAGATGAGACTTCTTATTATTATATGTTCTTTGATAATACATTGTTGTTTTAATTAATAATAAAAAATGTGGACACTACACAACAATTATTTAGTTTTAAGGACAGTTTTTAACTTTTATTTTGTTTAATTATGCTTTTTTCAATTTAATTTGTGCGTGAGTCTGGACGAGACCTAAAGTTAGCAAAAAAAAAAAATGTTTTGCTAATATGAAAAACTGTCATACATTTTTTTCTTCCGTATTATGACAAGACACTTCATTGGTAAGTATAAACATATACATAAATGTATATATGAATATTATTGTATTGATTTACAGAATTATATAAAACTCTTAACTAAATAATAACGAAAAATTCATAAAACATTTACAATACATTTCGTTTCATAAAGTGCATTTAATTTTATATTATCGAACAGAAATTTAAAAAAATTGTGGTATTGTCTAAACATGACATAATTTAAGATATAAATCATGTCGCTTCGGGATCGAAGAATATATATATTTATATTTAATATTAATTTACTGTAGCTCAGAACATTTTACATAATTATTTCATACATTTAAAACTTACTTTTTCGACTTCTTGGACAACTTCTTACAGAATTTACATTACTCTAATTTGATTAATTTTTTGAAATAAAAATAAATACAAAACAATTAAAAAATAATAATAATAATTGTTTTTAAATTCTAATTACAATAATTGCTGTATATAAATTAAAATTACAATAATTGAATACAAATTATTTGAATTTAATAAAATAAGTGAAAATAATGTAAAAATGTCCAATATACTTAATAACAATTTTTTTTATAGCAAATAATTTATTTTCATTTAACATTAAATATGTTAAAATTATATGGGAAATTGTACAAAGTTGGCCTTATGTATGTACATAGCTACATTATATAGTCAATGGTGAGCGCATCATACACTCAATCAGTTAATCTTTGATTTTTTTTTTATGTTTCTGTTTATTTGTTTTTTTTTTTATTTACATAATTTTGAATAGTCAATAGAAAAAGTAAAAATTAAGTTTAAAAATGAAATTGAAAAGAATTTTATGTTGTTCTGGAATTGTATGGGATCAATTTTGATTGTAATTAAAACTTTCACTTTAACTAAAGTGAATAGTTTGTTCAGAGAGGACATTGAAAATTTTATAGAATTAATACAACATGACAAAAATACAAAACAATTAGAAAGTTGAAATTTTTCTAATTTAAAGGTAATTTTACAAGATTTGAGATCGAGATATGGTTTTGTAATGGTTAAGTAAAACTCTCAATAGATCGGTGTTAAAAAATTGCTAGAAAAAAATATCTGATTCATGAAAGTTAAGACAGTTAAAAATATATAAAACAGTATCAAGATAAATGATTCAAATTGATTATAGAGAAATATCGAAACTATGATATAGATATTACTAACGAGCAATTCTTCTATAATCAAGTTTAAAAGACTATTTAGTACATTTTGGATTCAACTAACATAACATTGATTAATTGTACAAATTTATGTTTCAGTTGAAGGGGCAGTTATCCAAGAGCAGTTATAGCTTAGAGCAAGTAAATCAAACGTCTATTATAGACAAAAGCTTCATCCACTAGGTTAGCAACCGTCTCCGCTAGTGACTAATGTTATAAAGAGATAAAAATAAAATAATTAAGATTCTGAGTAGAATGTGAAAAAAGATAAATTTAAATACAAAGAGAAAGTAGAAAAAGAATAAATATCAGTTACAACAACTATTTATCTGTTATACAGCATTACTTATAAGCTTATTTTACTAAGATTAGAATCAAAATCAGCTACTCCCGAATTCAGGCTTTACAGTAAAAAACTATCTTACAAAAATTAAAAATTATTAAATTCGTAATTTTAGGTGCCAGGATGTTCCCAGCAATAATTTCGACGTTATTGGAGTATATAAGGTCTATCAATAAATAGGGATAAAATAAATGAAACATATTAATAATGAGAGTATAATCTGGGGAAAGCATAAATAAAATGGAGCTTTAGATTCAACGACTTGATAAGCCAGAAATTTGATAAATAAATACTCGAAAAATATTAGACGTACATTTAGTAGGAATTGCAGTGTCGTACTTAATTGTATGAAAACGTTCTACATAATTAAGTTATACTGTCAAGATCAAAAAAAAAAAAAATAAAAATATAGATTAAAATATTGAACGTAAATTATTAAAGTTTGGAAATGATTTGGTTTTTCACAATATTTTTTATTCAATATGTTTTATTTTTGATTTAAAAACTTGCTTAATTTTTAAGATTTAAAAAACAAATTTAATATAAAAATCATTAAATAATAGAATAATTAAATGTAATTTCAATGAAATCAAAATTTTAAATTGTTTATTTGAATTAAATCAATGACTATATATCGTGGTTGTTTGAATGAAGCAAAAAAATCGAAAGCAAACGAAATAGCCGAAAAGTGTGCCTTTAAATTCGTATTCTTGTGTATTATGATATACATTTATGCCGCTGCAGTAAAATTAAAAAAAAAAAATTTGTTTACGTATTTATTTTACGTTCCAGAATAACTGCACTACTCCAAAACACAATCTTTTGATAATGAGTAGCTTATTCCAAAACGCAATATTAACATTACAATATCATAATTGATACAAAAATTAAATTTGAACAAAATATATTTCTAAAAAAGAAAATTAATTCCAGAATATTACAAACAGTAAATGAATTACATTATCTCTGGATCCTTTAATAAAATTACACAATTTAATTTCATCGAATCATTTATTCTATTTAAGGTACCTTATATAAGAATTCAATATTGATGATACTTGCTTACAATGATGTTCATCATCGTGGTAAATGATGATCTTCATAATCGTGTTCTACCAATGAATATTTATTTTGTTATTTTAAATAATAGTACCATAACTATATACAAAACAAAATAATAACAAGACAAGACTTAAGAAAGAGAAATTTCATTTGATGCAAACAAACCAGAATCATATGATCTCTGAGCAAGTTATAAGGAAAGTTAAGGTGTCAATGAATTTAAAGGAAACTGAAAACTGTATTCAGTTTTATATTTGTTGTTTATTTATATTTATTTTTAGCAATGATTCAACTGTTCAACTGATGACAATAATAATAGTAGCAACAAACCGAATCAACAAACAAAAAAAAAACAAAAAAAAAAATATTAAATGCAGCAAAGTATTGTAAGTTTATCATTAAATTATCAAGTGAAGTTAAGTAGTTGTAGGTCAGAATTCACTAGTGCTAATTTCTATTCACATCAATGTAATAAAACGGCATGGTATATACCAATATGATGAAGGTATAAGAAGATGCCTTCAGGAAGTTAATCTTTATGTAACCTAACTATGTGCTATAATATATATATATATATATATATATATACCAATTTGGTTGGTTAAGTTTATTGAAATAGATTTTAATACTTATTAATATACGTCGGTTGGTCGGTTGTAATATAGAATTAGAATTGTGTATTTTGATTTCGTGAGGCCTGAGAAAGTTATAAGAATAAAATATATATGTATATAGATATATTGAAAATATTGTTTATTATTTATTTATGTATATGTTCACAGGTTATATCTAATATTATATTATTTTTTATTTAAATATATATTTTTTTGTTATTATAGTTTATGCAAAACATTAGATTGTATATCACAACACAATTTGCATGTTAGTTTGACCTTTAAAATGACTTTTTCTATTTCTGTTAATTTTGTCTTTTATTTTGTTTAGAATCTGAGTTTTTTTTTTTTTTTTTAAATGAAAAATTTTACTTTTTACTAGTTATGAACCGAAGGTAGCATATAACATCTAAGTGGTACTTTTGATTATATTTTGTTTTATTGTTTGATTTCGAAAATTAAGTGTTAGAAATAAAACATAATAAAATATGTATGTTTTATTTGGAATTTTATTTGGAAATTTGAAAAATGATGATTATATGAGCAAAATGTAAAAATGAATGCCGCGTAAGTTATCGCCTACTGCTTACCGCTTCTTTAACCATAGAGCGCTCGGTTTTTTGCATACTATTACTTTTTCAGATATTAGAAGTTCAAAACATGTTTGATTTTGGTTAGATTAAGGTTATTAAGTTCGAAACATATTTGATTTTGGTTAGATTAGGTAATTGAGTTCAAAACATGTTTGATTTTGGTTAGATTAGGTTTATTGAGTTCAAAACATGTTTGATTTTGGTTAGATTAGGTTTATTGAGTTCAAAACATGTTTAATTTTTGTTAGATTTTGTTGATAGTTCAAAACATGTTTGATTTTGGTTAGATTAAGGTTATTAAGTTCGAAACATATTTGATTTTGGTTAGATAAGGTTTATTTATTTCAAAACATGTTTAATTTTGGTTAGATTAGGTTTATTGAGTCCACAACATGTTTGATTTTGGTTAGATTAGGTTTATTGTATTTAAAACATGTTTGATTTTGGTTAGCTTAAGGTTATTCAGTTCAAAACATGTTTGATTTTGATTAGCTTAAGGTTATTAAGTTCAAAACATGTTTGATTTTGATTAGATAAGGCTTCTTGATTTCAAAACAGGTTTGATTTTGGTTAGATAAAGTTTGCTTGAATATTTTATTTTTATATTTCATCTAGAGCAAATATTTCGACTAGATTCGATGCGTTTTAATGCGATATGTATTAAATTTCTATCAATCGATTAAATTTTTGAATATTATAGTAATTTCTGAATAATTAGAAAACATATAAACTTATTGAATAAAATAACATATCTAACCCTATCCGTACTCAACTATTAAGATTACAAAAATAAAAGATTATGTAATAAATAAATATTAAATATTACATTGTAATCAACAATGTCAAGGTGTTGTTATTAGAATGAAAAAATTTAAAGACGGATGAACACAATTATTTTTAACTAGAATAGGTATAACTGGAAAAAATCTAAGTAAATATTTTTACAAACAATAATTAGATTTTCCCGCATTGCGCATATATTACAATTAGATTTTCCCGCATCTCTTCGCCGAGCCTTTCTCCTACTTCTTTCTCCTTTTCTTTTCTCTGTAACTATTCCTTTTCTTTTCTTTTCCAAAAGCCAACGGTACGAAAGTATAAAGGTTTTTCTGACCTAAATTTTGGCTAACAATATAAATAAAAATAAATAAATAAATAAAGAGCACGAATACAGGTATTAATTCAATTAATAAGGGTTGCGTAAAATCTTTCAGTCTGACTTGCATCATTTATAATATTTTTGATTCAATTTACAATTTAGTTATTCAGTATAAAAATAAAAAAAATATTATAGGGATTCAGAATTTATTTGTTATTAAGTGATTATCTACATATATATGTATGAGATGAGATAGAAGCAATTTATTTGTTATTAAGTGATATTATATTTGATGTCCCTGACATTAATTGATCCCGAATCTATCCTAAATAAATTTTACGTCATTCTGAGCAGTTGCCAAAATATATTTGTTTTCTACTTGCTCTTGGTCAAACTCTTCCTGCCATAACAATCGAACTTTTTTAAGTTTTACAAAGAATATAAATTATAGTGAGGACACAAACCTTATAATTTAAATATTTAATACACATTATATGCTTTTTGTTCTTCTATTTTCTGTGGCATTGTAGTTTTATGTGACATTTAGCATTCTTCAAAATTACTATCCTAATTGTTTTGACATTATATGAATTTTCCCTTCTAAGCTGCTTCAATGAAAATGAAAAGTGAAAAATATATTTAATGGACCAACATTTATACACATTTATATCCGTACCAGTTTGCGATAGAAAATTCAAGTGGCTACAAAATTTACTTTGAATTATTAAATTTATCAAATAGCAGAAGAAAATTATTAAATTAATGGAGATAAAGATGAGCAAAGTTGTATTTAAAATCATTTTTATACAATCTTATGTATACAATTTTTGAATAATGTTAACTCTTTTGTCTGATTTATTTTTTTTCTACCTCAATTTTATGTTTTTGTTTTTCTGCTTTGATCTTAGTTAAATTTTTGAAATATTCTTAGATTATTAATTGATTTTAATATTTTATTAGATTTAAAATAATAAACAAAAATAAAAGATTTGCTTATGTTAAAGTTGTTTCTGTATTTCTAACAATATCTCGCTTTATAGATTTATTCCGTTCTCTGCACAAAATAATTTGTTACCTAAGAATGTTTTCAATCGTGGGAATTTTTTAATAAAAGATTAAGTTTTAGCAGTAAATTACAAACATTTGAAAATTATTATTCTTTGACAAGGAATAGAACATGGTAAATAAAATTATTTAATTTATTTTTATTTGTATATGTAATAAATAAAAATTGTGAACTTAAGAGAATTTTAAAGAGATTAAACAGAAGTTGGTTAAAAAATTTATAGAATAATATTTTTAATTAAAATTTCGAAGTTTAATTTTCAATATAAGTGTATCTAATAAACTTGAACAAAATACAAAAAATATTAAACCTGAGTTGAGCGTATATATTTACATAATATTTTATTTTTCATGAATTAGGATACAACTGATGATTATCCTGAAAACTTAATTGAAGGAAATATTTGAAGACAAGCGTAATCTTATTTCTGCGGCTAATATTATGCGTTAAAACTTTTATGTTTTTAATTTTTTTACCGGGTGTTCCAGAGCATGCGTATCAGCTTTTTAAGAGTAGCAGGAGCAGATATTTTAATTTTTTAATAAAATTTATCAACTAAATTTTTATTATTTATTTATTATTCATCATTAATTTAATGTCATATTAACAATTAACAATAATTTATTAAGCAATTCAAATACAGTGAATATTAAAGTATTAATCGTGACATTTATATTTTATAAGTAAAAATAGTATCAATATCACGAGTTTTAACCACATGCTAAAACATTTTAAATATACAATATTTAAACTCAGATATGATTAATTCGGCGTGGGGAAATTTAAAAAATTTCAAATTTTTAAAAAAAAAGTTTGAAAAAAAATTTCAAAAAAGTACAACTGTCTTATAATATAAATATCTATAAAATTACAAAAAAAATAAAATAAAATATAATGGTATATTCACAAGAGAAAAGTAAAAATATAATATCATCAGCTGTATAAAAAGGTTTCAACATCTAATTTTTTGAAAAATGCTAGACTATATTAGCCAAGCAATCCTTCAACTTCATAGTAGTATTATTCATCAATCACAACTTCACATTAATACTAAATTTGTTCAGAGATCTTTCGCATCTTACGCGAAGTGCATAAAAATTTGAAATTCTGTGATTTAAATGACCAGATCTAATAAAAAATATTCTTAATACTTTATAACAGTATAAATGACGCATAGGTAGAATTTTAAGTTTATGAAATAATGGAAAACTATTATGAAACCTAGATTTTTTGCAAATAAGTGTTTTTGGAGACGTATTAAAGGTGATATTTTATTTTGACATATACCTCCCCAACAAGCTAAGCCATATTGAAGCTTTGGCTGTACAATGCCATAATAAAATGATTTTAGAATTTTTCCGAGCAAACATTCTTCAAATGATAAAAGCACATATATTTTCTTAGAGCTTCACTTTGTGAGGTCCAGTGCATTCTGCAATCCAGTAACAGACCTAAATATTAAAATTCCTTAAATACTTCAATTTTGAAACATTGATCATTACAATCACAATTACTATCAAATAGAATGCATGGTGCATTAGGTACACACGAACATTGAATATTACTGAAGTACATCAGAAATTTACGACAATCCGGTGCATCATACATAGTAGAAACATCTAAATCTAATTGAGGAGACAAACTAAAATACATTAATTTAGTTTTACTGCTAATTGTTAATCTGTGGGCAGAAAACCATTTCCTCAGTAAATGTAAGTCAAAGTTAATATCAGCATAAACTTTTCGATTTATATACAATACCCAAGTCGTCAGCAAAAGCAGTCACCTGCTCTTTAAAACTCAGAAAGAATAAGGAGTTAATGTATACTAAGAAAAGTACTGGGCCTAATACAGAACCTTGCCGTATGCCAATTTTTAAAAAAAGATATTCTACTGCTTGTATCATTAACAATAACTTTTTGCGTTCGATTATATAAATAAGACTGAAACCAATTTAGAATAAAACCTCTAAAGCCTATGTTAGACAATTTATGCAATAAAATTTCATGTGACACCATATCGAAGGCTTTCGTGATATCAACAAACAATGTAGCGGTAATCATCTTATCATCTAAATTCTTATGTATATTTGAGCAAAACTCGAGCAGTGCATCTTCAGTGGATTTGTTATCTCTAAAGCCGAATTGCTCGTTACTGAAAAATATTATTTTATCAAGAAACTTAATCATTCTCTTTTTCATCAATTTCTCAAATAATTTGCTAATTGATGGGAGAAGGGAGATTGGTCTATAATTGGACACGACATTAGTATCCCATTTTTTACAGAGAGGAATAACATTAGCCGATTTATAAAGTGCTCTATCGATTGTTTATATTTTCAACTTCCAGAAAAGCCGGAAATGGCCTTTTAAACCAGAGATTCGTCGAAATCGAGATTTTACATGATAAAGGGTTTTTGATACAAATTCGGATTCTACGTCAAAAAATAAGAAAGTTTTGTGTTATTAATTTGTCCCCTCTTAAAAAGCTGACACGCATACCCTGGAACACCTCGGTTGATAAAGGATTAACCTATATACTACAACTAAATAACTAGCAATTCATTTTTCAATTTTTTTATATTATTATATATTTTTTTTATATATACCAGCCACATTTTGATATGAGTATTAAATAATTTACTTAATCTAAGGTAGCAAAAATGTTATTTAATTTAAAACTAACTTTCACTTGATTGAAAATAAATTTTCTACGCCATCCTTCTATATGCAAAAGTATTTACAAAAAAAAAAACAAAAACAACAAAGTACTAAATCTAATCAAATGAAGCAAAAAACCGATTTTAATTTTTTTTTCATATTTTATTAAATCGATTTACAAATAGTAACTTTGAATTCTTTAGAATATTTTTAAAAAATCGACTCATTTATAAAAACAACTTTAAATAATAATAATAAGTAATAATAAAAAAAATAAAAAATAAAACTAAATACACCTAATCCTATTTATAATTTTATAAGCCATTTTCCAGTGTAAATTCAATAAATTCACATACCTACGGTACGGACAAACCATACATGTATATAGATAAAAAGTCACGCAAATTAAATAAATATTGCCGGTTCATCATAAAATTCATTGCAAAATTTAAAATGAAGGCGTTTATCCAATTTATGTTTTTTATTTTTATTATTTTTTTTATTCGAAAAAAATAAAAAATAAAATTACAAAATTGTGGACAGATATTTAGATGACCACCAAAGTCAATTTGGTTGTTTTTGTTGTTTTTGTTACTAATAAATTTTCTATATATAATATTATTTCCCTCACAATATTAAATTAACAACAAGCATTTTAGTTATCTACTCTAAAACCTATTCGACCTTGCCAAATTCTTTGATGAATTTCAATACCAGCTTATGTAGCAAAAAATTAAATATTTTATAAAACCGATTACAAGGTTTTTAGATTCTTTAAGTTCTCAAAACAATTTTTTCAACTATAAGTTTATCGTTTTTAATTTTTTCAATACTAAGCACTGTAATCAATTTATTACGCAAGTGTATATAGTTAATTTTTTAACGTTTGTAATGGCATTTTATATTCGTAGATAATAAAAAGAATACTGGTAATCATTACCATCAAAATAATCATATTAACTTTTTTTGAAAATAATGAAATATTTTTGCTTAGATAGAACTTACGAAAGAGTTAACTGTCAAACGAGTTGTTACACTGCATTCACTATTTGACACTTATGATTAGAATGTTTTAGAAAATTATCATTCAAAATACTCATTCTTGATCAACGTTACCAAATTATCCAAAATTTACTTTGAAAATCAATCGTTTAAATTATAGACGACTTCAACAACTTATAGATGACACAATCATCAATCTGCGCAAGCCATTATTGGAATCAAAATTGTGGATAAGTTAGTTTCGAAAAATGGATCAGTCAATTGGCCTTCAAGGTTATGCGATTTGACACCTCTCAGTTATTTACTGTGGGGCTACGCAAATTTACTGGCTTATGCTGATAAACAAGCAGCAATTAACTATGTTTATAGGCCAATGTTGCTAGTGTTATTCATGAGATAACATTAGTAGTCTTTGAAAAAAGTTTAAAACAAAGAATTAGAAAATGATCAATTATTAAATTTTTTTTTGATTAACTTGACACTTTTGTCATGATGGTATGAATATATCTGATTTACCTCCCAAACATTAATACAGAATCTTGCACTCAAACAAATGAAGATGATTTATCAAACCAAAAATTCTATACGGATAACTTTTAAATTGTACATCTCATGTTGACATCACATTATCATTGTCCAGGAATCCCATTTGTGAGGTATAAGTCTGGCATGAAATTATAATAGAGTGGGTTACAATAGAAAAATTAAATATTATATGAAAGAACAAAATTATCGATTTTATCATTCGTACAGAGTATGGCTCTAGTACCTAAGACAAAAAAATTAGTCACTCAAGTCGTGGCATCAAAAAAATAATTTAAGTGCATTTTTTGTGGCTTTTTCAGAATAAATTAGAATTCAACCTACCTAACTAACTTACAAAAATAAGCTGTTGGAAAGCATTAATAATAATCTGAACATTTAATGTTCACACACGTGTCTTTAAAACCAAGACAATACACAGAATAACACTCACAAATCAGAAGAAAGTAAACTTTGTTGTGCTGCGTAACAGGAAAAATATGAAAAATCAAAAAAAGTATAAATTATTTAAAATTTGAAAGTTTAACTTAGATTTTACGGAAGACAAAAACGATACAGCATATTTGCAAACAACTTAGTATTACTAATTGACATAATGGAACGTATATTAGAACAGATGAAACAAATATCTGGGTATACATAATATGTTATTCATATAAAATGTAATCCTATAACTGTCTAGTACAACTGCAAAATAACAAAATATTTTATATTTTTAAAATATAGAAGCTGTACACCCGATGCATTGAAATTCAATGGAAATAATTTTAAGTGCTAAAATTGCAATTTTTATCCATTAGATTTTTTTTTTTTTTTTTTTTATTTCCATAGAATTTTATCTATATAATATACCTAAGTACACCTATTGCAATTTTTTTTTTTTTATGAGTCATTTTTATTAGATTCTAAAGAAGGGAGGGGGGACGTATATAAAACATGTATTATAGATTTGCGCCATTCATACTCATATGAAATTTATTACTATTATAAAAAATTAAACCAATAACTATCGGTATCGTTCCGCATTATGAATAATCTAATCTTAAAGATACGCTTTTTTTTTATTATTTTTAAGAGGACTAAAAAAATAAAAAATAAGACCTATTAGTTATGTTATTCTATTGTATGGGTACCCTATAACCATATATTATTAGATTGAAGCATGAGAAAGTTATACATCAGATGTATACGGTTCGGTAAAAATTCGTTGAATTTAAAGAGTTTGTTAGCGTTATGGTATTTATTGATTAAATTTTGTAATAAGCAGGTATAGGGTTAAAAGGTGACTTTGTCAGCTATGAGCTGTAATTGACTAATTTATTGTGACGATGATATTGCTTTTACAACAACAATTTATGAAATCAAAATGTCGAAACTATTGATGCTTAGTTTGAGTTTTTGGGGGTTTTGGGAACTTCTTTATCAGAATATTCTATACAATAATAATATATTCTTGGCAATATATTCTTAGGATGAGAGCTGTGCCTAAATTATTGACTAGTTCTAATTGTGTCAAATTAGAATTGATTAATTTGTTGCGTCTTGGAGTTAGCAAACGCGAACTGTTTATTTATAACAGTCGAATTCTAATTGAAAAATATATAGATCAAACATAAGTTGTGATTTAAATTGTTTAAAAAATTGTCTAGAGCTTTCTAGAGCTTTTTTGCCTACTAAGCGAACGTAATTAGATCGCAACGGTTCGCTATCTATATTGACAATTCTATTCTTAGGTTATAAGACATCTTATGTAGAAGAAGTCTTATGTTTCTCTGCATGAGTTGATGACGCGAAATTATCTTTGATATTATTTGGTGTATCTTCCGTAATGAGCAGAGTGTAGTTTTCAATTTTTATGAATTCCCTATTGATGAAAAATGAAATCGCGATAATAATATTAAATTTGAAACCCACACCTCCACTTTCCACACAATCAATATATTATACATTAGAGGTTTTTGTTATTCGATTACCAAAGCCACCATTAAAAATATTCAAATATATTTATTATACCTTTGATTATTGCATTATCCTACAATGCATATTTAATGTGTTCTATAGGAATGTGAATAATGGTGTTGGTTTTTTTGTCTGTTTGTTTTTTTTTTAATTTTTCTAAAAGATGGACAACAAAGAAGATATAGATTCTATGAGGAATGAATCTAACTGGAAAAATTTCTATCATAATACAGTTAGTTGCATAATGGTACTGTATCTATTCTGTATACATCAAACACAGGTGTTTTAAGATTGATCATAAAACTTATGAAATTCAATGAATGCAACTGAACCTAGGTTAATATGTGGGCTGATTACATATTAGTATATAACATAAATGAGGTATACTAATATTGATTTGATATTATTTATTTTTTGTATGTACAGAGTGTTTTCAAAGAAGTATCATACTTTAAATGTTTATTATTATGATAAGTTTTAAAATGTTGTGTTTTTAAACAAATTCATTTCATTTCATTTAATTCACTTTAGTATGTTAGTACCATTTTCAGTTTGAAATAAAAATATAGATAAATTTAAAATTGTTAGCTTAAAGAAAACTGTTCTCATTTTGAATTTTTGCATTATTTTGTAATAAACGTGGAGAATATATTTTTGGTTAGAATTGAGAAATTTATCTAGTGTACCTTCACATTTCCAAATAATTATGTAGCTTTAAATTAATTTATGTAAATTATTTTGATCAATTATAAATATCGTGTTCATGTAATAAAGGACAATAGTGATGGTGTTTTCCAAATCGATTCGTTTTGAAAATTATGTACACACATATTTTATGAGACCTAAAACTACTATATTTTTTGATATATACAAAAATATAGACTTTATAATATAAAATATGTAAAAATAAAATAAAATATTTTAGTTTTCAACTTTTTTTTTATACTGTTATACACTTTTCTTAAACACTCTTGTTGTGGTTATTGTTTTTATTGTTTTTCTTATACATTGACTTTATACATTTTCTTATATATGAGAAAAATTGAAAATCGATTATTTTCATTAAAATTTATATAGGGGCGAATTAGAAAAATTCGCTAATACTGAAATATTAACTCCTAAATAATTTTGTTTACATGTTTAAAATTCATGTACAGGGTTAAGTACAAATTTTGTCGACCAATAAAAACTATGTTTTTTTATTACCGAATAAATTCATAAAAAAAAACCATTAATTCGGTATATTAAAAATTTCGATTCTATTTAAAACCGTAAACGGCTTTTCCGAAATTATCCTATAGTAATCACAAATTTTTAGGAGTAGAACCAGTATTATCTTAATGCATATTTTGATAGGACTTTTATATCAAAATTATTTAGGCATCAGCAAAAAAGTGATTTATTCCAGCCTCATTGCGGTCTCGATAATTTCTTTGTTTTTGAAAAACTGGTGCATTTCAGAATGAACACAATCAATCTCTTAAATATAGTGCCCCGACTTAGAAACCGTATGCGGTATTGAATCTAACTTTATGTTATTTGAATGCAAAACTATTTTTAGGGCTGTGCTATTAATTTGGGGACGCACGAGTCACTCAAAAGTGTTATTTTTTTAGGTTTCGGAAAATCCTCTACTTAACAGTTTCAATTTTTAGTTAGCAGAGCGACCCACTATGCACCTCATGCACCATGCACCATTATGCACCTCAAACCATATAGGTAATTTTATTTTTATTTCAATTGCAGTTCTGGTTAAATTAAAAATGCAGAGTTCATTTTTATAATAAAAAGTGGAGGCATTTTCTTTCGGTAAACCTGTAACTCTATCTAAATCGTAGCATAAAATTCAATGTTTATTATTTATAATGCTCCTATCAATTCAGTTTTACAAGCATTTTTTTTTTATTTTAATTATTATCATAAACTAGCTTTTCTTCTTCTGAAGGTTGTTGATTTCATGCAAATAGGAAGCAAACTGAGAACAATTTTAAATGTTATATATACTCCGAGCTCATTTCATTATATTAAATGTGGAACAAGCTTACACAAATAAACCGATTTTTTGTTTTGTGACAGGTATATTAACTTAGATGATTAAAATTATTTTTTTTTTGCACGTGGAACAAACTTGTTTTAACATGTTAGAAAATATGTTTGTTCCACAGCAATTTGGAATTAAATTATAGCACAACAAATTTCTATATCCACGTGGTACATTTCAGTTCTAGCCCCATTACTGTAAATATTTGTTCCACGTTCATTGTCATATGTTTTGGAACAAATAAGCACGTACAAAAATTTTTTTTTCAAAATACATGTAAATATTGAGCCATTTCCAACCATATCCAAGCTAGCACAAGTAAATAACTAAAAAACTGGACATGGAACAAATTAACCAGTAATTATTTTACTAACTAAAAGAGATGTAGTCTAAAAGATTAAAAAACCTTGACTTAGGCAACCTTAAGACAAAAAAGACAAAAGTCGCGTTTGTAACAAACTACCAACAAGCCGACGTCATCTGACCTGTCACTGGCCCAGATGGACAAGTGATTACATTACTTTCAGATGGTGACCTGCGGAAACTATCTTATATAGCAATCGCAAAAACAAACCTCTCAGATTGAAGGTTGGTGTTAGGCTAACTACCTAACTCATAAAAAAATGGTTGTGAAAGACTTAAAAAAAGCTTCGAATATGGATAGATTAATTGGAAACAGGCCCACAAATCTTAAGGACTTTGATTTTCAAGATGTCAGGGCAGACCAAACCTTCGTTGGTATATCGTATACCAGCAGTAATAAGTATATCGGCAGATTTAAAACAATTTTGCATTTTCAACTGTGGAGAATCCGCCCGTGACTGACAAAAATATAGTACGTTGATGAGTCAGGCCCAGGATCTACATGGTCTTATCTACCCCCTAGTTAAGTAAGTAATTGTTCATATTTTAATTTATATGTTTTGTACATGTTATTATGTTGGGCTAAAAGCGGTCCTACCTAAGATTTCACAGTTTTGGGCCAAACTAATTAAAATTTCTACTTAAAACCGATTCTATTCAGTGAAAACGTCTAATCGTCTTTTTTTATGAGTATGTTTATTTTGCATGAAACGTCATCACAAAATATTTTTTTATCCTCTTAGTTGGTAAATTATACGGTGCAATTCGTATAAGTTTATAATAACGGTGCAATTCGATAGAAATTTGTAATATTAAACAATAATAACTGTGTTGAACTAGAAACATACTGTCCAGTGAATCTGCACCCTGTAAATTTTTCTATTTTTTTCTTCATTTACGATTAACCAATATTATTTTAAATTAATTCAATTTATGTCAGTAATTCATTTTATGTAATATTGGAGGTAGGATAATATTTTAATATATTAAATAATGATTTTGAAAATTGAAAATTATTGAAACAAATTGGAATGAAAAATGGAATGCTTTTTCAAAACGTAGTTAACGCTGAATCGATTCTTAAATGTTATAATATTAACTATATAGAAAAATTTGTTATATTAAACTACTGCAAAAATTACTAGAAGTATTAAATCAAAATCCAACCTTCTTGTTTAAGAATAGTTTAAGAACTTCAATTAAATTTGCATTTGTAGTTGGATATGCAAAAATAAATGGAATATTTTCCTATTGAATAAAAATTATGAAATATTTTAATATGAGTGTAGGTTTTTGATTCGGTAAGAAAATGACGTGAAATAACAAATCGATTAGAAGTATAGACTAATATTATATTATGTCAGTATATATCAGTAAAATTTGATGTAAGCTTGTTGTTTTAATTATAGAACACATTTTTTTGTTGAAAAATATATCTGGGATTTGATAAAATTTATTCATTAGTGAATTCCTATTATTAGATAGATTTCCTATTAGATTATATTATATTAGATTGTGTGATTTCGGGAGGGAATTTGCCTCCTATATCACCGCAGCCTCAAATGAGCTTATTGTAATAACCTGTGTTTACTAGTTAGTTTCTGAGTCGTAACGAAACCTGACTTTGTTATAACACTCGGAATATTCTTCAATGGTATGCTGGATAGATCCCAAATGCTGTTCCAAAGTGACGATGTCTGCTACGATGTCTGCTCACTCTATTTGTTTTGTCAGGGTTTTTAAGTATATCTAAACAATCTCATATAAATTTTGATGTGATGTATACCATGAATTAATAGCTAGTATGGCTGCTTTACTACCCGAGATAATGTAGATATACTTTTTTCCAAACAAATTCAACAGTTTTTTATAAGTTTTTTTATTTATGTAAAAAATTGTTTAATTTGTTTGGAAAAATGTTGAATTTGGCTGCAAAAAAGTATATTACATTTTTTGTAATTTCTTCCAAAATTCGCATGTACTTTGGCTTGGAAAAATGTATTTGTTCAGTCTAGGTTTGAAAAAATATGGGCCTTGAGGCATATTGAAGTGTCCAATAATGCTGATATATTTTTTTTACTAGCATAAATCAGTACCAGCCAGACATGATTCTAAAACTAATATCTAATTATCTTGAAGGTTTATTGAGATTTGAAAATTAGGTTCTAGATCTAGAATACATTTAGGATATTTAATGTGATCGGCTACTTCAGAAATATTTTTATATGCACCGTCAACAACACATGAGTTGTTTTAATTTCAAATAAAAATGACGAAGGAGATTATAATTTTGTTCACATTTTCTCCTAATTAATATTGTTCTAATTAACATTACTAATTAAAATTTCTTTAGATTTTGTTAAAGGTTATGGAAGTTTGCTGAAAACTTCTTTTTTACAAAATTTCAATTGTTACTTAATGTAAACTGCTTACAACCGACTGAAACCGATTATTAATCAAATAACATTTAAGTAAGATTTGAAGTTTTTAATCCTCCTATGGCATATTGATATTTGTGGTTGTCGGTTATTGATTGAAATAATTAAATAATATCAGTCTCATAAATTATTATTAATGTTTAAAAAAAACATTAAAATTTTTTTTTCTTATATAGTTTTTATTTTCAATTTGTACATCACATCGACACCTTTCAGTTTCAATACATTTCGATTTTATACTTTATGTCCTATATATTAAAAACCACAAAGTTTTTTTTTTTATAAAATGTAATTAAAAACAAGTTTTTAGAATTTAAAGACTTGACACTGGACATATTGCAATGCAATGAAACAATAAATTTCAATTAATTACTTTGGTTGAAAGTGAGAATACGAATTATTTAATTAATTTAAGGTAATTAATAAGAAATTGTACATAATTTATCAAAATATTTCACACTTAGGAGATACGGGTAACATATAAGTGTTATACATATAAGAAAAGTGTTCTATGTAAATATCTAAAGATTTAAAATTATTTCAATTTAATTTATTACTTTTAATTTTTAGTATTAATAATTTAATTTTAAGTCTTGGGTGCCTAAAAACATCAATGAATGATCAATATGTTGTACATATATTGGCAATATGTTTTCCATATACAGGGTGGTCCGGTTTAGAGCAAAAAGTTTTTAAGGGGTGATTCCTTGGAGTATTTTAGGAAAAAAATTGTTCTAGAATAGGGGTTTATCTTTAAATTTACCTGGGCTACAGAGGGTTAAAGAAAATCGGATTAGAAAAATTATGTCTAAAGAATATCACAGCTCAGAAGACATTAAAACTAGAGCAACATCTTCTTCATAGCTTTTTTTTAGAATTAACACACCTAATTAACGGTATATGTTGAATGAGTATCAGACTTACCGTTTTTGAATAATAACTGCATAAACTTAAAATTTTGCTTTTAAAAACTGAAAATTTTGTAAAAAACCTTGATTATCTCGAAAAAATTCGCTAATTTTTTTTATTTTTTTTTATTGTGTTGATGCACTACATCATCCCCTACAACTTTTTCATATAGAGCTTTCATATCAGACTTGCCGTTTTTCATGTAAAGTTCAAGTAAAA
Source organism: Argyra leucocephala (assembly GCA_963942445.1). Lineage (NCBI taxonomy): Eukaryota > Metazoa > Arthropoda > Insecta > Diptera > Dolichopodidae > Argyra > Argyra leucocephala. The sequence continues at coordinate 29,169,269 of OZ012677.1, forward strand.
AATTGCTTTTTGTCAAATGTTCAGATAATGTTATAATGTTAATTTATTAAAAGAACAATTTTTATATTAATTTTAATAATTATAGTAATTATTGTAATTAAAATGTGATAAAAAAAAATAATCTGTGGTTTTTTATACACAACATTTACTTTAAAAATTCAATTTAAATTGAAGTCAAAAATATTCCTCCAGAATTTATATTTTCAGCATTCACTGTTTTAAAATAATGAATATATTCAGAACACTTTCCCAATATGTCATTTCGAAATTTCAAAATATGGATAAAAAAAAGTGACTGAATGATCATTGATGCGTAATCGCTCGTCAGTATTATTGTCCATATATTGTCAATATATGGACAAGAACATTCATGAAAACATTGATGTGTAAGTGCACTTAATATGCACTGTTTTGTATTAGGACGCTGTTTTCTTTAATAAAAATTTGTTTGATCATCTTTTACAGTTTGTAAAAAAACAAATTTTTAATATTACTTCGTATATCATAGTTGAAGTTGTAAAATTATATCTAATAAATAGATAGTATAGTGCTTATATTTCGTATGTATAGATAATCAGATTTCGATTGTAATGCTTTGACTACCTTTTTAAAAATACAGTAAATTAATATAAGAATGTTATAACGTCGCATGAGTATTATTTTTTCAGTTATTACGAATATGGTTTTTATTTTGCGGTTGTTATCTTACGATTTGTACGGATATGGAACAAAATAATGTTGAATTTGCGTAAAATTATATTTTACCATATCGATTGAAAATTTGAGCTTAAAAAATTATAGATCATTAACATGAGAACTCTTATCCTGCAAATAGTCTCGACGATTTTAAGGCATGTCACTTGTGTCTTTCAATTGAAATGAGTAAAGAACTGTCATTCTGTTCTATATACCTACAAATTTAAATTCATGGTATACAGTGAATAATATTACATATTTTGTTATATATATGATAATATTTTCCGTAATTAAATTAATTAACTTTCCATCAAACCCCATTTTTTGATTTTTAAATAATGTTTTTGTGCTTTTTTTGATTTTTTAATATTTAAACAATATTAAGCTAAACAAAAAAAAATCAAATTTTAAAATTTTGAATATCAAATCTGATATCTCACGCCATATACACTGTGAAAAGCTCAAACATATGCAACATTTTCACAATGAATTTTTTGAACACCGTAAAGATTGGCTACTCTCATACAATTTCATATATTTCAATTTTTTTTTGTATTCTCACGCCATTGAAAAGCGTAGAGATTATTTCCAGCATAAAAGTGAAAATATGTTTTACGCATCGTGAAATTTAACTTGGACACCTAAATTCATAAAATTCGCATTAAATAAACAAAAGCAAATGCATGTAATTTTTGAGATAAGCCGTGCTTTACAAGTTTTGGATTATGCAGAAAAATTAAACAATTATTTTATTAGCATGGAAGATGATTTTTATTGAATACATAATTCATTACCGAATGATGTTATGGTGGAAACAATGCAAAATTATGGGAAGATGGGACATGAGGAAGTTTGCCATCTAGTAATACCAGCTCTTCAAATTGTGTTTAAAAACAAAATTAGTTAAATTAAATCTAACAATAATTAAACGATACGATCTAGATACATAACTAGGTAGTGGTTCGAAAATGTCAAAAAATCCTGATACATATATGGAAATCAAATATTAATAAAAATTACATCAAGCTGGACAAGTTTATACAAATCATAAAAAACAAGTCTTTTTAAAATTACTTTGATTATATTATCTAAATATACTGGGGCTGACTGGTATTGTAAAACTTATGTTTTACTTTTGTAATTTCTATTTCAATATTATAGAACTACTGAATAAATTTTCCCGACTTGTTTCGACTTATTTATTAATCATTATCAAAGAAAGCTTAAAAATCCACATAAAATTACTTAATTCCATTACACTTCGTAACCATTATTTTAAAAAAAATACTTCTTAGATTTCATATTATCCACATATTCAAAAAATTTTGTACCATATTGTCATACATTAGGAACAAATAAGAATAACTATGCATATTATGTATGAGCTGATATAAAGTTAATAATTTACTTTCAATAATTAAAATGACTATACCTTTTTTTAAAATGCACTAATTATCTTAAAATTTAAATTTTAGTACAAAATTATTCAATTTAAATTAACAATGTAAAAATTTTTGCTATTTTTGGGCTGGTAATAACAAAAAAATTATATAAAAAATATTAAAATTTTAAACCTAAACATTTAAAATCGATTTACTCAAAATGTATTAAATGACGTATGGGATAAAATAATTCTCATACGACGTAAGCATCATGAATTTTGTTTGTTTTAAAACTACACTGAATGAATATGTATAGCTATCTATGAATTTTAAATCATATTTGAATTGATTTATATATTAATTAAATGCAATATGAGTGTTTAAAAAAAAGAGATTTCTGTTAATTTATTTTTGTAGTAAGACTGGTGTGTTTTAGTCTCGGATAGTATTCTGTACAATTATTTTCACAAAAGAAAGCTGTGAGTGATCGTAAAATTTTTTTGGTATTTTTACATTATCATGTGTAAATTTTTGACAACTAGGACATTTAAAAAAAAAATTCGAATTGTACAGTCTGTGGACAGTAATTTTGAACCCACTTGTTTATATTTTTCAGTTTTTGGGGCGACACTATACAAAATGTTCGTTTAAGCTATTTTAAAAATAGTATTTAATTAATATTAAATATAATCATTCTCCTAAAATAAGTAAAAATGTTAGTAGTTATTATTTGTTCCTTCTGGTTAAAAAGCTCTTTTTCCTCGATATATCAGTTTTAACATCCAATTTTTATAAAAAAAATTTTTAAAAAGAAATAAAATTCTTTGTTTCAGATATCGTCCACCTTGGATAATGCATTTGATCACAACGTTGTTCATTATTGGTTTTATTTTGTCCACTAACTGCGTAGTATTGAATAGATTTAATTTAATCTCACTACGTGGATGTTTTGAAGGTTTTCATTGGCCCACATGCGAAAATTTTACATTTTTATATTTAAGTTTAAATAAAAGTGCGCTTCTTAAATTTAATCTATTTATGAATATTACATCGCTTTCAACAAAATCGAACAATATTTGGCAGAACTCTTGTTGAATTGCTGGATCAACTAAATGCAAATATCTTGCATTGAATTGTATAATGCAATTTAGCTACGGAAATAAACGGACTTGAAACAGTCCATCAACGGTAGTAACATTCGCGGCCCACCAAATTCATTTCTCTTCTCTCAATTCAAATGAATATGAATCTCAATTGTTATATTGTAGTCGTAGGTTAATTTGTTGACTAAAAAAATTTATGATTCGATTAATTGTATTGTGTACAATTTAAAATGAAATTTTTAGTTTTTAAATATTTTTATCGCTTATGATATGATTTCATAGTTGTCACTATTAAATTATCAAAAACGTAAACAGAAACTATTAAAGCTATCCCGATGCAAAATACTAATTTAAGATTTGAAGTAGGGGTTTTATGATTTGTATTTCATTTATATATAATACTGGTCGTAATCAAAATCAACAAAAGTTAGTTAATTTAATATATTTAAATAAAAAAATAAAATTATCCTTAAAATTATTTTCAAGATTTTGTTTTCGTTCAATTCAATTGATTTAGTCCAATCGGATTATCACATGAGAAATACTGCTCAATAATGATTCTTACGAGTATATGAAAATAACTTTTCTTTATAATGATTATCGATTTAGCTCGCAAGCGATATTGAAAGGCATATAATGTACATGTTTACAAAATTTGGTCATTTATGCATATTATTACAACACTGTAAGCCACACATACATGTAAAAGCTGTTATATTAAACAACACTAGAAGTCTAAGTTAATTTAATTTGCTCAATGTACATATTTGTTAAATAACATTAATTACATACAAAATTTGTATTCTATAAATTTCAAAATTTTAATTTTGGTCAATCTAAAATTAATTAAAAGAACTCTAAAGACACAATCATAGAATTGAGAAACTGTTTTTTTTTATATGAAAAGCACGATTTTATTTCTCATTTTGAATTATTTCAATTTTAAACAATATAATTTATTTATTTATTTATTATTTGTTTTTACCTCTTCGACTTTATCTCTCCAAGTAATCATTTGTTCTGATTTCAATTTAGCTTCATTCCAATGATAACAAATAATTTTCCAGCGTGTTGTTCTTTTTTTTTGTTTTTGTAGAATAATATTTTCACTATTATATAAAAAAAAAGAACAAAAATAGTGATTAAAAATAATCATAGCAATAAATTTAATTTAACCAAAGGCTTAAAATACTAAAAAAAAACAACAACAAAACAAAACAAAAAAACTAATGTGAATAAACCAATAATCAGCTTAGGTCTAGGTCTCATAATATGTACATATACAAAATATATGAAGAGGAAATGATAGGTATAAGAATAAAATTGTGTCGTGAGCTTTGTATCATTGGTAAATGAACAACACAACACCAGAAAAATCTTCAATTCTGATTAAGACATTTTACTGTGAGAAATCTTAGAAAATAAATGAGAAAAAAAAATTAGCGTGCACACCATTAGATACTCCCAGATTTGAAAATTTGTTTTTTTTTTCAAAGCATTGGCTATTATTAACATTGTACAGTACACATTTTCTTTGTATTATACTCTCACTTTAGTTTACAGAATTCAGAATTGAAATAGAAATTTTCTATTTTCCTTAAGGAATTTTTGTAGTATTTTTTGTTGTTGTTTTTTTGGTGTTATTCTTGTTTTTGTGATCTTTTAAGAGCATATGGGCATGATGTATTGCTATTGCAATATGTGCACGTTCACCCTAATTTACAATGACAATTCTACAACATCTTGATTTAAAAAAAAATACATATATATATTTTCTTAGAAAAAACAAAAAAAAAAACTAAAAATATATTTTTTTTAGGTAAATTTTCATTTTTGAATTTTCAATTTTTAATATTTTAAGATAGTAAATTTTTGTCCGTGTTATTGTTCCTGTCCAAAAATTATATTTCGTATTAGAGTATGTTGAATTCAAATAGAATTACTCGCAATTAGAGGCGTCCTTCAGATGCTTAATAGTATTGAGACAGTTAAAACTGAATTCTACTGACTTCGTGGATGGTCAGCGTACTACCAAAGCTTTAGAATCGGTAACTATATGTTCTAAGCTGATAGAACAAAGTTGAGCGAAGTTAAAATCGTATCAGACCCGTCTTCGATCTCTCTATTCTGCACTTATGTTCTGTATTTTTAGTCAAGCAAGATTCCAATGGCCTTATAGAGAATGAAGCTTAATTTTCCATTAAAACAGCAAAGCAAGGTAGCTTTTAGAAAAACATGACTTTTGTAAATTTAATCAACTTCTGACCAAATTTCGTATTGATTCATCAAAGATAGTAGCGTTTAGTATGTATCGCTGAACAATAGAAGAGTTTAAAAGATAGAAGAGTTGAATAAACTGCTTATTGTTGCAGCTACAACTGTAGGTTAGACCTTCTACAACTATATATTAATGTATGACTTCGGTGTTAAGAAAAAAAAATACTTGGTTTAGTAGAGACTAACAGCGCCGAAAGCACGAATGAAAAATTCCATTACTTAGCTTGTAATTAGTAAGAACCACCATATACCTATTATATTTCAATATTACCGTAAATGAATTACTTATTCTGTAATTTAAATAAAATAAAAGCTTGATTTTAGGCTGATGTTATGAATTTTATTTTGTGCTTCATTAAGTTAGACCTATTGAAAGGCAACATGAGCTTGAATTTAAAAACAAATAAAAAATTAAAAAGGGATATATATGTCTTTCATAATTTTTTGGGAAAATAATTAGAGCTACATATATATTGTATCATCCTAATACCATAAGTCATAACTCTAATACAAATTGGATTATGAGATATAATTGGTCAAAGAGAATCGGCATAATGCTTATATCTTTTTGCTCTAAAAAAATATAATATTATATTTCTTTAATAAATTTATGAGGAGCTATAAAAATAATAATAAATTATATTTTATCAAAACCTTAAGCTGACTTGCATAAACTTTTTTATTACACTCTCGACATTAACTTAGGTATAATAACCTTTTCGTGATTAATTAAGTACGGTACTGAATTTATAAAATTGTTAGTGAAACATTTTACATTACAATATCTACAATAATTCTATTATTTATTTAATAAATTATACTGGCTTATCTACTCGTTATTAAATGGAATAATTTCATTTTATTTGATTTGTTACCAGATTATATATACTCTCAAATTTAAATTACGAATTAGACAGAGACGGAGCGAAACTAAATATTTGTTAAAACCTTTTAATTAACAAACAAAATATTTTTAGGAAATTGTTTCGTTCATCATAACACTGTTAGAATTCATCAGTAGGTATTTTTAGTGTTAGACTACCTATACAACTCCTATTTTCATTTTGATTGATTTTATAACTTATTAGAAGATGTCAATAGTACATCTGTGAGTTATAAAAATCGACCAAAATTTCTATGTAAAATTTTTGTTTAGAAATTTCAATTTAAAGTTTTATCCCATACATATACATCTTTAGTATATACATACATCTTAACAAAAAAAAATTTAAATTTGTGAAACCAGAATTCAATATTTTTTTTCCTTAAATAAAATTACAAACTATGTGGTTTTTGTCTTAGATAAATCAATAAAAAAAACATTATATATTACCAATCATAAACTGAAATGGAAGAAAACAATTCATAATAAAATTGAGTACGTTTTAGTTACGAGTATGGTCTAGTTATAATGTAAACTCAAAAAAATAATACTTAGTCCTAAATGAATAATAATATAATAATAAAAAAGACTTTATTTCACTAACTTAAAAATTTATTAAAACAAAAAATATTAAATACAGTAAAATAAAAATTTAAGACTAGCCTAGTAAAATTAAATGAAAAAGTTAGTTTCAATGTCAATTAATTTACTATTGTTCTTAATATACTAGTCATTAATAACTAATCTGTTTAACATTCATTAAATATAATTGAAATAATTAAAATATTGATATGAAAAATTAATTGCTTTTCAAATTGTATCAATAACTGATGTAATTAAACCCTTCAGGATCAAATTACAAATTATTAAAAAGTAAAACAAAATTGACAACTTCCTTTACGATTAATTACCCCACAATTTGTTTTTTTTTTGTTTTTTTTTTGTTTTGAAAATAGAAGAAGGTTTCTATATCCACAGGTTAGATTTACAAACATATGTTGTAACTTTATTTGACCGGTGCTAGAAAAAATACTTCAGAGTCTAATAACGTGCTTTTGTTTTTTAAATTTAAAATTTTTGTTTTTTTTTTATATATTTTTTTGATTTTTTATTCTTTTCATGTTATGGTCATCCCACTTGTCCTCTGGATGTTAAAAAATCTTTCTTTAATAAAAACACATGCTTATACATAACATTTTACAATGTAAGTTATTCATATAAATTCTAAATAAATTTCTATATACTAGTATATATATATATATATATATATAGCTATATGTTTATAACATATGAAGAGAAGAACTTTTTATAGAAACTAACGATTGTATCAGGGTATATCTGATGTCGTTGTTGACTTTTAACAATCACGACAACTTAATTCAGTAACCGCAAGGGTCATACATACATCAGATTTTTTTTGTTTTTGATTTTTTTCTATTTTTTTTTTTTTTTTTTTTTGTATTTTCCCAACATTCATGAATCTCAACTAGAAAATGGTTTTCCACTGTATTAACAAAATAATAATAATAGGATAGTTTGATATAGAATTAAGTCACATAATAAAATCCCATAATTTGTGGAATGAGTTTTTCTTTCGAAATGAATTTAAAAACTTTTACTCATTAATTGTGAGATTTTCGTCTTCAAAAATGAAGTTTTTTGAAAGTGAAAACTTAAATTTTCTTTTTGTAAATAATTGTGAGTTAAACTATTTTAAAGCTTAAAAGAAAATTTTTTTTTTGCAATTTAATCGAAGACTTTAATCTTTTCGGATGGGTTAGTTATTGCAATGAATTGAAATACTTTCCTTTTTGTTGTTGTTTTTTTTTTGTTTTTTTTTTGTAATTTAGGTGACGTTAATTAGTAATTTATTTCATAGAATAGTTTTGTTCTTTAATTATAAATTGAGATTGCTATAAAAAACCTTAAAAGTACAAAGAAAAATGATTATTCTACAAAACGTACTATTCTGAAGTATTGTTCAGGTGTATAGTAAATTAATGGTGAGCTCACCACCAAAGATTGTTTAAAAAAGTTAAGAAAATTTATAATTTAAAAAGCTTTGGAAGTTTCTAAAAACTTTTGGGACTTAATTTTTTAACACCAGTATTAGATCTTTTAAGTTAAAAAAATTCAAAGTAACTGAATTGTATTGGGTGTAGTGAAGAAGCGTTCCCTTAAGAAACAATAAAAATTAATTAAATTACATTTTTTATTTATTTATTTTTATTTAATAATATTATTTGAAATAAATGTTTACATACAACAGTGTTCATAGCTTTTTAACAATGTTTAGGCCATAAGCTATTTCATAAAACTAAAAATTAAACAAAAATAGTAAAAAATTCAATTCAATCAAACCAAATTAATTAATTACAAGTAAAAACGAAAAACATGGTAAATTAAAAAAAAAAAAAACCAGTAAGTATAAATGTAAACAAATTTAAATATTGACCTCATCATAGCACTACGTCTCGATTATTACAAAATGACCGTTCTTGTGCAGTTGCCTTCCAATTTTGTATTCCCAAAGTGATATTTGCTCTGTATCTTGATCTATGTGATTAGCCTACTTTGACCTACGTCTCGATTATTACAAAATGGCCGTTCTTGTGCAGTTGCCTTCCAATTTTGTATTCCCAAAGTGATATTTGCTCTGTATCTTGATCTATGTGATTAGCCTACTTTGACATTGGTCTTTATATTGCTCTATTGCGATAGGGAATCTCGGTAAATATTTTTGGTTAAGGTCTATTTTCGTTCAGTATTATTAAATTGACGGCTTACCGCAAACGTTGTCCCTTAACAAAACGGACTATGTCTTCATTTTTATTATATTGCTTATATCCTCGTTGTTTCTTCCACAAACTTTTCATTATCAAGAAACCTTAGCACCAAATATTTTTCGTAATACTTTTCTTTCGAAAATCTTTAGTGTGTTCTCATTTGGTGCCATCACTTCTGTGTCATGCTTCGGTCGCTACTATCGTCATAATCGGACATAATAAGATTTTTGTATATACTTCATGTTTTGTTTTTCTGGAAAGCAATTTTGATTTGATGAGGTTTTTGTTTGCGAAGAAATAACGATTGCCGGATTGGACTCTTCTTTCTATGCCGAAATGCTAATACCATGCATATACGCCCAGGTATGTAAAAAAATCAACTCTTTCAAAGTTATGGCTTTCTATTGCTATGTTTAATGGCTGCTCTTTCTTTTTTGATTGCAGAACATTTTTTAATACTTTGTTTTCTGTTCGTTTACTTTCAAATTGACTTTCGCTGCTTCATCTTCTAAATGTACTAAGTTGTTTCACCATTGATTTGATACTTTTCGAAATAATTCATCATCCGCATAAGCAATTATGTAATGAGATTTTGTGAAAATATTTGCTTTTCTATTTATTTTTACAATTGCATACTCTAAGATTCTAGAATTTTATTAAATAATGCGGATGACAGAACATCTCCTTGTTCTGTTTCTTTAATCACTGAACTAAATCAAAACAATAAATTGTCACTATTTTATTTATTATCTACGGTTTTTGATTAAAGTAATTTCAAGATGGCTTTCTAAGCCTTCTAACAGATAATTCACTACGAATAGTACTGACAATGAATATCATAATACAATAAATTCAATCTAAAAAACCGATAAGTGCATAAGTCTGCCGTTGTGACGTCGAACAATCAAATTTACTCTTCTAGGAGATCTACCTATTGAATAAGTATAGAGATGTGGTTTTTGAACATATATTTTCTTCATATAAAGAATATATCTGAAATTCAAGAAATTTTGTGTATGTGTTTAGTCTAGTATTAGTTTCGATACATCACTAATTCATTGTGAAGAAACAGTGAGCCTTGTTTTTTTAAATTTTATTTTACACGACTGACAAAATGTTGAAATGTGCTGTCAAAATAATATCATTATACGAAACAAAAAGTATAATCTGTTCCAACTTATATCATTACGGGGCTCGCTTTTGTGCAATACAATAATTTAAATCGGAATATGAACTGAAAGAACGTGAGAACAATCTTTAAATTACAGTACTCTTATTACCATTTCTATGTCATCACACAGCCACAGAATTTTGCAAGAGTTCTCCAAATATCTAATAATGGAATCACTTCTGGGATTGACAAAACAAGAAGGTTTAGAATTTATTATTACGTATTAAACTCTAAATAAACTCTAATTATTGCAAATTTCCTGAATTTTGATTGAAAGCAAAGATTTTCATATTGAAATAGATCTACTGTACTATTTCTGTACTATTTCAATATAATAATAGCAAAACTAAGTTTGTTTTACTAAATAAAATTCAATACATATTACATATACATCTACTAAGTGACTAATAAACACCACGCAAACTGGTAATCTGTTTAGTAATAATAATGATAGAAAAAAATAACAACATAAAAGTGGGAGATGCTTAGTATAATTAAACAAAATTAATTTCCATACACAATTTGATTAATAAAAATAATTTTTACTGAATGCATTTCAAGTTAAACTCTGATTATTTATTTATTTGACATTATAGACATCTCTTCGGTCTTATTACATATACAATAAATGCCCGTGCCTAAATTATTTAATTAGAGAATTTAAATATTATAACTCAGGCAACCTAAATCAAATTAAATAAGTAACAAATAATCACGAGATTATTATTCTGTGTTCAATTTCGATTTCAGGTACTACTTTTAACTTCCAAAATGTCCATAAACCTAAATCAATGCTTATTTCATTAATTATCTTAATTATTCATATTATAATATATAGCAGTCACATACCTATACATTATATTTTAATTTACTGATGATTATCTTGTCCACAAAAATTAAGATGAATTTTGTACATGTATCTTAATTAATTTTTTTTACAAAATGTTAACAAATCGTATGGGATTGAATTTAAAAAATTTCATCAGTTGAAAAATACAAAAATTATATGGGTGTGGATTGTGTTATCGTTTCAAAATAATAAAAAATGTAAAATATTTTCGATATATCGCCTTGTTTTTTTTTCATTGAAAACATAAAAATAAAAAATATTACATCATTATTTAAATCTGATAAATAAATATTGCCATTTACAATAAATTTTAAATGGACAATATGAAATTCGTACCTAATTGATTTGCATTAAAGAATTTTTCATTTGAATAAGAAATCTCATATAATATTTTGAATACAATTTTGGGTCCATTAAAATAACACCTTCAATAATATTACACACCAAAATTGAATTAAAAAATAAATTCGAAAATATTCAAGAACAATAAGAGACACACCCTAAGAGATCTAAGGAGATCTATATAATATTGAGGAAATATGATTGTATTGTGGAGTTGATTTAATCATTTTGATAAAAAAAAAATATTTACTGAAAATTGATTTAAAATACAGTTTCATGAATAACAATAGATAGTTATCGACACAAATTTAGGCATGTTAGTACAAAAAATTGAAATTTTAGTCTAAGAAATCAATGCAAATATGCGCGGTTTCAAATAATGTCCTTTCAAGATGTTCAGTATTAGTGGATGGATATTGTAGCTTTATTTTATTTAACTTGTTACCAGATTATACTCTCAATTATTTGTTTTCATTTATTTTATCCCAATGACATAAGGTATTGAACCAGGTCGAAAAACCCATAAAGCATTTTTTTACTTCAACGCCTTACTTCACTCTATCTACTGCGCCACCCAGTGTATAACATATAAGTAAAAGGTATAACATCTTAAATCGAAAAAGTTAATTGTTCAGGAGCAACATTTTAGTCGAAAAATTTAGGTAAAACTTATTTTCGAAAACGAAGATATTTTTGAGTAAAATTATGGTTAGTACTTACCAAGTGAACCTTAAAAAGAAGGAAAAAGAAAAATCTTTATTACTTTAGTCAGCAACGTGACACTAACAACAAAGATGTTATGTCTAATCCCGGTATTATATTAGTGGACCTCTTATATTGACATAAACTGATTCGACCCAAAGTTTGTGCTTATATGCCATGCAGTAAGACTTTTTATGTCGACATAAATTAGTTTGCATTTATGAAGTCTCATCTATCTATCTATCTATGTATATATATATATATACGAAAATGAAATTTTTTATGCTTGACTTTATGTCTGTCTTTATGTTATTTGTAAACTCGCAAACTGTTGAATCGATTTGGATGAAATTTTCAGAGTATATTACTGGAATAGAGAGAAAGGTTATAGGCCTTTCCACTTTTTGAAATTCCGACGGGTTCGAGCAGCTGCCAAACAACTGCCAGCATCTAACACAAATATTTTAAGAATCAAAAGTGTTACAGAGCTGAAAATTTGTACTCAGGTACTGCCTCAAAAATAAAAAAAATACGTCTGTTACCGTTTTTCAAAATATTGAGTGATTCGGGCAGCTGCCATACAACTTCCAGCATCTATCACCAATATATTAAAAACCAAAAATGTTGCAGAGCTAAAAATTTGTACCCAGGCACTGCCTCAAAAATAAATAAATACGTCTATTACCGTTTTTCAAAATATTGAGTGATTCGAGCAGCAGCCATACAACTCCCAACACCTATTACAAATATATTGAGCAAACATATCTTTTACCGTTTTCCTATAATTTCAGTGGTTCGGGTAGCAGCTTGCTTGCTTCCATCACCTATCAGGAATATTTAAAAAATTAAAGTTTTTATGTTTCTGAAAATTGTATTTCAGGTACTCCCTCATAAATAAAATAATAACATACGTTTTCTAAAATTTTGAGTAATTTTATTAGAGATTCATTCATATATAAATTCTGAGAGATTTTTCGTTTTGTTTTGATAGATTTTAATTTTAATTTATATTAGCCTATTTATTATTTTTTATAACTTTATTATTATTTAAATTTAAAATATAGTTGTTTCTCTTATAGGGACTTTGGACCAGCAACGTCCAACCGAGTACAGCTGGTATAATATTATATTGTCAATTATATGTTCACAGTATATTATGTAATTACAGTGTTGTGTGTCATACAACTGCAGTTTAAGACCTTCAATACCTTATACTGAATAATTTTTAATTTTTCTTATTTAGATGGTATTATAGTTAAATTGTAACAATTTGAACGGGGGCCAAATGATCTTATGTGTACTAAATATGTCATTTCAAATCTTATTTTTGCGAAATATCCATATAAGGTGATATTAACTGAATTTTTGTAATAACTTGCATAACATTATCTTAAATAAATATAAGTGTGATAAATAAATAACTTTGCAAAAATAAATACATGTACATAAGACGCGGCAGCGTTTTGAAATTTTTTACAAAAATAATATAAAATTAATTTGGAAGACCATCTTAAATGTACTTAAGACCATATTAAGGCTTTATTGTATTTGACTTTAGAATGAACGAAAATGAAACATACACCCATATTCTCTTAGACCCATCGTTGACGAGAAGAAAAATTGATCTCGTCTCGTCTCGCTGAATATACATTTCTGTTAGACTCTGTAAGCGGCGCGATAGAACATTTTATTTGTTGGTAGTACTGATTATTTTTTACTGTCAAAAAAATGATTGGTATATAAACAAAATATGCTTTATAAATTTTTTAGAAAGTATTAGTGGGGTTTAGTTTTAAAATATTTTTTAAATAAAAAATAAATATAAATATATTTATATTTTAAATATTTTTTAGTTTAGTTTTAGTACATAAACAGTAGTAAAATAGTAATAGTAAAGATGTTTTTTTTTTCAAAACGAAAACACAATTTTAATCATAATGCAAAAAAAAATAATGAAAAATTGATAATCTTTACTTAACTATTTTATCTATTCAATTTATTTATTTAATTCAATTTTTTGATAAAAAAAAACACAAAATACTTGGACGAGATACTCTCACGCTTACAGTTTTTGACAAGATAAAAAATGGCTATCGCGTCTCGTTAAAAGTCTAACAGAAATTACTCACGAGACTGCTTTGACATTTGCCGTCGTGGCAATTTGCTATCGCGTCTGTGGTTTCTAACAGAATACAAAACGATCTCGTCAGAGATATTTTCATGCGATTTCGCGAGATGGATCTAACAGAATATGGGTGAAAATATCTTATAAAATTCGTTGATATGAGAATCGGACCCAGATAGAAAGTCGGAGTATTTTTTTGGGGGATCAAAAATTACTTTGTCTTATTTTTGGCTCAATTTTGGCATTTTGGGGTTGACTTAAGACGCTATGTAATTTGGATAAAGATACAGTTTATGCTTATTCCGTAAGAGTTCAATAGTAAGAATTCATTTTATAGACGAAATAATTAATTTTTAGTTCTTAAAGCTTTTGTAAACATAAAGATTGATATTAATTAATTCTTGTTGATGATATAATTAAGCAAACTCTCCTGGAGATACTTTAAATGCAAAATGCACATTGATTTATTTTCTAGATATCAAAAAACAAACTTTGACTTAAATATAAAAGTCCTAATAGGGGTAATAAAAGGGTATATTGCATAATATCTTCCATCTACGATAGGCATCAAAGAACTTTAGCTTAATTAATGAAATTCTGCTGCAGGTTATAAAAATGTATAAATCGAACAATATTTTCTACCCGTCTCTTAGACCTTTAAGAACCTTACCAGTTTGAGAACGTATAAAATAATTTTATAAGATTAAATCTGAAACTTTAGGCAATCCATACAATCCATATTCGAAAAATTAACATGACAAAACAAAACATAAAACGTAAATCTTTTTTTTTTTAAATTCTTCCAGAATAAACATTTTTATTATAACAAAAAATTTAAAAGGACAGAAATATAAGGACAAATTTAAAAGGAATTCTAAGAAAATTCAAAAATGAAAGATTAAATTATTTCGAATATTGTGTCACAATAATCTTTAATTTTGAACTGGACATTAGAAGTGAAATCTAAGTTAACTTGAATTTCATGTATGTTCAAATTAATGATTTATATTTATTGAAATGAGTCTTTCGATTATATCTGATAAAATAATTTTGGGCTCAAACAGAAACAATCGGAAGATATATAAAACACCTTCTAAGAAAT
Organism: Argyra leucocephala; assembly: GCA_963942445.1. Classification (NCBI taxonomy): domain Eukaryota; kingdom Metazoa; phylum Arthropoda; class Insecta; order Diptera; family Dolichopodidae; genus Argyra; species Argyra leucocephala. The sequence continues at coordinate 29,184,688 of OZ012677.1, forward strand.
TATACAGTTTTGGAATTTGCACAATAATGAAATATGGTTACAAATTTGATTGGTTTGATAGTGTTCAGAAGACAGGTGTAATATGAGTATTGTTTTGCCTTCATTATTTTTTATTCTTTTTTGTTGAAGTTTTATTAATACAAAACCTATATTGCAAGCTTATAAGGAAGAAAGAGACATAAATTGAAATTAGTTTTTGCCATCAAACGTCTTCAGATAGGTAAGTGTCATAGTATAACCGTCTCCATCTACCTAAATGTCTTTAATTTAAAACATTTAAAGTGGAATTTTCAATCATACTTATGACATTTAAATTATTAAATAAAATTTTGTTGATGATTTGACTTATGTCATTGTGTATATGGGTGTGACAGAAGATAAGAAATTATTCAACTTTAAAATAATTTATTTACAAATAAACTGTAAAGCTCTTTGATAAGCTGTGATTAATCTAAAATATAATTTGATTAAATAAAACTTACAATCTAATTTTATCAATCTAAACTCATTGAAAGTTTTATATAATTTGTTTTTTAAATTTGTCTAAATTTGTTTCAGCTTTAATAATATCGAGTAAGGATAATAACTGTTTTATATTATATTCCCACTTTTGTATAAAAAGGGTCATAACAGTAGATCTCTTGTATTTTTAAAATTGTAGTAACCCATAATGCAATGCAAATAAATTTTTTCCGTGCTTTATTTTAAAAATAATAAAAATATTTTTAAGGTAGTGAAAATTTTTTTTAGGTATTTTGAAGGGTCCGCACTTCAAGCGGAAAATCAAATACTCCACCCTCTTTTGTCACGGAGAACCCCGGAACTGCTTTCGCATTATTTCAAGTTGGACCTTTCATTTTTTGATTTTCTCCTATAATTATTCTTCTGGATCCTCTACATATCTGAGCTGTTTCTTCCTGCGTAGTATTAGTTCTATATATTATATTTTCTGCCATTAATTCTCCTACTGTTCCTATTAAAGATTCTCTTTCTGTTTCCGCTACATTAAAAAAAGTGTGATGCACTGTGTCATGTGTTGCGTGGCAGTGACTACGTCCTGGCTTGTTTAATTTGCCCATCTTGTAAAGATAGGATCGAAAGTATCCGTGACCTAATAGGAAGTGGGTTATATAAAAATTTACTTCTCCGTGGTTTCGGTTAACCCAGACTTCTACTTGTGGGATTAATCTAGCCATTCATCGACCTTGCTGATCGTTACTCCAGTGTTCTTGCCATATCTTATCATCGTGTTGCTTCTTTCCTCTGCTACAATGACACCTCGGCTTGTTGTTTTATGTCTTATTATATTTCTTCGTTCTTGCGCTAGTTGATCAATCGGTCGCGGCCACTATCGCGATTACCATGACCACCGAGTGCAAAACAAATTACTGGCTTCTCTGGCTGCTTTATCTGCTGCTCTTTGGATTTGTCGTTAAAATGTTAGCCTTGTATCAATAGTAACTCCCAAGTAATTTGTGATTCTTTGGTCATTATTGTTTCTTGACCTGTACTAGTGGTATGCGACGCAGAGAGCGTCTCTTCATTGCACCGCTGCTATACATTTTTTACTGTACCAGTTGTCCATCAAATGTGCCTCAATTTCACCTAAATATATAAGGATTGATTCTGCTGTTTTCATGAAGATTCATCTCTTTTTTGGTTTGGGTCCACCAATGTTTGCCATAAGTTTGCTTAATTTGATTGTAGCTTCTGCTGCTTTATCTACTGCTTTTTGAATTTGTCGCCAAAATGCTAGCCTTGTCTTAATAGTAACTCTTAAGTAATTTCCTGATTCTGTGGTCATTATTGTTTCTGAACCTACTTGCATTGGAAGTGTGGTGATTCTGGCCGTGTCAGAATAACAGATAAGTTTCAGAATACCAGTAAGTTGTCAGTTGACCGTTTTAATAGCAGCTATATATCATCAGCATAACGTACTAGCTGTATATTTTAAGATATTTCTATCGCGAGTGATGTGTTTCCATTCGTGTGGCTTCCGCAATTTCTGTTACCACCTTTATAGTGTCAACGGTCGACCTTGTCTTTCTGAACCCGAACTGTATGTCCGCTAAGCCGCCAACTGTATAAATTGTTGCCTGAAGTCTTGTTTTTATTAATCTTTTGAAGAATTTCCCGGTCGTATCTAACATACGTAATGGCCTGTATGACGATGCTGCTCCTCTTACTTCTTTCCGTTTGTCGATTTGAACCAGTGACGCCTCTTTACATTTTTTGTTGAATATTTCTTCCTTTAGACAGTTATTATACATATTCAGCATTATTTTATGATTATTTACTACAACTAATTTGATGACCTCTGCTGGTATTTTATAAGGTCCGAGGGCTTGTTTTTCATAGCTTTTACTTTTTCTTCTAGTTTGTCGTGCCTCTGTAATTTGTTTCTTAAATAATAATAATAATAGCAATAATACTATCTAATACTTTGATTGCAGTATTCTTGAAAAACTAGTCTTTTTATCACAATTTATTGTCATTCTTATGGTTTTAATTTTTAAAAAATTACAAATTCCAATCATTGGTCTGGTATGTTTAAACATTTTATTCCAATTTAATTAATTTTGCCTCCAAATCAATACTAAAACACCTATAACATTTAAAACAAAGTTATTTTTCCCAGAATCTATTTTTTTATTAAATTTATTTGTAATTTTAGTTAATACTCTTAAATAAAATAAATTATTTTTTTTTATTAGAAATCCTAATTAACAAATAATTAATTTAATTATCTTGTTTCAAAATAATTTTTTTTATTACTAAATTATTAAATAATAAAATTAATTGAATCATTCTATAATAGCCCTCACTTAAATTCCAAACCAATTGGTTGTATTAATTTATTTCAGTTTCTTTAAAATAATCTGTAATTTTCTCTCTATATCCGATCTACTCGTAATTTATATTTGATTTTTTGAAATAAAAACAAAAGTGAGTATAAATTTTTACCTTAAGAGGTGTAATAATTCTTGGACTAATTTGACAACATTAAATTGACATAAAAACGAAATTTTAGTTGTATGTATTTAAAATTTTGCCTTGACGATTGTAATAATAAAATTGTTTTGTTAATTTGGTTTTATCGGATTGCAGATTTCTCATATTGAGATGTTTGGTGTTCTTTTAAAAGAACAGTAGTGCAAATAATCATATTTAATTCTTTAAAGGTAAATATTGTTTCACTTTTTTTAGTATTACTTAATTACTGCCGAAAGACAGGTATTGATAAATAAAATAATTCCGTTAACGTTTCCAAAGTTATTTCAAACCTATTTGCAAACTTTTTTAGTCAAGCCTTCACTGATAAAAATTTCGTGCCCGACTCTGACTACTTCAGCTATCTAAGTAACTCTGCACAAATCACACTAATGTCGATCAATATTGATCATGAAGATGTTCATTACAAAATTAAAAAATTAAAGGATGATTACTCTTCCGGTTCTGATAGTTTACCTCCCATACAGTTCTAAAAAAAAAGTATTGATACGTTAACACAACCATTAACCAGGCTTTTTCAAATGTCCATCTCTTCAGGAATATCTCCGAGTATATGAAAAACTTCTTTTATAACTCTGAGTAAGTCTGAAATCAATAACTATAGGCCCATTGCCAAATTGTCTTGTATTCTTAAACTTTTCAAGTGTGTTGTATACGACTCTCTCTTTAATCACTGTAAGCAATTACTATTCTGTTTTCAACATGGAGTCCTTAAGGGGAAAAACCACTACTACTAATCTAACCGAATTAGTCTCTTTTAGTCTCAACTACATAGAAAAGGGGGTAGACGTGAATTCGATTGCTGCCGACTTTAGCCAGGCTTTCGATAAACTGTCAATAGTGTAATATTATTTAAACTTCGTGCTTTATGATTGCCACCTCTCATGATAGATTCGGTAAGTTCATATTTATGCGACAGAGTGTATCACGCTCTTTTTAGGTCTAATGTTTCAGATCCCTTCATTGCTAAATCGGGTGTGCCACAGGGTAGCCAATTATCTTTATCTTAATTACAAACGATGTACATAATATTATAAAAAAATTTTACATTCTTGTGCACGCTGACGATATGAAAATATTTAAGCAAATCTCATCTCCGCGAGAATCTCATCTTCTTCAGAGTTATGTTAATAATTTCGGTATTTGGTGTTGTAATAATAACCTAGGACTTAACGCTAGCGAATGCCAAAGCATCGACTTTTCCCGCAAAACTTCAATATAAGAGCGGAATTATAATATTAACGGCGTTCTTATCTCTAATACTAAAGATTTAGGTATGCTATTACCGAACAAAATTTCAAATTTCATGTAGATAATATTATCAGTAGAGCTAATTCAGCTCTTGGGTTTATCAAAAGATGGTCAAAATTTCCGACCCATATATGACCAGAACTTTATATTTGATTATGGTAAGACCATTACTTGAATACGCGTTCCAGGTATGGTAACCTTTTCATCAAGTTCACATAGACAGGATTGAATCTGTTCAACGTAGATTCGTTCGTTTCGCTCTTCGTGGTCTTTCATGGACAGACTCCTATAACTTATCCTCTTACAGAGACCGCCTTAAACTTCTAGGTCTGCAAAGTCTCTTTAATCGTCTGGAAGTGGCTGATATTATATTTGTTCACCAAATTCTCTCAGGTGCAATTGACTCGGTTGGTATATTAGAACACATAAACTTCAATATCAACTTTCGTTTTCTTAGGCATTCTGCCCTCTTTCGATTAAATTTTCATAGCACGGAATGTGGCAAGAATTAGCTAATTTTTAGGAATAGAATGCAAATTATTTAAATTTTTCAAAGGGGGAAAATTGGGGTTTTAAGTGTAGAATGCATCGGGGGGTGGTTTTTTGAAGGGAAATGTTCGACCATCATTACGTTGTAAAGTTAGTAAACCAAAACGAAAAACACCGTATAGTTGCCACAAATTATTTTTCAGGCCATTTTTATTAATTATATAACAATTAAATCATTTTTACATTATTGAAATAACTAAATGAATAAAATTATTAATTTCGATAATTGAAGGGAACTGGAAAATTAGGTCTCATTACTTCAAAAATTTTGTTCAAAACGGAAACACCGCTATTAATTAAATTCTCTGCAATTATCCTTTATGTTTAGGCCAGTTAAATTTCAATATAATTTTTTCCAATTATAGATTTGTTAAGAATTCTCATCACGTGACTGAATAGTTTAACTAAATATCAATTTCCTTAAAGCGGCTTGTTTCAGTTTTATGATATTTAAATAATCACAAGTATTGAATGAGTCATAAATTTTTAATTTTAGGGGTAATTTGAATTTTACCTACCACATAGTTGATTGTATTTTTGCTATAATTAGAATAGAAGAAAATAATTAATTGTAGAACAACAAGTAATTAGAGCACTCTCGTTTTCATTCCGACTTGTTTTTTTTAGTAATATTTACTAGGTGATAATGCTACTAGGTTTTACTGGAACAAATTTCATTCTGAATGAACGTTTTTCATTTTGTTTATTACTTTGGTTCAAGTAAAGAATAATTTTATATGAAAAAATATTTTTCATTACTTTTGGTTGTTAATTAGATGTTTGGTGTCCTTTTAAATGGATATTAGTGTAAATAATCATATGTAATTCTTCTTTATAAAGGCAAATATAGTTTTACTTGTTGTATTATTACTTAATTACTACAATAGTCGTAACTAGCCTGCTTTTATTATACAATAAGTTGGTCTAAACAATCACATCTTAAAAAGCTACATATATACCTTAATATTGTCTTCTAAATGATCTATACATATATTTATTTAAAGTTTTGAATAAGCCCAATAGTGAATTGATCCTAAATTGCAAGTAATCGATTTCTGATATTCATTGTGATATCCAAGTTGCGGATTTTGTTTTCTCATGGCATTACATTGAGTAACATTAGTGGTTAATTCTATTTTGTGCTCTTTAATTTAGTATAAATTTATATTCTTATTGACACAGTCTACATATCACTCATTTATTAATTCTAAATTTTTACTTGTTTTATTTTTCTTAAAACGGCGTCATATTTTCAAGTAGAATTATATATTCATTCATTCCATATTATTTTATTAATGTCTATTCTAATTGTTGAAGCCGTGGGTTAATAATTAAATTAACTGATATTTTAAATAAGAAGGGATGGGGCATATCAATAACTAAGCTAATGAATTAAAAATTATAAATATACAAAATTACTATTAAAGAGAAAATATTTGTTTAGTTTTGGACATCAAACCAAATCTTATTCTTTACTCCACCATCATTATATTCTGCATTTGAAAATTAATACAGGATCCCTACTAAGGATGGGTAAATATCTTTATCAGCCGTATATGTGTTATATGTGTATAATTTCTGTTACTACTCCTGATCTTGTTGCATACAATTGCTAACTTGTATATTAAAACATCAACTTGCAACTAAATGTAAAGACATTGTCACTCACAGCAAAATTATTTCTCTAAGTCAAGTAGGCTTACATCAGGATTAAAATCATTATCAAAATATTGTAGTCAGCCGAACGCACCCAATATTGCACAATATTATCACAAATTTTGTTTACTACTTTAGTAAACAAAAATTGCGTTACAGCTATACTCATGTGTTAATGAGGAATTAAAATCTATTTTTATGTTTTAGAACAAAGAAAATTAATTATAAGCAATATACTATTATCATGAAGTGATGTACAATCGGTCACGGATTTAAATTTATAACAGGATAATGATTTATTTTTATACAAAGACTTATGGTTTATAATAAATATTATAGGCAACTCAACTCAATTTTATTACATTAATAATGGTAATAACTAAAATATTTTGTGTAAGTCTCTAATTATCACAGGCTGTTAAAATTATCATAATTTTATACTAACCTTAATTTTAAATTTATGACATTAACGAATGTAGACCAAAATAAATTCTTTTTCAAAAATAATTGTAAAAAAAACAATTTGAGCCTGTCATAACAATTAAAGTCAATGTATGTTTGTTTCAATCTGTTTGAATTGTTAATTATTATACAATTATTATATTATTATGTCGGCTAGCATTGTCGCTTTAGTAATTCTTCTAGGTAGTATCATTCTATTTTGATATTTTAGATATACAATAATTTAATATGTTAATTTAAGGCTAATTATTTAGTTTGTTTTTGTTCGTATTTTGCAGAGAATATTTTAAAAAGTTAAAAACTAAAAATAAAAAAATAATGGTTTTTAAAAATTTAAAATATATTGTTTTTAAATGTAGGACTGCTACTGACATTGATTTGATTGACACTTCTTGTGTTGTCTTGTAAACATTTCTATTTAAAAAATATTCTTAAATTAGAGTAATGCCGGGAGAGTATTAACAATGTAAAATTATTATTAAGGATATAATTATATAGTGTCAGTTCTTAAACAAAGAATGGAACATCAAAAATAAACTGTATTTACAATGTTAAATTATTAAAGAAAGGAACCAATTTTATTCTTGTATCAATTTAATTTTGGCCAACATACAGATCGTTTATAGCTGAATTCCGTTTAAGAAGCTATTAATATGTTTGTATGACGTTGCCAGAATCGCAATGTTGTTAGTATCATATGAAATTTCCGTTTATCAATTTATTTCTTTTTTGTCTTATTTATATAAATTTTGAAATCTTAGAATATTTATTAACTAATACCAAAACACATGTAGTATATAATATATAATAATACATAATATATATATATAGTAATGTATATAAATGTTCTTTGCTTAATACGCATAAATAGAATATTGAGCAATAATAATATTATTGATATTGAGCAACAACTTTAAACGAAAACAATTTCAGTAATTCAGTTTCGATTTTTGAACTTGAAATTTGCAATAGAAAAAAAACAAAAATAAATCAAATAGTAAATATAAAAAAATTTTTTTTTTGATGAATAAAATAAAAACTCGTGTTAGAAAAAAAACTAAAAAATAAAAAAATATATATACTGCAAATAAATAGATAGTGTATTTTCAAAAATGTTCATAACTGTTCGGCGTATGGTCTTTCGAGAATTTTTTTTAAAGAAAATTTAATTTTTTTTATATTTTGCGAAAAAAAACGTTATTTTCAGACTTTTAAAAAATAGTTATTTAAAATTTCATTTAATTTCAAAAAATTCGTTATCGTTGTTCATGTTAAAATAATATACTATACATATTTATAACATACATTAAAAAGAAGAACAACAATCAATGGTTTAACTGATACCTGATGATATTAAAAAAAAAACAGAATTAGAAACAAAAATATTAAAAAGGACAAAATAACAAGAATCTTAACATATCGATGCATCACTCCTCTACAACATACATTGCTATACACTTGGAGAAAATAAATATACCTAAATTAATTCTTACATACATTATTTCACTAAAATCTTAATTTGAAAAAAAAAAAAAATTTTTGTTTTTTCTTTTTCTTTGCAAAACAAAACTAATTTGCCGATGAAACAAAAATTTAAAATTAAACAAATCATAGCAAATTGAGAAGAGGGGTGTTGTCAAAATCGTTCATAACTTCTGAAGTACTGCTCGGCGTATAGCCTTTCGAGAATTTTTTGGATAGGAAATTAAATTATCTTTAATTATGTGAAGAAAGAAAAAAATAGTTATTTAAAATTGCAATATTCATTTAACAAAATTCATTTTGGTTGTTAATGTTAAAACAAATATACATATATCTACTTATAGCCGATCAAAAATTTAAAATATATATCTACATACATTAAAAAAAAGAACAATCACAAAATATTAGAAATTATAAAAAAAATTTGTAGTAAGGCATATTTTTTCTGAGTTGTTTGTTCTTTTTTTCTTGAAATATTTCTACGGGTATCATGAAACATTACAGGAGGATAAATGCAAAGAATTATATTAATAATTCACGTTTCAAGTAGTCATAATAGTATTTTAAAAAAAATTTTTTATGAGCTGCTTTATTATAAAATTTCTTCTTAAATATCTAGATACTGTTCTGTCTTTCATCAGTAGATCTAAGGATTCATTGACATTTCTTACTATGTTTTGTAATCATCGTCTTCATCAGTGTTTTGTAACCTCTTTAGTGGAGAAAATATTTCGTAAAATTCCTGCGTTTGATTTTCTTTAAATTTGCATAAAAAGTCCTGATGACAATATTATTGACATTTATGGTAAATTTTATTTTAGTAAGGTTGTAGGTTGTAATAGAATAAACTGATTTGATATTTTAAGTCATTGATAAAAATGTAAATCTACACTTCATTGCTTATTGTTTATTTAAATATTTCAATTCAAATATTTCTTACAGTCTGCTCTATAGCGAATTAGCAGGAAATTGGTTATTTTGGTGTTTATTCTTGGTGCATATATTTTGGAGTCTCTGTGGCCTTCTAATACGCTTTTCAGGGTGTGTTTTTTTATCGATACTTTAATATTACCAATAGATATACGAATTGCCGGTTCCGGTCCATAAATGTTGCCCGTCGATGATCTGGCTAGTTCGGCAGACTTCTCATTACCAATTAAGCCGCTATGACCCGGTATTTAGATCAGTTTTACCTTACTTCAGAGTCCTATGAGGTTTTTGGTTTCCGCACATTCTCCCATTAATCTAGATGTTCAGTCAGTTATTTTGCATATATTAAGATTTACTTTTTGATTCTAATTTAAATTCATGATGCAATGAACATAATTTTCGTTAATACCTGTTAAGTACTTTGATGAAAAATGCAGACGGTCAAAGACAATAAAAATTCTTTTCGTAGATAATGACTGGACTAAGGTCAAAATAACAAACTATCTTTTATTATATTCGTACACTTTTGTATTAAGACAAATGGGTAAACAGCAACACTTTAGTTGATCATATGCCCTATTTAAAACCATATTGTACTTTTTCTATGTTTTTTTCCAAATTATTTATATACATAAACGAATTTTTCAAACCCACATACAGAATCTACAAATTTACAAGAACATTTACAGCAGACACAGGAATAGCTTTATAAGTGGAAAATAAACGTCAATGAAAAACAAAAAAAAACATAGTTATGAAAGACTTAAAACAAGCCTCGGATATGGATGGATTAATTGGAAACAGACCCGGAACTCGTAAGGATTTTGATTTTAGAATTTGCACCTGGAACGTTCGAACACTATACAGCCCAGGTGCATCTAACATATTGGAAAATGTCCTCACGCAGTATAAAGCTGACATCACTGCGTTACAGGAATTGCGTTGGACAGGAACCGGAATAATAAGGAAACAAAAATGCGATATATACTATAACTGCCACGAAAAACACCACATATTTGGATGCGGTTTTGCAATCGGAGACAGGCTAAGACGAAATGTTATTGATTTCAAACCAATTAACGAACGTCTGGCCATAATCCGCATTAAAGGCACCTTCTACAACATCAGCCTAATATGTGTGCATGCTCCTACTGATGAAAAAGAAGAAACAGAGAAAGAAGACTTCTATGACGCGTTAGAAAAAGCATACGAAGCTTGCCCGCAACATGATGCAAAAGTTGTGCTAGGGGATTTCAACGCTAAACTCGGTAGAGAGCAAATTTTCGGCAGAACAATCGGTAAACATAGTCTCCATCAACACACCACCGATAATGGTTACCGATTGATCAGTTTGGCAGCGGCGCATAATACGGTTATAAGCAGCACCAAATTTCCCCATAAAGATATTCATAAAGCCACCTGGCTATCTCCAGATGGCCGTACAACCAATCAAATTGATCACCTTATGATTGACGCACGCCACTCATCGTGCGTGCTGGACGTACGGTCATACAGAGGGGCTAACATCGACTCTGATCATTTTTTGGTTATAGCACTTTTCAGAGCCAGAATATCTAATGTTAAAACAGTGCAGTCACATCATAATCCCAAATTTAACATTAGTAGCCTGCAGTCGCCCGAGATAGCCAGAAGCTTCAAAGAGCAAATTAGCCTAAATTTAACAGCCACACCTCCTTCAAACCATTCTTGGATTGATGATCAATGGAAAAACTGTGCCAGTATCATCAAAGAGGTTGCCGCAAACACAATTGGCTTCAAACCACGAAATACCAGAAATCCATGGTATGACGAGGAATGTGCATCAAAAACGTTGAAGAAGAACGAGGCGTATAAAAAAGCGCTGCAACGGAAAACAAGAGCAGCGAAGGAAGAATATAAGGCTAAAAGAAGAGATGAGAAGAAACTCATCAGGCGGAAAAAACGGGACTTCGAAAAATCTCTGCTCATAAATATCGAATCTCATAAAAATAGAGGCGAAGTGCGGAACTTCTACAAAAAAGCCAAGCAACTGGCAGCTGGCTATAAACCCGCTACACACGCGCTAAGGGATAATATGGGAAATTTGGTTACCGAAACGCAAGGGATATTGGAGACATGGAAGCAGCACTTTCAGCAACTGCTAAATGGAGAGCAACAACAACAACAAGAGCTAGCAACACCAGCACCAGTCATTACCAGCAACCCCTCAACACCCACTGTAGAGGTTGTTGGCCAAGCCATCAGCAAGCTGAAAAACAACAAAGCTTCTGGACCTGATGGACTCCCAGCTGAATTATTTAAAGCTGGAGGCGATGTTTTGGTTAACTGCATGCACCAAATCATTGGCAACATCTGGAAGGAAGAAAGTATGCCAAATTACTGGAGTACCAGCTCTATATGTCCCATTTTCAAAAAGGGCGACGCCATGTCCTGTAAAAACTATAGAGGAATATCCCTCTTAAATATTGCATATAAGATCCTGTCCAACATTTTGTGCGAATGTCTGAAGCCCTATTGTGACGCTGTTATTGGCAGTTATCAATGCGGCTTTCGCCCCGGAAAATCAACAAGCGACCAGATGTTCGTACTTAGACAAATCCTGGAGAAGACCCATGAGTTTCAAATCGATACACACCACCTATTCATCGATTTCAAGTCTGCGTACGATTGCATATACCGCAGCGAGCTATATGCTGCTATGTCGGAATTCGGTGTACCAGCCAAGCTCATCCGATTGTCAAAAATGACACTGGAAAACACAAGATGTGCTGTAGTGATTGGAAATAACACTTCTGACTATTTCCAGACGTGTACCGGATTTCGACAAGGAGATGCACTATCATGCGACTTCTTCAATCTAGTACTGGAACGTATAGTGCGACGAGCGGAAGTAAACACGGCCGGTACTATATTTTTCAGATCTGTTCAACTACTAGGGTATGCCGACGACATTGACATCATCGCCAGATCACAACGGGCGGTCGTCGAGGCCTTTACCCAGATTGAAGAAAAAGCGAAACGAATGGGTCTCAAAGTAAATGAGGATAAGACAAAATATATGTTGTCGACAAATAAAAAGACCTCTCAACATCATATTGGGCAAAACATCACTGTCGGCACATATAATTTCGAGGTAGTTCAGGAGTTTACCTACCTTGGAACCAGTGTTAATCCCACAAACGACATCAATGTGGAGGTACGGCGAAGAATAACCCTTGCAAACCGTTGCTGCTTCGGTTTGTCAAAACATCTCGGGTCAAAGCTCCTCTCTCGAAACACCAAAGTACAAATCTACAAAACGCTCATACTCCCGGTTTTGCTTTATGGATCAGAATCATGGACACTGCCTAAGGCAAGTGAGCATGCACTTGGTGTCTTCGAGAAGAAAATTCTTCGTCGGATATATGGTCCTGAAAACGTCGATGGGGTCTGGAGGAGAAGATATAATGCCGAAATCTATGAGCTGTACAATGAGGTGGACGTAGTCACAAAAATTAAAGTCAAGAGACTACAGTGGCTCGGACACCTAGAGCGGATGGACGAAAATGCTCCAGCCAAGAGAATCTTCGATTCCAGACCCGAAGGTACGAGACGTCGGGGCAGACCAAACCTTCGTTGGAGAGACGAAATATCGGCGGATATAAAGCAATTTCGAATCTTCAACTGGAGAGAATCCGCCCGTGACCGGCAAAAATGGAGGATGTTGATGAGTTAGGCCCAGGACCTACATGGTCTGTTGGCCACCTAAGTAAGTAAGTAAACGAATTTTTCAAACCCACATACAGAATCTACAAATTTACAAGAACATTTACAGCAGACACAGGAATAGCTTTATAAGTGGAAAATAAACGTCAATGAGAGTAAAAGTGTTCATATATCCTTCTCGCTAAAGAAAGGATTATGTTCTCCAGTTAGAATAATTGGGATAACTATTCCGCCAGCCAATGAGGTTAAATACCTGGGAATTCATCTATACAAAAGGCTGACTTGGAAGAAACACATCACCGCAAAAAAAGAGCAGTTAAAACTCGAGACGAACAGCCTTTATTGGCTTATTGGGAAAAATTCCACATTAGATTTGGAATATAAAGTGTTGCTATACAAAGCCATTCTGAAACTAATCTGGTCCTACAACAGATATGCAACCAGAAATGCAAACAGATATGCAACCAGAATAATCCAGCGCCCTAACCCTTTGGCGAGGGATACACAAAACTTTCCAATAACTAGCAGTAATATAAGGCACAACATTGGAAAGAACGAGCAAATATGAAGGGTCAAATCAATGGAGTAGACCTTCCAACATTTTTAGATTTTTAAAATTTGAATAAACCATTAAGGTCAAATTTGTTAGAAATTATTGTCATTTTCTTTAAGAAAGATTCAATAAATACAGAGAAAAAAAATACATAAACGATTATTGTGTGTTATTTTAAGAATATTTTTTAAAATGTTATCCATAGCTTTGGGATATTTCAATTTTAAAGTTTAAATTTTTTTTATGTGCAGTTTTTAAGATCTATATTATCATTTCCACAGGGTAATCAAAGTTGAAAGTCAAAATTTCGTTAAGTTTCATTCATAGGGTTTACAAATTTGAAAATTAGAATTTTGGTAAGTTTCACTGCTCTGGGGTATCAAGATAATCATATTTTCAGGATATGTTTTTTTTTTATTTATTTGTTCTTGATTTTCTATTAAAAACAACAATAGACTGACAGATTAAAATTCTTTTATCTATATATTAATTAATTAGATCTCATTAGCCATTTCGTGAGTTTCTTATTTAACATCAAATGTTGAATTAAATATTAACCGAAGAGTGTACACTATCTATTATTATAGATTACAATATTAAAGTAAAATTATTATTAATATCATTCCATTTATTATTTTTTTTCATTTTCATATCTAATTTCAAATATTTGAATAGATTTGTGTTGATACAATTCATGATCACCTTAAATATCTGGTATATAATATATAATATACCAGATATATAATATATATATAATATATTTATATAATATATTCATTTTATAAAAAATTTATTTTATTTTTATTTTTTAAACAAATAAAACAAAGTTCAAACGATATTTTGAACTTTAATGACCTTTCTTCTGTTATTTTATTATCAGAACAGTAAAATCAGTCAGGACGAAATACCAGAAAAATAAAAAACAAAGAATAAAAATATATAATATGTATATAAGTATATATATTAGTGCAATGAATATTTTATAGTGTTGGTGGGTATCATTTTTCAATTTGCACTTACCCATAACATACCATTTTGCTGCTACAAATCAGATAAACTATTCAATTTCTGAATAACATTAGAAAAATATAAATACAAAAAACAAAAAAAAAAATGTTTTCCAGAATAATAAATAATTGTTAACTGTTTTTTGATTTGCAGTTCTAAATTGCACAATGCCACCACAATAAAATCGAATAAACCATTTTAGCGCGGGAATTCTAAAAACAAAAATAAAAAAATTCATTTAGCCGAAAATATTTCAAAAAAAAAATATATATATATATATATACGTATACAAAATTTTTATATATATAGAACAGAAGAAAAGTTTAGTCACATTAAACAATGGGTGTTCCAACAACTTCCGGATTTAATGCTTTATAATATGTTTTTTTATTACTTCGTATTGTTGATTTTTTCAACCGAAAGAAGTGTTTTAGTTTTGGGTTTGTTGTTTGTTGTTTTTTTTTTTTCTTTTTTGATAAATGCTTTTAACACTGTTTTTTTTTTCTTTTTGGCTTTGCCTTTTTTTTTTTTGTTGTTGCTATAGAAACAATAAAGACTTTGGTTGTAAGTCAATTTATTATTGTACAAATTTTGTTCTAAGTTCTGTTGTTTTGATATTTTTGTTATATTTTAGTTTTGATTAAAAGCGGCTCTTTGAAATATTCAACAGTTCTGCCACTCTTCTATTATAAATTGAAGAATTTTTCAATAATTATATTCTTCATATCATTTTTAGTTTATGATATACATACACATTGAAAATTAATGACATAATATCTTTACAAAATAAATTTATATAATAAATTTTTAAATTTAACTAACACTAAAAATACCTACTGATGAGTTCTAGTAGTGTTATGATGAACGAAACAATTCCTGAAAATAACAGTAGATATTTAATCATTTTAATATTTTTTTTTTATTTTGGACAGGTAATGAAAATTTTAATAATGAAATTTTATTAACATCAAGTGGGAATTTTGCTTGGTTTTTATAACTCACATGTTGTTTTCTTTTACCTAATCTATATATGAGTTGGAAGCTTTTCGAATTCAAACTAGAAGTTAGCTCAGAAGTGTTGAAAGAACCGAGCACCCCGATAATTAAAATTTTACTATCATAAACAGCGCAAAGAAATACTAAATATTACTTAAAAATTATAAAGTTATGTTAGTTGTTAAGTTATTATAATGAATAATTTTAACAGTAATGTTTTCACTTTGTAGATTTTATATAAACTGTTTCTTCACCTTTTTTTGACTAAGTGAGTTAAAGTGAGATGCAAATGATCATTTCTAATAATTCATTAATTTTGTTAACAGATAACTGTTATAGTACTTCAATGGTAATAGTAATGTATAATTTGCAGCTCTGCAAACTGCAAAATAATGTTCCATATTAAATGAATTTTTAATATATCGAATATATAACACAAAATGTGAATCAAATTCTTACCATTGATAATATCGAGAATAATATTTTTACAATAATTATAATCCATCTGACATAAAAAACAATAACTCGAGGAATTTTACATATCCTAGAATATTCTAATGAAACCATTTTTTTTTAATTTTTTATTTTACTTCGAAAAATAATATTTTTTGTTGTTGGAATTTATACACTGATATTTTATTGCAACTATTTTACTTTTTTTTTGTTTTGATTTTTGCCATTGAATTAGATTTGCTTCTGGTATTAACACTGAATATTCTTATTAAGATTTATTTTTAAGTATCCATTTTTTAGTTCGTGCTATAAAAATATTCTAATAGGCTGCAATTACCAGAACTTATTCGTTGTATGTATTTTTGATTAGGAAATTTATTAAGGCTGCATTAGAAAATGATAAGATAAAATATTTTTTTTTTCTTATGTTATTTTTGTTTTTCTTTTTATTATTATCATTTAAATCTATATTGTTACTCCTACTATTCATAAATATAGATTCATATTTCCTGTTACCTCATTACTATGGTATGTAGAAAATCCATCAATATTGTATGTTGTATATGTAATGGATCAAAGGAACCGTTATTTTTATCCTACAACAGTTAATTTAATTGATCCTTTTGCCTGGTGTAGATATTTTCGAATATTTCGAATTGGAAATTATTTGAAAATTAATCTTGTTTTGTATTATCGTCATTTCATTGGTCTTTAATATTAATTGATTCAATCAAATAAGTTGATAGTATAATATATATATAAAAATTAAATGGTATTATAAAATACACACTTTAAAATTATAGCGTAGTATAAATATTTTACAGGCTTAATGTAATATGTTGAAAAGGTTTAATATCGCTATTATTTAGTTTGGTAGGTAGGTAAGAGTTGCCGCTCAAGTCGGCACGTCTAGACCAATAATTTTCATACATTTAGAATCGCTAAGGAAGTTTAAGAAGTAAGTATCTAAATTTGTGTTGATTTTGTAAGCTAATGCTAGGCAGATGTAATGAAGGTGGACGATTGTTTTGCCATTTTACTTAGATTTGCATCAGCATCTGCAGAAATCATTATCCATTATTTTAACGGTTCTGCACCGTGGTTGTTTTAAAAATTTTACTTAAACATACAAGGGTTTGAAACGAATGTTGAATTAAAATTTTGCGATATATTTTTTTCAAAGAAGCACTTCACAGTTAAAGTCAGGGTGAATTGTGAACACCTACATAGTCAAGCATTTTTCAAGTTATTTTTCGAAAAGACTTTACGCCAGTACACCATGCTATTTATACAAATTCAAGAGAGTGCATAGAATAGGTAGCATATGAGTTTTATTTTTATCATTAAATGTAGGTATAGCATATAGGTACTTAGGTATAGATAGACAATGTAATGTGTATAGTGTATCGTAGTAAGTTGTAAATAAAATTATTATTGTTTTTTTTATACCTATTCATTATTAGTGAAAAATATCAGTATATTTAAATCACTGTTCTGTTAAAAACGTTAAATTTGGCTTTAACTTGAATTATAATTAATAAATAGGGGTCTCTAGTTTCTTAATAATACCATTTTTATTTAACTTAAATAAGAGTTGGCTGTGTATGGCCTAACTAAACAGCTTCCTAAAGATCTACTGTTTCAATAATACGATAATAGTCTGCTCATAACAAACTTACATTTATTTTTATGAATTATTTTCGTAATCAATACTTAATAACAAAATAATTTGATTAATTTTTTTATTTTGCATCTCCGATATTGTTGACAATTTTGAAGTATTTTTACAGAATTAATTCCAATAATATGTTCTTCCACTGCTATTTCTAGTCGTTTTTTTTACTCATTATAAATTGACACCTATTCTGAAAAATTTCTCCCGGCATTTGACTGTACGAATCAACTGTCCAATTGTTCTTGGACTAGTTCAGTTTCAAGCCAGGACATCTGCTTCCTCTGCCTGCATTTTTCCCTTGCCCTTGATTTTTTCTCCGATAATAGTCCAATAATATAAATCAATAAAATCTGTGAAGTTCACGTCTTTTGATAATATCTTAATATTGATAAAAATAATATATTATAATATAGCTATTAATACAATATTTGTATACGAATGGTAATCGTTTTATAGTGTTTTAAATGGTTGCACACTCACTTAGTTCTTCAGTTTTATTTTGCAGTCTGATTACCGATCATGGCACAGGTGTGCATGACATATATAACATATCTTTATCATTAATTTGACTGGGAATTTTAATTTTTGAAAATTATAGTTCGTTTTGGATTTAAAAATTTTACTAAGTCTAAGAAGAGTATGTAGATTTGAAACAATTTTCAAACCTATCATTTTATTAATTCTAGCTTATTAATTTTGCATTATTTAATAGTTTTAACGATAACCATTACAGTCTTGTCTATCAAATTACAAGGTAGTGAACTGAAAATAAGCTTTTGAAAATTTTGGGTGTTCTGCAATTGCTAAGCAATTATCTATTTATTTTCAAAATAATATTGAATACGAAGTTCCCAAGACAAAATCCCTTAGACAAAAACCAAAACACAAAATATCTAACATCAAAATTCCCAATGCAGATATTTATTACTTTTGTGTCCAACACGGGCTACTCAAAACAAATATAGGTATCTTTCCAACTCTGGAAAAATAAAATATTTCCTTTTTTGTATCCACCTGACGCTACGATCAAATAAAACTTTCAGCGATTTTTGAGGGGGATATTTTTACTAAGCATTTTATCTCTGAATATTTTTTTTTTCTTTGGTAATAATACAAGACCAGTTGAGACCAAAATTCAGTCCCAAAACTTCTCTGAGAGAAATTCAGAGAATTTATTTAATTTATAAATATTGTTCAAGGTAGATGAGTATTTGACACCACATTTCCGGGCTCTAATACATGATAATTACCATAAGTAAATTTTTTTTTTTTTTTTGTTTTTATATATATAATTCCAAATCTCTGTGTAAAAGCAGTTAGGCTGTTAGGCTGTGCTTTTACACAGATATCTGGAATATTCAATCACAATAACTTTTCTGTAGCATTTTTATGGTTATATCTACTAATTTTAAATGGGGAAAACTATATCTATTCTATAGAGTACTTCGCCTTCATAATAGCAGAGTTCGATTTTATTTTTAGTGATAACCAAAGCTCTCAACTAATTTTTATCATTTATTTTATATCAATGACAAATGGTACTGGACAAGATCGAAAAATCCAGAACGCATTTTTTTTGTCTTCATCGAGAATGGAGCCTGGGACCTGTGACCTGTGACAAGTGAAAGGCAGGCCTTTTACCTACTGATTCACCCAGTGTTACAAAAATAACACAATATAAGTCTGGTAATAGTCTCTTGTATCAAATTGTATAGGCATATTAAAATGTTAATCTACAATTTCTTAAACTACAAAAACTTAGATTTAAAAAGTTGAAAAGGAAAAAATATAATTAAATTATTGTTAGCCAATAATTTCATAATTTACCCTACTAATAAATTTTTTATTTTTCTCTTTTTTGTTTTTTTTTTTTTTTTTAATATTCGATAGACTCATTGTAACCACTGTATTTTGATAAAAGAAGTGTTGAATAATTTTTGTTTGTTTTTTTTATTTTATTTTTTTTTTTTTTATTTTTGTATGGCAATCACAAAAATAGCATACTTTTAACTTTATTGTATTTATGACCCTTGCAAATATATTTAACAAAAAAAAAAAAATAAAAAAATAAATAAAAAAAAATGAGAAATTACTTGATCATAGAATGTTAAATAATTTCTTTTACTTCGGCTCCAGTCCTCTGATGTTATCTAATCCTAATAGCACGAAAATAATTCGCACGTTCTCTTGTTCTAACATCAAAAGTTTATCATCTTCGAATTAGATTCTAAGGTGTTTCTCAGTGATTTTGAATTATTTTATTTATTGTCTTTAATACTTAAAAAATTGTTAAAAAAAAACAAAACACAACCCTTTATCTATATTTTGTTAATGTTTTACAAAAACATTTGAATGGTGGTGGTATCAATTTTATGAATTGTTACATAATTTTTTACAAAATGTTTTATTCAATTACAAAATGAGATTTCGTGTGGTCCGTGCATATTTTGTTTAATTTTTTTTTATTATAGAAAAAAAAATATTTCAATTACTGGTATTGGCTTTTGAATTTGGTTCATCTTGTTGGTCCGTTCCAGTAAGAGTGGTAAAATGGTGTAGTAGAAATATTTTACTTAAGTCTTATGTTCCATAGACTTATGATATGTGATATGTAACGTTTACTGAAAACTAAAATATGTTCTACTAATTTTGAGACATATCTACCTGTTTGTATCGTCTTAATTTCAGAAAAACATGAAAGATGGATATTAATACAATAGGGTTTATTACTTAAAAATTTGTTATTAAAAAAAATGTACATAAATAGAATAGGTACAATTGAACTTTTTTCTACATTTTTTCTATTTGAAAAGACCACACTTGAAATATTTCATATGAATTTTACTATTTATTATTTTTGAGCATCAGGTTTAATGACAGGACGATTAATGATATTTAAAATCAACCCATAAAGAATTATCGTTGAACCGAGGCTGTGGAGCAATAAACATCATCGTCGTAATACTAGTAATATTGTATTTGTCGATTTCAAACAAGCCTTTGACAGCTTACACATGATTTGAAATGAACCGTTATTGCTATAGCTACCGTTCTTCAACATCATTAAAAGGCTTTAAAAAAACGAAAGATGCAGTGTGTAATATAGGGAAGCTACTATCTCCCTAGTCTCTTTTATCCCTTTATAATAATGTAAGCAACACGGTGATATTCAGCAAAATAGCTCCGGGCAATTTGCAGATTTGTAATGGATTTTGAAAATGATGATTGGTGGAAATGTATAGAGGTGGTAAAGTCATTTTGCTATATAGGTATAGTTTTATTATTATAGGCAAGGGAGGCTTAGGTGTTAGGTGAGCGATTAGAGTGTTGGAAAATTTAAAGAGCTCTCAAACATCACACGTAACATGAAACTTCAATTCTTTAAATAAAACGTTCTCTCCGACTTTTTTATATGGATGCAAAACATGAAAAGCCACATAAAGAATTTTCTCGTGCATCTAGGTACTTGTAAGCAAATGCCTGAAACAAATTCTACATGATATTGTATTATTCAGATATTGATTAAATTTTACTTGTGACTTGTGATTCATGTTGTAGCCTCTGTTTTTCATACTGTTATTGTAGTTCATGGGAGCAGTTAAACTGGAAGATGATAGTGATGTTGATATTGACATTTTCATAGTTAATGAATTATTGCTGACATTGGTGTTCATAATTTGAGACATGTTATAAATAATTATGTGTGAAATATGTAAATGCCTATACTTGAAGCGATTATTCTAGATAATAGGGTTCAAAATCAATTCAAAACTTCTATATTGATTAGTACGTTCCTCGATTTATTTCAAAATTTTGAATTAACGTTAATTAGATTGTTAAAAATTTAACTCATCAAAAAATAAGATGACATTCGACATTTTTTACCGAAATCAATAAAAAAATTATAAAAATAAATAAAAATTTTTGAAAATTGCAAATTTTTTGTTTTTTTGAAGAGTTAATATTCGAACATTTTATGTTACTCCTGGAAAATCAATCAGCACTTATTTATGCCTGTTTGATACTACGAGTCCAGAAACCTATTTGTTGTTGTGGTTGTTTGAGGAGCTCACTCTCCCAAAAAATTAACAACTTGAGCCACCATGTGCAATTGAGAAGGTTGATCAGATCAGCTATTTTAATTTTGACTACATATATTGCTACGGAAAGCCTCATCTAAGATTCGGAAAAGTTAATATTGGGCAGCTATAAAAGGAGTGTTCAAATGGTTGAAAAGTTAAATTAATTCGAATACTTTTTTGTATGCGAGTTCGAATCTATAATTATAATTGACAAGCATTTAAGGACCTGCGCATTTCATTTTATTTCGCTTCTCCTTAATGAATTCTACTTAATATGGAAATAAGTTGCATATACAACAGAAATAAGCATACGGGTTGAAAAAATTTCTATTTTGTTTTATAATATTCAAATTTTGAAATAAAATATACCCATTTTGTGTCATTCAACTTCTTATTATTTTAATACATAATTAAAGGAAATTTATTCTATTAATTTTTTTAAGTAACTGCCTCAAATTATACCTACTATATTTTGTTCAATTGTAGTAATCATATAGTTTTGGTTAAGAATATGTATAATGTATATACCTCCTTAATTACAAAAATATTTTATTTTTAGTAATTTTATCGATTAAATGTCACTGACTATAGGGAATATATTACAATATATGAGGGAGGTGTATTTATGTGTCCAAAATAAAGCTTACTAACCTTAAAACTTTTTATTAAACATAACTGGTTTGTGCTTTATCGTGAGAAGTCTATGTCAGTATGTAAATTACTATTCTTTTCAAAACTTTAAAATTTGGCTTCAACTTGAATTATAATTACTCAACAGGGGCCTCTAGTAATTCTATTATTCGATTCAATTAAATTGACTTACTTGATAGCATTCGAAACAAATAAGTCAATTTTTAAAAACCAAATTCATATTTGAACATTAATTACAATGCAAGTTTTGAACATTACAACTAAATAATATAAATAATTAAATAATTACAGTGCCAATTAAAAGTGCAAAACAAAAAAAAAATAAAAAATTTTGCAAATAAAAATTTATTTTAATTCTGAATACCTGTTCGACATTCTAAACTAATAAAATTTTCATAGTTCTATTTGCAAATATATATAAGTGTTTATAGTATATATATTTGTTAAATATTTTTCAATTATTTCAACTATTATTTTCTAATTTTTCTGATAGACGACCTGACGATATTGGAAATTGAAAATAGAATCAATAATCCAGATTTGATTACCACACATGTACCACAAGGTACCAATTCTCTTTCATGTATACATAAATTCTGTGTTCAAACTTCTTTTTAAGGGGTTTTGCCGATAATATTGATTTTGATATGATACAGATAGCTTTTTCGATCTAATTTCTGATCCCAATTATGATCCAGACATCATGTTTAGAAAATGTTTTAACCAGCATGAACTTACTAAATTATGATAAAACAAAAGTCATGTTTTATTATAATAAATGAAGAAAGGAAAAGTTAGAATAAAGTAAGTCTTGTATATCTCCTCTCCTAAGTGCAAAACTGTTAGAGTTTTTGATGAATCCTCTTTGTTTGTCAACGATAAAAAACTGTTCCGTTTTTTGAAAAAATGTAGTTCTAAATGTTTTAATATTGAAAAAATGTGTAATCTCAAATACTTAGGGCTTAACTTAAACTCCCATCTTAAGTGGGTTGATCAGTGTATAAATGTACAAAACTATTATATGTCTACTATAAGAGTAATTTATCAATTGAAAAAAACTATGTTAACTACAAACTATTAAAACAATATACTATGTATAACTGTCGAAAATAGTCGAATATTTTCATATTAATTTTACTGATATGCTTATCATACAGATACGCGTATGTCGTCTACTACTTCCAGACCTCTTCAGTGTTTTGTACTCGATTATTTTCGACAGTTATACAACAAAATTTACTCTAACGCTAGAAAACAAGTTTTAATAAAAAATATACTATGGTTTATTTTAATCCAAAGCTAAATATGGATTAAGTTGTTGGGTTAGTTACACATATAATAAAATAAACCTTATACTTACTGTCAGACATACATAAACAGTTCGTATTTTATGTAACAAAAATAGATCTGAAAGCAGTCATTTAATTTGTTCACTTTCCCATACACGAGTGCATTAAAATACAATTTTTCTTTCTTTAACGTATTGAAAAAAAAAAATTAAAAATCTAATTTTTCTGAAGTTCTTAAAGTATATTTTTAAATTTTCTTCAACATTTTTTACACAAGCCTCCTCAAGAGACATCTCAATTGGGTGCATTTCATTGAGAAAAATTTCACCAAATATGTTTGCATCTTAAAAATTGTAAACAAAGAGAAAACATAACAAAATCTTGTTGAAATTTTCAATTTCAATTATTTGATCCAATTTATAATAATCACTTGACAAAATTATTATGTCCAATATAAAATGAAAGTTTTCTATTAAATTCAAATCAATTCAATTTGTCATTGACGATAGTGCAACCGCAGTTTTATATTTGATTCCAAAAAGAAAATCGTTTAAAATATAAAAATGCCGCTCTACAATTAAAAAATTCTCTTTAAATAATTTTAATTGTGTTTAGATAAAATTGTTTTTTTTTTTTTTATGTTTTCAGGTAGGTGGTCATTATTTTTATTTTTTTTGTTTTATTTTTATTTTAAAGTATCTGATAAAAATCAAATTTAAGAATTTTATATTTCATTATTTCCTCTTTTTTTATTTTGTTGATCGTTGAAAATTTTCATGAAATACTTAAACAAATTTGTTAATGTAACAAATAAGCGATAAGTGCATTCATTGATGATTCTTGTAAATATTTATTTATAGCTACGTCTATGATATGCACCCATATATTATGCCCTATTTAAATTCACATTACAGAAATATTAAAAATTGGGTCAATAAGAAAATTCCACACAAAAAGTACTTTAAATTTTGTTTTAATTGTTGTTGTTATTGTGTGAGTGTTATTTTCGTTTACTTAACATAGAAAATAAAATTGGAACAACAGTGCAAATCGAATATTGATATTTTTATTTGTATTTAGAATCAAATAATTTTGATTATTTGCATTAACTTACATCTCGTATTTCACTAATAGCATTTCTTTTTTATTTATTATTAATAAAAAAAAAAACAAAAAAATGTTCACCGATGTTCCAGAATTTTTTTTTATGAATTTGACAGTGAAAATGAGAATTTGTCTTCTAAAATCCGAAATAAAACGAAAATGTGGAATGCTCGTGCGAAAACGAATTATTGTTGTTCTGTATTTCATGTATGTATTTTACAAAATTTACGCATTCATTCGATTTAGATGTTTTTTTCATTACTGTCAAAATTCATATTTTTTTTTTACATTTAATCCATTTGCTTGGCTATGTTAAGTTTTAAAATTATTGTTTCAAATATTTTTTAGTCTCACTTTGATAATGTAGTGTAAAATAATTCAACTGAAATTCTGATTAAGACATTATTGGAGGTATAGCTTGTCTTTCATTTAAAAAGTTCAATTCCCGGTCAAAGCAAATTGACTTACAGTTTTTTCGTATTGGTGCAATACCCTGTGTATTATTGAAATGACATAAGGCCCACATCTCGAAAGGGAAAACATCCTGAAAATTGGCTGCCTACTAATATGCAGGTAAAATGATATAAAAACAAATCAATAAATTAATATAACTGATAAAGAGTACATAAGCTAATTTAATATGAATAAATAGTGTAATTTTAACAATCAAAATATTCGAAATTGAAAAAATATTTCAAAGTGAAAAAAGTGATTACCTACAGCTTGATGTGGTTTTAAAATTTTAATATGTTTATTTGAAAAACATTTAAATATAAATTAAATATATTTACTTTAAGCATTTTACTCAAATAAAAAAATTTTTTTTATTTTTATATTTAATTATTTTTTAAACATGTCATTAAAATCTTTCTTAAAATTGTTTTTTACGTTTAAAATGGCAAATGGAATTGAAAAGTTCGAAACAGAATGAAATTCAGAAGACTGATTTCAAGTCCATTTGAATTTAATTTTCAATTTTTATTTTATATCAATTCTGGCATGTTGGTGATTATTATTTATTTACTCTTCTGTTTGTAAACACATCTACCCTTTAAAAGCGAAATCGTGTAATTCAATTTTAGTAGTTTTAAGAATTTTAAATTTGTATTTGTCATTTTATACTAAGCCTTAAATCGACAAAATGAAATGGCTTGAAGAACGAAATGGAAGAACTTTAACATTCTTTTACAAGCTCCACAAGCTAGTCATACCCAGATTTGTTATAGTATAGAAAATGCAAGGTGCAAATTAAAAACACACACAAATTGCGAAGTATTGTACCGAAAGATTTAACACAACCAGATTTCGGTAAACGTCGAGATATCCTAACTCAAAGTAGCCTTTAGGTTATATATTTACTTATTTTATGAAAATTTGGAATAAAGTTATATGAAGGTATAAAAAAGAAAACTGAATGATGTCCATGGAATTCATAAAATAGCTTTCAATGATGAGATAGTAGAATAACTTCATTCAATTATTTAGGAATTCAAACATATGCAAGCCAAGACTTCAATTACGATCGTATTTCATTCGAACATAATATGTTCGTACTTCATTCGAACGTTCCAAATGTACTTCATAGATGTTTGAAAAGAAACATATAAAATATACACTCGTATTATGATATACGCAGCAAAAATCAGAACTGATACCAGTATAATAAAAATAATTATGCATACTGTACACCATGTATACGATTAAAGGTATAATAATCCCAAACAACTAAATGCTGCAAGAATAGAAATAGAAATAGAAAAAGAGCGTGAAATGATTATGTGATTTGGATAGATAACAAAAACTAGTTACATTAGCACGCGACGGCACACCATAAAATATTTGTAAACATATTAAAGTATTTCTAAATCGCTTAAGCCCGTCACAAGAGGAAGAAAGGTTCCAAAATTTTTATGAAATAATTAAATGGGCGTTTAAATTTTTTTATTATTATTGATAACAAGATGTAAACGGACGGTAACATTTATTCCCTCTGTGCCCAAAAAAATACTACTCATTTTTATAAAAATATTTATATTAATAACTGCGATTATGCGAAGTTATGCGAACTTCGTAACTTTTTTGTTTTTTTTTTAATATTACTTCGTAATTTTTCGCTCGCTCAAAGAAATTTCATATTTCGTCATGTCATGTTATGTCATGTAAAAAAAAACATTATTCCGAAATTTGTATTTGCATTTGTATTGAATTGTATCCAAGCACAAACTGAATGAAATCATACAGCTAGATTATGTCCAATATTTCACTGAATAATAATATTAGAATGTTCCCAAATTGTGTCAAATAATAAACTGGAAAATAGTATTAGTTTATGACTGAATTGTGTCCAATATTTAACTGAATAATAAATAATACGAGATTATTTCTGAATTGTGTCCAATAATAGTATCCGTTTATTATTAAATTGTGCCAACTAATAAACTGGATTAGAGTACCAATATGTAACCGAATTATTACTGAATAAAGTAAAGAAACATAAATAGTCTTCGTTCATTAGCATGTTACTGAAAAATTACCGATTATCGTTTGTCAACACGTGACGAGGCGTTGTTTAACCAAAATACGTATTTTTTTCAATTACGGGTCTATTTGTAGCCGATGCGGTCTCCGAACACAATCCAGTTGTTTTTTTGTCTACAAAAGTGAAAATTGTTTGTTGGGATATTTCGTGTGTTATATACCTACCGGGTGGTTCAGAGCATGCGTATTAGCTTTTTAAGAAGGGAAGGAGCTGTTATTTTAAAATTTGAAAAAAGGTTTGTGAACTAAATTGAGGGTGCTCTATCGATTAGTGATATTTTCAACTTCCGGAAAGGACCGCAAATCGATTTTTTAAGATCAAAATTCGGCGAAATTGGCCGAAATCGAGATTTTCAAATGGGAAGGAGTTCTTTTTTATGGAAATTCGGATTCTACGTCAAAAAACACTTATACATACAACTAAAGCGGATAAGTTTAAAATATTAATTTTGTCAAAATCGCTAAATTGAAAACTTTATTTATAATTGTGACCGGTTTACAAATATTTCAATATATTTTTGCAATATTTTGTCCAATATCGATTAAAAACAAAAGCTTTTAGTATTTTAATGAAATTTGGTTAATTTTTGGAGTTCAGAGAACTTCTCACTTTTTGTTAAAACAAATGAGATATTTGGTTCGAAAGTAAAAAATATCTTGCTCAAACTAAAAACTGATATTTATTAAAATTAAAATAATATTCATACAAAAGTGAATAATAATATATATAGTTATCTCGTTATATCCCGTTAACCCATAGTGTGCTCACAAAATTAGCTTTAAACTGACCTATCGCAATTCATCAACCGAAAAATGACAATTCTAAGCTCGTATTTATGTATATTGTATACCTATAAATTTAAATGTTGAGAATTTGAATAATATGTCACTTCATATACTCAACTATATACCCATTTTTTTATGTAGATATACTAATTGGTTAGATAGTAGTGGCTATGTAGATATATCAAGCCTAACACAAAAGTAATAAAAATATAAACGTAATAGGATATAAAAGTAAAAAAAAATATTTTATTTTGAAATGATATTATATTTGGTTCCCACATCACTACATTCCAATAGATTGAAAGTGCATAACAAATTGGTATTATTTTTTTCTATATTTTCATCCCGCCCTAATGTCAAATAACTGTCCATATTTGAATTTCAATAAATTAAAATTTATATTTAATTAACAACAAAATCCTAATTGAATGATGTGGTGCGGTATAATTATTTTTCATTTGTTGTTTCATTTCATAATCATTTTAAGTATTTATTAAATATTTCTACTTAAGCGAATCATTTAGACAACTTTTTTGCGAAAAAATAATAAAATCTATACCTATTATTACTATACAATATTAAATTTATAATAATAACAACAACAATAATAATAATAATAATAATAATAATAATAAATAATTACTTACTCGTATCAATTAATATAACATAAAATTTTATAATAATAAGACCTATACAATAACATATTAGGAAGATCATCCTTTAAAAGGGTAATAGTAAACAAAAAAAAAAAAAAAAAAAAAACCTTAGTGCCCGGAGGTAATAATAAAATTTTATAACACAATCCTTCACACTTTATATTATTACACTATAATATTGCGTTCCATTGCGTTTCTATTTTATAATAGTTTGACATTTTGCTTTTGAAGACTTAGGTTCTTTGAACCCATCATTTTTCTTCTCAAGAGACGTTATTTCTTTTTTTTGTTTTTAAGTTCAATTTTTAAATGCAGAATTTTATATACATTGTTTCAAAAATCTTCTATATATCTTCTAAGTATACATACCTATTATTAAATGTATTATTTTAATCCTTATACATAATATCATCTGAATACTTTACTGTATGAAAACGTGAGTAATACTCTTCTGAAGGAGGAAATTTTTTGTTTATTTTTTTGTTTTTGTAATATCATCTATTCATCATGGAATTCCATTGGACCTTTAAAAATTTATTACGAAATAATTGCAACAATTCTTGCAACATTTTCTTTATTGTTGTATTGAACGTTTTTTTGTTTTGTTATTTTAAATTACTCTGGATGGAAAGTGTAAGAAAACAATAAAAAATAAAAATAAAAAAGAGAAAAGGCAACGACTTTAAATTGATAACCTGAAAATCTTAGCAGTTTTTTTTTTTGTTTTTGTTATCTTTTTATTATTTTTAATATTCTATTCGAAATCATTTAGAGTACTGTGATAGACAACGATATGGATGATTATCACATTGCCATTTAACCAATGTGAAATATTTAAGTTGCTTTGTTATTTCTATAGAACCGTTCGATCGCATAATTTGTTCAAAGATATTAAGAAAAAAAGGCGCACCATAAAAATTATTGACATTTCTCTCTTGCCGATGATATCAATAGTAGTGTTGCTGTTATTGTTGTTGTTGTTGTTGATTTTGATTTTTTGCTATTGAATAAACTAATGATAATAATAAAAGTGTGTAAAGATTTGAGAAAAAGGGTGTTTTTAATTTAATCTAAAGATAGTATAATAATTCTTTTCATATTTTATGGTTTTACTTCTATCAATGACAAAATATCATCATGATCATTTCGATGGTAAATTTTTATCACCACCACATTTATTGAAAAAAAAATGAAAAAATACGATTCTTATAATTGTTGTTTTCCTTTTAGGTTTTCACGGTTAATAATTTATATTAAATCTAATTTTGATCGTATCTCATTCAATTTAATTTCGATATCATTTTACCTGATGTGTAATAAATTGGATAGATTTAGATAAAGTTTCGATTTAGTTGAAATTAAAAATTTTGATTCAAGGAATGTTTGATACTTATGTACCGAAAAACTGTTCTATTGATTGAAAAAGATGGAACATGGCGGTTAAATTAACTTACGAATACTGTAGTTGATACTCCTTTTGAAATTTTGTAAGCCTATATATATCAAAATGAGTTGTCCGATATGTTCGTCATTTTATAACTTTAGAACCATTCAATCGATTTATAAATCAATACATGCGTTGAAAAGGTCTACTTTCATTAATGATTTTCAAAAACATCGCAAAATGTCTACGCATATGCGATTTACGCATTTTTTTTTTTTTACTTTACTTTACCCATTGTACAATCTTATATTTACTTAGTCTAGATAAAGTTACAAAAAATAGCTTTTGTTATATTATTATTAACATGTAAAGTAATAGTGTGCTTTTTATGTTATTTTATGTTATACATATAAATCATAAAATTTTATCTTATTATTATTGTTTTTATTTAGTTTTAATTTACTTGAGTTCTTATATAAATCTATTGGAAGAAACCTGGGATGTAAAAACCAATATATTCTTGTTTGAAAACGTTTGTTCGCAGATATATTATGTGCTGGCAAAAATTATTATCATCCCAGCAGAATTTATTTTAAAAGCGGAAAAGCAGAGTCTGTTAGATTAGAATAAAATGTTTTCAGCTGCGATTGGTCAAAAGTTGATTTTAAAATATTATTGGATTGTAAGTCAATTAACTCCATTTCCAAGCAATTGGTAACATCATCAAGTTTAATTGCAAATGGATTTTGAAAAAGGTAAATTTCTTTGAAACATCTGTGAAAATCGGAAAACCGTGTTGAAAATTCATTTTCCGAGATTTCGATATAATCGTGAAATTTGCTATTTAACAAAGGAAGATTCGATTCTTGTTCTAACATTATTGCACAAAAAGGCAAGTTATGTGATTAATTTTTTAAAATATTGCTTTTAAGTAGTTTTGGTTTAATCTGAAAAGCTTTTATATTTAAATATGCTTTATTAATCAAAATTACTTTTATTTGAAGCTTTCGGTATAATTCGTTCATTAAAGAAGTAATGTCAATTAAGAATGCTAAATCATCAAAAAACCATTTTGGATCCGATATTTCTAATACTTCTCTTTTGCTTTAAACCATAAATATATGTATAGAAAAACGTCGCTCTACTCTCCTTCTATTTCCTTCAAAAATTGTTCAAATTTACGATGGCTCAAACCACATCGTTTTATAAAATTTATAACAGATATTATCACATTCATAACAGAACTCCATCTTAAAATTTTCGAACAGAGTGCTTGTTGAGCTGGAGCATTTGATTCTACAACCTTTTTACTGACCAAAGCACAAACTCTGTTAAAACGACTAACCATATTTTGGCACCATCTGTAGTAATGGATTTCAAATTTTTTCACTTCACTGGTTATGTTTCTGGATTATTAATTAAAATTTTTTGTTTTTTGTAAAATATTAACGTAAATTTAAATTAAAATTAATTAAAAGCTTAAAAAAAATTATTTAAAAATGAAATAAAAAATAAAAGCGTAAAAAATTAATGTATATTTCTATTTTTAGTATTTTGTCATAGTGTTGGAATTGCTTAACTTTTTTTAGCTATTAGCCTATCTTTATCTTAATCTTAATATATACCATGAAAAAGAAATCTGATCTCTATTAATTTGACATCAATTACAGTAAAAATCAGTTATAGTCACTACTGGTTTTTTTACGTTCTTGACAGTAACTTAGGTAGGAATCACCTTTTCGTACTTAATTAAGTACGGTACTGCAATTTTACACTACAATATCTACAATATTTTAAGTATTTATTTAACAAATTACTGGCTCTACTCATGAAATGTGGAAAACTACTGCTATTGTCAGGAACTATGCCTTCCTAAATAGAATAGTTTCATTTTATTTAATTTGTTACCAGATTATACTATATAGGCACAATTCGCTTTAAGTCAACAATTTTTCTGTCATCATCTTTTTTAATATTTTTGTAGGTATTTTAATTCGTTTATAGTCAAAAACGTTTGTAGTCACAATTCTGTTATAGTCAACAATTTTTTTGAAAGAAAGTAATAAACTTCATAAGTTCATATAATCGATGTCGTTATAGTCACATTAATATATAACACCAGCTTTTTCAATAAAACAAAAAAATAAGTCAAAAGTGAATTATTTTATTAAAAAAACTGATTTTTTTTTTAAATATAAATTTAATTTTTTCCAACTATTTTTACATTCTTACAGTAGTCTAGCCTACAAAAATTTACAAAAACAGCTACTTGTTTCAAATTTTATTAACATCTAAACGATTTTTTCGTTTTTATGTTAGTTTTACGCAAAATTTTAGGAATTTTTTATACCATGTAGAAACTTTACAAAGTTTTTTTGTCTTTGAATTATATTATTAGAAAAGTAGGGAGTAAAAATCAATAGTTATTTATTAAAAACCTATCGTAACTTAATCTATCTAACCTAATTAAAAGAAATAATGTATATTATACTATGTGCTAATTGTAATTAGAGTTTTCCAACCACCAATAGTTTGCTCTAATTAATTTGTCCTTATCTGGTATGGACATTTCAAATTTTAAATTTTCTCCGTTAATATTGCCCGGCTTGTCAATCAATCGGTTTACATGAAGCCCGTGTATTATAATGGTATAATAGAGGGACATGATTACGGTTTTTATCTAAATAGATAAAATGTTTAGGAGCTATTAAGCCCTTGAGCAAGGTCTTTTTGATGTACTCCTCATTGTGGTAGAATATATGCGATATTAAACCATTTTTATGAGTGTTTTGTGCTTTATCATAATGTCTTCGAATTAATTTTATAATAAAATTATCGATTCTTATTATGTTTGCTTCCTTGTGCAAGTATTTATATTCAAGTATTAATGCTTGTATTCGGAATTGGGCTTTCTATATATATTAGTACAAACTCTTATGCACTTTCTTTTAAATTTTCGGAGAGTTTTCATTAAGCTCGCACTGATATAGTACCCATATTGGTGCACCATATTCAAGCGTTGGTCTTATTAATGTTTGGTAACATAATTTTTACTTTTTTACTAATAATTTTAAAAAAAAAACTAATTTATCTATTGTCTTTTTCTGTTCTTTACTACAAATATGTATATTTTGTGATTACATAACAGAATTGCTATTTATCAATAAAATAAAGTTTTAGACTGTTATACTAAATATATTTTATTGAATTTGATTTTGTTTATAAAGATGCAACTTTTTTTTACTATGCCTATAGTCACAAAACGGTTAAAGTTTCAAATATTATTGAAATTTAGGGAATTACTATAACCGTGCTTTACTATATAATATATTTTTTTTAAATAGCAGAAGCAAATTAACTAACGATTATTATATAATTTTTAAAGAGTAGGATCTGATCTGATTTTTGTTTTCAATCTTTGTTTTTATCCTTTTTTCTATAAGTTTGTGTGTTTATTTAAAGTGAAAGAGTTTTTATGAAGCCTTTTTTAAAATTGTCTGTGATTGAAATTTATTTTGGAGTATAGATGTCGCTCAACTTGGAAATAACCGTCATTTATTTGGTCGTGTAACTATTTTAAATGTTTTAAGTATTCACCACCAACAACTTTCTAAAATTTTAATATTTTTGTGGTGTGATTTACTATTCAATTATTCTTGCTTTTTTACTCACCACGTCGTTCATCTTGTGTACTAAATATATGATGTTTTTTGTATTCTAAGTATTTCAGCATAATAATGTTGCAGATATAATATTCGATTATAATATGCTGGTGCCTAGCAAAACCAAAACTTACATAATTTTAACATAGTAAATTCAATGGATATGATATGGATGGATTCTATGGGATAGCACTTCGTTTTGTTCTCTTGCTACATATAGGTTAAAGTTAAATGAAGAAAATCAAATAAAAAATATGAAATGAAAATTATATATTTTCAAAACATAATTTCATATAAATTTAATAAATGTATCCGTTCCGTTGTTATGTATTAGATTTTAATTATTCAACTACCTACTATTGTAAAACTATTTTTATGTGTTTTTCGTTCTTTTTTTTTATAAATATTTTATTTTTAGCTTATTAAATTCTATTCTAACTTTCCAACTTATTAATTAAATTATTAATTAAAATTTTCCATTACAGATTGCATTTGGAAGTAGCTATGGGAGAGAATGTTTTTATTGCACCAGGAAATATAATATATAAGAAGAGGAGCACCATATGACAGATTCACTTGATATAACTCCGGTCATATTTTCTTTTAGTCCACAAAGCGTAAGAAAATGAAATTAAATTATGAAATATGAAAATTTTCTATTTTATGCAAAATTTTAATTTTTCTTTTATAACTAATTAGTTTTTTTATTGAAAAAAGGTGGTTCACTTACGCTGTGTTGAATCAAAAATGTTTTTATTTCATTTTTTCCGGTTCCAGAGAATTTTTCTATTAGCCCATAAAAACCAGGATATTTGCAATATTTTATTTTAATAAATCATGACTTAACGTTTCAAATTATTTTACGATTTTTATTATTTTTGATTTTATTGGATATATTTTTATTGTTTTCAATGATTAATATTATATATTTATTATTTATTAAAAAGTTTACCTATCCTTTTCAGAATGTGGGCCTTTATAATATAAAGTTAAACCAAACAATTATAAGTAAATATAATAAGAATTTACAAAATATAACACTTAATACCTAGGAAATATAAAAAATAATATAAAACAGAAACAATTAAACAATTCAATAATATAATTTTAACATCAGTTTAACAATTTAACAAACGAACAAATTAACTATTAAACAATTCAAAGTACAGATACAGACCAAGATAGAGATTAACTCAAGCCAATAAGGCGCTCACCAGGAAGTGCAAAAGTAGGATTTACACCTCCTGGTTGACTTGTAATCCAAAAATACATATTCTTTTAAAAAACTTAGTCTTAAATAGTACAAAAATGAAGTATATATAGATAAACTTACCATTTGCTATAGAATAATAATAATTATTATTCCAGCAAATGGTATAAGTAAACGATATTATTAATATTGCACTAAAGTTAAATTAACATTAAATTTCATTTTCTATCAATTTGACATCAGTTACAGTAAAAATCAGTTATAGTTACTATTGGTTATAGGCACAATTCGCTTTTAGTCAACCATTTTACTGTCAGCATCTTTTTTAATATTTTTGTAGGTATTTTAATTCGTTTATTATTAACAATTTTTTTGAAAGAAAATAATAAACTTCATAAGTTCACACAATCGATGTCGTTTATAGTCCATTTTTTCCAGTTCTAGAGAATTTTTCTATTAGCCCATACAAACCAGGATATTTACAATATTTTATTTAATAAATCATGATTTAACGTTTATTTTACGATTTTTATTATTTTTGATTTTATTGGATATATTTTTATTGTTTTTAATGATTAATATTATTAATGTTATACTAAACTTAAATAAACATTAAATTTAATTTCACTAATATAATTTTTATTTCACAAACAAAGATATTTCGGAAGTAAAAAATATACTTCCTTTTTGTCAGTGCTTGCAAATGGTTTGGTTAGATTGAATTTCAGACAATTTCGATTTCATATAAATTAGTAGATTTTTATAATGATATTAAAATTAAGTATAATATAGAGGTAATTATTAAAAAAAAAGACAGTGGATAAGTATGTAGTTATACATCTGTAGATTGCACAATCAACTAAACTTATCTTAAAATTTAAAAAAAGCTTTAAAATTTTATGCAATAATTTGTAATCTTTTATTGAGCTATAAATACAAAACTTTACTTGACATTTTGATATATTTTCCCTTCTTATTGTTTAAACATTTTTATTTTTTATATTATTATTATTATTATTATTATATTGTTGTCTCTCATTTTCTTGACCAAAACAAAACAATAAAGTAAAAAATCCAATACAACAATCAAATACTCTGTCAAATAATTTTGTTATAAAAACAGTGATTTACTTAAACGTTTTTGACTTGTGTTTTTAGTATTCATCAACATACACTATTTATTATCTATATGCGTATGTACTACATAGGGTATTGAATGAAATTCAGACCAAATATGAAACTAAATTAAAATAACTTGTATAATAATAATATAGTAAAAGATATCAACGACATCAATGTCATGGATAGGAATAAAATTGAATATCAAAAAGATTGTCAGTATACTTGTGTTGCTTAATGGTAAGTATATAGTATAGGGCTTGATATTTTAAATAAAATGGTATGTGAAACCATACCATCAACGCAACGTGAACTTTATATGGTGCGATATAAGATGACAAATATTCTAATTTTTTTTTTTATTTTATTTTATTATTTTATTTGCGATTAGTGCCATACACAGAAAAAAAGGGTAGCTGAATAGAGTATAGTTGTGGTGTGCATTTATTTTAGATAATGCATTTTTAACAAATTGATTCTCAAACTTTCGAAGAATATTGCGCAAATGTGTGATTGGCCAACAGTAATATAATCCCTCATAAATTAATTTAAATGTAATTTTTATAGAAATTCATAAAAAATTTATTAAATTAAATAAAACACTGATTAATAAATTATTAAAATTTTCTTATATATTTTATTTTATTTTAACATTTTCATAAATATAAAAATAAAATTCTAAGACATTATCAAGACTAAAGAAATACAATTTACAAGATGAAAAATTTAAATTTACAAGATGAAAAATAAATGTAACTCAGAAAAATACATATTCAATTTAGCATTAATATACTATTTTATAATAGTAGGTAAACAATCATCAATTTATATTTTTTATTTTTATAGAACAATATTATATAAACCAGCATAAAAAGTAGTAACTGGCAAATTACTAGTAAAATTATACATTTATTAAAAAACACACATATGATTTTTATATTAACTAAGATTGACATGTTGTAAGCGACAAAATTTACAAAATACAGGATTTAATTTAAGATTTAAAAAAATTACTATTAAGTAGCGGTCTCTCATTAGTTAAGTCTAACTGGTTATTTAATAAGTTGGCTTTTTTTAATTTTAATTTATTAATATGAAAAATTTCATATTTATCCAAAACTCTGCTACCTGTTAATTCCTTTACCAATTCCAATTTGTCAACATCGGTAAAGTGGTCTGAATATTTTAAGTGTTGAGCTAATCCTGATGACGGATAAGGATAAGATACCGATTTTATATGTTCGGTAAATCTAGTTTGGAGTTTTTGCCAACATATACTCCACCACATCCTCCACATTGAATTTTATAAACTCCACTTTTTGTTAAAATATTTTCTGGCTTCGGTTGTCTTATTTTATTATTAACAAAAATATTTTTTAAAGTGTAATTGTTAAAAAATACCGGTTGTATATTACCCGCCCTAAGTGGGTTTGTTAAATATTCGGAAATATTTTTGATATACAGTATTTTTCTATAATTAATTAATCTTTCCTTATCATCGTCAATTTTTGGAGATATCAAATTAAAAATATATTTTCTAGATTTAGATTTTAAAATTTTGTAAACCAAGTCTTTTTTATATCCATTATTTCTTGCAATGTCAATTATAATACTAAGCTCCTTTCTAAATTTATCGTCAGTTAATGGTATGCTAATTAATCGGAATATTAAATTATGGAAAGATGACATTTTTGTTGACCAAGGATGATTTGATGACAGAGGAATAACTGCATCGGAAAAAGTATCTTTTCGATAAATGTCAAAAAAGAACTTGTTGTTAGAAACATTTATGGTCAAATCTAGGAAATTAATTTTTTCCCCTCCATATTCTACAGTAAATTTAATGATTTTATCCAATTTGTTCAGACATTTTTCAACAAAAACATGTAATTCTCTTTCCTTGCCTGTCCATAGACATAACTCATTATCTGCATATCTTATCCAAAATATAATATTTTTCATCAAGTAATATTGGTGATTAAATAAAGTAGTTTCAAAATCGTCCATAAGAATTTCAGCTCCTAGTGGTGAAAAACTCGAACCCATAGCTAAGCCATCAGTTTGTCTATAAAATTTGTTGTCAAATTCAAAATAATTTTGGTGAATACATATATTAATTTTTACAACTCTTTTCACTTTTCTAATTCATTTCACTAATTCACTATTCACTTTCTTTATACTTTTGCAGTGTCAGAGTTTATAATTTTACATATTTTCGTTTGTTGTATTCTGGCAGGAATTTTTCTTGTAAATTGCTTGTAAAAGTTAAATCAACCCGACTTGACGGTTTAATTGTTCATTTTTACCTTTTTAGTAGCTGTAATTAGTTTTTTATTACTATGTATAACATAGTCTTATATTAACTGTCTTTAATAATACCTTCAATGATTATTGTTACTTTTAAAGGATTTTTTAAATTGCCATTTTCTATATATCTGAGGCATATTAATCTATACACAATTAAGATAATCTACTTTAACTAGATCCCAATTAATATGACAACGAGACACAAATTAATATGACACAAATTACTATAACACAACGATATGACACAAATTAATATGACAACGAGATGAGAATGCATGGTAAGTGAACGGAGAATTATCAATTGCATGCAAATCGTAATAAAAATCCAAAATTATCAATCGCAACCCAGAATTTTAATCAGGAACTGTCAATTATTACTTAGAATTGTCTATCTCAACCTAGAATTGTCAACCGCATGTCAATTCTATTTCTTCAAAAGTTCAAGAGAAATGTTAGCAATTTATTCAAAATATCCCTACTAGTCATAAGAAGATTTTTCATTCACCCAATACTATACTAGTCCAATCTGTCCATTCGTTTATAAAGGCATCGCCTGAAACGTAATGTTTAATAAACATTGTCAATTCCAGCACAGAATTGTTAATCGTAAACCATAATTTGTAGTCGCAGTCCAGAATTTTAAATTGTTGTACAGAATTTTTAATTGCCAAAAACAAAGTTATCAATCGTAATTGATAATATTGTCAATTCTAACTCAAAAATGTCAGCTGAGAATAATCAGTTTTATTCCACTCTTGTAGACAGTCTATTCTATATCAAACAATTTTTCATTCATTTTCTGTTCACTTTCTGCCCAACATTTCCAGACAACTTCGGCATAATGTATTCAGTATGTTTCATTTCACTCCATTCAATTTCTTTCCGTTTGGCATGGTTATTCTCAATTAAATCTAAACTTTAAGAAACTCTAGTTATTGAATATCCTTAGAGTAATTCATCACCTGTAAACGCATTATATTTTAAAATAAAAAAAAAAAAATAGGAAAAATATAAAGTGCGCCATACATATTTTGAATTTGTCTTTCAATAAAAAATTTCAAAGTTGATTTTATGCGTTTCAGATATTTCATTGGATAAGGAGACTAAAATAGGGAGGTGAACAAAAAGAAAAAATCAAAAATGTATTCACTAGAATATTTCAAGAATCAATTTTCTGTTATTACTATTATTTCTGGTGTCTGATATTTCACTTTTTGGGTTTGTTTAAATAAAAACGTGTTTTTTATTATTTCGTTTTTTTTTGTTATAAGATTTTCCACCTTTATCTGTACCTTTTAGAAGCTATAGAGGATCAAATAAATCGTAAGAGTTACAGTACATTTTACAGGAAGAACTCGATAATAATCGTTATAATATTTTGTAAAAAAATTAACTTTAGGTATATTATTTGGCTTGTCTAATCTAGTCTTTGACAATAGTATAAAAAAAATATAGGTAGAATCGTTATGCGTTTAGAACCAAAAATAGCCTAAATAGAGATATTAAATTGGAGATTGTTAGTAGTAGACAGAACCAGTTAGTCCAAAGTTCAAAGTACAGAACATGTTCTGCCTGATAAGTGTCTGATAATTAAACTCATTATTCGACATGATTCTGGATCAAATAATAACAACAATTAGAAGGTCGGACTGTGTTTTCAAAACAAACAAAAGAGAAATTGAAATTGTATGCTACGCAGGTTATGCGTTAAAAATTTCCCAAATTGAAAATAGTTTGAAAAAACTGCGCCATATTGGAGTTTCGTAACAGTAGCGGCAGAATAAAACATGATGATATAGCAATCCTAAAAACAAATCCATTTTTGTCGCCCACAGCCCCTAAAAATATGAAATTTAGGCGTTATTGATAAGACAGAAGAACAAAAAATACCATTCATATGCCTAAGGCTCAACATATTTGAAAATAGAAT
The DNA here is from genome assembly GCA_963942445.1 of Argyra leucocephala. Lineage (NCBI taxonomy): Eukaryota > Metazoa > Arthropoda > Insecta > Diptera > Dolichopodidae > Argyra > Argyra leucocephala. The sequence continues at coordinate 29,225,138 of OZ012677.1, forward strand.
GAGATGAATGATAATCAACAATTGTGGCTGTCGAACTCATTGAAACAATGTCCTAACTACAATAAAGAAACTTAGATATTATTTCTGCATTGCGGAAATATAATATCGGGATTTGTGAATAGCTTTAATTGAAAAACAAAATGTATTTAACCAAACTATGATATACATAAAAATTAAGATTTACATCAGCAAAACTGTAAAAGCATTCTTCGCAGTGCAAATAATAAATAAATATCCAGTTCGCAGAAATGAATCAAACAAACAGTTCAGGCTAATAAAATATTGGAGCAGTGCCTGAACTGATGATCATAGTTCCATTGAATGATCACAGAATATCTAAAATACTGTATTAGTAAAATTAGGTCTACCATCAAAATGTTGCAGTGACTCAACTGTTTCTGAGTTGAATGCTGCATCTCTGCAACATATAAATTGAGTTGATTTCCATATTATTCGTTTGTTGAAATTTTTGAATCATAATACGTATAATAATTAACTAAACAGACTCAAGATGTGGAAAAAGAAATGTCATATTTGAATGTTAGTTTGCAGAATATTCAACGAAAGCATTGCTGTTTAATTATAATCTAAATCGAAACCCTACATTCTTTAAACAACGCAAATCGAGATTATTTATATCAAAGTTTTCCTGTTAATATAGCAATCTTATAATCAAAAGCAGTTCGGTTTGTTGTTGCTGTTCTTTTTATATTTAGAATCTGTAATCTTTTTAATCCCAATTACCCTTCATTGAAATTCATTTAAAGTACTGGTTAAAGTTAAAACGTCCTTCACATATCATGAAAGTTGACTTGAAATTATGTGATTAGTGTTTCAGTACGTGCAGTTTTAATAAAACTGCACACCGATTGGATTGTAACAAAAAACATCGAAATAAATTTTTACAAACAAAAAAAAAAATATTTTTGTTCTTGTTATAGCACTTTTAGCAGCATTACAAACTTATTTTTATTTTCTATTTAAAAAAAAAAAAAGAGTACGGTCCTTTTCATTCAATTTTAAAATTATAAAAACAACAACAACAAAAAGATTAATACCTGTGATGTACTTCTCTATGATTCCTTTTGTACAATTCAAATCCAAAAAAAAATTAAAAAATAATTATTTTACTTGATCTCATCTCTTGGTGTAGAACAATCTACAGAGTTTGTTTTTCTTTAAATTAAGATAATTTTAAATAGACATTGTGGGATACAAATTGTAAAATAAAAACAAAAAATTGGACATTTTGTTATGAAAATATATGAAATGTTGTAAAAAAGTTTTTCACAATTATGGTATGAATTACCTACTCGAATTCTTTTCATTGCGAAAGTGATCGCATCGTCATTTTTAAAAAAAGTTATTTCTAGTTTTATGTGATATGATTAATTAACCCTTGTATGTCTGTTAAGTCATATATAATACATAATGTATATTTCATAGATCAAAGTTGTTTTAATTTAATTCTATTTCCTAGTATTCGGGAGGGGTATGTACATAATTTCTGACAATTCTCAAAATTAATTAAATTATATTTGTTGCGGACGACAAGAAACATCTCTTAATACTAGCGCTCGTTATCTTTTTGTTTTTTTTTAAATGCGTTTTGAAACATTTGTTTGTGAACAGAATAGTTAGGACTGACTTGAATATTTATATGCAGGTCTGTTGATTGAATATCGTTCGGTTCAGTTTATAATCCACAACGTATATGAATCTAAGACTTGTAATATTTTGAATCTTTCTTATATGTATTTATAGTTCAAAAACATAGGTACCCTCTGTTTAATTCTATTTTGTTAAGAAACTCAATTTATTATTGAACTTATTAAAATTTTAAATCTTTTAAGAAAAAATATATTTTTATATTTGAAATAAATATAATGGTATTTGTGCTTCTAAAACCATACTGAACTCGTCTACTGAGGATTAATAAGCTGTATCCGCCATTTTTGAACCTTCGGACTTAATGATGCATTTTTAGATTTTTAAATGAGATTTTTTAAAATCTGTAATAATTTTTTAAGTATCTCAATTAGTTTCCGAGATATTCAGTATTACTTTGCTGTATATTCTCAATTTTCGATTATTTTAATTTTTGGTCTGTCGTATATTCATTGATACCTGTTCATACAATTCCCGGCAAAAAATTAATGTATTTTAAATGTTTTCTTACCACTGTATTGTTGTGCTGTATGAACGTGTATGATTCATCATCAATGTCCTGCAACCCTATCCGAAATAATTTCGGATAGGGTTGCAGGACATAAATTCTTTCCATCGGCTCCTACCTGCGGTTAACCTCTCAATTGTGCCACACCACATTCTTTGCTAGGTACGTGTATGATTGGTATACTTTTTTTCTTCTTTGATTGGTATATCCATTGGTTTTATTTAGTACTCAAAGCTGAGCTTTTGTGTACGACTTAAAAATATTTTTAATTTTTTTTGTTCTCCTTCATATTCATACGTATGTTCAAATAAACTGCACATTTTTGTATTACCTATTACATTATGATGTACTTATATAATTTTACAGCTATAGTTTAGGAAAAACGTAAAATATTGGGCAGTAAGTAGCAAGTGCTGCTTCTAAAGTTTTGAAACAATGTTTAATAAATTATATCAACATACTGAACATATTATAATTTGGAAAAATATGCCTTCGAAAAAAATTTCTCTAAAAATATTACAAATAAAAAATTATGTTTTTCGTTTCCTAAATTATTTTAAAGCCTGTGAATTAAAAGTAAAATTTTGTTTTCTTATATAATTACTCAAGTTATTATTAAATACAGTATTTAAATAATAAATGAATTTATTAAAAATTTGTTTGGATATTTCTTTCGTCTTTTATATAAACAAAAAATTTATTATTTTATTGGCTTGGCTTACCGTACGTTAGTCATATTTGCAATTATGTGTATAGAGTTTATGCATTTACATTTTTCATTGGCTTATACGGCAAACATAAATTACAATCATTACTAAATAACTCTAGTATTTATAAGTGATTGTAATATATCTAAAAATATTCCCAATTTTCCATTATATAAATTTTCGGGCAATTGTATCGAACAGTTATTTTTTTTCAATTACTTAAACTTTAACATTGATTTGCCAACACATCTAATTTTGAATATATACGCCATATCAATACTCAGTTGACGAACTGTAGAATTGGTTTGTGTATATGTAATAAGTTTTTGTTTCATTTGTTATACCGTCAAGTACATATTATTATAGTAATACTGCACTGACATTTATTTTACTGTTATAGACTATTGTGAACCCAATTTTTAACATATTTTTAACATATACTTGAAATAATTATAATAGTACTTGCCTGTCATAAAAACCTAGCTGTTATTATTGAACAGACTATATGTGACATGAAAATTGAATATGACAGACGATAAATATGTTCATACGTTACTTAAAATTCTTATAAAAACTTAAAAAAGGAATTATTCTAAGGTTAGTGTTGTAGCGGTACTCCGGTGCGGTTATAGGAGCTATAAAAAATATGAAATTATAGGAATTATAAAAATAGTTCTAATATAAATATAAATAAAAAAATAAAAATAGTAACATTTTAAGTCCAAAATTTCAAAAAAAATCTGTTTTAAGGGAATAGTACAAACTCGATGTGACAGTAAAAATTTGATGGGACAATAAAATAATAAAATAGATTTTTGTATTGTATTTCTTTATTAGTTTTTAATAAAAAATTTTATAAAATCATTGTAAAAAATTCATTACTTAGTTTAATTACAAAAAATTATTCAAATTCATTTAAATTCTACTCATGTATTCAATTCATTTTTTGTTAAATATTTTAATTCTAGTTTCATTTTTTATATTCCCCGGCAACTCGTTGAAAATTTGCACTCCCTGGAAAAAAGCGGTATTTTGTGTACTGGCTTTTCTATATGATGGTAATCTAAAATCTCAATTGTTTCTCAAATAATGGTAATAACCAACCTACTCAATGTGCCTTTCCATATAGCACGGTAACAGCCCATTTTTCAATTTGAACAACAATATCAACGTATTGTACTTAAGTCTACTTGTTATATCCATCCATTTTAATTCATTTATCATATCTCGAATAGGTTCGTGTTCCTTTTTTGAGTATTATTATCATTGATCTATTTTCCAATACCTGCAATCGATTTTTTTGCCTCTGACTGCACACAAAGAGTATGGTGGACCAGTAGTCATAATGCTGTAGTATTATGATTGTGGTATTGTAAATGTTTATTACACATAAACGCGATAGTTTTGATCTGATTCTCGCTAGAAACGCAAGTTTTTTGGATAATTTCTTACATATATAATCACAATGTTCATTGAAGTTCAATTTATTATCTATTATTACTCACAAATATTTGAAACTTGTATCACACTCAACAACTTCATTATTTATTCTAATATTTGAATTCCTTAATGATGTGTCAATATAAATGCATTTAGTTTTACTTCTATTCAATTTTAATTTGTTCATGTTCAAGCAGAGGTACAATTTCTCCAAATCTTCATTTATTTTTCTTTCGCATTCAGCTACATCGTTTCCTACTACATAAACTAGAGTATCGTCAGCAAACAGAGATACCCTACAAAATCGCAATGGTGACCCTATGTCATTTATATATATAAGAAATAGTAATACTCCTAACACAGACCCTTGGAGGACTCCTAATTGCATTTCTTTTGCACTTGAAAAAGTGTTGTTAATTTTAGTACGTTGTGTTCTTCCTATTAGAAAATCCTCGAACCATTTGAATTCATTTTATATGAAATTTTAAATAGGAAAGAATAATTGTTAAAATTTTGTAGCTGAATTTTATTTTTGATTTGAACATATTATTTGTCATACTTATAACACTGTAGTGTCTACCACTGCAGTAATATTGAACACAAAAATTGTATTCGTATAATACTGAAATCCATCCAGAATGATCCAACAAACGAAAACTATTGGTTAATAATGCTTGTGTGTTTATTTCTAAAGAATTTTCATATTTGTCGGGTGTTAAAAAAATTTGCAATAGTTTTGAAATATCTGATTAACAAAAAACAAATCCATTTAAGGTATTTTTTGAAATATTATAAATTTTTTTTTTTACTTATTTGTAAAATTATACACAGATTGACAACTTCCTGCTGTTTATGATGATGATAATGACAGGTGTCAAATACTCCCGTCCTTGAAGTTTTTAATATTGAATTTGAATTTAAAAAAAAAGATGCCTTGATATTTTAAGGAAGTTTAATAATTGCATTATAGAAAATTATATTTCATGGTATACTCTTATGTAATAAGTAACATTTGCTAGAATCTAGATTGATTCAAATTTACAGTTATTTATTCTTAATTGAAAATTTTTATAATGTGTTGATAATAAAATATGTACTGTTGTCAATACTTACAAATTAATTTGATCCGAATAATATGTCTCATATAATGTTCAACCGATACTGAAGTAAATAGGTAAATCTTTGAAATGTGATGTAATTTGTTAGTATTAGACCTGCGATATTAATGTATAAAGCTGTAATCAGAAAAACTTTTTGAAAATAATTTGCTTCAACAGTGCAATGTGACACATGAGATTGTGTGATTGTCCTTTACATCGTACATGTCTCAACACAAAGTTGAATGCAACGTCCACATGATCATAAATGTATACAAAAGCTCACAAAAGCTTGAGATATTGTCTACAATTGTTGTTGACGATGTGTCCGCGACCAGTTTTACAGGTATTTGGGTTTACAAACATTATTAAAAACCCAATGTTGTATAGTGTTAATAAAAACTGTATGTTCATTTTGCTTGATCATAAATGAATCAAAACACAATGTTTCAGAAAGCTCTTATTACACAATGTTAGAAACTTATTTTTTTTCGGATAAAATTGACAACTTAGTTTTTTTTATATTGGATCAGGTTGAAGTTTTTTTTTAAGACATATACGATGTCACTGTATTTTAGTTAATGTAACTAAAAACGTAGTTGGCAAGTGAAGTCTGCTGATTAAAATATATATATATATTCCAAAGCAGTTAAGTAGATGCCTAATTTTTTGTTTTTAACTGAAATTAGCCATAAAATTTTCTGTATTTTTACAACTTCGTTACTACTTCTACTTTTCTTTTTTTTTTGTAATGGGGAGTTCTATGTAAGCGTGACCTCTTAAGATTTATTGTACTTCCTCGCTTATCTCAGAATTGTAAGTCTAAGTTCTTGATAAACTCTGATGTCAATTTCAGAATCAGCCAATTTGTACTCCTGGAAATATTTATATCTTTGGCGAGCTATGGCGTCGCAAACAAATAAAATGCGAGAGAATGATTCTTGTTCTTCTAATCAGAATCTGCATCTGTCTGTCAGCAATCTTGAATAGATGCTTGTTGAGTGAGCCATAACCTATGATGAACCATGTCAGTATTCTGACATTGGATCGCTAGTCTCCCTGATTATCTGATTCAGTCTTTGGATACTTAGTTTGAAAAAGGTTTAAGTCCTTGGCAACTATCTCTTATTGCTTGGGTACCTGTAGTTTCGCAATTGGAAAACATTCTTTGTAAGTAGACGTTTGAATGAGCAATACTTCGTTTTATCCCTAAAAACTGACTCTTCACACCTGTTTTTGAAAGGAAATCTGCCTCTTCATTGCCTTGTATTGCTTCATGCCCAGGATTCGACATAAGAGTAACCCTGTTTAGTTCCGCTAGCTTCGTTAGCTTCTGTAACAGATGTAGATAAGCTTTGATTTAAAAATTGGTGAAGCCAGAGCTTTTAAGGTTGTATATATGAAATTATGTATATGTTGACCCAATTGTGCCCTCTTTCTGCACTGTAGCTCTGATATCTCAATGGCATCGGTTTCAGCTTGAAAAACAATGGGATAGTGCCAAGTGTCGTGCTAAATTTGAACCTTGGTTTTACATTCTTGAATAGATGCTCCTAAAAAGGAGCTTAAGCAGAAGTAGAAAGTTAGAAAAGAAGCAGAAGTTAGAAAAGAAGGATTCTTAAGCAGAAGTAGAAAATATTTTACATCTTCAAACCTCCTATTAATATATAAGGCATAGATTCGGCCTCGACTTGAATATAACTCGCATATTTGGAACGGTGTACCAAATACCAGCCTACAGTACCTAGGTAAGGTACAAAAGCGAGCCATCAAAATTACCAATGATGGAGACATTACACAACACCTAATATAATTAAGTCATCGCCATAATTAGGAGCAGAACTGTGAAATATAAAAATTCTTTCAACAACCGAACCTATAAACTATGGAGCACCTTACCATCTTTTATGTTCCATCAAACATATAACTTAGAAGTTTTCAAGAGACGGGTAAATAAATATCTGTTAAACTGTCCGTAAATTCTGTACTAAACTATTCTATTCTATTCTATTTAATTCTTTTTTAATTTTATTACTCTTTACTATCCTTCTTTTTTCTACATCTTTATATGGCTTAAATTCTGCGAAGGCAGTTAGGGTGCTTATCCCATTATTTTCGCCTAATATAAAAAAAACATTGCAATTGCTTCGGTTCATAGTTTAACTTTCTGCAGCATCATACTGTGTCCTCTGGTCTTTTGTGCCTTTAGGTGCTTGCTTTGGCAACTTTTAACTTTGTAGGTCATTTTTTCGGTTTTGCAAGACAAATTTCATTACATTTATAGATATTTATAACACAGGGTGGCTAGTCCTGCATTGCACACAACATCTTTTACGATGATAATTTTGATAGTTCACTTTTGTATGTTATCAAAGTACTGGAGGTTACTGTTAGTAAATCTGCAAGTTGTATTCATTTAATTCGTGACCGATCTTTTTTTATATTTTTGATAGTAACTTAGGTAGAATCAAATCTACTACATACTACAATATATATATCCATATTACAGGTAGCATACATATTACAAGTATACTACAGAATCTACAATATTTCAAGGATTTATTTATCAAATTACTGATTTATCAACTAATCAAATATGAAAAACTATAGCTATTGTCTATAATATAAGTCTTCTTAAATAGAACAGTTTGAATTTATATAATTTGTTTCCAGGTTGTACTCTCAATTATTTTTGTCATTTATTTTATCCCAATGACAATGGGTACTGGACGAGGTCGAAAAACCGATTAAGAAATTTTATCCTATTTGTTATGGTTAGTCCTTGGTTTCTTAATAGAGACATAATTTTATATAGAGACATAATAACAGCTCTTAGACATTTGGGAATACCTCAGAAATTATCAAACGTCGTCATAATGACAATGCATGAATCAAAAGCTAAAATTATAATATAAAACCAAATAACCCGTGAATTTAAAATAGAAACGGGAGTACGGCAAGGAGAGTACTATTATTTAACTTAATACTACATTACGCAATAGGAAAATTAGAAAAGAAAGGCAGTATATTCAATATGTCAACACAAATAGTGGCATATGCGGATGACATACTAATCATGGCAAAAAATTACAGATATATGGCAGAACTAGAAGGGGAGACACAAAAAGTAGGCTTAAAAAAAATCAACAAAGACAAGACAAAATATCGAAAAATGTCAAAAAAAAAATTAAAAAAAAATTCTCCGGAAAATACTCGGTCCAAATAGATTACAGAATGGAGAATATGTAATCAGAAGCAACAGCGAGTTCAATAGTATGATTGATAGTGAGGGCATTGTACGGTTTGCAAAGGCCCAAAGACTAAGGTCTGACCACGTAAGTCGAATGAACGAAAGCCGAAAGCAAGTAGTGGTGCTGAATAGAACCGATAGCAGTCGTGGTAGAGGAAGACCAAGAAGCAGATGGGCAGACAACGTAAAAAACGATGCTCAAATCCTACATATCCCAAATTGGAGACAAGCGGCACAAGATCGACCTTTTTGGAGGAGCATAGTGTTGAAGGCCAAAGCTCCCCCAGAGCTGTAGCGCTATAAGATGATGATGATGATGAGTCCTTGGTTTCTAAATCAAAATTGATTCACAATAAAATTATAAATCTGTACATTTCTGTTTAATTAGGTCTTGTCAAAGGCACCGTTCTAATCAGTTTGATACCAATTTAGTTCAGATTAAAAATCGAAATTAAATATTGAAAAAATTCGAAAATTTGTTATTTTTATAAGAGAATAAATGTAAAAATTAATTTAATAGTTCAAAGTGTTCGTGTTTGAAAATCAAAATCGGCACATGATTTATAATCTATTTTTATAAAAATAAAAAGAAACACCCACTGAATTAGTTGAATTTTCCAAGTAGTGTGATAGGAAATTTAAAGAATATGATGTACATCAGTAGTTATTAATTTCAATCAAAAATGGATGATGGTAACCTTCGATATGGTATTTACTTGTACATAATGTAATGAAATATCTTCCCGGTCATAATTTTTTTTTTTAATAAACATTAACGTTCTATAGTGATGCACAAAACCTCATATTTTTAAAACAAAAAAAAAAAAAAACACACACACACTATATCTATGTCCAAATAACCTAAATGAGAAAATCAACTAACAGTTCTCTAATCAAAGATTCTTATCTAAAATTACTCTACTGTTTCAGTGTTTTAAGAAGGCGAAAAATAAGAACGTAAAACAAAATTTTTTTTTTTTTTTTTTTTGTGTTTTTCCATAATATTATCTTTTAAGTCATCATCATTATTTTTAATTCTATATATGACTCTATCTTTTAGCCATATATCAAAGCGACCTACTGATTCATTATGCATTATGCGTTTGCGCCTAATAAAATATAAAAACAAAAATAAAAACGCAATTTACTAACTTTAAAAGTGGTATGAAAAATTCATTGAGATAAATTTTTTGCAAACACCTTTTAAAAATATCTTTTGTTTTTTTTTTTGTTTCCAGTTAAGAGATTACCAATATGCCAATATAATCAAAATGCAGTATAATAATGAAAGAATGTTTTATGGATTCGACCCAAAGACCAGCAAAAATAAAATAAAAATAAAAATAAGTATATAAATATTATTAAAAATATTCATAAAATAAATATGTACATGGTATCATAAAAAGTTATTTAAAAACAGGTAGTCGTCATCTCATGCAATTTAAAGATACAAAAAAAAAAAAAAATTTAATAATTATATTACAAAGCTTGGGCAAATATGTGAAGTAGAATCTTTGAGAGCAGGCAGTAAATATTAAGTTACGTACTATGTCTCACTATAAAGCCTAATCGAAAGAAGCGTGGAAAATCAAATACAATGTAACGGATGGGACAAGTTCGAATTCGTGGGGGATAAGATTTAGTACAATTTTTAAAGTCAATGATTTAATTGTCAGTGATTGTCAATGATTATACATGAGGAACCATACCGCATATTCAAATTATATCTTCTTTGAAACCTCTATTGCTAATGTTATGTCTAAACTAAATGTTGTATAGTGCAGTTATGTCTAAAACTCTAAGCCTAGATGGTATTAAGACAACCCTAAAGCCTAATTTTGACCGACTGTAAAATTGGTTGACTGTAACATTTTACAGTAGAAAAAAAAATAAACAGAATAATACAGGGCTCTCACAATTATGCTTCTGTTATGCTTCTGTTATTAAAAACGATGGAAAAATTAAAAATATTTAGGTTTAATCATTTTTAAAAATAATTTATTTTTAAATCTAAAATATTTTTATTGATTAAAATTGTTCTTAATAATTTTGGTTGACAATACAACAAAAATTAATATTAAATATTAGGATAATGAAATGTGTGGAAAAAAGTTACAACAATTTTACAAAAAACTATAATATATTGAAGTAGCTAATATACTTCATATCAAAATTAATACAGTATCTATAATGATAAAAAACTATTCCATTTTCGCACACTCTAATTTAAATAAAAGTGTGACCAGATTTTCCCTACGAATTTTTCCAAGAGTAATATAGATTTCTATTGGTTTGTTTACCTTCCAAAACTTTTCTTCCTGCAATGTTTGATTTCCACTTAATATAACCAAATGATTTGGTTAAGGTGCAACATATATGCAAAAGTTAAGAAGCCTTAATAAGCTTCTGGTAATTCAATATCTATTTTTTCACTATTATTATTTATTCAGGTATTTACTCAAATGAACCACTGTTGCGTTTGCTGTAGTTTTTATATAACGTACAAAATTCTCTTTGAGTGAGGTTTTCACCAGCCATTTCTGTTGGATGTAGTTTAAACACTAATTCTATATCATCGTTTATTCCTAATTCGGAATTTGTTTCATTTTCTGTACCAATTAAATCACCTTTTATACGACTACAATCCATTTGACTGTCACTTTTGATTCTTCAGATTGTTCAGATATATAAAATGACATACCACGTTCGTTTTGGTTTACTGTTACTACTATTTGATTGTAAAGGGGATGGTGTAGTTCGTACTGAAGGCGGATTTGATAGATGATGACAAAAATCAAACGCTCCGCCATTTCCATTTTTTTGTGTTGCTGTTGAACTTGTTTGTGCTGGATGTTGAACTTCTCAGCTAAGAAGTATGACTGTCCTTATCATTGCCACCACCTTCCACTCGAAATTTTGAGATTATAATTTTATACCTTCATTTATTGAATTGGACATGAGCTTGTTGAAATTGTGTTTGATTGAATGTAATCAATATCCTCTCCTGAATTGCTTCATATTCTTCTCGACTTGAATATATTTTAGATATCAAAAGATCAACATTTGGATCTGGTCTCAGTGAACGTTTCGATACAAGTTTTTTTACTAATGAATTTAATAAATCAATAATTAATTTGAGTTAATTATAGTTACTTCAGCTTTCTGAGATGCGGCAATATCCTTTGATAACCGCTTCCATCGTACTGATAACTAATCTTATTAAAGATAGTAAGGTAAGGGACCGTTTATATTCCAATATGAGCCAGATAAAATTTAGATACATTGCACACAGGTCTAGTGGACTCTTTGCGATTAAAGAAGAATTAAAGATTCAAGGTCAAGTGTACCATAAAATTTGTTCGTTATTGTCATTCGATAACCAAGAACTTCGCTTTCTACAAATTATTCTTGGAGATGAAAAAGTTGATCCACGTTATTTAATAAATCCGAAATGAAGTAAACCAATTATTCATGAATTACAAATATTATTGCATGAACATAATGAATTGGTTAGGATGTTTAAAACTCAAATTGATAATGTACTTGGTGATAATTATGGAATAAAAATAAATCGGATCAAATACCAGCTGGCCAACATGTAGGAAAGTTTAATGCACCAAGATTTAAAGATGAAGTAGTGATTGTCATGGTTGGAGAAGAGTTCAATAGGCGTGACATTATTTTGCAACGTAGAAATGTTCAGGTGAAAAATGTTAGTAAAGCACACCGTTCCTTTGATTCGTTGCAATATCCGCTAATTTTTTGGCAAGGTGAAGATGGGTACCTTTTCAATTTAAGATTGATTATAATCATTCAACCGATGCGTACAAAATAAAATCATCTTCAGGAGTGTACTTAAAATATAATTCATTAATGGAATTATTTTTATTTCTTTTTATGGGAATTTATGGCATTGCTTTAACTGATAGAAAAGGTTAACTCTATGAATTATTACACATATCGATTAATGGTTCGACAAAATTTAATTTTTCAGGAAAATGTCAATGGAAAATTCTTTCTAGAAGATTTAATTTTTAATAGAAAGATGTAAACGTATATTATTGCATTGTCCACCAAAGCGTGCAGGATTACTCTAGTAAAATATAATATAAAATAAAATATTAAAATTGAAAAAATTAACTTCTAATTATTATTTGATAATGTTTCAATTTCTAAATCGTATACCAATATGATGTATAATAAAAATTAAAAATGGAAACCGCAATATTAAACCACAATATTATCTAACAAACCATAATATTTATTAGATTTTTCTAATATATTATTTTTAATGAATAATAGATGATTTCCGTAAGTGTAATTCCTTCAATAATCACTAACAATCCACTCTCATACACTCTTAGATACATACTTCATTATAACAGAATAATTTTATTGTAATTTATAATATAGTAACTCAGCTCCTAGATGTTTTTGTAAGTACAAATTGCCAAAAGGTTATGTAGCTACTTTGAAAATGCTTTTAAATATTTAATTTATTATAGTTAATATGGAATGTGGTTGTGAGCGTGTAGTACAGTGTTAATGTAACTGAATGTGTGAATCTTTAAGTATTAGAAGGGTAGGTAACTCATTGATAATAGACAAAATTTGTACTTGAATATTTTTTTATGAATAGGAGATAAATCATTGTTAATTTGGGTGTTACATCATTACAGGATGTTTCATAAATTTGGTACTTGTTTTCTAGAAGTTGTGCATTATCTTGTTAAATTACTTGTTAAATGAAAGTGATTTACAAGAAAAATTTTGGATAGTAAAGAAAAGATATGTAGTGTTCATTGCAAATTTATGATGTTTTTCGACTAATTTCACTTTTATGACCACAACTTTATTGTAATACATCCGATCCAATTCTACTTTTACACGGTCTATTTTTGTTAAAAAATTATTTCAAAAAATAGCTAATTAGTTTTTGCTTGTTAATTTGGTTTGTTTAAGCATAATTAATTTGTTTGATTTAAATTTTAGGTTTTTATTTTCAATTATTTTTATTGATCGCAATTTTCTGAAAAAATTCAGAGGAGTTGTCTTATTTAGTTAATAGAAGCGAACTAACTTACCGAAACAGTACAGTTTTACAATTTCGATAAAGTTGTTTTTTATCTCAGTTTTTATATTGATCAAAATAGTAACATACGAGTAATCTATATAATACACATGGGACAACAAGTTATAAGCGCTTATGTCTGAAATTAATGTTTTGAGTAAAATCAATATAAAAGTGTATATAAGAGCTTAAAAATATAGTAACGGGGCTGTACCAGTTTTTACCTTTTAAAACCGCTTACATTATATAAGCATTTGAAATCCAAAAAACCTTTATTTTTTTAGAAAGATTTTCATATTCATAACTTAGTCATGTCAAAGCCATTTAAACACTCAATACATTTGAAAATGATATTCCAAATTTGTAACAAACGCTTATCAATTTATTATTTTTTAAAGATTTTAAATATTTAAAGTTAAATAAGCGATTATAACAAAAACATTTTTAGGTAAAATTGACATAAGGATTATGTACCTTAGCAAAAATTATGACTTATAGTTGTCCGAATAAGACCAAATTTTGGCAGGAAATACTTTTAAAAATTCTGAATATGGGAATTATTTTGTCTTGATTTTTCTAATGTTGGTATAAGTCGGTATGATTTGTGTTGACACAAATATGTATATGAAAATTAATGTTTTGTATATGTTTGTGCCGAAACTCTTCCGAAATGTATCATGGAATTTCAACTGGGAAGGTTTTACAAAAAGGCATGTATATTTATCAATCCTGCAATCCAACACGTAATATATTGCGCCTTTACAAAATCCAACGGATTCGGGTACGATACAACTTCTGGCACCATTATATATCTTTTAAAAATTTTATTATTATATCTGTTCAAAAATTGGCAAATATTTACATATCTTAAAATTTCTTACCTGATACTATATTAAAAATAACTAAATAGATCGTATACCAATTTGCTAAATTAGGACTGGTACCTGGTACCTGTCACGCAACACCTTGGAGCACCCATCAACCATATTTAAATTTTTTGATAAACCAATTTTTTTTATTCGGTTTATGAATCAAGCTTTATTGAAGGAAATTCTATAGATTTTGTATTGAACCTGGACAACGTCGAGAACTTTGCTAATCTAAAATAAAATTTAAGGTATGAAGCTGTATATTTTTGTACCCTAGACTTTTTTATATTTTTGTCTTATTTTTGCTTTTATGTTTTAAGACAAATGCCAAAAACAACAAATCCAATAAAAAATGGAAAGATATTTTCTTAGGATCTAAAATCGAAATTTTGAATCGTCTTTAGAATAGATAAATTTTCAAAGAAAGAAGATTAGAAAATGGTGATTATGAAATAAGAAACAATCATTAACTTTACCAATTTATATACTTCGGCTTGGAAAACAATTTATGTACTTCGGTTTGTAGAGTCTAGGCTTGAAAGAATATGGGCCTTGAGGCTTTTTCCATATACTCCCGATCCTACTCTATTTATTTTCTTGGTACTGTCAGTATACCATACTGATGATCCTTTGTCGGAAAACGGTGGACAGGTTTCCCACGTCTCTCTGCTTGGCAGATTTCATGCCAAGCAGCAGTCGGATAATTTTATCGAAAGTGTATCATCCATCTGGACTTTTGGGTTTACCACTTTATTAATTTGTGGATCATCATCAGTAATAAATTTGTAAGTATGGACCAATGTTTCTTTTTGTATAAAGAGATGAAGAGGCTCTAGGTGAAGCAGAATCTCTAATGATGCGGTGGATGTTGTCCGAATGACCTTAGTTATCAACAAACAAGCTGAATGCTGATGTAGTTTGTTGAGTTTGTTTTAACCTGTGATTTGCAAAAAGGTACTTTCCAGCAAACTGCGGATGCGTAGGTTAAGGTTGACCGCACTGTTGCAGTATATAACCATAATGCCATTTTGGGGTTTAGTCGCTATTTACGGCCACATATATTTTTATATATCCAGAGTGCAATTCTGGCTTTGTTTAGAGGACTGTCTAGATGAGCATTCCAGTTCAGATGTTCATCACGATCCCAAGGTATTTGACTTCTTTGAAAAAGTCAACCATTACCCCATATAGGTTAGGTTTCTTTAATGTGTCCAAAATTCTTTTGTTTGTGAAAACAACAATTGTGATTTTATTTGAATTAATAGAGAGTTTAACCTCTCGGCCTCAGTGGGATACCATGTGCAGTGTCTTGAGTTAATCCAGTCACTGGAGACTGAAATTTACCTCTGATAAGAATAACTGCATCATCAGCGTAGCTTTGTGCTTCTATTACTCGTTGTGTTACTTACTTACTTACTTAGGTGGCCAAGTAGATGGCCAGGACCATCTGATTGATCAACGTCCTCCATTTTTGTAGGCCACAGTGGATTCTGTCTAGTTGAAGGTAACCAATTGTTGGAGTATTAATTGCTTGTGTTTAATCTTTGTCAATCTATTAATGGATTGTATCTATTTAAATGTATGTCGTCAAATACGTCAGAAAATAATTAACTAAAATGTCTAACTACGTTATATAGGTAATCATCTTTAATAGTTTTACAGCTCAGGTTAAGGTGTTGATGGTTTTACAGCTCAGGATGAGCCTTGTTCAACTGTCCTCCATTCGTTAACTTCAATTTTTGTCGACAACAGCTGTCTTCGATTTCGTACAGCCACCTTCATCGTGGTCTACATATCTTGTTCTAATCTCTAATTTTAATTATATTTATTTAATTATAGTTTTAATTTCTCTTATAATTTCTTGTTACCCAAATATGAATTTCAAAACTTAATCCTTTCTAAATTCCTCTCATTTTCACAATTCTTTTTAAAACATCAACAGTATAGCTATAATATATAAATAGAATTTTCTAACTTCACTTTTAAAACAGTCACCACACCATAATCATTTGGAAAACCTACATAATCTTAATTTAATTTTTAAAATTGATTTTTCTCACGATTTTCATAAAGATATTTGAAGTGAATGAATTTTTTTTTTTATTTTTCTTTTTTTTTTAATTTGTGGTCTATTACTGGCAACAATGTATTGATGAATTGTTATAATGTATTAAAGTACATGTTCTTCATAATACTCAACTATATAATAAGACGTGTACCACAAACAACTAATATAATAAAATAATGATAACAAGAAGCACCTGATGTTGTTGCTGTGCTGCTGTTGATTACTGATGAATATGTAAGTATGTATGTATACATGGTTTATTACTGTTGTTGTTGTTCATTTATTTTAGTTTTAGTATTGGCTATTTATAACAATATTACAATTCTTTATAGTATAATATAATATAATAATATTTATGTTAACAATAATGAATATGATAGCTTCTGATGATTATGATGATGCTGCTGATGATGATGATGTTGTGGTTATGAAAAATTATCATAAAAATTTGTTAAAACACAAAAATAAAAATAACAAAAATATTATAAACGCAAAATACTATTACTGTTCTACACGATATTACACCTGATGCTAATATTTAAGGTATTACAACAATCTTATATATGTTATTAATATTTTGCGCAATTCTTATTGACGTCGATCGTATCGTTCTTGTTATATTGATTCATATTCCTAAAGTTGTAAAAGATATATATTGATGCAGAAAATATTGTAGAGATGTCGGATGTCTGTTGCATAAAATAAAATACGTCGTTTGTATTACTATGATTTTTATGAATGTATTTTAAATATAACAAAATAGCTAGCAAGACAGTAAGTAAACTAGTAAGTACGAAAGTCAAATGAGATAAGAAACTATTAAACTGAGAAGAATTTAAAATAATGTGAACATGTTTTTTTTTTTTTTTTTTAGTTTTTTTTTGTTATTGTTGTTGCCAACGTTTAAATTGTACATTGAAAACATGTTGTAATGTAATTCAATAAAAATAACAATAATAATATTAATAATAATAGCAATATCGTGAAAATCTTCAAATATTATTAGATGCAACACAATCAAGTTTATGCATGATTGAGTTGTATCTATTTTGTATATTATTTTACTGTTGCAAAATTAAAAAAAAAAAACAAAAAAAAAATTTAAAATTTGTGCAATTATTATTCATTTTAAGTATAGGTCATTTGTCACAATGCGTGAATTGCGAACTCAAATGGATAAAAATCTCATTTATACCATCAGTAGTATTTTAACCAGTGGTGGAAAATCTAAATGGCACGCATAGTAAATATTTTAAGTATTATAAAACATATATTGAATTTTAATATAAGTAACATTTCAGCATTTGTATAGATTCAGAACGAGTCTTTACACAGAATGAAAGAATGTAGTATCACTATTGCCGCATTCAAAAAAGTGTTACAAAGTTGACTAAATAAACTATATACTAAGGAATAATTTTGTTAAGTGATATACAAAAGTAAATAATTATGAGGTAAACGGGTTTTAAAAATCATTGAGACCATTGAGGGCTTAAATAAATAAAATGGCAAATAAAATCAGCAAAAAAGCAAACAAATCCGTATAAAATGCCATAAGACAAGCCAATAGTCTGAATCCCACTGTACTATGATTATTAGAAAGACAAAAGAAGTTGTCCCAGGATATATTGTATGCAAAGTAAAATAAAAATACTCTGTTATTCGAACGTTATTGCTATTAGAGAGAATGAATATAGTGATAAGGTGCTGTTAGTTACTTTCACTAACATGGTACAGAAAATCTAAACATATAAATATAGCAATCGAAATATCAAAATGTGTGATTGCATTAAAAACAGAAATTACATTGTAGTCGAAATGGATGAAGAAATTGCAGAGACACGTAAATAGAATGGCAGAAAGTTCAATGGCCAAAACGTCTTGAAGAAATAGGCGGCAGTAAATATCTTATTAAACAAGAAGAAGAAATCATTACAAACAACAATGAGGTGGAAACTGATTGTCCTTAATAAGCATATCGAACAAGTAACTCAATTCACGTACATTGGTACAGAAATAAAATCATTCAGTGATTTGAAAGCCGAGATAAAAGAACAAGTAAACAAGACTTTCGTTATATTTTTTGAGTACATACGTGATACCACTGGGTAGAAAAAAAAATATGGGCAGTAAGATCAAAATCTATAAAGAGTGTTTTAGAATGAGCATATGCCATACAATTGAGAATTGACAGAACAGCAACAAAAAAGGTAGATACTAAAAATCGAAATAAAATTTTTGATGTCGATTTTTGATGTGGAATACCAACTTCACTTTTTTTGTTGAATTCCACTTAATGTACTTCTCAGTATAAGACCCCATGATTAATTGATGTAGTCATGAATTTCTTAATAATTCAAATATGTAATTAAAAACTTTGTTGTACATGCTTTCAGCTTTAATTTCTAGACCCAGTATATATATAGATATATATACTTTTAATTCTTAATGAATATTTTTTTGTATATATCATTAAATTATTTTATTTAATCTTTAAATTGCAAAAAGTGTGTTAAAAATATCTAAATTATTTCACAACCGATTTCCATTATTAGTTTTGTAAATTAAATAAATATTTTTAAGGAGACCTGGCGAAATCAAATACTTTTTAAATTTTTTTTTGATTTTTGTTTAAAAATTTCAATTAAAAATTTTACCCCATGTACAAGTCATTTTAACATATGACATCTTCATTGTCCTGCAATAGGCGGAACATAGGCGGAACATAACATATTATGTTACATTTAATTTATCAATTTGCCGCAACTGGGTGAATCGCCAGAAATAAATTTAAAATGATTTTTTTTTATATAAATTATTATGAATGCGGTTGTTGTTTAAGTTAAATCAATAAATAAAATATAGTACTAAGTGTAAATTATTGAAATGTTGGAAAACAATTCATAATGAAATTGAGTACGAATTTTTATCAGGAGCGGCCGAATACTAGTTCCATTTTAATCTTTATTTCGAATAATAAAATGGAATCGTACACAAGACTTGATAACTAAAACGAAAGAAAAATTAAAATAAAAAAAAAATTAAACTTAGAAAACCTACATTAGAAAACTGTGGCTTAATATGGGCACGAAAATTATGTGTTAAATTTAATTTACTACTTCTGATCTCGTATTATATGCGGTTTTATTTACAATTTGAATGTTGTTAATGTTTTTTTTTTTTTTTTTTTTTAAATAAATCTATTTTAATATTGTGAAAATTATATTTTGCGCATTTTTTCGTAGCATTTTAATATTTTCCGGGTATTTTAACTATGGTATTCATTTCTATTCTTAAGATATTTTTTCAAAAAATTAAAGAGAAAACTTTCATTTCAATTGAGAAATAGAAATTATACGATATTTTTTTTTTCTTTTAAATAAAAATAATTAAAAAAAGGAAGATGGAAAATAAAAAAAAAAAAATTGAAAGCAATTATTTTAATTTAAATTTTTAATGCATTTTTTCGGAAGCATATATCATTGAAGACGGTATATTCTTCATGTCTGTCCGTTATTATTAAAATATTTATTGCAAGGTAAATAATGGAAAATTGTTTAATTTTATTTATTTTGTATATACGAATATGTTAAATTTTTGAAATGATGTAATCAAACAATTTCCGTTTAAAAATATAAACAATTTATATGAATATCTATCCATTTTGTGCAATTAGTTTTATAATTAATGATAGAGGAGTGAAGTCTGTTGCAGAATACGAATCTGCAGATATTGCAGGATAATATACGTATATATGTCTATTTATATATATATAAATAAGTTGTCCTATGTTCGTCATTTTATAACTCTCAACCACTCAACCTATTTACAAACCAATACGGGCGTTGGAAAGGTCTAGTACTTTCACTGATTGTTTTAAACTTAAAAAAATTTTTAACCACACTTTTGTGATGGTGTGTTTTTCCAATATAAAATGGGTGAATTCATTTACATTTTGCTTATGAGAAATACATTTCATCGGTATCGGTATACAACACAAATGCTCTGGTTGCACTCGTAATTTTACTTATTTAATTTCTGTGTGTTTATTGGTTGTAATTTAAGTTTACATTGTGAGCATTGACATTTTTTAATTATTGATTTGTTATCATTTAGTTAAAATTAAATAAAAATAAATAAATAAAGACAATTTCTCATGTAAACAGAGTAGAATTATTCAACAATGCTGCAACGAAGGCGTTCACAAATTGGCCAACTAATGAACACGCAACCGTGGTCGCATTAAACGTATTTAAGTTTAAATAGATCTAATCAGAAAGAACTATAGCCGATTAGAAAGTAATGAATTATAGCAAGGCAACGAATGGCATGGTGAAGATCAAATCAAAATCAAGAACAAAGAGAAGAACGGAGTGACAGTGTGAGAGTTAAAAACACGTTGATAATCAAAACAGGTAACAATGGAGACATAGCCATTCAATTGGAAAATTGCTTCGTGCAGGATTAAATTATGTTCATAACATTGATTACGCCTCACATCCGTCCATTCAAATTGCCAAAATGTATAAAGTTTGCAATAAATTCAATGCATTAAGATTTAAAAATGAAACCGATGGAATGTGTAGAACTGGCGCAAATATTAAATTAACACCATTTAATCAACCACCTTTGTTGCTAGCAGAACAAATCAATCAAAACATTTCCTAAATTAAATTATTCAGTTGTATACATTGTATTCAGTTGTAAACATTGTATTCAGTTGTAAACATTTCCTAAATAAAATTTAGTTGTATACAATTGCTGCTTTCAAGACATCATTTGGAGCACAACACATTATTCGTGATAGATTTTTGCCAACTTTTAATGTAAATAATATGAATTTCAATTCAGATATTGATTATGTTTTGATTTATACGAAAATTTTAACCAATTTGTTGAATATGAATTAAAGATTCAAGGTTAATTGTACCATAAAATTTGTTCGTTATTGCTATTCGACAACCAAAAAATATCGCTTTCTACAAATTTATTTAATGGAAAATGGAGATGAAGAAGTTGATCGGCGTTATTTAATAAATTCGAAATTAAGCAAACCTGTATTCGTAAATTCCAAATATTATTACGTAAACATAATAAATTGGTTAGAATGTTTAAATCACAAATTGATAAATCACAGTTGGCCCGCTGGCCAACATGTAGGAAATTGAATTGATCTTTTTATGCACATTGTATTGTCCAGCAACGCGGCCAGGGTTACTCCTGCAATAATATATATATAATTTCATGACTTTATGAAATTCTATATAATATTGTAAATTTTAGCTAATGTTGTTTGTTAGACGTAAGACTATTAAATGAGCGCACTTAAGTATAGTACAATTTCAATGGCAATGCTTTGATCATTTGTATACGTTTAATACGTTAATAATTCTAAATTTGTTATATTTTATATGAATAAATATAAGTGGTACCTATCTAAAGTATAACCATTTAATTTTGTTTTTAAATTTAATATCTATTATCAAAACATGAACTTAATTTATCAATAAAATAATAAATAAATTAGAAACTCTATTTATAGATTTAGATAGGTTTGTTTGTATATCAAATATTTTCCAATTCATATAAAAATTACATCGCTTTTTTTGTTAGTTTTCGTTTTTTTTTTGTCGATGATTTCGTAGGACGATAAAGATTTATATAATTTAATTTTGTTTTTTTTTTTTTAAATCATAATTTCCGTTAAATAATTGAGATTCTAAATTAACATTAAAAATCTTTATTTTATTTTATTAACTAACTTCCTTTACTATACAACTAAATAAGAGAAGAATTTAACTACACTTTATCATATTTTGTACTCCTTCGCATTAAAACAATAACAAAAAAAAAGGCAAAATAATAATAATAATAATAGAAAAATCGTGGTAATAACTTATTAACTTTACTAACCTGGATAGTTAAAGCAACTGACTAATAGTTATTGTACTTTACGAATCTCTTTTATTTTAAAGTAAATTGATTAACCTTTATCAAGTCAAAGAGGTATTTGGCAATTGAATTGATCAAGTCAAAAGGGTATTTTGGTACCTTTAGCAATTTTAAGTAATTTCTTTTGGGTTTTTTTAAAATATATATAGGTATTGTACTTGAAAGTTAATCTTCATATAGAGCTAACTTTTTAAAGTAAGTTAAAGATCTGAAACCATATTCTTATAGGTACAAAGATAAATATTTTAAAGAAGAACGCCGCATCGGAAAATTATCTCTGTTGATGGTTGAAGATACAAGTTATAGAGTCTGTATTGATATATGTACAAATTGTTTTTTAATGTAATGAAATATGAGGCAGTTTATACAAATGTTTTCATTGCTCTGAAAATTCGATACGGACATCTATTGATATCGCATTTTAGTATACTTCAGTGGTACCATTTATTACATTTAATGGTGTTTATCTTACTTATTAAGTTGTTTTCAGTGTTTTTAATGTATAGTAGATTGTCGTCTAAATATTTTTTAGGTGATTAATTTTTGTTTTAGCTTTTATTTATAAGTTATATTTATTTATTTATACTATTTAGCTCAAACAGTTTACAACGTAGTATTACATTCCATATATTAATTAAAATACAATTAAATTTACTTAGTATACATTCAAAAATAACAAAATTGAAAATACAAAAATAGGTAAGATTATTTTTTTTTTAAATATAAATTTAAAAGGTCAAGTTAACAAATACAATTTGGATTGTATTGTGTATATAATTCTGAATTACAAATTTCTATGTAACAAAATTCTGAATTTCAAAACTCTGGAATCATCATCATCATTACTATGGAGTTGTCATCGAATTTTTTTTCCAGTTTTGGTATATCGGTGTTCCGCTAAACATAAACAAATGAAATATGCGGCATATGTAAAACTAATGGGCGATTCACTAAATCTGAGTTGTATGAGGACTCACTATGATTTACTATGCAGCGATTGCAATAATTTCTTGAGGACATACCATTCGTTGCAATGTTGTCATAAAATATTATCAATTGGTATTTTGTAATTTTTTGACATATGGATGGTAAAACCATAAGCTCATATGTGACAGGAACACCCATTGATTTGATGGTCAGATTCATCTTTTTACAGGCTTATTGTGAATATAAACGCTTTTGCAGCGGCTGTAACGAAGTGATATAAATGCATATGCGGCTAGCTAAAAGACTCTTAAATTTAAAATGTGGAAATGACAGTTCTGGAATGTATAATTCAAATTCCAAAACTTGTTACTCACTTTCCTAATTCCATGCAATAATCAGAAAAATCAGAATTTCAAAATTGAAAATTTGGTAAACTGAGAATTATTCAAGAATAGATTAAAAAAAAATCACAACTTTGTAATATCGAATTTTGATATGATCCCGTTACATTTTTATTAAGTCTAAAACATGGTTTATAAATTGTTACAATTGTACATTTTGTTAGTTTTGATTGGAAATATCTTCCTCCTGCCATTCTTTTATTACGATATATACTAAGTCATATTTAGAACATCAGTTAATTAGTTGTGAAATTTAACTCTGTACTTTATTTTTATTTTTTTATTATACCCTAGCTGAATAATTTGCTTTGGATCTTTTAAAGGGTTAATTGTGGTAGCTTTTAAGTTCATTTTGAAAAAAATAATATTCTTACTTTTCTATCATAGAAATTGAACAATAAATTTTTATAAATCGACTAAAAGTGAAATAGTCTGGTACGTTTTAGTGATGTTAAATTTCGATAAATATGCCAATTTTATCGAAACTTTTAATTAAAATCAATTTATTAAAGTTTTCCAAATACCTTCGAATAAAATATCAAATCAAAAATAAAATAAATAAAATTTTTAATAAGACAAAAAAAAAAAAAAATTACTCTTTGATATCATCTTTGATTTATACAAACATGAATGGTGGTAATGGCTATAATTTTCATTTAGAAAATTTATTTTCCATTTCAAATCATTTTCCTTGGCTACCTTAGTGCACCTGTAAACAAAGAAATATATTATTTTACTATTTTTTTTTCTGTTATTGCTCTAATAGACGTGTGTGTATTATTATTGCATTGGCATAGAGGTTTGGTATATATACTTGTGTTGTTATGATTATTTTGTTAAAAAAAAAACTCAATAAAATTAAGAATTATAGAAAAGATTTAAAAAGGAAGAGTAAATGGTTTTACTCGTAAATTAAAACTGTAAAATTGGTAATAAGAAAATTTAACAGTATTGTGCCATTTTATAATATAGTGTTCGTAAAATATTTTAAATAAATTTATTAAGGTCCATAATATTTTAATTGAATTTACTGCTGGAAAATAACCGGAATTTACTACAGTTACCTGAATTTAACTTAGAAATCATAAATCTCTATACTGAGATGCATTCGAATTGCGATTAAACAGATCTAACAGTAAATTATGTAATTAATTAAATAACAAATTTTAAAATAGATATTATTATGTTTTTTATATTAGCAGCGATTAAGGCCAGTCAATTATAACTGTTTATTAGATATTTAATAAACTAAATTGAACTGAGATGTCTTTCAACATACGACTAACCAAAGAAAACCAAATATTGCCTATGATTAGACTTTGATTTTTTCGTCAATGGTAAGGATATACATCTCATACTTACAAGGAAATTAATTTCGTGGAGGGATTTTTACTGATTCACGATTTTAACAAAAAATATAACATAACACATAGACAAAATGCATTAAAAATGTATTTTTGTGGCATATATAAAATTATTTAAATATTTACACATACTTTAAGGGGAAAATCATTTTTATGAATCAACGTATAAGCGTAAGCAACAAAAATCAAGAATCAAAAATCAAAAACCAAAGTGTAAACATAGGCATTGAATTGAAATAAATTAACGGTGTAGCTGAAATGACACAGAATATATTCGTATATTGTTTGAATGAAAATCTTCAGTATAAGCTTAAGATTTTCATTGATCATGGCATGAGTATCGAATACTAATTATTGAAAATTGAGTTAAAAAATGTTAGTTCATTGATTATCGATAGTTAAAAATTAACTATCGAGTCGGCCGATCCATCATCTAAAATTGAATGTTAAAAATTTACATTCGATGATAAATCGTCATAGTTTCTTAAACATCGGCACAATTTTATTATTTTTCCAATTACTGGGGTATTACTGGGTTTTAATTTTGTTTTTCTTTTTTATTTTATTGTAAAATTATTACAAATTTGTTATTGTCAAATGCAAAAAATTGTCATGACAGTCAAAACATGCATTGCACAAAACGCACATCTTTTGTGCAATGTCTGTTTTTTGTTAATTCTGAATATTTTCTAATCGTTAACAACAACAGCTGGTCTGCGTTATGATGAATAGAAAAGCTGTTCCAGTGCTTCAACTGTACATGGTAATGGCCAGGCAATAGTTCTTATAACAACAGTTATCTAAACTTCTTAAGACTGCAAGAACTAGCACTCGCCTTGTAGGTGAGAAAGATTTGTACAAGTTCGATAATGACATAAAAAAACGAAACTTCAGAGTAGGAGGAGGAATAGACTCGATTTGAGATGTTCAAGAACATTGAAAGGAAACGAAGGTAACGACAACTTTAAATAATTTTTGCGACAATTTTGAGATTGGCATATTGCTCTCTGTGCATACTAGTTCGTTGACTGGACTGAAAAAGTTTGGAAAAACAATCTTAGAAAATTTAGGAAATTTTTAATTAAATTATCAATTATGATTTCCAAATTTATTCATTCTATCGAAAATATTCATAACTGGCAAGGATATATTTTTTCTTTGTATTTGACAAATGTTCAGTTCTGTCAGTTCTAAAAAAAAAAAATCAAATTCAAAGAATCTTCGTCATCCTTTCAATAAAATGGCAAAGTAATGTTCTTATTAAAAACATTTTTTTAATACCACTTGTAAAAACTATTAACAGGAGCCAGTAATATGGGTTGTCTTTCATAAAACTTATTAAGCAATCAATACAATAGAATACTAGAATATCTAAGAGATATACGTAGATATATATAGTTTATAGACTCTCCTTTCAAATTATAAAATATACGTTAATTTTTTTTTGTTTTTTGCTAATATTAGTAACAATTATTTTATTTGTATTCGATTTGAAATAAAAAATGCAAAAACAAAAACCAAACCGAAATAAAGAAGATATATATTAAAAAAAAAAAACAATTTTTTAATTGCACAGTCACACATAATAATAAAGAAGTCAAAATCTAAAGTGGGAAATAATTTCAATTATAAGCCCAGCAAAAAAAAAAAAGTAATCATATAAAAAAAATAAAATATGAAATTCTTAAAGGAGGCGAAAATTCAATTTTATATTATAGTTTCAAATAAAAATTATATTGTTAAGGCGGACTATGAGTATCACGTAATGCCGTCCTAAAAATTAAACTCTCTCTCTGAAAGATGCTTAAAGATTAAGCTGTAATTGTTTTTAATTACAAATCGTTTATCAATTGTTGTGCATCTTTCTTTTATTTTATTGTTTTTTTTTATTTGTTATTGTTGTATTTTTCATATTTCAATATGAATTTGAGAGTTAAAAATAAATTTTTTTTTGTGATTTTAAATTGTGGTAGCAATTCGATTGGTGCATACCATCTTGATATTATTGTGGTGAATTCACAAAACAAAACAAAAAAATTATTGCATATTAAAACGTTTTTCTATGTTATACCATGCCGTTTCTAATCGATTTAATTTCAAAATTTTAATTGAAAATTATTTAAAAAAGAATAAAACAAAATGGTAAATTTTAATACAAAAATTATGACTAATATAAAGTTAAAATAAAGTAGTCTGGATCAGAATAAATGGGAAATTTGAAATTTTTTTAATTGAATTTTCTTACTTTGAAATAATTTATTTGAAATAATTTTCATTTTCATTTTAGCTAGGTATGTAAAAATGAAAAATGTAAAAAAAAAGACTTGTTGTTTTTATGATGTCGCGTCGTCGCATTTTTAAATATTTTACAAATTTACTATGGAATATAAATTGTCACCAATTGATTGCTGAAAATAAAAACAAAAATACCTAAAATTTATATATATTTTTTTTAGATTTACACTGCAACATAAATAATTATAAAAAATATTTTATGATACTGCATTTACATGAATTGTTCATTATTCAACTTTATTTTAGTTTTAAATCATAAAAATTTAAATGCCAACTTGAAAGAATGCCAGAAAAGTAAGATTTAATATTTTTCTTTATTTTGTTCTGAAATATTTTGCGGGTTTATTTAGAGAATTTAATAGAATAGAATAGAATAGAAATTTTCATTCCATTCCATTTCTTTACCATGCACAACACAATAATATATTTTTGAATAAATAAATATTTTGTATTTATTCTTTCATTTCGATATTGATTTATATTTACAGTTTTACTAGAGTTTTAGAAATCTCATTTTCACTAAAGCGGAACAACGTTAGCCGGGTATGCTAGTCTTCTATCTTCTATATTTATAAAACTGAACCTATGTTATGAGACAGTTTCTTAATTACTCAACCGATTTTAATGAAATTTTCGGAGTATGTTACTGAAATGCAGGACCTAACCAACGGCTATATTAGAATTTTATAGGTAGCATAGTTCCAGTGCTATTTTGAGTCACGCAGTTACAAGAAACACACCAGGTGGCGGCATAGTATTATATTCAATTCTTTTTTAGTATGTGTAGTAAAAAATACATTGAAAATTTTATTTGCATTCTTTGTCAGAAAATATTTTTATTCTAAACATTATTAAATCAAAACCACACATGACTGTTTCAGAACCAGAATGGTTTAACCCACATACAATTTTTAAAATAAATTTTTTTTTTTGTTAATCGATCATGTAAGTCTCATAGGATCAGTGATTTTAATTTGAAGTGTCAGAAAAAAAAATTTCTTATCTATTTATCATACACTTTTTACAATTACTTTACACAATTTTTAATTTTTTTAAAAACTAAAGTGGCTTAACCCACAATATTTTCATATAAAGTGAGTTAGGCCACTTTGGCTGTAAAAAAATATAAATATTTTATGTAGTACCAATATAAAATCAAGTAACAGATATTTTCGGAAGATGAGATTTGAGAATCGGATGATCTCAGATGAGATCGGAATTTGAGTTTAAAAAAAATATAAATTTAAACCTTTTATTAATTTTAGAGCTTTTTTGTTTATTTTTAGTTTGTAATTTATAAGTAGTTAAGGGTAAAATGATTGTGATTGTAATTTAAATAATAACGGTGGAGTCAATCTCGAAGTGACGGCGACGCGCGATGTTGACGCGACGACGACGGTTTGAAGTGTCATTGAAGCTACAAACGCTGACGAAGTCTTAGTCGCCTGTTAAACTCGGCGTTCACACCGCTTTGAATAAAATTCTTCACAGATTGGTCAGCTGGAATTTCAAGAATAATATAAATATATGCATATACAAAATAAAAGATATCAAAATTTGTTTTAAAAATAAATAATAAAAATATATTTGAATTATGAATAACAATATAAGTATGTACAAAACAAAAGAAGCTTCATTTTAATGAATGTCCCTTCCTTTAGTTTACTAATCCAAAATTATTTACTTCCGTAATTGGTTTTGACTTAATGCAAACATTTCCTATACGAATTCTTACCACTCAAATTTGCTATTACAATTGAAAATTATGGGCATACTACCTAGGTATACATAATTTATGTATATATAGGTATAATAAGATAATATTTAACATATTCTATCTTCAGGCAATAATCGTGCTTCTATGTATGTATGGAATGAAACCACAGTTTCAATTAAGAGGTGTTGATGAAACCACCAGTTGCCTATTACATTATATCTATAAAAAATAACGTAACATCATCCAGTATAATTATGTACTCTGACCAATGTGGCTGTCAAAACAAAAATATTAAGATGTCCTTATTTTGCCAGAAAAACACTGTATTCATAAAATTGTTCAAAAATTTCATATTATACATATTTGTAATAAAGAACAGAAAAAGGAAATACATAAATCAGTTTTTTTAATAA
The DNA here is from genome assembly GCA_963942445.1 of Argyra leucocephala. Lineage (NCBI taxonomy): Eukaryota > Metazoa > Arthropoda > Insecta > Diptera > Dolichopodidae > Argyra > Argyra leucocephala. The sequence goes on from OZ012677.1 coordinate 29,254,885, forward strand.
AATAATTCACTTTTGACTTATTTTTTTGTTTTATTGAAAAAATTGGCGTTATATTTTAATGTGACTATAAACGACATCGATTGTATGAAGTTTATTACTTTCTTTCAAACAAATTGTTGACTATTACTATAACAGAATTGTGACTACGAACGTTTTTTACTATAACCGAATTAAAATACATCGATCTACTACGTTGAGAGTAATGGAATTTTATTGTGTTAAGTTATATTGAAATTAGTATTAATTTGGTCATAGATATTAGGTATTATACTTTAATTTCATTGCAAAGTATATATATTCAATAATCAAGCGATTCAGAAAACAACTACAATTATACCAAAACAAATATTTCGTTTTATATATTGAAACAACTGCTTCTGTGCAATTGCACATGGGATTCACTAGTATATCAGGAATACTTATAATAACTACCACCAATTGTTTAGATATCAGTAATCAAGTTTTATATTTGAACAAAATCCTGGCTCATCAGGTTGATCTACATTTACTTACCTCATCGTCTAACTATATATTAAATACTCAATCATTTAATTTTTAATTTTTATTTTATATATACAGACTTAATCATATCCAATCCAATTGTTGAAACTCATCATCTCATGTATATTAATTAAATAAATAAATAATAAATATAATTTTAGTTGGGATATTTAATTTTGATTTAAAGAACAAGACACCTACTTGGATTTACGATTAATATGTATTTACTTTAATAATACGCAGATCTGCATTCATTTAAAAAAAAAATAAAAAAGTAATAAGAAATTCAATTATAGAAAAAAACTCTTTAAAAAAAGTAACAAAACAAAAAAAAGTTAGAAATTTTCTAATTTTCCAATCACTTCAAATATCTATCTTCTGACAAATTGCTGTACGTTCTCCAATATAAAATGTTTTAAAATTAATAGCATGTTATTTAAAAATTTAAATAAAAGAAATTTTCACAGCGTTGTCGTGATGTGCTATTTATCCGTGTCAGGATCATTAGTTAAAATTAAAAGTGTAATTTTAAAAATGGAAAATAAATATAGAGAAAAAATAAATAAAATTAATTGTCAGTAAAGTGATTTGGATTTGACATTTGAATGTTCTTTAAGTCAGTTAGTTCCATTTAATCAGTTTAAATTTACGCCTTTTTCAATTTCAATCTTTTGCAAAATTATCACTTGGGTGTAATAGAAAAATTAACAATTTACGCAATGTTTCCCTTAAAATTTCTCTCTTACTTTTTCACTGTCCATTGCTCTTGTCTAACTCTCTCTGCAAACTAATTACTATTTTAATGAAATAAGCATCAAAAGTTTGAACGTAATTGATGGTACATACATTACAAGAAGTCCCAACATTAAATTGTCAATCTGAAGCTAACCTGCATGGGAATATTTTTTTTTTTATTTATTTGATTTTTTATAAGCGTGTTAATCAATTAAGCCTGTTTTTTTTTGTCAAAATTTCATTTGTAAATAATAACAAGAAAAACTTGTAGTTGACTTCAGCAACCGTAGGGTATTTTTATATGAAATATGTAAGATTTAATTTCTAATATTGTTTGTGTAGATTGCAATTTTGATATTTTTAATATAATGCGGTTCAATAAATTTTAGGTGAGTTTGGAGTAACTGTCCAAATGACAAAAAATAAATTTTTGGCTCTTTATATGAGGTATAGTAGAAAATAAAGTAGCTTACAAAATCATTTACTCAAAATGACAAATCAGTTTTTATGAATTTTTAAGCGAAAATAATCGTTGTTTACTAAGTTATTTAAGGTATTTGACCAATTAAATATACCCTTACTCAAACATAGTAACCATCTGTGATCCAGAATTGGATAACTAGTATTCTATTATAATTTTTTAAACATTTTTCTCGTCTCAATAAACCATGCCAAAAATAATTGAAAGAAAAACGTTAAATAATTAATTATCAACGGGATGTGATAATTAATTATTTAAACTAATTTTGAATAGAAATAAATCAAATAGAAAATGCAAAAACGAGCTCTAAATGCTTCCATTTTTGTTTCCGTTTTATTTAAAAAAATAAAAACTTATAGTTACCAAAATGTTACATGTCACACCGATTATCAAATAATGAGTTAATTTATTATATTTAATATAACAACTATGAGTTTTCTGGTTAATCAATAATTAAATTATCTAAATATAGCCTGTAACTCCATAATAATTAGAACAAGACTTTAATTAAAAAACCAAGCCGTAAACAGGACTCTAATTTTAGCCTATTTACACATAACATTCATAAATTTATTTTCACTATCCTAGGCAAAAGGTCTGAATGACACAATATAGAATATTAACAATATAATATATACTTTCTGAAAAATTCCATCTACTTTGTGAAAATTTAACCGATTCAAGAAATTTCTTATGCTTGCAAGAACAGGAGTACAGAAACAAACATTAATATATTAATTAAACAAACAAATTTTTCAATCGAAAAAACTGTATTAATTTGGCAATATAATAAGCAGTGTTGTTCCTTTACGTGTAATTTTTAATTGTCTACACTATGAAGTAGACTTTATTGTAAAACAAGCAATTTACTGTTGACAATATAAACTATACTGTATAGAATAAAAACAATTTCAACTATGATGTAAACCATAATTATTTTTTCAGTATAGCTAGATTTGCTTCATTTCAAGTACTTTATTAAAAAAAAATCGGCCAGCATATTTACATAAAGTTCCTAAAGTAGGAAAACACTGTTATCAACTTGGCTTGATAATGCTTATAAAAATGTGTTATGTCAGCTAAGATTATTACGAGTTTAAAACTTTTGTTTTACATACTTAACTAAGAGATTCTGAAACAGCTGAGAAATTGTCTGAAATTGTTGTGGAGTCTGTTGATATTGCAAAAGATCTGAATTCCTACTGTTGTTTATGATAAACAGATGGAAAAATTGTCTCAGCACCTCATAGTAGTGGTATAGTAACTGTAACAGGCTACGCAGGCAATATATTTGCAAAAGATATTTTAAATAAAAAATTAATGTATTACGTGACATCTAATTTAAAAGAATTATTTAAGCAAGTTGATAGTAAATATTATTTTATTTATATATTACGGATTTTATAATAAATATATAAAACTAGCTTTAAAACCCGCCATAGATGGCGGAAGCAAAATAAATTCTAGCTTCCTCTTCCTTCAATAGAGTTTTGATTTCAAATTTATGTGATTATGGGTTGGTCCCACAATATTTATTTGCTCTTCTTTGTTTACTTTTATTTATTTTTAATATTTAATGCACTTTGGGTAGCGAAATTTATTTATTTTATGCTAAAAGAACAGATCAAAGCTATTTGTATATGTATTGGAGCGTTTCGTCGAATTGACAGATATATGCAGGAGACTATAAATTATATAAGAATAGAACTTTACTTTTTTTTTTTTGTAAAAAATCAGTATTTTCATTTAACTTAACTGTAATTCATTATCATTTAATTGTAAACATTGTGTAGAAAATAACGTAATCTACATAATAGCAATATTCAAGACATATCAAAACAGGATTATATAGTCTGTTAAAGAGCAACATACTTGAAAGAATATCATGAAGAGCAACAACTGGCAAATACATTTTATAATCATTTTAATACAGGCTTATTTTACAGAAACATGTTAGCAAATAGAGAACACTATAACTTTAGCAACAAAATGGTTCTTCTTTTATATTCTAGGCTGAACTATAGATTAATCATATTCATCAATCATTTCATTCATACAATATCTCTCAACATTTTCAGTTCACATACATTCTAAAAATTATAATAAAAATTCTAACTCACATGAGAATCACTTTAATCAAAACATGTGTGTAAAAACTATTCCTGTAAACACTTTTTAAATTAGAAAAAAAAAACAAAAAAAAAAATTAAAATTTTTACACAATGAAATTCTATTTTTTTTTTTCATTTTCATTTTAAACATTTTGCATTTTCTTTAGGCAATCCATCAGATCCATCAGAATATTTTAATTACATTTCAAAATTACCTTGACGCTATAAAAATTCCTCAACTTCTCTTTACTTTACTATTTTTACTTTTTTTTCTATTCACGATTCTATATACACATCCAAAACATCAGTCAATGAATAAAAATGCGAATTTTCCAACAATAACAAAAACTGCAAATTGAAAAGTTGAAATATAAAACCGTTCATTTAGAGGAAAAACAAGAGAAAAAAAACCGCTGATTTGACAATTTGTAAGCGTTTGTTAGATTCTAAAATAAAAGAAAATTAAATAAAAACAGCAGCAACAGCATCATAAAATCAGCATAAAAAATGCATAAAAAGAAATCGTTAAATCATCAAGCGAGAAAGATAACAACAAAATATTGCCTTTAAAGCCTATTTCGGAAAATAAAAAATCATACACATTTCAAAAATATAAATTTTTTTTTTATTTTTGTTTTTCTAATTATTTCATTCACTGATTGGATTGTTGTTGTTGTTTTTTTTTTTTTGGAATATCCTCATCTTTAATAGTTAGATATTCACTAACGTGATCAGAAATTGATATTCAATTAAGCAAAAGTAAAAATTTAAATACAATTACTTGAGCGCACTAACACGTATTCCAGTATTCAATGATCAACAGGTATAAAGTACAGTGTTAAGCAAAAGTTTGCAGTCACTTTGGCTGTAAAAATATTACATTTTAGTTGTACTCGGAAAATCGTATTATGGAAAGCTATTATAGCTGATGCTGTGCTTTGTCTTCCACTAAGAAAATAATAATCTAAAACCATCATATCTGGACAGGTAGTAGTTGTCCTTTTTCGCAGTTAATTGGCTTACTTTACGCTAGAAATAGCACAGGTAGAGGATTGAATAATTATATTTTTATTATTCAAAACATATTTTTTAAAGTTAGAGTCATTATCAGAAGTGATTTTATTGGCCACATTACGCCTTTTTATAAATTGAAACAATGAAGAATATTGTTTGCCTTGGTATTTATTCTGGATTGAGTCATGTTAATGAAAATGGAAAAAAAAACTCTAAGACACTAAATTCGGATACAGCCACTATAATTTTTGTAATATTCCATTTTCTACAACTAAAACGAAACTAAAAAAACTGGCTTAAAATTGAACTTAACCTTCCCAATCAAACAAACACAGAAACGACATAACAAAATCTTTATTTTCACACCCACGAAAAAATTCTGTTCAAAGCTGTTGATGCAAATGGGATATAAAGAAGCTGGCAATAACAATAAAGGCAGACAAGTGAACAAAAATGTGCACTGCTTGAACAAATAACTGATGTAGGCACAAACTATGAAGTTCAAGAAATGGATATCACATATTGTGTGAATGTTAATTGCAATGTAAATGCATTTACAACAATATTCACTTTTTACTTGTACTTTATTTGGAGATTTGTTCAATCAGAATAACTCTTTTTCAATCAACTTAAAAATATCAGAAGAATAATCGAGTGGGGTTAGACGCATGAGCTTTTTAAGAGGGGAAGGAGCCGTTATTTTAATATTAAAAAAAATTATTAACTAAATCGAGAGTGATCTATCGATTGGCGATATTTTCAACTTCCGGGGAGGACCGGAAAAAGGTTTTTTAAGACCAAAATTCGCCGAAATTGGCCCAAAATCGAGATTTTTAAATAGGAAGAGGTACTTTTTTATGCAAATTTGAATTCTACGACAAAAAATAAGAAATTTATGTTAAATGATTTTTTTTTTGTTTTCTCACTATTTCTCTTTAAAATTAATAAAAATAAAACAACAAGCCACCATATTTTCCTTTGGTAATCCAAAATTAATAATGATAATTTTTGTAAATAAATTTGTTTTTCATATTAGCATATTTTTTCTCTCAGTTTAAATTAAAAAAAAAAAAATAAAAAAAAATTTTACTTGAAAAGCTTCTTATTTTTTACGAAGAATCCGAATTTGCATAAAAAAGTATCCCTACCCATTTGATAATCTCGATTTCAGCCAATTTCGCCAATTTTTGGTCTTAAAAAACCCTTTTCCGGTCCTTTCCGCAAGTTGAAAATATCTCCAATCGATAGAGCACCTCCTTAATAACAGCTCCTTCCCCTCTTAAAAAGCTGATACGCATACTCTGAAACACCCGGTATATTAGATATTTCACGAGATGGTATATAAGATCTTGAGCCATCGGTTCCATTTTAAATCCTCACTTGAAAATCTAATTGATCAAAGCCACTAAAAAAAATATTTATCTTAATTAATTTGAACGAGGTTGCATTTGGCTAGATATTCAGTGTGACAGGTCAGATTCAAAATACTTTTATGAGAAAATGATTGTACTATATATTATGTTCAATTCAAATATGTTGATTTTATTGACAGTTACTTGTATGAAAAATGTCACTTAAAATTTGATTGTTGATAATAATCGGAGAGTAATGTTGATAGAATGATACACTGTTATCACTACTAATTTGGTGAATAAACATACTGTACCGAATCATAATACATATTTTATTTATATGTTCCTATTTTCACTAATCGAAAATGGCTTAAATATCATCTTGTGATCATATTTTTTATTTCGATTTTACTTAAAATCAGCAGTTTTAGTAATTGGTAAGTAATTACTCGTAATTTAAACTTAATTTTTTTTTTCTAAGCTTTTATCAAGAAATTATATCAGTTATGTGTACACATACTTTTTTCATATGGTGTATTTAGACAGTAGATCCGTACCTTTATTCTAATAAATAAAATTGCATGCATCTTTTTTGTATCACTGATGTTTTCCTCCTTTGAATACAATATATTCTATAGGTATACATATACATATTTATATTTTGAATGGTCAACAGTTAGTAAACAAACAATTTTCATAATACAACTTTTGCGAATTGCGCATTCAAATACAACAGCAACAAAATGTACAAAACAAAATTTAAAGCAAATCAAATACGAATTCTTGTAATGTTGTGATTTTTACCATGAATTTTAAACTTTAATAAAAAAAACCGCAAACATTGACTGTTGTGCGTTCTTGTTTTTTTTTTGTTGTTATTGTTGTTGTGGTTGTCGTTGAACATATTTTCAATTCATTCATATATTGGTAAAAATTTAAAGTTATATTTAGTATTAGACAGGCGCATACTATCTATTATTATATAATAACCTTGATAATAAATAAAATTTATGTTGATAATCAATATCATCATGATTATCATCAAGATTTTATGTTTTTTGTTTTTGTTTTTTTTATGAATACGATGACTTCAATGATTAACCAGAATGTTAACCACCTGGTTTTTTTTATTGTTTTTTTTTTGTTTTTTATTGTAGGTAATCATATATTAACCAAAGTGTTAGGACGATGAATTAAGACCACCACGATTGTATGACATGTGAACACCATAGACGAAATTTTTTGAATTAAAAAAAATAAATTTCAGTTATCTACCATGTATATGTGCGTGTGCGTTTCGTTAATTTTGAAATTATTGGAAAAAGAAGATAGGTATAAATATATAAAAATAAATTGAAAATTGTGAAAGGAGTAAAGATATTAAAGAAATTAAAGAAAGTAATGTATGTGTTCGAATGTGCGTATATGCGTGTCATTATTAATTTAAATCGTTTAATTATGTCAAGATTTGAACGTGTTGAATGCTAATTTAGTAGGTATGAATAAAAGAAATTTTTTAATATAATATTTTCTAATATTTACGATTAATCTTTGGTGATAAAAGTGACACGATCTAGAAGTAAAATAAATAATGGAAAAGTTGTATCCTTCCGTAGAAGATAATCTCACCTAAAATTTTGTATTTTATGTTTTTATAAATTGCCAGTTAATTTCGAAAGAGGTACTTACAAATATGTGGTCATTGTATTTATTCGAGATGTGAGAGTACACTGTAAGAAAAAAAAAAATAGTACAATAAGAAGTACGAAATCAAGTTTTCTAGCATAATAATGGTAAAATTGCACTACAGAGAAATTATGGACATTTTACAACCAATTTAGTAAATTTTTGAAATTACTTATAATTAAATAATTATACTAGATGTATTTGATTTTTTGTAAGAAAATTGTAGTAAAAATACTCTTAAATCAAATAATTATTTTCGATAGCTATACTGTATTAACAAAGTCACTGAACGCTGTCCAGATGCAACAAAAAATGTATGAAATTTACTTCAATAAAAATTTATTTGTGAAACCATTCGGAGATCATTCAACCACATGCTGAGGTCTAATTCAAAATTTATAGTAGGTTTGAATTAGGGCTTCAAAAACATGAGGATACAATATTTTTATTATTAATGTGGTATACACATAATAATATATATTTTTTTTGCTGTTTAAAATTTTGTGGCAGTATTATTGAAATTCCTACATTTAGTTCTAGCTAATGAGGAAGAATAATGTCAGACCCAACAATTTTAAAAATTTCATTAAAAATTGCTTTTATAGTAATTTTGTCCGCATAGTTAAAAACTTAATTTTGATTGATGAAGCATTAGTAGTTGGTTCTAGAAAATAGATAAGAATTATTTTCCCTACAAATTCTTGTTCGCATATATGTAATTTGAAGGTTTAAAATTTTAATGGTGTGCCACACAGTTCGAATTTCATTAGTCTTCGTTTTTCTGGATATAATTCGCAATGTTTAAATAATCACCATTTTGGAAAACAGTAAAAGGCATTCTCAAAAACAATTACATTTCCACTACGTTATCATACCATGATTTCCAATGAAATATGAATGAATTTCTTTAATTTTTTTTAATTTTTTTTATTTAAATATTGAATTAATTACTCATAAGCACACAAACACACAAATTAAATATTGTTTGTTATTTTCAAAAATGAAGATTTCTGTCCTCTGATAATTTTTGACAAATTTTTTTATTTAACTTATAGCAGCCTACTCCTTCAGCAGTAAATTGCAAACAAAAATTTTTCATATTGATTTTTTATTACGAACTTTTATTTTCACACTTTTCCGACTAGTAGTTTTTTTTGTAAAATTGGTGGTAAGAATTCTTATCAACGGCGAATAACATGAACAAAAAAAAAATGAATGGTGGAAAAAGTCAAATATTTTATTTAAATTTTAGTTACAACAAAAAAAAAAAATTGTTACAACACAAGCATCAATTATTACATTAATAAAAAGTTCTAACCAGCAAAAAGATGAACTTTGCAAATCAATTATAGTATTTAAAATAATATTACCAAAAATATTTAAATTATTTTTTTAATTGGCACAACCTTTTTAAACACGAAAAATATAAATTAGCTGTTTTAAACACAAAACGTTAATATAGTCAAAATTATGATCAGAAATGTCAAAATTACACTTTGTATGTTTACAATGCATATCTTATGCATCTAAACAATGTTTCGATACAGTATTAAAACCGCAGCGAAACTTTCTTCACTGCGTTTTCAATGTCACGTATAATATCAACAACAAAATCAATGAAAAAGTATTTTGATCACTTTTTATTATCATTTTTAGTGGTAAGAATTCTTAATTGTTTGCGAAAAATAGACTAAATAAAAATGTAAATTAAGGACAATTATTTTACTATAATTTTCACAGTAAAATAATTTATAGTATAAAATTATTTGCAAAATAATTTAAACCAATTTTTTAAAGTGTATAGGTTTTGTTATTTATTCTTTTCATGTTTTGAATAAATAAATTGTGTTTAGTAGGTGGTGAAATATCGAGTATACACTATACAATTTTATGCAGTAAATGATAAACATCATCCGGCTTTTCAGTGCTCAGGCGCAGCTTAGGTAGAATATATTTATTTATTAGGAAAATCTTATCAAACAATTTAGATAAGTAGGCCCGATTTGATTAGAATATATTTAAGATATAAAAACAATAATAAGTTAAATTAAAAAAACCTCTACTTAGAAAATTGTGTATTAAAATATTGATGAAATAATACCCTTGACAGACTATACTTCATTAGACTAAAATACTTCATTATGAAGAAAATCTGCTTCATAATGAAGTTCATTAATGAAGTAAAATCTACTTCATTTAGCATTAAATTAAGAAAAAAAGCCATCTGTTGGAAATTTTAAAACTAAATTTTTATTGAAAATCTAAATATTTGAAAATAACAATTCGAATTGACATTTTAATATTTTGTTTTGAATTATAATTCGAATTATCATTTACCTATTTTATTTTGGTCAAGCTTAACCACATGATAGTGGTATTTTCGAAAAAAATAAAAATAATGAAAAATAATTGAATATAATTGAAAATAAACTTTCATTATAATATAGATACATAATAAAATGCATAAAGACCATCCGGGTAACATTTAATTTTCAAAAGGATACTTTAAAAAAAACTTCATTACATTATTTTGAGTTATGATTCTGATAGAAAAGAATCTTATCAGGGCCTAATTATTCGTCAGAGAGGCCTAAGTGTTTAGAAAGTTGATTTCAATGACCATGTATCAAACCAGCCAATCAACGTATAGTATTTAAATTTTTTTTTTATTTATATTAACATTTGCTTTCCATTGGATTTTTTCACACAAAGAATATTTCCCAAAAAATTTATTCTTTTTTGCAACAAAATAATTCTTGATAAATGATAAATCTGTTTTCTCTTAAGTTTAATTGTATTTCTTAAATAATTTAACAAGCTAAAATTCAAAATAACTTTTTTATTTTCCATTTTTATTGTTTATAAAATAATATAAAAAAAAAGTAATAATTAAGTAACTAATCTGTCACCACTTCATTAAATTTTACTTCATAATTAAGTTGAACTTCATAAGGAAGTATAGTCTGTCAAGGGTATAAGTGTTCCCGACGCAATGATGTAAAATGTGATTACCTAGATCAAGTATGATGTTACCTCATATATATCTCTAATTTATTAAAATCTATGTGAAAAATTGTGATAAATGTGAAAAGAGGTTATCGATATTCGAAAAGAGGTTATTTTATTTCAATCTTTCTACAACTTAATTGGTGTGTAAACAATAATAGGAACGATATTTTTTAATTAACTTAATATTAACGTTATTTTTATATATGGATAATGTCAACCAATTAAAATTAGCTTGTAAAACACAACTACGATTAAATAATTAAAATAAATAATTAAATTTAATCTACCATAACCCAACCTTCTGAATGCACACTTATTTTGTATGACTTTAATTTGTTTGACTTATTTTGTATGATGTTGATGTACCATTTCTGTCCTACAAAATTTTAATTAAAAAAAATATACAAAAAATTTATTTATTAATATTTTTTTTTATCTTGAATTCAAATATTGATTTATTTTTATGAAAAAAAAAAATAAAAATAATTAAAAAGCATTTTTATTTGTTTTGCTTTTTTCATATATTTGTTTTATTTTCACCCTTTTTCAAAAAAAAATCATAGTTCATTACAAAAATAATTAAAAAACTAACATTTTTTTCAAAAACAAAAGCAGTTTTTTTTTTTGGTTTCTCCAAACATAAATATATAAAAATAAAGAAAAAAAAATAGTCTAGCTTAGCCACAGCGATCAATACTGCATTACAAAAATAACAAAAACATAATAATAAAAATTTAAATAAACTGTAATTCATTTGGTTTTGCATTTAAAGTACGTTACATACTAATAATTTAATACAAAAAATAAAAAAATATTAATATAATAACTTTTTGAGTCATCTTCTGATAATATATGGTTAGATTCTGTGCCACAATCAACTCCAAATGCGCTAGTATTATTATCAATTAAATTATTAGGTAAGGAGCACTGTAATTTGTGGCCTATTTAATTTTCCATGCCAGTTCATTTTACACTCAAAAACGAAAATAAATGAAATTAAGAGATAATAAAACGTAAAAGAAAACGAAAAAAACAAACAAAAAACTAAACGCATTTAATAAATGACGAAAGTTTAAATAATTCCATTCAATGCACACATGCACCATTTTTGTCCTTGAAAAAATTAAAATACTTACAATCTACCTTTCTCTACTTTTTTTAAAAAATGTTTATTTTTTCATAATTCGAGTAAAGCTAAATACTGAATTTACATTTAACTGTTTTTTTAATTTTTCTGTTTGCTTTAGTATGTGTTACCATATTTTTAAAGTTTTGCTGGACAAAATTGGTACATGTCTGCACTAAAAAGGTTAATACAATTACGATTAAAATAATTAAATTTTATTAACCAAACCTTAGGATTTTTTTTTAATATTTAATTTGAAATATAGATCAGCTCATTGGAAATGGTAAAATGTTGCTCAGACTGACAAAAACACAATTAACATATTATGCTACATAGACTTGTTAAAAGTTGAAGTAATCTTTTAGTTAAGTGGATTCTCTGAACACTTTCTAAAGCTTATAGTGATATTCAAGTTACATTCAAAATTTCGTAAGAAAAACATTTTTCAACTTTGTTGAATTTATTGTTTGAAATGGGGGAGGGTTTTAAAAATCATATTCGAATACCATTAATTTCAGTTTTAGTATCAATACAATCTTTCATTCTTTAGTATTCAATTAGTTTTAGTAAAGTTAGACTTTTTGAACCACTTGGTGCATTAGTATAGATAACTTAGTAGTGAAATGTTTTATGAACAGCATACAATAACATTTATTGATTAGCCCGTGCTTTTACGAAAAGCTAAATATCAGCGTGAATCAGTCTTATGAATCTGCATCTGTATAGCTTATAATATTTAAAGTTAAGTTGGATATTGGATTTTTGTTTTATACATAGCCAAAGCACAAGACATGGACCTTTTATACGGATTGGTAGTACGCTTGGCTAAGGTGGGAAAGGAAAATTAGGAAAGGAGTAAGGTAGAAGGGAAATGGGACAAACACGAATGAAGGTCATCTTGAATTTATTTTAGTGGGAAATATAGAATTTATCATGTTTTGGGAGCACACAAAATAAAATTTGGTTTCACATTCGGGATGTAGAGGTTTTAAACGAGTTTCCATAACTTATCTTCTGCGATCTAGCCGGTTTCTACGGTGTAGGGATGAGTACATGTTGTCCTTCGTGTTTCACATATAGGCCCATATAGGCCTAATTCAGCTAACGAATTTTGATCTAATCAGAAATTCATTGATTAGTATTTAATTTATGCCAAAAATGGTATGCTTTTCGCCGACCGTTGTTTTTTGAAACAGTGAAGCAAAACTAATACATGCGTCAAAAAAATAACACACTAGATCTATTAAAACTAAGACTAAATATCTTCAAAAGCAAATGAGCACCTTTAAAATTTTACACATTCAATCTTTGATAGACATTTCAATTTTGGTCATTATTATCCTGAATTTAGAATAGATTCTAAATTAGTGAAATTGTTAATCACTGTTTATTTATAAGTAAAATTCAGTTTCAACACGTACAACTATTTTTAATGTACATACATAAAGCGGAGAAACAAGAACAAAATAAAGAAATGCGATTTGAATTTTAATTTATTACTACTATAAGCCTCAAGGGTACTCATTTGCGATTTTAAAATAGCAAAAGAAAAAAAAAATTAAATACAACAAAAACAAAAATTATATCAACTCCTATTAATAAAACGTCATCGTCGTCTACTTCTAATTCAGATGATAATTTAAAAAAAAAAATGAGAAAAAAAACAAACAAAAAAACTATTAAAGACGAATTAAAACTCTTGTAAGGAGTAAAGATGTCATGTTGATAGAAGAGTTAAAAAAATATTTTTTTTTCTAGAAAAGGGAATTTTTTTTTTTTTATTTCAACTAAAGGTCTAAAGGATAAACATCTATAATAATGATAAAACTAAAATAAGAAAAAATAAAAATATTAATAACGATATTTATGCAAAATGCATCAATAAAATTTGTTATACCTATGTATAGTTTTAAGGCGATCGTAGATAGAATATGATTAACAATTTATCAGAATTTTAATTGGACAAGAAAAGGGATTACCTCACATTAATATTGATTAGCTGAAATTTAAACTCTAATGCAACTACTATATCTATTACGTATACGTTGTTGTATGTTAGTTGAGTGCGGCATTTTTACATAAGAAATAATTTTTGCTGATAATTTATATTCCCACAGATAATGGTAGCGGATGTATACATATTATTATAAAGTTTTTATAATGCCAATAGAATAATAAAATTAAGGACTCTGATGCATGTGAATGCAAGTGAAATAGAAAAATTTTCATAAAAATTATTAGAAATATTTTTTTTGTTGCACAAACTTAACTCATAGTCTAAGAAGAGTTTAAGATTAGAATCTAATATAAGAAAATATACTCTTAAGACTTGCTACAGCTTCAAAATAAAAGTGAAAACTAATTGATTCGAATGCAATTCGGTGAATTGTAAAAATACTTCTTCTAAGAGAAACTTGAAATTGTGATATTGAATAATTTTTATTTGTTGGGTTACAACTTCCAATCATATTAAATAAAAGTTAAAAGAATAAATACAATAAAAACTAATCTAGAAAGATAAATACATACTTGGAATGTGAAAAAAATAATTACATGGGACTAGGTAATATTTGACATAGTTTATGTAACATAATATATTCGAGCCTCTTATTTAATATATTTGAAAGATTTTATTTTCAATACAATACAAATTATGCGAAACAGATGCGTTATTAATTAATAGAACACTATATTATTCGCCCGCTGCTCGAAATTCGAAGAAGTTTAATAAAAAATTCATAGTCAATTTCATTATGAATTGCTTTCCATAATTTCAATTTATACTTGGTATTAATTTCAATTTATACTTGGTACTATTTTATTTTTTTATTGATTTATCTTAGACAACAACCGCACACGTAATAATTTATTTCAAAACAAAAATTAATTTAAATTTTCATTCTGATGATGGGTGAGTTACGGCACTTTGATAAATTAAAATTTTTTATATACTAAAATTACTTATATATGGGATAAAATTTTGTCATTGAAAAGTAAAAAAATATGAAAAAATATTTACTTTCGCTACGTCTCCTTTCAAATATAGATTATTTAAAAGACTAATATTCAATTTCTGTTAGAAAATGGTTCAGATATTTGCATTGTACTTTTTTAAACTTACACATTAAATATAATGGTTTAGGGGATAACAATCTAATTGAAAACAATGTTAAATTCAAGCTTGAAGCCACAGTACAGTACATTTTTGTATAGAATTAATTTCGGAAAATATGAATTTGTATTAAAAATTATACCTGAAATGAAAAACAATTTGAAAGCAAAGTTAATTAAGTTAAAGAGGTTAGAAATAAAGCTATAATCAAGTTAAAAAAATTAAGTGAGAAATAAAGCGGTTAATAAGGATTCGAAATTTCAACTAGAATTTTTATCAGAATATAGTTTTATTGTTAAAGATGTTTTTAAGTTTAGAAATACTACCTTGAACTTACTACTTACTTTAAGAATGTATTATAACAACCAATTCATATATAATAGTAGGCCATATTGTGAATTTGAATTTTAAGTGAATGAGTTATCGCTGTGTTAAATAGTGTTATACAAATATTAAAATTGTTATACGAAGCAAAACAGTGGGCCATCGTCTCTTTTAAAATGCTTCTGTAAGTTTTTTGTGTAAATGTTATTTAGTATTCGATTTTCGGCTAAAATATTACTAAAAAATTATCTTTTAATTTTTTCATTCGGGCAATCATCATTCTAGTTATAATGTAGTGTGAATCTGAAGAAAGTTTTTTTGAACTTTAACGCATACATGCTAAGCGGTACATCGCTTAAACTTTGTTCACATTTTTAATTTTTTCTTATTCTGGTCTTGTCAACTTGTATACTTTTTTGGCCCAATGATTTTCATTGTAATTTTTCATTTGAATTTACTTATTTATTGATTCTTATTGATTTATCTTAGACAACAACCAAATGTACTAAATTTTCATTTGTCTAATATTGTAAAGTTTCAATGACAAAAGTTTCTAGCCAAAATAGTATTGTATAAGACATCGTATAGGCCAGGGTATAAGGGCTGAAGTAACAGGTGGATGGGAACATAATATGTGTAAGATAAATGATACCAAAATATTGCCGGATTGGATATCATATATGGAACATTCAATATGTAATAGATAAGCAACAGTTGGATAACATCATAATATATCTAGTTGCTGGGATTTTTATTTTAAACATTTAATTTTGATAATACCATAAAATAGGGAATAAAATTTTAATCGTTAAATATTTTAAAGTTAAAAAGTGTTCGATTTGAAGAATGTTAGTAAAAATTCAATTCAACAATAATAAAATATTGTGTAAGAATCTTTGCTGCTTCCTTACAAGGATGAAAATAAATCATTTTCAAAATCATTTTTTAATGATATTCATGTAAATCTGGTTATGCTGCCTCTTTATTTCATATACATTTCATGTTATAAACAGAATGCAACAATGTTGCACAATATTTAGTATGCTGTAGTTGTTTAAAAAATTATCATTATTGACTTTTTGATTTTTTATTTGTTTGTTTTTATTTTTTGTTTTTATTTCAAGGAACTGTCATGAAAATAAAATGTTCGTTTTGTTATTTTTATAATATAAGAGATTATGTTATGATGATATGCATGTTTGTTAATAACCATTTAATTTACGATTATTTGCGTATGGAATTATAAATTTTTGGATATACATAATGAGATTTTAATATCGATTGAGGTATTTTGGTGAACAAATTTATAAATAATTAATATCGTAATTTCGATTTGTTACTAATCAGGAAAAATTATTTAGTGAAATAAAGCTAATTTAATAAGTTGAAGAAATAACGTGGGAGGTGTAAAGAAAAGTAGCTCAGTCCTTGTTTAAAAACCTATATTCTAGTTTTAGTTATAGTAATTTAATCCGATATAGTCTTGGGATTATTACAAAACAAATGTTATAGCATAATACAAATAAAAATAAGGTTTTGTGAAGATTAAGGAACGATTTAAAGAATTCAAATTAAGTATGAAACTGCGTAAAACAATTTGAAAAAGTTACAATCCATTTGAAACCAACCTCCTATTATAATAATATTATCTATCTAAGAGCAAAATATAATGTAATTTTTTTCAAAATTTAGTTTTTAATTAATTTTTTTGATATATGCAATCATCCGATAACGCTTTTATATTTGCCTCTGTTCAACCATAATTTATTTTCCAACTAAAATGTTCCCACAAATATTCCCGCAACGTTGTAAGTGTACAGGTATAACTTTTTTTTCACCGTAACACTACTTGAACTCATCAGTAGGTATTTATAGGATTATACTACCCATCCAAGTCTTAATTTTTACTTTGATTGATTTTAAAACTCATCTTAGAAAATTTTACAAATACATCTGTGATTTATAAAAATCAAACAAAACTTGAAACGTAAAATCTATTATAACTAGATAAAAATAAATAAATTATTAAAATTTTTTACTGATTTAACACTTTAATAAATGAAATGGGCCTTTGCGATTTATTAGTTTACAATGATACATAGATATATTGTTATATCAATGTTGCATCTCGTAATTATTACTTATTTATCGTAAATTGTTTATAACTTGTAAGTGTTCAATCTTAATTTGTTTAAAAATTTAAGTTGCATAGCATTGATGTTATTTTGTAATACACCAAAGCATCTTGTTGAAAATTTATATTTTTATATATAGCTAAATATTATGCACGTCATATTTAGATACTAGAATGCGTATAGGTATGCTTCGTCCTTTCAATACTCTACAGAAGCCACCAGTAGGCTGTAGATCAATCACTAACTTACTCAGCAAGAAGAACTTTGCAGCGAAATTCCCTCGCGTTTACTCACTGATCAACAACCCAAAAGAAGATTAGCATTTGGGATTGAACCGACTTGTGTTCTTTCATTGGAAATTAAACAGCCAACTAGCTGTGAAAAAGTTTAAAATGTTACCTACTCAGTAAAAATAAATAAAACTATTTCAGATTTCCTCAGCTAAGCCACTGAATAGTTAAGAAATCTGCATGTAGTAGACCCAACACGCGTATCTTTATGATAAGTCTATTTAATAAAATTAAAAGGAAAATATTCGACTATTTTCAACAATTAACATTCAACAAGTGCTTAGGCATATAATTTGGTCTCTCGTTTTCGACTTATCTTTGGATTCCATTAGAATTATCTTCTTGAATTCAAAATAAGGCTTATTATGTGAATATAGTACATATCAAATTCCAATTCTCGAATTTTGTTGTTCTATTAAAAGCTCTAGATATAGTAGGTTTCACAAATTCTGATTAATATATCTATTTTTTGGCACAATACTCTGAACTATTTTTAGTTGTATACAAATTAACACTGATAAGTTTTCCAAGATACAGTCGTTAGTAAACTAGTTCTAGTACAATATAAAATTTATTTTTAATTGAATTAGTTTGATTCAAGTTCGAACTGATGTATATTGATGCTGTATTATGCGTTTGGTATTACAAATTGTAGTGCAACTTGCAGCGATCATGTGTATTTGATATGGTAAACTGCATTTGTCATTTCTTCTGTATTATTCAAGTTGTCATTTTTATCGTCAAAAATTGAGTATTTTTATGAAGTATTTTTATATTGTTTATAAAGTAAACTAAACTAAAATTACAGAAGAAAATAATATAACAGTTTTTTTTTCAATTCAAATGACTATAATCAAAATTTTTACAGCTGTCAAATTAACTATTAATTGTCATTGAAATCAGCTGACAATTTATTTGTACTGCAATTTACAATGCCAAACGCTTGGATATATTTTCAACGAATAAAGTTTTCACTTTGATAATACCGTTTATAATATTATGAAATAATTTAAGAAGTTAATAAATTTGAATTATAAAAAAATATTTCTCTCTCTCTCTTTCACCTGATTTTAACAATACCAATTTATATCTACGTTTAAGCCTCTTTTATCATATTATTTCCCACTATATTAAAATAATTATAATCCTCATGTAGATATTGCACAACAAAAGATAAACAATGATTGCAGTACCTGTTAAGATCAGACTTGTATCGAATGTGTGTTCCTTTATCTTTTTTACTGATAATTTCAAAATGAAAACAAAAAGAAAATATAAAACAAGAGAGAGAGACAAACTTTCTTTAAACGTAGAACGTCGTATTAGAGTGCATTTGGTTGGGTTTTATGGTATTTTTTTTTAGTATAGTTTAGTGTAGGTGAGTACTAGATTTGTGGGTTAGTTTATACCGGAAACTTGTTCAGTTTAAGTTTTGATTTTTTTTGGCATTTTTTGTTTTTTTTTTTTTTCCAGTCCAAAAATAATTTATCGCTTTTACATGAGTTTAAATAGAAAATAATTGTTTTTGTTTTGGTTTGTATTTATTTTGTTTTTTTAGGGGAAAATTTTTTTTTTAATTTACTTTGTGGTAAATAATGTTAACAGATGTTAAGATAAGCTGTTAATTCATTATCAACTGAAGGTACAACAGTTATCGGATTGTTTGTTGTACCTTGAATTATGTTTTTTCTGAGTCCGTTTTTTTTTTTTTTTGTTTAAAGATAATTCACCTTTTAAAAGTTCTGGAACTGTTAATGACCCGAAATGCATCTTATATTTGTACATTTTAATATAATTTTGTGAATGTAAGTTTTCTTGTAATAAAAACAACAACAAAAAAATTGTTTGTAATTATTGTTAATCTATCTTTCTCTTTCATGAGAAATTTGTTATTCGTAAATTAATTTTAAATTTATTTTTTTTTTTCAAAACAACCTGGCGTCAGGTGCGTTTAATAAGTAGTAAATTGTATAAAGAGTTGTAATAAATTCTAATGTTGTCTTTAGTAATATCTTGAAGACCCTTTAATCAGCTCTAGGTGTTAGATTAAATTTAATGAGAAGTACACGATGTTTTTTTTTTGCTTGATAGTTTGAAGGTTATTTATTTTAAAGTTAATTTTGGAAATTGTTATGCGGAAAAATATTGTTTTAAGTTAAATAATTTAGCACTGATATTTCTTTCATGATTTTATTCAATTTTCGGAATTCCATATGGTCAAAGTACATCAATGTCAATTTTGCTGTCAGAAATAATAATGATGGCAAAAAATTCATTTATTTTCCGATTTCAATTACAAAATAATTTTTTTTTTTTTTTAGAAATATTTGCCTTTAATTTAAAGAGCATACTAAGACTACAAAAATAAGCTTTAGAAATGTGCATTGACATGAACTTTTTAAATAAAGTGACGAATGTAATAGTAATTACAGAAAAAGCAGATTAGTCGAAATTCTTATCAAATCTCCTAAGCAAACCTTGTTAAGACTTTGTAAAATTTCGGTCTTATAAAAGTGATGAATTAATATGAACAATTAAATAACCTATGCAAATGCTTTTAAACTATAGAAGGGCAATTTCATTATTAATCGTTTATTCGTATTAAAGTCGCCGTAATTCGGTACTAATCGTTTTATTCTCTCTTTTTAACGATTTATTATGAACAATGGTTGTATAATTTATTATGGAAATTTTTTATTTTATTTTTATATTATAGTCTGCAGTCTGTATTGCTTCAACAGTTAAACGAGTGAAGTCTATGGTTCTTTTTATGATGAATAACGTTAACACACAATAAACAGAGAGTGCAAGCATATAATTCGGCTGAAGATTAGAAGAAACAATAGTAAGATCACTGACTGAAAATCAGGTGGCGAAGAAAAAGTAAGCATATAAATATTAAAGTTGGAGGAAGTTGCCAAGGATTAATATAATAATATGAAATTTAAGGGAATACATTAAGGTTATTCGGTTGCTTAAAATTGCTGTTGCTCATGTGCATAAATGCTGTGAATCATGTGCATAAATTCAAAAAAAAAAAAAAATTAAACAAACAATTTACATAAAAAATATAGACAGCAAGCAATAAATTTAAAAAAAAAAAGAAATACAAAATTAAACAACAAAACATTAGTCTGATAGACAAGCTATCATCAAAAGATATTTACAAAATTGTGTAATAAAAAATAAACTGCAAATAAACTTTATTATTGTAACGTGGCTAATATATGTTGATGAATAAAAAAATCAATTTGTGAATTATTAAAATCAAATAACTATCTTTTAAGCTATGGGGGCAGAGAAGGATGATAAACGACCTTCCAATTTTACATTTTAGGAAATCTGTGGTAATTTTAGGAAATCTATGAATATCTATTTAGAAATTTGTACTAAATTTTTGGTACTAAGCAAGTCAAAAATGCCGAAATTGTGATGGGTCAGTTCTAGGTATCACTATAAAATTAATCCCATTAACTTTTAGGTTATATAATTTAATAACACATACGCTGATTTGAATATTCCGATACAAAAAAAATAGCCTGGATATTTTATTAAAAATATAAATAAACAAGAGATAATAAACCAAGCAATTGCAATAGCCAAACGCTAAATGTCAGACAATGTTTTCGTAAAATAATCCGTACAACATGCCTCTGACAAATAAGAACAGGATGAATATTATTTTACTATAGTAAGTATCACCCCAACAAGTTCATCTATACTGTAAGTTAGAGTTGTACACCATTCTCAAATCATTTAACTGAACAGTGTAGACTTAAATAGATTTAAATAGCGTGTATGTGATGTCTTAGAACTTTAAAGAAATATCTTCTTAAATAACATAAATGATCAAACCAGTTGTCAACAACACTATCCAAGTATTTAAAATACTTAACTTTTTCAAATTCAAAGCATATTATTGTCGTAATATGAAAAAGTCTCTTAGGATTTAATTTTTTACATTTAAATTGTAAATGATGAGCAATTTTAATTTGCAACAATTTGCAGAAGTTTATTTGAATTTGTGTCAAACAGTGACTTCTTGTTCATTTATAGGTATTTTATAAGTATTATTTGGGATTTTTAATTTTTGGATAATTAAATTAAAGAGGTAGAGCATGTTTTAACTTCCATTTCCTTCTTCCCTTTTACCGTCCACCTTTTCTAATTTTCCTTTCCCACGTTAGCAAAACGTACCAATTGGTATAAAAGGTGGCACCTAGTGTTTTGGCTATATATATAAAAAAAAAATGTTTTAACTTTTTGCATTATTGCACAGGTAAATTTGTTATGGCACTTCAACATTTAGTATAGAATATTTTGTATGATCATTCAGTTTTGATACTGCAATGTGAATATTACAAAACAGTAGATCTTGGTTTTCAAGTAACTTGTCACTTTTATCTTACATTGCGTCTATAATGTCAATAACTAATAATAAATAATAAGCTATGTACTGAATAACTACTATAAAATAACAAATAATGTCAATAACTATACTAAGCTTTTATGAATGATGAATGAAGATAAAAATGATAAGTAAACATCTAATGACTTGAATGGGCTTCTAACAGTTTGATTATAGTAGTCAGATGACACACCTGTGACACAATAAAGATTTTAATTAGTTTTGTTATATCCCGTTGTATTATAAAATCTCCAATGAGCTTCAATGCACACACAGATTTTCTATTCACTTTATTTTATGAGCACCGAGCAAAATCGATCGATTATAAGTAGACTTATTTCATCGTTACATTACATTGAACTATTTTTGCATATAGTTAACATTTTGATCCAGAACCAGATTAAATAAATTGATCATTGAGTTGAGGTCTGCAAAATTTTAATTATTAATTGTTGTATAAAATAAAAAATGTATTTACTCATAATGAACGTGTATAATATTTTTTTACTTATATTTTTGATTTTATGGTAATAAATTACAATGCAAACAACTTATGTTTAAATTATGTTTAAGATAAAGAAATTACATAAGTTTATGTTAATTATAAAAAAAAATCTTTAATTTAATTATACCTAATGAGAAAAATATTATTGCAACTATAAACAAATTGTATAAAGTATGATAATTATAAAATTTACAAACAATTATTAAAGGTTTAAGCATTTTTTCTTGAAAATTATTTTTTTTATTTTTTATTAAAATGAGTGTATTTCACTTACATAAATGCTAATTCGACCAGTGTTCTTTAAAATTATTACAACATGACTATCTATATATATACATTCAGAATTGTTACCACAAATGAAAGAACTAAGATTTTATCATTAACTGAGTGTGTTTTGGTGTACAATAATAATAATATTATTTTATAGATAAGTGTAATTTATGTTTAAGATGTTTTATAAAATGGAATTAAACATTAAAAAACAAATTAAAAGTCAGGCGCCTTTCATCTGAGTGGTTAAAAAAATAAACTTTTGAATATTATTATCATTATTACTATTACATACATTATTATTTACATTAAATTTTCACTTTAATAACTTAATTCGTTTAATACCGTTAATAGAATCGTGTTGATTTAAATTGTAATACTCTTGCAGTGCAGTAATAAATCACACACCCATACAGTATTCTTGATCAAATAATTAATATAATTCTGTGCGATGATTCATTGATGTATTAGTTATTATTAATGCATCGCTTGGTAAGATTCCATAAATAAATTTGTTCATTTTAAAATTGTACAGTTGTTGATTTTCTCAATATTGTTGATATTTAAAGTTTGTGGTTTCCAGCATATCGGAATTCTGAATACTTTTAGTTACACAACTATTAGTTCGTATAGCTTTTAATTCAAATTTTACAAATCTCGATGAAATTGTTTTGAAAGTGAAAGATTTTGTGACAAGATACTTTGGGTTATTTGCTCTTTTGAACTTACATCTGAACCATACCTCCAACAAAAGAATTAGTCATGCGCTCTGGTATTTTTTGACAATTTTTTTCATGTAAAAAATAAATTAAAAATGTATAAATAAATTGAATAAAAAAATTACCTAATTTTTGGTAAGCTTATACTATCTACAATTTTCAATTTGTCCAAGCTGATGCATTTGTGTATTAAGGTATCGTTTGAAACCTAATGTTTGGCTTAATTTACAAAAAATAATAAAATATCTATAAATAAAAAATATTCTGTATAGTTAGAAAACATTTGTAACATAAACCAAATGCTTATCAAAACAGTTATTCATATCTTGAGAGAAGTTCATCATATAGTCATCAGCTCAATATTCATTTATGTGGTTATGCTGAAGTCCGCCGGAATGTCAAATTTCGTTTACATTCCGCATTTCGTATGCTGAAGTATTGTCCGCATTGTATTCCGCGGTCTGCAAATGTAATTATTTATCCAAAATTTTTAAATTTATATACCTATGCTGTAGTTCGTCGGAACGGAAAATAATTTCAAAATTGTACAAATTTGTCATTCGGAAGTATTAGAATTTTTGTATTTAGAATATCAGAAAATGTAATATAAATAGTTTTTTTTGTAAATTTTTTTTATTTATGAAAAATAATTTTTTTTATTTAGGAATGAAACAGCGCTTCAAACGAATAATATATATTTCATCGTTTTTAATATTATGTAAATTAAAATAATACATATATATTTTACTTTTTTTAGAGAATTTTAAATTATCTCTAATGTAAGAAAAAATTACTATTAAATTTTAATTTGTATATACATACATACATATGTAATTAAAAAAGTTATAACTTTTACTTTTAATTAATGAATGTACATATATACATTATGTCATTATTAAAAAATTTATCATTTTTTACAAAATAAATAAAAAAAAAACTCAAACGGTGAACGTCGCCTTTTTTATTTAAAATTAAAATGTTGAAATGTATTTGAAATAAAAAAAAAATCTTGCGAAACATCTGATTTTGATTTCTGCACAGACTTTGAAGTCGAATGGATTTCAGTATACCAAGTTTTTCGTATTCGGATCGGAATTTTTTTTCGGGGATATTCCGCTTCGGACTTCAGCATAACCACCTAGGTCACAAAAAATAAAAACTGTTTAAATAGTGGCCCTTGGAGCATTTTGGAAATAAAATTATTCAAAACAAAAGGTCTATCTTGAAATTTAACTTGGCCTACATGGGTTATATTTCATTGGGTCATTTGGCAAATTTTTCTGATATAAATATTTGGAATTGAACTAATTTTTAGATTTTACCCAATTAATACTGAACTATTGAAGAAAATAGGGTTTGAAAAATAATGTCTAACAAATATCCATTATTATAGCGAATATTTTCAAGCCTAAGCAACGCGTTTTTCATCAATTTTTAGAATTTAAATATCTAACTAACGGTATAGGGTAATTACCGTTTTCTAGTAATATCTAACAAAACTTAAAATTTTAATACAAAACATTTAATGTTTTCTTTTTAACAACGTTATTAACGGTAACAATAATTCTTTCTATTGATTTGTTTTTATCATAAGCCAAACGATAACAATTTTATTGGTTCAAGAATCGTTCAATGAGTTTCGTTATGTAAATCAAAAATAATTAGCATTATATTAAATATATCGTTTTAACTATGCTTAATAAAATATATTTATAGTCAATGTGTAATATTTACACTTTTTGACACTTAAAGTGTTTATTTAAGAAATTCTCAGAAAATTTGACATTTTTGATGAGGGGATTTACAAAAACAAAGAATAGAATTAAAAAATAACGGGTTTTAATATTTTTCTTTTGTTCTTATTTAGTGATTTTCAATTTGTTTACTTAATACTTAAAATTTATTTTGCCAAACTATTTCAATTCCTGTTCAAAATTAGATATAATTAGTAAGTTAATAATGATTTGGAAAAATGTGCTAGGTATTTTTTTTTTGTCTGTCTATCTTTTAAATATTAGTTTTTTTTTTGGGTTGATTTTGGTTAAAATATTTTTTCTAATATATTTTGCCTATAAAAGTTTTCCTCAGACCGAAACGATTTTTTTTTTGCAGCAGGGACGTAATAAAAAACCGCTCTCAAATCGACCGAAATTCGCTTAGATGAGCACACTGAGCTCAAAAATTCGTTCTGAAAAAAAAATGTTTTTATGTTGTCTTTTCATAATGAAGAATAAAAGTTGAAGGAAACTTACACCTAATTTATTTACACATATTTAATTGTGAATAATATTGTACATAGCCATATTATAAGATAAAAATTGAGGGGTCTCAATTATTTGCCTTACTCTAGAAGTTGAAGCAAATAGTAGTTTAGTGTCATTACTAACAAACAAAATAATTAAGTATATAAATACTATAACCCAGTATCATCCCATATTTTATCCATTTTCCAAATATTTTTATAATCTAATCATTATAATATTGGATATTTTTTAACTAGCTCAATAAATTTCTCCATTTGTTTCATATTCACCATTTTTTTAAATATTAATATTGTTTGCTAATATTTTACTATTTTAGGAATTTATTGACATTTGTGGGACAGATTACAGGATATTAATATCAGAAAAATTTTTAGTTGTAGGGAAAATCGAGGGAAAAACGCAGTAAAATCGCAGGGAAATCGCAGTAGGTATTGTCATATAAATAAGGCGCCATGTAATTAAATTGTGCGAAAAGAACGCATCGCTGCTGCAAAATAAATGTGCCGGTCTGACGAACCCTTAAAACGAATCCTTACAATTCTGAATTCGGTTCTGACTTAACTCTTGGAAAAGACAAATAAAATATTTCTGCGTCAAATAATTTTTAAAAAATTCTAAGAAATCGTAGTTCAGAATTTTACTATTCTAATTTTTTATACCATAATGTTTTTAACCCGAATTTTAATAGTTTAAAATTCGATATCCACATTATAACCGAACTGAAAGAAAAAATTCAGCATCTAGTAATTTCAGAATTTTGTTACGACCGCAAATATTTCGTCAGCCCCTAATTATTTTGTTGTACATCCAGAAAATCGAGTTTTGGCAAATTGAGTTTGAAGTTCGAGACGAAATAAACAAAATTGAGCCGAAAAAGTTTTATCTTTTTTATGGTTAGTACTTGGACCATACATAAGCTATCTTTTAGAGGTATAAAAACAAAGTCTTTTGGAACAAGAATTAGGACTTTTTGCTTAAAATTATCTTACGTATACACCATTATTTTCACTCAGTTTTCATTCATCTTTGCACATACGATAAAAAAATATTGTGTATAAGCCAAAATAACGGTTTTATTTTTTAATCTGAAATACGGTTTTTAGTACAGATATTTTCTTCTAAATTTATAAGAAAATAAAATAGTTTTGAAATTCAATCTCGCTTTTATTACGAAAATATAAAATTATTTTAAAACTTTATATTTTATTCATTTCCCATACTTGGGAATGGACTTGTTCGGAAAATGTTTCGACAATAATTTCTATTTGTAGATGGTTGAAAACAAATTGAAGCAATGTTGTGGCAAGAATTCTATTTATGTTCTGAGGTATACAAGAATCATTCCATAATATGAGGTGTTTTATATAACACAAATTTGTAAAAATTCTGTTCAATATCCTTGTAAGAAAACTGGCTATGTCATTTCCAGCTAGGTCACGATGTATAATATATCCCATTCCAAATGACACAATAAGTTATGTTAGAGGTTGTTTTATAGACTTGCAACAAACTGTAGAGGTAAGGTTGAATATTTAACGAATTTACGAATCTTTAACTCTTCTTCAATGAACAACCACTAGAAGTGTCAACCACTTAAACAATACTAAAATAAATTATATTTTTCCAATACATTTACCACATTACAACAAACATCCGAAACACATACGACAAAATAATATTGTTTTTGCGTTGCTACTATTATGGAGTATTATACGGTACAATCTGTTGTTTGTCAACTTACGTCAAAATAATTGCACGAATTCGAAAACGTTAATTCCAGAAATTTGGCATTTAAATCAAAATAAGAATAAAAACATCAATCTTGGTGTCGCTTACAGCAAACTAGCAATGAAATATCTCTGCATATATGTTACACAGAATAATGCCGAATACACAGATCGATAGAGCTACAAAAATTAATAAGTATGACATTTTCACCTAATTTTTTCGATTTTGTGATGTACGACAGTATAATTGCGGGGCGACGATTTGTATATTAAATATATGACCTATCGAAGTCCAGCAAGCTTATGCTCTACTATACCACTCTTAGAAGTATCTTCCACACTATTCCAGAATCTTTGAAAATTTTATCTGAAACAAAAAAAAGTGGTAATAAAAAAATTCACACATTATTTTCAATTAAAATATTTATTTAAAATTGACACTTTGTGATGCCCTAAAGACGTAATCTAAACACATCGAAATTTTATTTATTTACCTATTTTGTTTGACAAAACAACAATAGGCTCACTTTAAATTGTAAGTGGGTGAAGTAAAGCAAAACAAAATAAAAATAAGCAATGAAAAAAAAATCAAGAGTTTTGATCTAGAATTTTGTTTTTTTTTTATTTATTTTTAAATATTTTCTATTTAATACAATATTATAAGTGCTTTCTATTTGTCACCATTTTACAAAAACATTAAGAAAATAAAAATAAAATAACAAAAATATAACAAACTTCGGTTCATTGTGTAAACAAAATAAAAAAAAAAAAAAATTTAAAATTAAAATATCACAAAAAAACGAAAAAAAAAAATGATTTTGCAATTTACGAATTTGCCATATTTGTGCCAGACTATTTAGTTGATGATGATTTTGAAAATACCTATTGTGATTATAAAGCTGATACAGGTTAAATGATAGAAACAAGTGAAAATTATTGCCAGAAGTCGAACTGCCTAAAACGAGTCTTTTATGCTGCTTGGTAAGATGTTATATATATCGATTATCTCCTAAAAATTATTGAATTATCCTACTCTATTGGCAGATATCCATGCTTGCTCCATTAGTTTTGAAATAAAATATTTTAACTTATTACGTTGGTTAATTTTTTTGGATTATTTTTTTTAATTGACTTTGTAATATATTAATAAGTAGTATTAATTAGATATAATAGTGTAACACAACCCTAATTATAAGTATTACCATTTACCAACTACATAATTGTTACCAACTACATGTGTGTAGTGTAGAACTGTTGTAGATAATATAACAGCTTATTAGTATCCCACTTTTTCTGATGGACATAAAAATGGCAAGATTTTGTTTAACATTTTGATTTTAGCTTTATAACAATTAATTGTTGCTCAATATTTTAATAATGTGAAGTTTTATAAATGAAGATACGAATTATGGAAAAGTTAAACATTACTAAGAGTAATTATAACATTATAATTTCAACTAGAGACCCGTATTTATTAATTATAATTCAAGTTAAAGCCAAATTAAACATTTTTAACAAAACAGGGACTTGAATATACTGATATTTTTGACTATCAATGAATAGGTATAAAAAAAAACAATAATAATTTTGTTTACAACTTACTACGGTATATATTACATTGTATATACCTGTACCTACCTACATTTCATTTAATGATGAAAATATTTTGAGGTAAAATGTTGACTACTGTAGGTAAATGTCTAACTCTATTATGATATATCATAGTTTGGGCATCGTTGTACAGTAACACAGTAAGATAATTTTCCCTCAGCGGTACACTCTACTCTTAAACAGCTTTAACGCATTCCATGATAGGTGGAAATTTCAAGTTACAATAAAACTGAGTTTGGAAATTCATTTATGGTTCGATTTTCACGAATGTGAAATCCAATTCCCTTAAAACAGCACAACAAGTTATAATTTGCAGAAATATGTATAATAATGTCAAATAAACGGATAGACAAAATATGCTTACAAGCTTATTACAACATCACCAGAACAAAATAAACTAAAAACAATACCCGTAAATAATTGGCGTAAAAATCCATATTGAGTTTGGTTCTCCAAAAATTTTTTGCCATAACGCAGTTAAATTTTAGAAATTAGAACTATTATTCGTGTTTTCATGTTTTCATGTTTTTGTTATGTTTTGTTTCTTTTGTTTTTTGTTTTTTTTTCCCATTTTTGTTTTTGCCACTCGTCGTACCCCATTAGCATAATTGTAATCAGTAATTTTAGCCAAAAGCTGTATTTATTTTCTTCTTTGTTATTTTGATTTGACTCATTTCTTTTTTCGCTGATTTATTCTTTTGAGGCACCTACAACTTATCTCTCTTTTGTTATTTTAGAATTGAAAAAGTTTTTTTGTAAATTTTTTTTTTTTTTAATTTTTCTTGGAATGAATGAATTTTAAAATAAGATGGTGATTTTAATTCTATCAGAAATTTGAAATTAAGTGAGTTTTGTTTCGTCTTGTTTTGTAGTGTTTTTCTTACTAAAAAATTGTCAAAGTCACACAATGGAATAATTAGCAAACTACTTGGGTTAATAAACAACCAGGAGAAAAACAAATAAATGAGATTCAAATAAATGAGGTGTTGGTGATGAAATGGTTGAATTGTTGTTGAATATGTGTTATGAGAAGTTGACAACAAAACTCTATCCATAACAGTTTAACAAATTAAATCAAGTGTAAGTAATAGAAGGGCCGACTCTGCTTTAATAAATAAAATTTTGTTGATAATATTATGCTGGGATTGTTTTTAGAATTAGTTGGTAGGTTGAATTTGGTTTGAAACTTCTAATCCGAAGAAATTTGCAGAAGTGGAGAAAGGTTTGAAGAAGCGGATAACTGGAGATTAACTCTTGAAAAATTTAATTTTTTAAACGTTTAAAATAAATTTTTTCTGCTCAGTAGGATAAGACCGTAAGACAAAAACAATCGAATAGCACCGTAAAATTATATAAAGAAATATGGGCTATATAAAAACATTATATTACAGAACACAAATCAAGATAAACCTAGAAAATATTAAATAATGGCTTAAGAACTCAACAACCAAAATTGTAAAGACTGTTTGTTTTCTAACTAAATAAAAAACAAACGTGGTTTTAATGGTATACAAACTCTACAGTCTACACATATCAGTACTCACGGTCGGGGCTCACTATTTCTGGCAGAAGATCTCTATCAAAGAACACGTCATGTAACAAAAACAAAAACAAGAAGAGCTTATAAAGCAAATTGAATCAATTTAGCAATAATACCATTCTTTATCGAATATATTATGTCATTCTAGATCTAGATCATACACTCAGGGAAAAATATACTACTAAATGTTTAATAGTACAGTTATTGATTCAATAGGACGGGTATCAATAGGTTTTTACTATAAAAACAATAGTTTTCTGTTTAAAACAATATGGTTTGTAGTTTTGATTTAATAAGATGCATACTATTATTAAATTAATAGTGGACAGCATTAATGTAATTAGAAATACTATAAATTTAAAACTGTTCTACTTATTGTATTAATTAGATTATACTATTACTTCAATATTACAAAATAGATAATTTTTGATAACATTACCAAAATTAATTTAATGGTATGGTTAACCACATGTACTATTAAATATTGTACGCACACTATTGATTTTATTAGTTTTAAACTATAATACTACCTCTGTGTCCTGTACTTGCCGCGTTTTTTTTTAATAATGACATATATACTTAATAGTATACATCTATAGTATAAAATTAATGATACCATTCGGAAATCATTCAAAAAACGCGCTAAAAATAACCTTATAGGACCCAGTAATACAATATTTGTCCAAAAGTAAAAATCTGTTTAAAGAGATAATATCACCTGTTTGAACTTGATTTGCTTGCATTGAAAAAGGATTAAATAAATAAATTAAAAAATTAAAGTATTAAATGGAAATTTGAAAATAAAGATGAGAATAAATTAGAAATAATTGAAATAAAAGAATAAGTAGAAATTTAAAAACAAAAATAAGCTTTAATAGTGCTTAAGTTAAATGTTATAATATAGTTTAAAAAAAATCTAATTTTAATAAAAAAATGTTTACTAAATTAAAGTTAAAAGTTAATAAATTAAATACTATATTTGAGTGGACATTAAAAATAAAAATAAAAATGAACGTTATTCAAATATTAGAATATAGTATGAAAAACTTATAATTTTGATCAACAATTTTTGCTAAATCTACTATAATAAAGAACTAATATATCATTTACACTTCCAATCAAAGGTGGTCTTTAATTTTCACATCAACTTGCTACAAAACGTTTTTTCTAAATGGATTTAGTTTTCGAAGAAAAATATATATATATATCTAACCATAACAACCTTCATTTGGTATATGAGAAAAATTATTCAGATTATCGAAAACATTGACTTGACCGAAACTAAGTGTATTAAAAAAATAATATTTTGAGACATAATTTATAGGAAAAGTTTCTATTTAACAAAGTCGGATATTCAAAAAGTTTCACTTTACCAAATCGAAGAAATAGTTTTACACAAACTGGGCCTTATATCTTATGCCAACACTGGCATGATAATTATTTTAACAAGCATTTTCAAGCCTGTGTTGAAATTGTTATAAATAATTAATCTTAAGATTAGTTTTTCTTTTTGTTAAAACTAATTTTATTATATTTACATGTTTAATATTAGTTAGTTATTACTGTTATTAGTTATTTTGATAGATTTAAGCTATATTTCTATTTTTATGATAAAGTACAAACAAAGTCTGTTAAAAAGTAAAAGTTAAAGTAAATAATGTTTATAGAATAAAATGCTTTAATAAATAATTAATATTGTTTCATTTAATTTGGACTGCTTTAACTTTACATAATAAATATAGGTTCTAAAAAAATAGGATTTACCTCATTAAATTAATAGTATCTATACTATTAAATTTATTAAATTAATATTACTGAAACTATTATTATAATAGGATATACTATTAAATTATAATGTGATGGACAATAATATTTACAGAACAATACTATTAAAATAATGGTACATTTCAACTATTGATTTAATAAGATTCAAATTGTTATTTCAAAACTGTATATCCTATTGAGGAATTTTAATAGTAAAATCTAATTGAATTAATAGGAAATAACTTGAATTTTATATGATTTTTCCCTGAGTGTCGTACACAATAAAACCCCTGTAATATCCGGCAGTGAAAGAATATTCATGTGGTAGCAAAAAAAACTGTTGAAAGCCGATAGACTTTTATTTTGGTAATTTAAATTTTCTGGTGTTAATTTAGTATCAGCCGTTACTTATCGATCATTCTGTAAAATCTGTGGAACACTCAATAGATATCCGAATTATTTCAATCTGAGCCTTAGTTTAGGTTATATTCATGTCGAATATAATTTTTATTATTAATTTTTAAAGAAAACATGCTACCTGTTTCATCATTTTGAAATTTAAATTCTTTCACTAGACCTTTCTTTATCTCCCATCAGTATCATTGATATTTGCAAGAGTCACATCATCCAATAAGTTACCAAAACAAAAACAAAATAAATTTTTTTTTTCACCTTATTCAGTATTTAACAAAAACAAAAACATACATATTCCATTTGTGGACACTATAAATGGCCAATTTTAGTATCACTCATGAATAGGTCACTAAAAATTTGAAAATAGCATTTGAGAGAAAAAAAAAAAATTTTTTTTTTTGCAAAAATTTTGACCTGTAAAGAGATTGCGTCTTAAATAAATCTCTTAATTTATTCAAATCATTCGCACAAACAAAAACAAGCAAAAAAAAAAAACAATAAAATAAATATAAAAAGAAATATCACGTCGTCTTAATTAAAATATACTCATAAAAGTTTTTGTTATGATTTGACATCTGAATATCTAAGTTATGTTTATTCTTTCAAAATGAGCGAGCAAAGAAAAAAGCAAATGAATCCAGTTAAGAGCAGGTGATTTGTTTATTTATTCGCATTATGTAAACAAAAATGTTATGTTTTTGTTCTTGGGATAATCCTGAAATTCAATAGATTGAATAAAATAAATTTTAAAATAAAAATTGGTGCATGATTTTGAAGTGGGTGTTGTTCTTTATGTGAGTATTGTGAAGATCTGTGTATTTGTTTGCACGTACAAGAGGTAAATAGTAGTATTTGGTAAACTATTTAAATAATAATGTGCGAAGTTTTTGTGGCAAATTAATGACTTGAGAAAAGACAATAACATTTTGAAATTAAAGGTGGCAAAATGTCATTGTAAGTATATTATTTCAGGAGGTTCTATCAAAATTAAGCATTTTAATTGTACATACTACTTGCATGAATTTTTAATTATTATATTAAAAATTTTGTTTCCGAAAATATTTTTCTACATCTCTTCGACTCACTTTTTTTGTTTTATATAATTTTAAGTTTATTGGACGAACACCTTAACACTGCTTTTAACACTTAGATTTGGATAATTTGTGTAGAATATGGCTTGTATATATTTATTTATTTATTTATTATTGTCATGATTCCCATGCCAACTTTTATTTTTATTACAGAATTATAATGAATTTGACTATAACTCTTTTACAATAATAGAAAAATCATTAGATTAACGATATCATTACTGGTATATTTTTGAACTGTCACGTCCACAACTATTTGATAATGACAACTATAACATTAGTGGCTAACATTATGCGATGTGACAAATAGTTCAACAGGGTTCCATTTTATCGACTATATTTCTTTTAGTGGTAATTGATGATAATATAATAACTACTATTGTCAATAGAAATCAAAGCAGCGGCATTGATTGCCTTCCATTCGAACTACAGCATATCGTCTCTATCTGCAATATATGTTTGTCATCACATTTGGATAGATATGTCAAAGATATTGTGATACTTATTAGAAAAATTGCTTGTCTAAAGGTGAGTAAATCTAAAACCAAAATCATGCATACAACTCCGACCCTCTTAATCAATACATCATCCAAACCTTTATGAATACAAATTGAAGATATGATATTTATTTTCATTACCTGGATTATATCGTAACAACCTCAATATAGAAGCTTGTATCAGTAATTTGAAGCATTGCTTTACAAATTTTGTAAAAATTATCATAGTCCAATGCAACATATGCCTGCTTATTAAAACAATACTGTTCGAGTTAAACTACAAATTAACTGAAAACACTTAAACACACAAGTAGAATTGATGGATGGAAGCTATTTCCACTTATGAGATGATGATTATAAGCTAGAAAACTGCAATATTTGTTAACAATTCCATTCTCTGCAAAACTATCAACTTTCAATTACTTAAAGTCGACCAGTTGATAGTTGGTCTATTTTTTTTTCCTATGATACCTCGGAATGTATATGTATGATTTAGCGTCAATGATGGGACGATTTTTTGTTCGAACTTCGATGTTTGATTTTATCAAGTGTCCAAATTATATTTTTTTTAATAAAGAAAAGAAATAATTTACTATAATTAATTTATTTGTATTTATCATGATCATTGTCCTGTCATCGTGTCAAAGTTTTATGAATAATAAAGAATTCAAATTGATATTCATATATGCTCTGATGACCGGGATTAGAATTCAACTTTTTTCTGATGACGTAACCACTACTCTATTTAGGTTGACTATAAATTAGGTAAACCTAATGACGTATTAGAAATAGAGTTACATTTCTAAAGGTAAGCTTTTAGTGTAATACTAAATAAATGTCAACCAAATCATATGCGTAAGTCGATTTTCTTAGACGAACCTTAATTTTAAGGTAGCGATACCAGAGATTGCCACAATAATAATCACTTTTTTTTGCATATTTTTCTTTTATTTTAAAGTGTGTTTCCTCTACTATTTTGATGTGATGATAGCATGCTTAATTATTTAATTTTTTTTTTCACTTTTATCATTATTGTTTATCATCAACAAAAATTTTAGGAACTTTGCATGATTTAACAAACTGATAATTCTTATTTGATAATATGCTAATAAAACAAAAAAAAAACCAAAAAAAAAAAACCATTTGTGCAAAATAAAAACATACTTTTGACTTTTACCTGATTATTTACAAATGTATTTTTAAAGAGATCGTGTAGATCTCATGAAGATAGCACGCGATACTAACGGTATAATTCTTTGATTTAAATCTTCATTATGGTCAATTTATGAGTGAATTAAAACTTTCTTGTTAACTCAATGTATAATTTTAAATTAAAATTTTATTATTTTATTACAAGGGTTAATTTGCAACTAAAAGCCGATATATTTATGCAAATTACAATTTTTTGCTTGTATTTTTTTTTTATGACAAATGATTGTTAATTTTTTTTTATGTTTGTTTATGTCCCGGAAATTAAGAACTTTTCGTGTTAAAAAAATAAATTCTCAAAGAATGTTTGTTTTTTTTTAATTTTTAAAGTTTGTGGAAAAGGATCTGGTTCATAGTGTTTTATAAGAATAGGTTGTAGGATTTTAAAGTTTGTATTACGCTACTTGAACAAACAAAGTAGTTTTTTGCTGTAACTTGATAATGGTCTCACTAGTACCAACAATAATATAATAATCCTATTTAGGAAATTTCGAAATAGTTTGCGAAAGCGATAATATAAAATACTTTGGCATATACCTAGATAAAAAAAACTACTCTCAAACCGCATTTAATGACAACCGTCAACAAAATAATTTTCTATATAAAAAAGTTATATTCAGTCATAAATAAAAAACCTAGTTTACCTGTTGAAAATAAATTATTAATATCTAAATCCATTTTTTGCATAAATCCATCATTAGCATTTTGTTGTACGGTTTGCCCATATTAATGAGTGCTGCTAAACCAATTTACTTTTAAGTAAACTTTATTTGCAAATAAACTTTTTTACAACTTCCACCAGAAAATTGCACTTAAGCAAACACTCATACTATTACCGAACAGATTGTTTAGGAATACTTAAAACCTTCGATGCCATATTTATACTCAGTTGAAAAATCAATCGTATTCAATAAACGTATCTTTATGAGCTTCGTAGATTTGAGTCAAGCTTTCGACAGATTACAACTGAATGATGGTATCCAAATATTACCAAAAAAAGAAATTAATCACAATTTAATAGGACTGATACAAGATCTGTGTACACATAACAAAACAAAAATCAATCCAATAACGTGCTCACCAAAGATATCGCAACATCAACACTCTCAGTCCAACTCTGTTTAAATTAATAAATGGGTAAATAATCAGAAACATAGTTAATACCTTTGGTGATATCGAATTGGCGATAAAAACATTAATATCATATGTTTCGCAAATGACGCTATACACTACTCGCAGAGAATGAAGATGATCTGCAAAGATTATTATTCAGATTTAGCGAAACTGTCAAATTGTTACAACATGGAGGTATCTACAACAAAACCAAATCCTTGATCAGTTTCGAAGGATCCCATCAAATGTAAATTATCCATTAACAATCAAATAATTGAACAAGTGCTTAATTTTAAATATCTGGGCGTAAATATCACCAGCTGTTGCAACACAGAAACAGAAACAAGAGCCCAAGTACGAAAAGCCGCAGCATTTCAGGTTATATCCGAGATGTTATCTGGAGAAACAAATATGTACATGCTAATAGAAAACAAAACACGAATATACAAAAGGTGTATTCGGCCCATACTAACATACGCTTTTGAAACAACCGCAGACACATCTAAATCAAAAAAGAAAATGCGATTAACAGAAATGCGAACTCTTCGGATACACATTAAGAGATAAGAAATGTAGCAGCGATATCAGAAACGCATGCGATATACAAGATATTGTCCGTTGAAGTCGAAGTGGACCACGAAACTGGAGAGACCATGTAAATAGAATTGTAGAAGATCGACTTGCAAAGGTAGTAAAGAATGGCCAAATCAATGTCAAACGCTTACCTCAGGAAGATCACCAAAATGATGGTATGAATGCGGGACGTCGTCATCACAAAATTGGAGGGTTATTTATATTGAAAAAAACAGTCACTAAATGTCTATTTAAAGGACAAGAAGAAAATATTTGAACACAGAATTCATAAAACATTTATTGAAAATACAAATATATGTCGATATACATTAAACAAATTTGAATTTTCAACTGCTGTAGATAAACCATAAGCAATCGTAGAAACCATTAGAAATCACTTCCTCTTATAGATGTGTGTATAGTTCTTGGCATCTGATATTTACTTAGTTACTATTAGTTGTCTTTTTTCTTATATACATAGCCAAAACACTACGAAAATCTTTTATAACCGGTTGGTGCGTTTGGCTAGGGAAGGGAAACAAAAATGAGGAAAGAACAAGGATAGTAAAAGAAAAGGAAAGTTTAAAGTCGAAGTAAAGATCTGATAACAGTTTTTAAGAAGAAATTGTTATTAGTAGTGTCATGGTCAGAAACCCTGTCCCAAAATCGAAGTTAGTATAATCCAATAAACTATTTAAAATAAGAGTACTAAAACGGTAATTAATACATTTTCGATCATCATAGAAGTAAGAAAGTTAGTTGATTTTAAAAGATATTAAAACTGTTAATACCAATGATAAATATACTACAGAGAGATCACTAAATCAATAACAATAATCCAATTTCAAATAAAATATCATTATAAAAACTCATATTCAATTTCTATATATTTTCTACAGAGCTTAACAATCAAATTCTAACAATGTAAAAAAAATTTCGCTTTTTTCATAGATATTTTTTCTAAGTTAAATATATCTACTTACTTTCTCTAAGTACAAGATATATTTTGTAGTTAATGAGTGCGAATGAAGATCCTTCAATAATACATATTACTATTTTGTTAAGAATATGAAAATTTTAAATTTCCATTCCAAATAACAAAAACAGAAATTGTATTTCTTTTGAAAAGACTCTCCAAAATAAATAAAATGTATATATATATTATATACATAATATATATACTACAATTTGACATTAGCATTGCTTGATTTGTTCAAAATTTAACTGGTTTTCCTTTTCTATAAATCCCACTCTTTCTTTCTTTTTCTTTGTTTTGTTTTTTTTTTGTTAAATTTCTTTAGGTCTTCAATAC
This sequence comes from Argyra leucocephala, assembly GCA_963942445.1. Taxonomy (NCBI): domain Eukaryota; kingdom Metazoa; phylum Arthropoda; class Insecta; order Diptera; family Dolichopodidae; genus Argyra; species Argyra leucocephala. The sequence continues at coordinate 29,293,778 of OZ012677.1, forward strand.
AAAGCAATGTAGGTTAGTAGAATAGTAATTTCAAAAGATTCGCATTTTATTTATTTGATCTTTTTGGTAAAGAGAGAAAAAAAAAATTAAAAATAAATATTACCAAAAATGCATTAATAATAATAATAATATAAAAAAAAGAAAAATAAATAAAAAAAATAAAACTTTAAAAACACATTTATTTCTTTTTATTGTAATTCAAAATATTTTTTAGTCTTAAAAGCAAATTTTATGTAGTTCAGTTTGATTCAATGCATTGGTTCGTCTTTTAGTCAGTAAATTATATGAAACTTGGTTAAATGAATCTAACGATGACCATAAGAAAAACCGTTTTCAATTTAAATAAACTCGAAAATGAAATTGTAGAGCAAGCACGGATGAAGGAAGGAAATTCCTACAGGAATATCGATTTTTACAAAATAAAAATTTATTGATTAGTAAAGAGAAGCTCAAATTTTAATTGTAAAATTTTGTATTTTTTTTTCTATTTCTTACGGAGATGGCCCTAATATCCGAATAAATTGAAAGTTAGCAGGAAGTTGATTATTTTGGTGTTTATATTTGGTGCATATATTTTGGTGAATCTGTGGTCTTCAATACGCTCTCATAGAATATTTGTTTCCCTCTTCATGATGTTTTCTATCGATAGTTTAATATTACCAATAGATATGCCAACTACCAGTTCCGGTCCATACGTTGTCACCGATAACCTGGCTAGTTCGTCAGTTGTACCTTATTTCGGATTAGTCTTTTAGATTTCAGAGCCCTATGAGACTTAGGGCTTCCGACTATTCTCCTACAAATCCAGATTTGATGAGGTTATTTTCAAGAGCTTTTAACGCAGCTTGACTGGCACTAAAGATTCTAATGACTTTGTTAGACTGTCTTTGCCCTTTTATTACATTTGTCGCTGCGTTTATAGCAAAGACTGGAAGACTGTGTGTGTCAGTGTTTGTTGAGACGAAACTAGAGTTTAAGTTGTTATTTTTCAAAGAACACTTCAGCTCAAGCGCCTACAGCCGTAATGGTTCCGTCGGTGAAAATATTCGAGGTGTTTGAGGAGCTCTTCTAAACGATTATCTTCTTTGTCGGGATTTCTACTTCGTATCTTTTCTTTAGGGATAAAAATTTGGTACATCCAATTAAGTTCTAAGCTTCTCCATTTGATGAGAAATTAAACCATAAATTGGAAATCTTGGATTTTGTAAAAATAGTTTCTCATCGAAATTATTTTTAACTATTTTCTTCAAGAGTATTAAGATAATAGCATTTCTGATATGTTTGGGTAAAATTCTAGGATGATTGTAATCAATCAAAAACTTTATATTATGTAAAACTAGTAATAAGAAAATATATAGTGAGCTTTGACTTTCTCACAATATTTCGCCATTTAAATTTATCTTGAGCACCATTGAGCAAAAGTAAAGGTTTCATTTTATGTATTTTGAATTTCCTCTTATTCGAGTTAAATATGACAGACTATATAAGTACATTCTTTGGTTTAATCTTTGTTCATTCATGGTGTTAATATTTCCTGTCCATGTTAGTGCTCCTGACCATCCTAATGCTTATCAACCGAACTATGTCTTAACCATAAATTAGTTATTCCTACTATAGTATATTTATTTATTTATATAATTAGTATATCCTACTTTCTTATTTCATATTCACTATTTTCTAATATTTTTTTTAAAGGCTTGTTGTTCCTTCAAATATACGGACTGTATTACTCATCAATTATCGTTTACGATCAAATTTTCACAGACATCTCTCCGGTATAATTATTTATTATACTAGTATGTAAATTGACTAGTATGTACCAACAAATGCCAATTTTGTCTACAAACTAGATTTTAATCTCATAAGACATTTGACCTTGAAATTAATAAAATAAATAAACATGGATTGACAGTCTTTTAGATTATTTGCACTTTAAAACACTTATTTGCAAACTTTGTTGCCATACTGTACTCTAATCTATATTATCAATACAATTTGCGATACTGTTATAATTTCGAATTATCGATCCAAACTGTTCCGAAATTTTTTTATCACAGCTTTTTAAAACTAAACGGAATCATAAATCAAAAAAGAAACAGAATAATACTCAACACATTTGTTAGTATCGAAATTGGGTATATGCAGTTATCTACTCATTTATTTTTACTTCACATAAAAATAAGTACCTACTGTTATTCTGAAAACGGTATAAATTTTTCGCAATATTCAATAAGTTAGCGTATTTGCATTTAATTCATAGGAAATGATATTGGATTGAGCGCATAAATGAGATAAAAGTAACATCGGAATTCATTGAAACAAGTATAGTAGACATAAGAATAAAGCATTAATACCGACAGTAGAAAAAAATAAAAACAGGTAGCATTATTGTTTATATTTTAATACCTACTTTGTGTATTTTTATTTTTGCAAACTAAGTTTTTTACGAAATTTTTGATAAATTAAAATTTTAAATAATAAAAATATTTTACAATAAAAAAATAAAGGGATACCAACTACAGATATTGGAATTTTCTAAAAACACAATTTATAATATGAGTTTAATTTGAAGACTTATATTCAATAAACAGTTGAATAAGATTTTTGAGTAAAACTTTGCAGATAACTTTTCCTATATTTCTTTTATGAAACAGTTTTCTATATTGCAGAGGGACTCTGTGAAAAATTATTGAAGTGATAATTTCTGTATTTGTAAATAAAATGAATAAACATTCGGAATGATGCTATAAATTGTAGAACAATTTTATTCAGTGTCATATTTAATTGTCAAATTTCATATTAAAACACATTTTGTAAATTAAATTAAATATATTTTTCGATAAGATTGTTAAATTGTAAAATGTATTCGGTATTTTAACATTATTGTTTCGTCTCATTTGATGTAATGAAAACTTTTTAATTCAGTTTTTAAAATAATACAAATTAGTTTTTAAAAGATTAATTCATTTTTGTCGGAAATAGCACCACCACAATTCATTTACGTATTTCAGTCAGTTTAAATTACATTTTTGCAGATTCTGTAAAGATAAAGAAGATAATGAAATAATTATACACTTTCTTTGCAGCTGCCTCGAATTAATTCAAAAAATAAAAATTGAATGTACCAAAATTAAGTCTACGTCGCTTTATAAGAACTTAAAATTCATTTTAGCAACAAGAAGAGTATTGAAGTAGAGAAACCACATTCTGAAGTATAACAATACACCTTTTAGTCAGCCACTCATACCAATCTACTCAACTAGATTAAATTAGGGTTAGCAATTGATTATTTGCTATTAACACCATACTAGATATTACAAACATTGTCAAAATACTAAAAAGAGGGTTATTTTGTATACAGATTCTCTACAAACATGTTTTCTTGGTATCTTTAATAAGTTTTTGTTTGGTCTTTTCAATGTAATTCGAATTACGTACAGCATATTATTAATCTTAGTATTATGTACTGTATATTACAGTATATTTTAATCTTCAACTTCATCCGAGTCATTGCTTATTGGTAAATATTCCAAAAGACTTGGACTTCCCTCAAACGACTTTTGCAGAATGTGTAGAGAGGTGAAGAAATCTAGTCTTTATCATAAAAGGAAAAACTAATCTATGAGCCTTTTTTCTGGACTCGCTGGGTGACCTTGAAAGCATTAAAATCAAAGACCTTCACCGCTTTGTAAAAACATCAAAATGGTTCTACGTAGAGTTATATGCTGGAAAAGTTTCCATGGTGTCTAGTCTAAGTGTGTCGGTGTACTGTCGACAGCCACTACTACCTACATAATCTCCATATTAATTTTTACTTAAAATTAATTAAATTCTAATGATTCGAATATGAGTAGAATAATTATATTCTGTTGCATAATCTGATCATTGCTTGTTGAAAATTGCATAATATTGGAATAAAGGGAATTGATCTATTTATGTATTCAATGAAATATGAAGCTCTAAGCAGAATATGTAAAATTTGATGAAGTGAAACATGTAATTTGACAATATTAACCAAACTATTTTTAGTGCTTTAGTTATTAGTGTCAATATTTCTTAACTTACTGTTATTTTTAATATTATTTTAATTTCTAGTATTAGAGTTGGTGTTAGTAGAATTAGCTGTTTATGTAAATGTTTTATTGTTATTTATAAGTTTACTTCAATTATGAGCAAGAATAGTACTCGTTATTTCTGCTTTTGAAGTTAAGTTCTTCCAAGGCTGTGTTATGATTTTGTATTTATTTTGAAGTTTGAAATTGACAGTTCTAGATGAAAAGATCCAGCTATACTTCATAGAAACTGAATGCTTGAAGCAAGAGAATGGCTGTTTCTTTTTAAAAAAATCTTCTCGGTATAATTTGTTCAAAATTATAGGCAGAGCTATAGAGAACTTCTTCCGCAAAAAATTGTTTTAACCAATTAATATCAATATTTATGGGAGCCCACTTTAAAAAGAAAGCAGCAGCAATGAATTTGGTCTTAGGTATATTGTGTACTTCAACTTGACGGATTGATAATTTTTCAATTATTTTAATCCAATCCGCTTTCGACCAGTTAGTGCCAAATTTATTAATTTTTGGCGATAAAGTATTTGGACTTAATTGTTTTGAATTATCATTAGTTGGATATTTTCGACCAAATACTTTTGGATTATTACCAATAATTAAATTTTGTATTTGGTCGAGAATGCCGTTTACTACGATATTTACGTTTGGATTATTATAGCCTTTAATTTTGTGTTTTAATTATAGTCTAACAAACAAAAAAAAAATGTACTAAAAATTTCTAAAGATTTCTTCAAGTTCCCTAATATGACAAAATCGAATATTATTCAATAAAAATTTGATTTATGAATGCGTGTATCAATGAGAATCAGCCTCAAACAATATGCATTTCAAACAAAATATAATTCATTTTATTTTTTGACATATAAATTGAATGAAACATTGAATTACACTAAAATAATGTACCTTACTCGTATCTATACATATCTTGTGTATTGAATACCTTGTATATTGAACTAAATATTATTTAAAAAATTTTCTACTTTGATTGTAATTTGAAATAATAACTATCATTAATAGTATCTCAAAATCAATTGAATTTCAATTGTTGTATTATTTCAATATATTGCATTTTTAACCTTAAATACATTAATTTTTTCTTTCTAAAAATCTACTTTTAGGGAAGTTAGCATTGAGTGAATAAATCAATATGAATACAATTTCCCTCATAAACAATAAAATATGGAATAAAATGCCTAAAGATTATAAAAGAAAAATAAATGAAAAAATTCCATTTCAGGTGTTGAAACTAAAGTAATTTAGTGTATTTCAGTTTTTGTTGTTTATTTAATGACAATAATTTGCAATCCAAAATTGCGGACTAATGAGTCGATTTAAATTTTTTCAGATAGTACCTACACACATATGTTTAGAACTTTGGTTAAGAATTAAAGTGAAAAATTTGTATATTAAATTATTTGAAGCTTAACATGAAGCTGTAATAAATGTAACAAAACAGTTATATAACAGCGGATGATGTTTAGTGTATTTGTTTTCCCAGAGTTATAATTACCATAGTTAGATATGAAAAAAATTGCAAGAATGCGGATTTATATTTAAGAAATATAATTTTGTATTATAAAATCTATCTAGTCTTGGAGCAAATTATTGTGGTAGAATTTTATTGTAAGTTCTGATCCAGATTAAAGCAAGATCTATTCCATTTTATATCAGTTGGTTTCATAATCTGATCTTAGTATATTCTAGTATCTTTGTAATCTGATCTATAATGAATTCTAAAGCTATTCAGTGGAGGAAGATTTTTATTTTTGAATTGGAATTATTTTTGAATCTGACAAGGAAGTTCAGATTGAAGTGACGAAATTTCTGATATTTTATTATTATGCAGGTATGTAGCTATGTACATATTCATACCATATATTCGTAAGTAGATAATTTGTAGAAGATTTGAAGAGCATATTGTTTTGATGATAAAATGAGAGAGTGGGTTGTAATATGGCCACCCACTATATAAAAATAATTTTTTAAAAATTTTTATTAGACGAGACTTTTTTTTATTATATGTTCTTTGGTAATACACAACGACTTACTCAGATATTGAGGGTAAAGTCAAACGTTGTAGTCGTGAAACTATTTATCCAAATCTGAGTTTCGATAAGTCAGAAATTTGATAAATAAATACTCGGAAAACATTGCATTGCATTTATGGTTTAAACAGCATAAATTGGTAATTAGTGCCAAAACTAAATTTATGCTATTTCATCTCACGGGAACGATGTCTGATGATTTGACTTTTATATATCATTCTCCTTCATGTCTTAAAGTAAATCTTGTAAAAATTTTTAAACATGATGTGTCTTTACCTATTTATGATGATAAACTAAGCTGTACAGGAAATTGTTTCAAAATTGAGCATGTTGATTGTTTTAAATATCTAGGTATTACTTTGGGTGTGAGGCTAAGTTGGAAATAACATATACCTCGTATTTAACTAATTATTTAAATAGTGTAGTTAGGCAGCTTTATCATCTCAGCCTTTACTATAATCATACAATTTTAAAATTGGTTTATAATGGTTTATTAAAGTCTAAACTGAATTATGGTATTTGTTGTTGGGGTGGTACATATTTCAACAAAATTGAACCATTGCTGATCAAACAAAAACATGCTATACGATTTATTTATAAAATTAATGTTAGGACTTTAAGTTATATTTTATTCAGAAATCTAGGACTACTTCCTCTAAGACATTTATATTTTTACAAACTTCTTAAAACGTTTTTTAATAATTCCGGGTATAATACTACAACACCAGAAATCTAGCTTTTATTCCTATGATTTATAAATCACACTTTTGTCCTTTCTATAATGTTACTGCACCTCGTTTATTTAATAAATCACCAGATTATCTCCGTTGCGAAAGAGTTGAAATCAAATTTCTTAAAGGAATCAAATCATGGCTTCTTTCTTTATTGATCATCACGTTATTGAAAACCTTTTAAATCCATTAATTTGAATTTTTGTTTTTTAATTGTATAATCTGCTTTTCTCATTAATTTTATTTTGTATATTTTATTTTAATTTGATTTACTATTGAATTTTTTCATAATTTTCATTTATATTTTAGTATATAAGCATTTTTTCTTTATAATTATTCCTATTTTGTTTTATTTTTAAATTTCCCCATCTTATTAAATATTATGTTATTTCTTTTAAAGGTTCTTTCGTCACTTATCTTTGGATAAGAGATTGACTAGGCTAGTTTTAAATTTTTACTATACTATATTTAATGTTTTTTGTTTTTATAAATTTTTAAGTTAAGTCTTGAATATTTAATGTAAGTTAGTTTTAGTTTTGATGATGAAATAAAGTCTATTTATTATTATTATTATTGTTGTAAAATATTGTAGAATAATACTTGTAGTACTTAATTAAGAACAAAAAGGTAATTCTACCTAACTAAGTCAAGAACATGACAAAAAACATCGTTAACCAAGAACTTAACAAAAAATTTTTATAAAATATTTTTGTAATTGACAATATACAAACTCTTGCTTTTCAATTTTTGTATATTTATAGAACTTAAAGCCACTGAAATTTTAACTCAACAAGTTAATTATCGATTTATATTATGAAATACATTCCTTATTGTATTGTAGACTTACTGAATACGTTGGGCAAGATCGACGAGACTCTAGAATAAATTTTAAATAATAAAGTATAAACCATGACTAACTACATATATAGTATATAAAAACAATAAGTATAGTGTATTTTGGTCGAATAATGATTGTAGAATACTACCGACCAGATTGTTACAGACCTTAAAATATTTTGTACCAATAAGAAATTAAGCTCGAACAAGACATCTCTAGAATTAGGTAATATGCCAAATGATATTACATGTAAATTTTATTTAGAAAAATCGCAATTTTTGACTTAATTCAAAAGGGAGCCTATCTAGATTCCAAAAAAAAAAAAAATCCCATTGTATCAAAGTCCCAATGTACAAAAATCGCAAATTTTATTTTTATGGGTATGAAAATTTTTTTAATTATTTCTTTTTTCTTTGCAAAGTGCAAATATGTGACTTTTCTAGAGTTGCGAAAATATATTTATTTTGATAACAACTTTTGGGTACAAAATCGGAAATATTTGTTTCTTCCAGAGTGCAAGAAGAGATTACTGTAAACTCTAACGTGTATGGTTTAAATAAAAAATCCGCTTTGCTCATAACTGAAACTATAATGAAATTTCAAAATTTTAAAATAAATAAAAAATAATTACATAAACCTTTCAACCCAACATGACTTTCTGTCATAAATTGATAATTATTATAACCCTATATGATACTATAATAATTAAATTATATAATTGCTATTGCATAATCAGAGATTTTAGTGTTATGTAAAATCATAAAAACTGTTTTTTCTTACAAAAAGATGGAAAAATTTTAATTATGCATCATAATCAGGTCCGGAAAAAAGCTTTAAAATATTATCATTTCATATTGTAAAGTTTTTATTATGACACCAATGATAGTACAATAAAATTCATTTTCGTTTTGTTAATGATTTTTTGTCACCATTTAAAAAAAATGTGTCATGCTTTCAATTTTTACAACTTTAATTGCTTTCTTGAGACTCATTTAGACTTAAACTTTGAAAATTCAATCGTAAAAAATTATCTGGGCAGCTATCATTTTCATTGCAATTCAATTTGGTTTTTTTTTTGTTTTATAAAGAAATATCGTGATGCATTTTGAAGAATTGAATTAAAAAAAAAAAAAAAACTTTTAAAACTAAAATTGATGAAAGGTCAATAAACTTCTACAACTCTAGAAGCAATCAGTCAGGTTGAATGGAAATAATTATTTTTAGTACATAATATAAAATTCTCTTCTTTTAAAACAATTAATTTTTTAATTTGTTGTTTTAATTGGATGATTCAATCGGCAGTTGAGACATCTTCATTTCAATTAATAAAAAATATTATTGTAAAGTTCGTTACATCGTAGAATCATAATATGGTATTTTTTTCCATTGGTTGCCAAATAGATACAGTCACATTGCTTGTTGCAGAATAAATACATTAAAAACTTTTAATGCGTAATGTTAACGGTTAACGTGTAATAATGCCAATCCTTTTTTGTACGTTTTGAGTATTTTGGCACCTATAGAACTATACATAACTGTTATTTTATATCTTTCTTTATTCTCTTCGGTAGGGGAAAAATTAAATGTAAAATTTATCAAGGGTTTCAAACCCGTTGGAGGAAACATTCATCTTATCTACAAAGCGTTGGATGATGTGAACGACACTAGAAATAATAGCAATTGTAAACTAACCAACTGATTCATAAAAACTTAAAAAAACTAAAAAATGGTGGCAGAACCACAATTTTCCGACTCGCTGTATGCTCTGAAATGAATGCCAAAAAAAAAAATAAAAATTATACAGGGTGGTCCGGTTCAGAGCAAAAATATTTTAAGGGGTGGAAATACCTTGGAGGATTTTAGAAAAAAATTGTTCTAGATGAGGGATCTACTTTTACATTTAATCTGGACTACAGATGGTTAAAGAGGGTTTTTACCTGAAAAAGAGCAAGTCTGACACGAAAGTTGTGTATCAAAAAGTTGTAGGGAATGATGTAGTGCATCAACACAATAAAAAAAAAATTAGCGAGTTTTTTCTAGATAATCAACGTTTTTCACAAAATTTTCAGTTTATAAAAGCAAGCAAAATTTTAAGTTTGTACAGCTATTATTCAAAAACGGTAAGTCTGATACTTATCCAACACATACCGTTGTTTAGGTGTTTTAATTTAAAAAAAAAGTTATGAAGATGATGTTGCTCTAGTTTCAATTCCTTCGGAGCTGTAGAGGATATTTAGATATAATTTTTCTAATCCGATTTTCTTTAAACCTCTGTATAGCCCAGGTTAAATTTAAAGATAGATCCCTCGTCTAGAACAATTTTTTTCCGTAAAATACTCCAAGGAATCACCCCTTAAAATATTTCTGTTCTGAACCGGACCACCCGTATAAAGTCAGACCATTAAATTTACCTTTCCGTAGACTATCTGAAGACCCGTAGCCCACATTCTAAATACCAAAATTGATTTAACATATACCATATCCCTACAGTCAGAAAAATAGTAAGATAGTACTGAAAGTTTGTTATTCAGCAGCACAAATCCACTCAATCTTTGAACCTTCAATGCACTCAATTTTTAATCTTGTTTAATTAGAAAAACATCGAATTATATGGCAGAGTCGCTGAATATGTATTAATATTGACATATAATTGACGATTGGGTGGTTCGCTACTTTAAAAATTTACTTTTCGGTCTATGTTTGTATAAAGTAATTTCATTAAGACATTATAATAGAGCATGTTTATAATTATTTAAAAATATTTTGTTATTTATTTATTTATTTATAAATTTTATTATATAAGGCTTATCACCATTACAGTTTTTATCAAGCCCGAACTTATATAACTACAAAGTTACTTACAAAACTAAATAATACAAAAAAAAAAATTATTATAAAAATTTTAACGTAAGAGTAATTCTGGATAATTGGGATAATTTCTGGATAATTTCTGCTTAATTGGGATAGGGGAATTGTGGTCATAATTGCATATTGGGGGACCATTTTGAGGTCTTTCAAACAAATAGCTGTGTGTAAGCCTGGTATGCCCAATTCTGAGTCTTGTAAAAACTATTGACGTTTTCCTGCTGATTTCATTTTCTATGTTGTTCCATTTACTAGTGGACAATTTTATCCTCTTCAATTTGTTCGAATCGGGGATATTTTGCTAGTTTTGGTTATGTTTGATCAATAAAGCTTTATTCACTGCTTCTTTATAGTCCTTGCAGTAAACTCTGTCCTCATTATCGTGTTTCTTCGAGTGTTGCTTCTTTTGCCAATTTGTCCACTTTTTCATTCCCAAGGACACCAGGTGTCCATAGGAATACAAATTCGTTAATACTCTCTTGAAGTAATTCCTTGATTTTTATTACCGTTGGGTGTTTGGGGTTATATGTATTCATAGTCAGCAGGCTACTTAAGCAGTCTGTGCATATAACAATTTTCTTTCTATTTTTGTTACAGTGTTCAACTGCTCTATAGATTGCAAATAGCTCTGCTGAATATATGCTGCTGTTATCATCTATTTTGTTGTTAAATATAAACATTTTTAATTAAAAAAATTCACAAAATAATAATAGTTAACGTTAATGGTGTCCTTTGCATAAACGTTATAAGACTTGCATGTACAGTTTTGATATTTATTTCGCTAGTTTGCCTCTCATTTATACATGTATACTACTCATAATATTTATATGCTTAATATGAATCAAAATTATACAGAAAATGTAATTACTAAAACAAAAAACAATGCACATTTATATTCTCACTTATTGCAGTTATTTGACAACACTATTTGGTAAATTCTAACCATCCCGAAGCTGCTTGATTTCTTTAGGTAAGATTCATCATACTGTGGTCGAATAATACTTGTTCTATACACAAAACTCTGAGCTAAGTTATTTTAATAAAACACTCTTTCAAACACTAAATATAAATTAATTTCGACGGATGAATTACACTATTATATAAAAAATAATATACATTTTATTTTCATTTTAACAAAATAGTCTTTCAATTATTGTCTTGGACCATCAGATTTATGTAAGTTATTAAATTTCTAATGGTCCATAAAATCATATCTTAAATCTGATGCGTTTATAAGTACATATAAATTCAAATGATTATTAATTTAATGTATGTCACATAATATAATATACCGCAATATGTAAATTAATAAATAAACAACAAAATAACTTATATTATCATAAGTCTATTGCTATATTATTATATATTTATTTAGATGCATTTTAAACATTTTAAATGCTACCAAACAACATTCTTATAATTATTATTAAAAATTACTTAAATAAAAAAAAATTGAAAAAATAAAAACAACTCTTAAATCAACAACTCATCATCACTCATCATTCAACATCTGAAATAAAAAAAAAAATCTATAAGTATGCTATGCACATAAATGTACATCATTATTAGCTTAGATCTTGCCATCATTGTGCCATCATCAAAATTCATTTTATCACACAATCACAAACTTATAAAATATGCATGTTGAATATTTTTATCTTAAGATATAAAATTAGCATAAAAATTACATACACCATAGTTCACCTAATATGTACAGGTAGGTAGATACTTAGTAAATATACAGTGCTTTATAAAATTATTGTGATGATAATGTAATTATTTTTGCTTTGCAATCAAAATTCATTGCTGAAGTAAAAAAACAATATTACTAGTCCGCTTTTCAAATTTCGAAACAGTTTGAGCAAAAATCGTATTCAATAAATTTTATTATGTATCTATTATTTTCCATCATTTCAATTTATTCTTTGCACTAAATAATTATTTTTTAATTGATTTATCGTAAACAAGAACCGTATACGTACAGATTTATTTAAAACAAATTTTTTTAAATTTAATTCTGGCTTTTGGTGGCTTACGGCAATTTTATAAATCAAAATTTTTGTATATTAAAATGAGTAGTGAAATTGTACTTTAAAATGATGGCTTATGCATGAGGTGAAATTTTTGAGGTGAATTGGAATTTCTAATTGAAAATTAAAAGCATTTGAAAAAGTATTTAGTTTCGCTACGTCTTTTTCTAAATATCCATCATTTAAAAGAATAATAAAGAATATCGGTTGTGAAAAGATTCAGATATTTGTAACATACGTTTTTCAAATGCCAGATTAAATATGATGATTTACTGGCATGCGCGCAATACATTGATTAAATGCATTGTTTTGAAAAATTAAATGCGAATGTAAAAACTATCCTACGGTTTTTAAGTTTTTACTGTTAATCAAAAAAGTATTGCATTGATTTTTCATTTCCAACAATAATAAAAAAAAATTGAGGCATTAATTTTAAAATTTTAAGTAATTTTTACTGATTATTTTTTTCAGTATAGAAATGAACTTTTGTGATTTGTGATCATTTATAATGCCAACAATTGAAAATAAAGATTCAACTTGAACTGATGACGATAGTGAGATGTTGTGCTAATTTTTGATTATAAAAATTCGTGTCTTAACGATTAATGAATTGAAAATTGTGAATTAATATAAAATTTGCAACACATATACGATATATAATATGAAGCGTTTACAAACAGAACATTTACCTTAGATACGGTAATTTCATTTAACTAGAATAATTCATATTATTGTGTTTTATTTATATATGTAAACATTTACTAAAAGATTAAGTATTACATAATATATTTGGATCTAACGATGATATTTGGCAGCATGAAGAGTGCCAGCTACATCAATCCGTCGCCCCCACGATACTAGGTAACGTGTGATCTCAAAGCGATTTTCTTCTCCATTTCATGAGCTGAACCTATTTGCTGAACAAACTCTTGCCCGTATTGAATTTGTTAATATTCTGAAAAGAATGCTTGAGATTTATGTCAGATTTTCTCGCAACTAATTAAGCCTAGTTTTCGCTAAACAGTCACAGTTTCATTTGAATTTAGTAGCTAAAGAAATATGTTTTTGAAATTACATTTGAAAGTGTAGGCAGAAACAAAACGAAACAATTGCTTCCTCTTTTGAACTAATTCACAGAGATATTGACTATAATGTTTCTATAAATTAAAATGCTTCTGAAAGTGTGTATCGAATTATTAATTTAATAGAACCACTAATTTATCTATGTTTTATTATTTACAGAGCTCTGTTAATATAATTTCAATATATTAATTATGGATTTCGACTGGAACAGATCTCAAGTACTATTGATATAAAAATGTTTTATATCCGAAAACTATAGGCTCTTAACACACACATTTGATTTATTCCATTTGTAGTATTCCATAGATGACGAAAACTTTAATGTAGATGTGAGTATATGTCACGTCATCCAATTTGATGTGGGGTTCGTTCTTGCTGTATTATAGGTACTGAAAGAAAAAAACATATTAGTTGCTACTGCAAGAATAAAATTATAATATGCGTGTTCAAAAGTGTTTGTTGCCCTTGAAAACGTAGAACATTTATTATATTGATTTACCCGTCTCTTTGAAAAACTATAGATAGAACAGATAGTTAGACAGTTAAGACAGTTATTACTAGAGTTACTTTCAAAATAATTTAACTTTTAGTGAATTTTGTGTTATTAGTGTTGTTCGGCCGTTCGTACTGGTTTGTAATACAATTTTTAAATCGTTTGTTGTTCGGAGGGACATTGATATTGCAAAAAAATAATTAATATTCGACGTGCTAATTTCTTCACTTTCTGAATGCGAATATCTATTATAGCTAGTAAAGCTTTTGAAAAAAAAAAATTGGAGGTTTCTTCTTATAACATTTTTTTTTTCTTATGGAGGTGGTCCGGACCGGCATGCAGGCTTTTGGATCCAACAACCTGAGTCCTTGCCTTGAAAGAGCTACCACATGTGTGGAGGTTTCTTCCTCTTCCAGACAGTGTCTACAGGTTGGATCGTCACTTAGTTCTAGTCTACATATGTGCTTATTCATGTGGTTATGACCAGTAAGTATGGCTACCAACTTCCTACAGTCCACTCTATTGAGAGTTAGCAAAAAGTTGGCTATTTTTGGTGTTTGTTTTCGGTGCATGTATTTTGGAAAGTCTGTGACCTTTAATATGCTCTCAAAGAATGTTTATTTCTCTCTTCAGCGTGTTTTGTATCGATAGTTTAATATTACCAATAGGTTCCGGGCCATAAATGCTTCCTACCGATTATCTGGCTAGTTTGTCAGCTTTCTCATTTCCAGTTAAGCCACTGTGACCCGGTATCCAGATCAGTTGTATCTTTTTTCGGAGCCCTATGGGGCTTAGGGCTTACTAACATTCTCCCCCCAATCTAGATTGGATGAGATTACTTTTAAGAGCTTTTCAAGCAGCCTGACTGTCACAGAAAATTCTAATGACTTTGTTAACTTTCTTTGACCATCTTTGTTAGACTTTCTTTGCCCTTTTATTATATTTACTGCTATGTTTATGGCAAAGACTTCAGCCTGGAAGACTGTGCATTGTTTGCCAAGAGGAAACTGGAGTTCATAAATAATTAGTTCTCTTAACTGAGCAGCAGTCGATAAATATAACCTGATTTACCAAGAGACAATTTTGATAACGTTTATAAGCAAGCATATTTATTACAACTTAAGTTACTAAATAAAGACTTTGACGTCGATACAAACACGTAAATTGACCAAAACAGCTACTTTTCAAATTGGTAATTACAGTAATTACACCATTTAACTATCATTATGTAATCCAATTGATTTGTTGTACTCGTAAATCAATATGGAACTAAATATTGTGTAAGTTGTGTGTAAGCATTGCGATGTACAATATTTAAAGTTGTAGTTTTGATGAATATTTTTTAATTTCTAATCAAGTTACTATTCATTTTGAATTATGACTTAAGTGGGCCATAATTGGCTATGTTTTTATTTTTTGTTTTTTCTTCTTTTTTTCTATGTAATATTATTATGTAAAATTGCCAGGAAATATGAATGAAAAATAATATATAGTGACCCTTTTTGTATTGCAATAATGCAAGAATAGCATTCAAGATGAGTTGGCATATAATAACTCTCGTCTCTAGTTGAAAAAATAAATGACTATATTATAATATTTGTGAGTTATTATGTAACCATATATAGAGTAGATAATACAAGTTTATAAGTCTTTAGAGTTTGTCGAAATAAATAATTTTTTTTTCTAAGATGAGTTTTTATTTTTTTTTGTTCTTCTCTCTTTTTAGGAGAGATACATATCTTAAGAACATTGCCAGTAGATAGTTACTTAAAAACGGTAAAATAAATCATTTTATTTTTATGTGGTGTTTTTGTTTTTAAAGTTTAGTTTAAAATGAATTATAAATGACATAGCAGTAGCGCCATATTTTGAATTTTTAGGCTTTATATTATGGTATTTCCTAAGCTCGTATATTATGTACATATATACTAAACATATACTCGCTTATACTACAGATACTCTTATCTATAGAATATATTTACGAGTTGACAAGAAGCTGCCGATGAAGTAGTTAAATAAATGTTATTTTATGAATTTTATCATAATGAAATAGATATGAATAAATTACTTTCAGTTGATTAGATATCTTTTTTATGATCTAAAAAAAAAAAAAAAAAAAAATTAAGTAAAGAAGGAAAAAGAGCAAAAAAAAAATGTATGTATGGTTAGTAGAAATTTTAATAGTATAAAAAGAAAATTATTTAAATTCAAACTATCTACTCTCGGACGTAGTTCGGCAATATAAATATTAATGTTAATTTTTTTTTCGATTTTTCATTTTAAATAGATTATTGAAAGTAAATTTTGGAATGGTATTATAATAAAGTAATTTCACTTAAATTGTATTCAGTGGTAAATATAGAAAAGAAAATTTAAGATTGTAATAAAAGAGATATGATATGATATGAGCGGCGAAAAATTGTGACAAATAATATTTTAAGATAAAAAAACATTGGAATTCAATCAAGCAATATCCCAGAATTTCATGTACATCATGTACATACTAATATACAAGCTTTTAAAGAAATAAAAAAAAAATTGTTGGATCAAGAGCTGGCAAGGAAGTGAATGTGACACAAAATGAAACACTTTATGGAACAGATACTGAATGCCTTCAAAAACTACTATATGAGCAACTATATTATTAAAGCAACACCCTTTAGCACAGAAACTGATCAACAAATAAAAAATATTGTGGTAGAGTTTATAAACAATCAAAAGGATAGTTAAAATCAAACAAAACAGTTAGAGAAGTTCAACTACAGTAGCAATACCTTAGGTAGCAAAGAATATTTTATGAAAGTGTTCAGACGTCAAAAACATATGCAGAAACCTCAATACAAAAAGTTCATCAGGGCCCGACAGTATCTCTAACGTTTTAATTAAAAAGTTACCAGATACAGCTCCAGATAATATCTTTGTGCAACATTTACAACAACTGCATTAACACACGAAAAATAGCTTTTTACCTATTTCTAAAAGTAAAGATGACAAAAAAACTAAAAAACTTCCAGCCCATTTCACTCCTTTCAGCTTTACGAAAATTTTCAAAAAGGTTAATTTCATGTAAAATTGACGACTTTTGTGAAGTAAAAAACATTGTACCGAACAATCAATTTGTTTTTCAAGCTGCCCATTCTAACTTAGACGCACTATTTAAAATACATACAGATGTCGTAGAAAATTTGCGAAAAAAAAAATTTACAGTAGCATTAAAGTTTGATGCGGAAAAAACCTTCGACTCTGTCTGGAGTACAGGACTGTAATATACTAGAATGATTATTAGCTTCCAAAACAATATAACTAACTACGCATGTCTTCATTGAAGGGTAATATATTCAGGAATAATTAAAGTAAGCTCAGGAGTCCCTCAAGGATCAATAACTGGTCCTAAATTATACACCATGTTATATCTACACGATATGTCTTCCACGCTTAGTGATGGTAGACGGTAAGAAAGATCCAATACAAAAATCTATGCAGATGATACTGTCATTTACTCTCATGCAGAAAACCCAAAATTAGCAAAGCGCTATGTTGAAAAACTGAAACCCACAAACATATTTCATTTCAACACAAAATGAAAAATCAGCATAAATGTAAACAAATCGGAATTAACCTGCATAAGAAATGCAAGCGAAAAAGGTCCCAAAAATGCTGTACAGCAAAGCAGAGAATTGAATTTAGAAATCCACAATGAAGTAGTATGTTACAAATCACAAATTAAATACTAAATACACTTCAATAACCTACTCAAATTCAACAACGACATTAAATTGATGTAAAAAAATAAGGCCAATATAGTTGACATGCTTGCCCATATATGCAAAAAAAAAATTGCAAGTTTTCGAACGAAAAATTTGAAGCAATTGTCTGATAAATATTATGTCGTACTGTCGTAGATATTCTAACAAATGCCTATATGAAAATTCCGAAATAATACCTTTAATGCAATGTATGCTGAATAATTAAAAAAAAAAAATGTTGAGAAAATTGGCCCCAATATAACGGCCAAAAGTATGTATAACTAAAATAATATTAATCCTAATTATTACCTTTCACATTTAGTTAAAAGGTAATGTAAATAGTGCAAATATTTTTGGAACAAGGTAATCTAGTTTACCACAATTTTATGTATACCTATAATGTTATAACAAAAAATCACCATAGAGGCTAATCAACTGCAATAAGCTATAGCCGTATTTTAAGCTTTAGTTCTAGTTTTATTCGTAGGTTCACCCGCAGTATTGGTGATAGTTCAAGTTATGGTTTAGCTTTTATCCTAAACTAGATTAGGTTAAGTTCTGTAATAAAAATAACAGCATGTCCTCGAAAGGTTGGAATCAGAAATTTACAGGGGTATCAAACTGAACCTTATAGTTTGATATATTAAGTTATAGATAAGTATTTGTAAATACAATTACAAGAAACAATATACTACTTACTTACTTGTTGGGCGCTCCAGTTGGTGATTTGAAGTTTTTTCATAAGAAACAATATATGAAATGTTATTGATAGGGGCCCAGTAAATGAAAGTAATTTGATAGGGGCCCAATAAATGAAATGAAATGAAAAAAAAATATTAATATGATAGTGCTATATAATATATATACATTTCACATGTAAGCAAAAAGTTTGCTTTAAAATAGCGGAATACAGTTTCATTGATTTCTACTTCTATATATTAATTAGTATGGCACAATTAAACATTTGGGTATTAAATTAGATCAGTTTCAAACATTATATTGCAAAAACTATATTCACAAATTGAAAAGAGCTGTAGTTAGAACTCTTTACCCTTTTATATATCATTATTCTAATTTACCAACACTGAAAACAATTAAACTAATACTCGTAGTAACAATTTTTTAATCTATTTTTTTTTATATGAATCACGTATTTGGCCATATAATGTTAAATTGCTAACCTATCGAATGTTATCCATAGCATGCTCGTAATTTTCACTTTATCAATTGAAGCTTAGAACAAAAATGTTGTGCTGTTATTAAACCAATAACATACATTTTTCAATACTAATTTTTGTCTTCTCGATGGCTTTCAATTACACCTACGAGAATAATTTTCATTAGCTTATATGTTTTTGGATGCCGAACTAACTATATTATACCCAAAATATTCAAATTTTCTAGATTTGAGAATTTTTACAACCATTTTCTTTTTCATTAATCGTAACATAGTTTAACTGATTTTCATAATCCTCCGGTAGCACCACATTTCGAAAGCCTTTAAATTTTTCATAGTTTCTTACCAATATATCCAGTCTTAAATTGCATACAAACTCTTTTTCAACTTATTGTTAGGATCTTCTTATAATACCACATTTCAAAATGTTTATTTTTTTTTCGATAATTTTTTGGTTTTTGACAGTACAGGCAACATAGTAGAATTACAAACCCACTACTGTCCAATTACTTGCAAAAATGCTTTATTTAAAGCTTAAACACAATGGTAGAAAAGGCCCACATCTCTAAAGAGAAAAGAACCTTAAGTAGGGTTGTCGATTTATCTGCAGGTCCACTGCTAAATAAATAAATACAATAATAAACTAGCATGCTAGTTTAGCTATCCATTAAAAGGACCGCGGGTTACAATGTTTTTCTTTTCTTTTAGTATCTAATTGCAATGCGGTTTTTCATTTGGGTAGCACTGCAATATACTAAAATAATTGGAACTTATTTGTTTCGATATTACGTTAATGTCTTCTTTTATCTGGTTGTTTCGCATGCCCCGAGAATTTATCATAAATCTTAAAACTATAAAATCTTATTTTTGTTACTGCAAGTACTGTTTTCTACCATTTTAACTATAGTATTGATCACCGAGCTGAAATGTAAAAGAAAAACTGCACATTGTATATCCTATGGTTGTACGTTATTATACCCTGATTATAATAAACTAATAAATTTATTAGTTCTTTATTATATAATAAAGAAATTTGTATTTATTTAAGACCCTATAGGTATTTTTTATGTACATAAAAAAAAAACATTTTTAACTACACTATTTGCGAAATGATTAAAAAATTTGTTGAACTCGGTTTGAATTTTGTAAAAATGAAAAAAAATAAAAAAATAATCTTCCTAGAATTTTTATTTTTTTAATTTAAATATCAAAAAGTATTTTTTAAATTTTCATATTTGACCAGAATCCGTAAAGATGGCATTAACATAAATTTTAATTTAATGGCTTGACACTGTATAGCAGTATCATGGCATATGGTTTTTTTTTTGTTTAGAGAGAAATTTAAGAGAAAATTAAAAACAAAAAAAAAAATGTATTTTATGATTCCCAGGTGACAGATTTATTATCAATACTTTCCAAGAACATAATATCAGATAGGAGTGGGTTTTTTTTCGTTTTTTTTTTGTTTTAATTTTTTAATAATGTCGGTGTATGTTCTAAAATTTTAATTTTGGACAATAAATATTTATTTTAAAATATTTGAGTGTTTTAGCTAATAAACAGTGTAAAATGGGGTGTTGATTCTTCTGTTTATTTTAAATTATTGAGTTCAATGCAATGTATTGACATTTTGACATAAAAAATAAGTTGTAATTAGACCTTAAATCAATAACTCATTAAAGGTAGATTTTAATTCGTGTTGTTTTTATTAGAAAAATAATAAACTTGGAATTTTTTCATGTCCGTTTTTAAAAAACATAAAATTTGTTCTTTTTTTTGTTTTTGTATTAATTTTAAAAATTTTATATTTTTTTTTTGCTCTAAGTGAAAGAAAGAGTGTAAATATCTAATTAGACTGAATGGAGAATTTGCACCATGTTTCGGTTTCATATAGATGTGTATTATGTAGATGTTGAAATTGCTTTTCCACTAGTAAGAATATTATGTTGTTATAGAGTTTAAAACCAATTTTAATGATAATACAAAATAATAAAAGTATTTAATTAATTATTTTTTAATAATAATAATAAAATAATAAAATAGTCTTTATTTCAACAGAATAATTCCAAAACTATTAACAAATTTTGAATTATTCAATATAAATTCATCATAACGTGTAATGATGTTTTCATAGGTTTTTCAAACGGAAGTTTAATGTTGTCTTATGAACAGTGTTGCCATGTGACAAAAATTAAATGTAACATACCCCAAATATACTAAATGTATTTTAATGTTTTATTATTGGTCTAATCAATGTCATATAACATAAATCATAAATATAAATATATATATACACTTTTCATAATATATGTGTACAAGAAAACTCATTAAAAACATTTCAATATTGGGTTGTTTATTAATACTGAGCTATTAGAAAAATAAATAGCTATAAAATATCGCTAATAAATTTTTAACATGTATTATTAAAAAATAATTCCACCAGTCATCATTGCCAAACATTTCTCAACTCAAAATTATACTCTTCAAATTGAATGTGAAAGAATTAAATCTTGAAATTGTGATACATCCCAAGCCATTTTTGATTTTGACCACATTTTCTAAAAAAGCTTTACACACTTCTCTTCTTTTAAAAAAATGCCTTAAGTTTTAAAGTTCAAATTACAAAAGATGCATAAGTATTATTTTTTTCAAATTATATTCGCATTAAATTTCTGCTACTGTACTCTGTAAAAAATATAAAGTACCATAACAATACCGATATTATCTGAAATTCATTACCTTTTTAATGGGCCTTATTTGTTTACCCATATTATAAACCTGAATAGATTTTTAGATATCATTGTGCACTTTTTTATTTTTTAATGGTATATCCATATTGTATGAATGGGCGTAGATTGGGTAATTAATTTGCCATACGATTGTAATTACGGAAAAAGCAAATAAGCCGAACTTTTTACCAAATCTCTTAATCTCATCTCAAGACTTCCTAGAATTTCGGCTAATTTGCTTTTTCCGTAATTACAATCATAACTTGCTATGAAAACATTATATCAAGCTGCGATTCTAAAGTTTATTTTTGTAGTTTTAGTACGCTTAAATTGAGGGCAAATATTTCTAAAAAAAAATTTTTTTTTTCCTTATTTTATTTTTACTATTAATTCTCTATTTTTTTTTTTGCAAAACTTTTAGAATATTGTTTCGGTTTTGATTTTTAGCCTTAATTTTAATTTCAAATATATAAAATAAATAGAATAAACTAACTATATTCCTGAAATTCGCCAGTCTAGCATTAAAAAAATATTTGCTTTCCATTTCATTAAAACATTTTACTTAAAACATAATTTTTTGTTTCCGAAAAGGATTATTTTTTTTTTATTTTCTTTCACATTAAAAATAACATTTTGTGTTGTTTTGTTCTTTATACTTGTTGTTATTGCCTCTGGGGAGTCATAGATGTATAACTATCTAAATATTCTAGTTTAAAATTTTCTTTTGTATACAAAGAAGACACCATATGATATATTGAGCATTGTATTTGGAAACAGTAAAGTCAAGAACCTTCTGCTTTTGTAGCTTCAACGTAAAAAAAATAATAGTAAACCTTTACAGTACATATTTTTTTTTCAAACGATAACTTTATACATGAATGCACGGATAGAACTATAAATTGAGGTTTGATGAATGAAAAATGTCCTGAATGAATAATTGGTTGCTGAAAAAAGTGTGCAAGTATTCATATTGTCTGTAAATTAACACTGGTGATCGGTTAAAGTAAGACCGCTAATGACTTATTTGAAAATTAAAACTGCTCACGCACAAAAAATTTTTCAATATGTAATTTTTGCGGTAATATGTTTTTTACATTTTTTAATCGGTAATTTTTGCGGTAATATTTATTTTATATTTTTTAATCGGTAATTTTTGCGGTAATATTTTGAAAAAGTTTTTATTAATATTTTATTGATCCTTGTCAGTATTACTTGCCTTTCAACGAAATGGAAATTTTTTGAGACATTATTGGCACATATTAGATGACAAATAGTTAATAAAATAATATGATAATTACTCAAAAATTGAAGAAATATCAAATTAACACGTAGTGAACCATTCGAAATGATCAGGATTTATTTTTTGTCGATAGTTACTACTTTACTTTTGTATTAAAATTCAATTCGCGATGTTCAAATATATAATTTTAATATGAATATTATATTCAGAATATATCAAAATTAGTTTTAACAGCTGTAATTTTTTGATCTTGGCAAATTTTGTGAATTAACTTAAATATATGCTCCATAAATAGTAAAAAAACAACATCATACAATATGGTGGTGCTTAAGACTGGTTCACTTGTATTAATATAAATTTGTAAACATTTTGGTAACAAAAATATAATAAATTGATATTAAGTGCAAAAAGTTTAATATATTTTTCCAGTAAAACCATACAACTTGGTTAGTTAGATATGCAGTAATTTTATTATTTAAGGCATTTTAGATGATCGAATGCCTGCTCAACGATACTTCATATTAGAATAGATTTATGATGACAAATATTTTTTTGAGTTTAACACCGGTCTGCTTAAATTTAGCTTCACTTAAAAGTTTGTTTATAAATCGAAATCTTACGCACAACCTACATACTACATTACTTACCTTTGTTCCTATTCTAGAATATTGTTGTTAATGATGAATTTAAAATTTACTTTTTTTTTGTTTTTTTGTTTGATTTTGCGCCTTCTTTATTCCAAATTTTCTTAGTTTTAAGATTCTATTATGCTATTATCGTTCTTATAATTTAGTTTACTTAAATATTTTATTTGTTTATACTTTTCTATTTTTTTTTTTTGATTTCTTAATAAAATTGTGTCACACACCCTCTCAAAATTTATTAGTAAACATAAAAGTTGGTCAGGTATATTAAAGTAATTTAACGGGAATTATTATATACCTATCAACCTACCTATTATCTAAAGATATTTTTAAATTTCCTTTTTATCTATTAACTTTTTAACATTTTTAGTAATATTCTTTCTTTTTATTTTTTGTTTTGATTATTTTGTTGTTGTTATGTTGAAATTTTTATTAGTTCTTTTGGAGAATAGAAATAGAAATTTAATTTTTTTGATTGATTTAAATTAGCATAATATTAAGTTGTTTAATTTTGTTTTTTTTTTTTTTTAACAAATTTCTTTTTAAGTTTATATGAATTTTATTACTTTTATATTGAATTTTAATAAATTTATAATAGTAATGGCGAATAGTTTTGATTGAAATTCAATTCAAAAATTCTTTTTATTATTTTATTTATTTTTATAGAATTTTTATTGTATTAGTTTTTATGTTTTTTGACTTCTAGTTAATAGTAAAATAGGATTAGAATTTATATGATTGAAAATGACGTGATTCAATTTGATTCTTAATGGTGTTTTAATAGCTAATAATATTATTTTACAGAGTTGGAGAGATGTATTGAATCAAAGATCCAACTCAGTGAAGCAAAATTTTTAAATTGCAGAAAAAATTTCGAGAAATTACCATTTGCTTTATTGTTGGAGGAAATTCCGGGAAGCTGCAATGCAGATTAATTCAATAAAGAGGGTAAGACTTTAGAAAATTGTCTCGAAATGAGTTGTACCTCTACCCAATTATTTACGGATTTAAAAAGAAGTAATCAAAGCTTCGAAATGTCAGTTGGTCAAATAAGTCATGCTGCAACATAGGTAAACAAATTTGGTCTACACAGAATTAGAAGTTGTTTTATAAACTACTAGTGTTCAAAAGATTGTGGTATTAACATAATAGTAGAGATGATTACCACGGGTCACAAAAATTTTTTCAATCGGTAATTTTTGTGGTAATATTTTTTTTACATTTTATAATCGATACTTTTTGCGGTAATATTTTGAAAAAGTTTCTATTAATATTTGATTGATCCTTGGCAGTATTACTTGCCCTTTAGCGAGTTGGAAATTTTTTTAGACACAGAATTAGAGGTTGTTTTATAAACTACTAGCGTTCAATAGATTGTGGTATCAGCACAATAGTAGGGGTTACCACGGGTCCTTTTCGTGTTGGTAAAGCTGTCAGAAAACTTTAACTTCCGGTAAATGATTTTTGCAGAGTTTGCAGACATAAAACAGACCTACATTTTCTTCACACTTTCTCAAGCCTTTATTACAAGACGAAAATTCATCTAGAAGTTTTACTTCTGAACTTACTTGGTAAATTCAGGTGCGGAAATGTAGGCACTCCACTGTTTATAAAAAGTTCAAATTATTTTGGCGAGTAGATCTTTTTGACGAAACTTTCTATGAGACCGCATAGCGGATCTTAATGGACCAAGTATATTAGTCTAACTCGGCAGCCATTACTATTCACCTACCTATCATCACTTTAATTCGCTCAGACGTTCAATATGGTGTATACTACTATGTATAGTGATTAAACATTAGAATATACTAATAAGAAAATTTCGATTTCTAATTCAACACAGGGCATTTCTATCTGTTCTAAAAGATTTTCTTTGAAATAAAATTTGTCTTTAACAATTCATCTGTGCTCTCAGTAAAAATCTGAGAAAATAAAAATTTATGAAATCTGATTACCAACGTTACAGTTAACTGTTACTTTTAAGATTTCGTTTTTGATGCCGGGCAAGTGCAGAGAAGATGTAGGATGATTTTATAATCTTCATCGTCTATACAGACTCCGCAAAAACTATTTGAGGGAAGTACAAGTCTTCTGAGAGTTTAAGCAATGAGACAGTGATATATGTAGTCTGGTTATCTGTTAAGTTTCTTCGACTATACATTTTTTTTTTGTAGATTTCTTTACTTCTCTCTACGCAGAAAATTTTGAAATGAAATGAAATAAAATTGTCATTGCAATGAATTTGTTATTACTAATCAGAACTATCATTCCAACGGCTTTACAGGTTTTAATGTGATTATTTCGAAATTTTCATAGTGATAAATTGCCAATTAATTTTCAATGGTTCCAGATAATTTTGAAAACATTCGTGGTTTCATGATTTCATGTTACGTCTCTGATTTTTAATCAATAAAAAGAAATTAGAAAAATAAGTGGAAGCGAGAAGGTATGCTTTTATGTTCTTGAATCTTGAACAAAATTTAATGTTTTTGTTTGATGTCAACTTGTGTGATGACTGGATGTCAATTTAGATTTGTTTTTGTTTTGTTTGTTTTTATTCATGTAAATATTTTTATATGATTTTCATGTTAAATATTTCATTTTCATGTCCTCATTTTAGACAGTATTGTGGAAAATAGTGTTAACCTGTTGAAAATTTGTTAATAAAATTCTGACTTATTAACCCTTTCTTGTTAATTTATTTATCTGTTGGTTAAGAATTTATTTTATTTTTTTAAATGGAAAATAACTAAATGGTTACAAAAGAATTTGAAGAAAAAAAATATTTCTTACCAATTTTTACAATATTATATAACACCATTTCACACAAGTCACATACTATAATTGAATATAAAAACTTGAATAGTTGTAACTCGTTAAAGTGGTATAAATTTGGTGTATATTTAATTGATAATTTTTTTAGATTTCGTGGCCTATTACGCATTTAAATGATCGCTATATCGACTCGTTCATTGAAATGGTTATTGCTGTTCTATTAAGATCGTTACAGCAAACTATGTATTTCGATGAGGTTGAGATAGTATACAATGTATAACGAATCGAATGTTGTGATATATTTTACAAATTTAAGGAAAAGTTTAACATACCTCGATCACAAATTTAATGGTTTCATTTAAACGAATTCATAACATATTTTCACTTTAATTATTCTAATATTTTTATCCATCAACAATACCCACCACCACGAGATAATTTACATTTTTAATAAAGAATTATTAAAGCTGTTTATCATATTATAAGTTCTCTAACAAAGTGGCAAATTCGGGTTGAAATATGCTTGGAGATAAAATGTATATACCGGACGTTAAAATGGTGTGTGCCACAGACAGTAAGCAAAAAAGCAACAGTAGACAAAAACAACTACTTTGCGAAAATCAGGATGATTAAAATTCTGGATTATGGAGTTATGGAATAGTCCTATACTACTAAGTGAAATGAAAATGAATAAAAGAAAAAGTTGCTAATACGTGTATAAATGATAAATACACATAACCTGGATAATGGAACATCAATTCTAACATACTTACATTTCAGAAAAGTTAAAACCATTTTAATTTAATACATTTTTTATTATAAGTCAAAATTCGAACTAAATGAACAACTCAATCAATCAATCAAAAAAACACTACTTGTCATACATACATGTACTTTCTTACACAATCAATAATTCAATTAATTATTTAGAACACTACTTCTTATTAACTCACTTAAAACAGTCTTCTTATAACAAAGTAACCATAGAAATCGATCAAGATGTTTCATAGTTTTAGACCAATCTACAATATTAAAATTTTTCTTTTACTTTATTATTTAAAATATTTTACCTAGAGGCCACAAAATATTCGATAAAATATATTTTTAATGCAGTCAATTTTTGGCTTGAAAGATTTAAGCATTTAAAATGGATGTCCTTGAGACTATATTCTATACGTTATCAAGGGTATACCGTGGGTTCGGAAAAAAAATTAAAATTAAATTAACAAAATCGAGGCAGCTCTATCGATTGGTGATATTTTTAACTTCCGAGAGGACCGGAAAATGGTTTTTTAAGCTAAAAAATCGCTGAAATTGGCCGAAGTCGAGATTTTCAAATGGGAAAAGGTTATTTTTATATGCAAATTTGAAGCAAAAAAAATGACTTTACAAAAGTTTTTATTTTTTGACTTAGAATCCGAAGTCGCAAAAAAAGTACCTCTTACCCATTTGAAAATCTTGATTTGAGCTGCAAAAACCCTTTTCCGGTCCTTCCCGAAAGCTTAAATATCACCAATCGATAGAGCGCCCTCGATTTAGTTACTAAATTTTAAATTGTCAAATAACGGCTCCTTCCCTTTTAAAAATCTGATACGCATGCTCTGGAACACCCAGCATATATCTTCTCAACTATTTGATTCAAATCCTTCCATTAATTCTCAGACCCGAGTAATCGCAAAGAATATATTTGCATTGTGTGTATTAAAACTGTCACATATTAATATCCAACAACTATCAGAACAAACTCAGACGTTTTTCATATTCATCATCAATAGATTGACTTCAATCAAATAAATCATTTGTCAATTTTTTTGATTTTATTTTCTTTTTATTATAAAATTGGTTTACCTGGAAAAAAATTCTAAAATTGAACGAAAAGACAAAAAAATTTAATATCAGTTAAGCTTAAAGAATTTTTCTAAAAAGCTGAACCGACAAACTATTCTCATAAATTTCTTGTTATCTTCATTTTCTTAATTTAAATATCACTAAAATTCTTTATTAGTCTATAAGGTACTCAATAGCTATTAAGTAACTTGAATCTTCTATCATCAAAACTTATTAATTACCACTTCAATTAGAAAAAAAAAATATAAAATATAAAAATTTTTTTTTTTTTCCAATGATGGAGGAATTTTGTTTTTGAATCTGTAACAACGATTTCGATATTGGTCATAAAATCAAATTTTATTTGGGTTTATTTAGGTTTTTTTTTTGTTTTTTTTTTTTTTTTTTTAATGTACGGTCTTTTGGTAATTATCTATTTACGATATTTAAATTAAGTTAAATTATCTTTTAAACATTTTTATTAAGTTAACAGTAATTTTAGGATATTCCAAAGTGTGAGCATTCTCATGTGTGTTCAGTTATCATTACAAAACTTGAGAGAAGCCTTTTGAAGATTAGATTTTTTGAAGAGAATTTTTCTTTCACAGATATTTTACTTCTGATATAATATCGTCCATAACTAGATTGAAAATAAATGGACTTACTGCGTTGAGGTATTTGTGTTTAAAGCTTTAATTATTTTGATTATTTCTAGGGGGGGGGGGAACATGTTTTGTTTGCAATATCTCGATATTATCATTTGGCTTAACGCGGTCAAATGCCTTTATTAGATCGACAAAACACATAAGGGCTGGCTTCTCAAACTCTGTTGATTTTTCTACTTTTTGTTGAACCACGAAAATCGCATCTACTGTGGATCTATTTTTAAAAAAACCCTGCTGCTCTTCGCGCATAGGAAGTTACTCTGATAAAATGTTTTGGAGAATTTAGGATAAAAAGCTTAATTCCGGCACTTAATAGTGTTCTTCCTATCGAATTTTATGGGGCTTTTTTATTCAATTTTTGAAAATATGTACCATTTTTAATACTTTTTGTAATACAACTGGAATAATTTCTCTGGCAATTACTTACTTACTTTACTTACTTAGGTGGCCTACAGACCATGTAGGTCCTGGCCTGAATCTCTCTGGTAATTATTTTTTCGAATAATAGTGCTGACTGATGGTGCAGATCTTTACCTCCATACTTTACAAGTTCATTGCGCAACTCATCGTATCCAGCTGCTTTCCGATTTTTTTACGGTTTATTTTTGCTGGTAAAGGTGTTTCTGTGTTGTAATTTTCTGCATTCGCATATAACTGTATGAAGTAATTCTCCCAAGCTTGAATAGATATGGATTGTGTCAGTATGTATTCATTTATCTCCTGTATTCTACGTCTAAGCATTTTATGTACACCGAAAGAACTTTCTCTTTAATTTAAAAAACAAAGACAATTTAAATAAAATTTCAGCCCTAATTTAAAAACGATAATTTAACAAGAAAAAAAATATTTCTTTTCACCGCCACATGGTGAATATTTAAACTAAATTGATAATTTATAATTATAAAAATTTGCAAAAAAAACGCAAGAACTAAATAATTATTTTGTGTGCTGATTATTATCAAAAATAGATAAAAGTGGAAATTGCGAAACTTACACGTTAGAAAAAAAAAACAATAATAATTGTGTATAAAAATTAGATTTTAATCTTCTTAATTTCTTGAAAATTGAATACGAACAGTCAGCATTCAATGGTGATCACTGATCGTTTGAAAAATTTTCAACAAAAATTGCTGTTGGTTTTTAATTAAATTAAAATGAAGAAGAAGCAAAATAGTTGGTCTGAATGACTTTAAGGTATGATAATGTGCCAAATTAAATAAGTTAACTTAATAGTTTGTTCGTTTACTAAATTGGTTTTTCTTTTTGTTATTTTATTGACAATAACTTAGGTAGAAGCACTTTTGCGTGCTTAATTAAGTACGGTACTGCAAGTTTATACTATAACATCCACAAGGTTTTTCGAGCATTTATTTATCAAATTACTGGCTTATCAACTCATTTAATGATCACTATTAATTTGTGAAGCACAGAGTACATATAAAAGGTCTCTATTCAACTTTGTGTCCTTCTAGGCATGGCCGATATTAAATTAATATATAATTCTATTAATTGACTTAATTGTCAGTCGTTTATCTACAGCAAATTGGTTCCTATCTACTTGACTATGTTTTTATCGAAAATTAATGAAATAACGTTAATATGTGTATCGAAGTATTTGTGCGTCGTTGCAGACAAAAAACATTGTTATTGCGTGCGGCTTTTACAATTGCAAACCCATTCTGCGGGATACCCCAGATACAACAGTCATAATAACTCCCAACAAATATACTCACATTAACAAAATTCAGATATTATGGCTGGAGTAAAAATTTTAGGATTTCTTGGTCAACATACCTGCTAATCGAGCAGAAAATATTCTCATAACGGAAATCTCCTTCAAGAAAACAAAGTTTTTTCTATATTTCACAAGAATAATAAACTAACAAACTAGATAAGAAACATTGTCTACATTGATAAAAATAATTCTTTGGGATGACGTTGCCTGAAATATACTATTCGATTGCTGTTAGCAAATGCTGGTTCTTATTATCTACTTTCGATTGACGCAACAGAATTTTTGTTGATACAAAGGCAGTGCTGTAGCAACAGATTATTTTATGGTTGTAGAAACTTCGTGCGAAAATATTCAGTTGATCAAATAATTATATGGTAATAATCATTCGGTTATCCGATTTGGCCGAAACCATTCATTTGCAGTAACCGATATAAAATTAAATCAAACAAATGAGTTTGTTAGCGTAATAATAATGTGGGTCTCCTCAACAAATATTCGTTCATAGTAACTTCGATTTGGCTACAACACTATTTTCATTCGGTTGCAGTGATATAGTATACATCAATCGAGTAAGTTTGTTGATGTAACAATTGTTCGATTCTGATAAACACCTAATTAGTTATGGTAACGCAAAAAAAAAGATTGCTGCAATACTTAATGAAAAAAGTTATTGCAACCAAATCATTCGGTTGGCAATTTATTCGGTTGCCGCAATTCGTTCTCTGGCGTTCTCAGCTATCCTCTTCACTACATCACAACATGAATAAAACAAATTTTCATTGTTAAAGTTTGTAAATATTGAACTGTAGTGGCCTCCGTAGACGAGTTGAATTAGTCTATAAACAGTCAACTATTCAACTATAGTCATTTAACAACAGAAGATCACGGGTGCAAACCCCGTGAGAGGCAAAGATTTTTTATCAAAATTACTGAAAAGTACCATTTTGCTTCTTATATAATATAATAATTTAATAAACATATAATAACCAGTAAAAATAATATAATATGCAATGTACAAAAATATAATGGTATTTAAATACTATGCACAAAAGTCCACATTTAGAAAGGGAAAAGGAGCTGCAAGTTGGCCAGCAGATTTAGCAAAAAAAAAAATTATAAGAAAAACGACTCTGCATAAGCTACTAGTAAACATATGAAATATGTATTACCATCTACAATATAATATTAATTACAATATAGGTTGATAAACGTTATTTCAATTTCATTTATTCAATTTCAAATAATTTTCAAAGTTGTAAAATATGAGCATAGAGTTTATGATTAAACAATTACTCAAATTTTATGTTTCTTTTCTGTTTTTTGTTTTTGTTTTTTTTAATTTTTTATTTTTAACTTCTTTTATCCAAATTATATTGAGAAATGGTGTTAAACTTTCACTAAATTGTTATCTTTGAAACAAAAGTACGTTTTAATATTTGATGAGAATGTGTTTCAAAAAACAATAAAAAAAAAACGTAGATTTAAAAGATTTGTAAGTAAAATTATAAAGTGATTGTATATCAATACTTACCATATATATATGTATGTTGTGGATATCTTAAATTAATTTGTAAAATATCTGAAATCTAACAATCGAAGAAAGTCAAAGAAATATTTTTTTTTTGTTGGAATTTTACTACACTTGTAATCCAAAAACAAAAATGATGTTCTACATGATGTGTCCATGAACTAATTTGATGAAAGTTCCAGTTTATTGTTTTAAATGTGACAATATTTAATTGTTTAGCATTGTGTTCTCTTTAAATAGGTTAAGATTTTGTAATGACAAAATTTTTAAATTGTCGTTAATTACTTGTTAATCTCTATTACTATATTGGTGTATTGTGTAGGTATATTCCATTTAAGAATAATTAATCGGTATACATAGGTATATGTGGGAATAGATCTTAAAATTTATGATTCAGATCTAGTATTGGTTAGTTGATTTATAGTTAGATTTAGATTCTTCTAAAAAAAGTTGAGCATTTTTGTTTTTTTTGTGTATTAATTTAATATTAAAACATTTTTTTTTTTTTTAATAATATTATTTATTTTTAGAACAATATAAATTATGGGGATTCTGAGGGAGATGTTGTATCAGCGTGGGACCCAATGACCACATATCAACGATAGCTGTAATTTCTAGCTTTCTAAAAATATATGTCTTTAGTTGGGCATCTTATCCTTTCAGGGCGAAAAGGACATTTGAAAGTATCCTTGTTGTTTTGATTCTTTTGTATAAAAACCGTTATATCTATTAATCTATTAAACATTTATGTATTCAATTATATATTCTAGAAAGATAATGATCTGATGCATATTTCGAAATTTATTTGATGATGATTGGTGCTGCCGTTATGGAGACATTGTACTTCAAAGTAGAAAATTTAAAAAAAACAAAAAAATATTTATTTTCTTTCTTGAAAAACCAAATACCTCAAGATTTTACTATAAAACCGATTTTACTATAAAAATGAATTTATATATTGTTAGAAAGGTCTGTTTTTTTTTTATAACTCATACATACATACTTTATGTCTACGTTGAATAATTTAGAAGATATCATTTATTAAAAAAAATTGTTTTTAACCGAATATATATTATATAGATCAACAGATATAACGGTTTTTATACAAAAACATCAAAACAAGGATACTTTCAAATGGTCTTTTCGTCCTTAAAGGATAAGGCGCCACTAAAGATATATAATTTTGGAAAGCTAGCAATTCCATCTATCCTTGGGATATGGTCATTAGGTCCTACCTACGCTGATACAACATCTCCCTCAGAAGAGCCTAAATTATGTATGAGAAATTAAGTTATTAACATTATTACAAATTAAATTTACAAATATATATATACATAGATATATATAAGATATAATATTTACAAAAGAAAATAAAAATGATATTTTAGATCTATAAAAAATAATTAATTGATATTATTTTCTAAGTTACTTAAAAACATTTTTTAGTTTACTTTTAAAAATTTCTATATTTGGGCTAGTTTTAATTTCATTTGGCAACATGTTGTATAATCTAATAAAATAAAAACTAATTCATATTAAAATGGATACTTCGATCGAATATGATTTTTTAAAATTTATTGGCAACCAATGTTCAAGAAAATAAATGCCTCTAATGACAAGAGAAATTCATTTTATTTTAATGAAATAAAATGGAAAAGGCTTTGAGAGAATGTTGCAAACAAAACCAACAAAACCGCTATGTTTATTTACATATACTAAGTATATCTTATGTTTTTCAATTACAGTTTCCGAATGCAAAACTAAGTAGAAGCTTTTGAGGGAAAGGTTTGTAAAAGAACTTAGGAAAAGGCAGATACCTTCTGGGAGTGGATTAATTGACCAAGATGATTGACAGTATTATCAGAGCATACTATTTTTGCAAAATTTGGTGATGCAAAAACGGTAATATTTTTTTGCATAAATTTATTATCTAATACACATAAACAATAAGCTAATTAATTATATTTAGATGTAACGAAGATTCTACAGAACCAGTACAAACCTCTGCAGATTAAAGTACGATATCAACATAAATAAACCGATATTTAGCATCTTACACACTTCCAGGAATACTATACTGAAGAATTTCTAATAACAAAAAAAATTGATTTCCAATATTAGGTGAACATCTAATGGCAATAGACTTTCCATCAATTGCGTCAATGCAATTAGACATATTCTATAAATTCCAATAATCCTAAGCTATTTGTTTTAAATCTTCTGAATTGGGTTCGGATACATAACACAGAAATAAAACACTCCAAAAGAGCTCAGATGTCACCAATATTATAGTCCGGACAGTTTGTTTCCTTAGTTTAAACGACCACGCTAGATTTTGCAGTGAGGTGCTTTGTATCAAGTGTCTTGTAGGTGTAAAAAAGCAAATTATTTATGATGTGAAAATTAGATTAAATAAATATTATTACAATAATGTTACAGCCAGTCGACATTCTGCTTCGATTGGGTCTCTTATTGGCATATTCACCAAGTCGGGCTTAATTAAATTTAAAAGAAGCTAATAAATTTCTGGCTTATAAATGAAAAATTGTTCATTGTTAAGCTGCCTAATTTTTTGAAATGTAACTTTCAAAAAACTAATTTTTTTTTCAATCTCGGCTTATTACCCGAACACTTAACACACACTATCAAGAACGTTTTTTTAGTTGATTAATTTCCTGCATTGTTAGAAGCAAACACTTTAATTATTGTAAGCTGATTTTTTTTTCGTTACTCCTCTTGGGGCTTTCAGTTGACATTTCCATCGTATTCGATTTTTAGCTGCTAATCTCACTTGTTCCCATCACAAAATTGATATGTAAACTAATAACAAAAGGTTTTTTTTATAAAAATTTTAAGTGTCCAAATATATTTCAAAAGTTAACTTTATTTTAAAGAATTATTTTTTGTTTAGATTTACAATTCATAAAAAGGTCAAAATCACTTAGTTAAAGTCAATTATTGGTAACTTAACAAATTAGAAAACTTTAGCTGGCTTTTCGTTTAGTTTTGACATTAGATTAAGCCATTTTAAGTTCATTATGGTAAGCCTTAAATCAATCCCAGTAACTAAGTTTAAATAAAGGTGTTTTTTATTCATCACTGTTCCAATTTGTTTTATATGAAATTGAGAGCAATGCCTTCAATGAGCTACAAATATTTATATAATTCTGAACAAGATATAGACCATTTTACATTAGTACACACCACGGAACTCCACGTTTTAATATTCGCTTTTCACTAATTATTGGATTTTTAATTTTGACGCTGTGTGTTTTATCTGATAAATAATTTTCTATAAGAGAATTAGATAAGCTTCTGATTCCTAAGTCGCTAAGAATAAACTAATTATAATAAGTTAATTTTGCTTTGTATCTATGTAATTTAAGAATGAAAGCATACATTTATTTTCATTTAATTTATTTTTATCATTTAATTTTAATTTATATTTATATAAATTGTTAAACAAAGTCCCATTAAAGGTTACAACTACGTAGGATTATGTACTAAAAGAAGACTGCCAAGGACGAGTATATATTTTACATATAACAATGGCAAAGTTTCCCACTACTCTTGTCAGAGCTCTCGTCCGGTCAGTTCTTAACCGACTTTAAAACTAATATATCAAAACTAACAAAAATATCAATTAGTCCAAAATATGAAGTCGGACAAACAATGTATTAAATAAAACTAAAGTGCCCCCAGAACCACACTTTCAGTGAACCACACTTTCAGGTGTCTGAAAACATCGAGAACCAATCCGAAATAAAGGGAAAATTTTGTATAAAATTTTTGCATATCACGAAATAATTTTCTTTTCAAATAAAATCTCTTGAATACAGAAAAAGAAAATATTCGGGTGATTCTAACAATTTTCTGTTTGGTATTTGACCATGAATTTGGCTACACTTTTTCATGGAACAATCATGGCACATCATTATCACATCCATAATTACTTCACCGCTTCGTTAAATTGCTTCATAATTCTAAGTCTTGTTACTATTTTCTTTAATTAGAAAATTATTCCATGTGTAAATATATTATTACTGAATTTTCATTGACTCCATAGTATTTGTTACAAAATAAATATATATAATAGCTGTGATTGTTGTTGACAAAATATCATACACATAAAAATTTTTCACAAAATTCAAAAAATTCCAATTGATTTTATTTTTTTTTTTTCTTTATGAATATGTGAATTTGTTTTTATCTTAAATCTTTGTAATATTAAACCATTTTTTAGAAAATTAAATGAAAATATAAAAATAGAAGAAAAAAGATAAACAATTTTTTTTTTCTTATCTTGTATAGTATTATTATTTCTCTTTAGATAAATTAATTTTAAATTACATTATAAAGAAAAAAAATCAAAACTTTTACAACAATTTAAACATCTTCATTTGACACGATTTTAATACCATTAAACTGCAATTTAATTATGTTGTACCAAAGATTTGGCTTGTATACAGCTTCCCCGCTACACTTTACTATTAAAAATAACAAATAAAAAATTAAATTTTTTTTATTTTTTGTCTTTTTGCCGCAACTGTTTTTATTTTAAATAATAAAATAAATCCGTTATTTAATAAAAAAAGAAATTAAAAAATATTTATGTGTTTATATCTACTATAAAATATCTTTAGAGAAAAATTAAAGAAAAAAAAAAACAAAAACAAAGAAAAAAAAAATAAACGTCTTATCTCAAAACAATTTAAAGATTAGAAAACATATCGTTATACTGGTAAGCTATAGGAACGGTATGTTGTTTTATACATTAAAAAAATTTATAAACTTCAAAATAAATTGTATAAAACTGTATAAAAATAATTTTTTTTATTTTTCCGTTCCATAAAATTACGACTATGATTGCTGAAGCACAATTTTGTTGCATCCAAAACCAATTTTTGCTTAAAAATGTACGTATTGAGTTTAAACTCATTTTTAATGTATTTCACCAAATGTGTCAGAGTTTACAAAAGAGAATAAAAAATGTAAACTGGGCCTTAACTATGTATAAAATTCAAATAGCTACGCATAACCGTGTAACAAATACGCAACATCTTATATATAATACACAAGATCGACGACGTGGGGATAATAAAAGCAAGAATAGTTGAACAGTAAATTACACAACAAAAAATATTAAAATTTTAGCAAATTCTTAAGCCAAAAATAAAAATATATAAAACAGTGGTGAATGCTTAAAACATTTAAAATAGTTACACATTCCCAAACCAAAAATAAAAAGTATAGAAAACGGTGGTGAATACTGGAAGCATTTAAAATTAAATACCAACAAACCAAAAATAAAAACTGTAACTCAAAACATAAAAAGGAAGCTATAAGCGAAATTATTATTATTATTATTATTATTATTATTTTTTTTTTTTTTTTTTTTTTTTCTCCTATTACTCCGCGTGGTAGCATAGGGCTTCGATAGTGAACCTCCATTCCTCTCTGTTGAGTACTACTTCCTTAATATCGTCCCAGGTATAATTGTTGACTGTTAATTCTTGATCGATTGTGCGTCTCCATGTGTTGTATGGTCTGCCGGGTCTCCTTTGTCCTTGTGGATTCCACTCTAGAGCTCTTCTTGCTATATCACTTTCTGATTTCCTTTGTGTATGACCTATCCATTTCCATTTTTTCCTATTTATCTGTCTGTTGATAGGTTCTTCTCCAGTTATCATCCATAAATCCTCGTTGCTAATTCTTGCCGGCCAGAATATTCTGCATATAATTCTCAAGCAGTTGTTGATGAATACTTGTAGCTTCTGTTTGATTCTGACCGAAGTGAGCCATGTTTCACTGCCATATATTAATGTTGACTTAACACATGCTCTGAATATTGTCAGCTTTGTTGTTCTCGATATTTGGTTGCTCCGCCATATCTTCATTAGGCTCCCAAATTTTCTTCTTGCCTTATTTATACGGCTGTTGACATCTTCTGTTGCACCTCCTCTTGATGTTATAATGCTCCCCAGGTAGTTGAATTCTTCTACGTATTCTATCTGTTGTCCACTCACTGTTATTGGCTCACTATAACTATTGTTTGTCCTCATTGCTTTGGTTTTCTCGATATTTAATTCCAGTCCCGATTTCTTTGCTTCTTTCTGTAATCTGTTGACTTTGTTCTGTAGGTCCCTTTGATTTTTTGATATGAGGCATACATCATCTGCGTAATCTAAGTCTTCTAAGTTTCCGAAGAGATCCCATTCTATTCCGTTTATTCCAGTGCAAACTTCTTTTAGAATGTCGTCTAGTATTGTGTTGAAGAGAAGTGGAGATAGTGGACATCCTTGTCTAACTCCTATATTGGTGTAGAATGGATCACTGATCTTACCTCTGTGTTGAACTGTTGTCTCTGCATCTTCATACATCGCTTTGATGATGTTGATGATTTTTTCAGGAACTCCCTTCTTTGTAAGTGTTCTCCATATTGCGCATCTCTTGACTGTGTCGAATGCTTTCTTAAAATCTATGAATAGTAGATATAGTGGGGCATTCCATTCTACTGATTGTTCAACTATGACCCGTAAAGTATTTGCCTGGTCTACACAGCTTCGGTTTGGTCTGAAACCTGCCTGCTCTTTCCGTAGTATTGGATCTAGTACTTCTTCTAATCTTTTCTTTATAATAATTGCTATTATCTTATGAATAGTATTTAGAACCGTGATTCCTCTCCAGTTGCTGCAATTTGCCAAGTCTCCTTTCTTAGGTATCTTGACAATCATTCCTTTCTATCCATGCTTTCCTGATGTGGGGTTCAATTGTTTTTGCGAATAAGTCAGGGTCCAGTTTGGCTATTTCTGCTGGAATTCCATCTTCACCTGTTGCTTTGTTGTGCTTCAGGATATTGATTGTAGCTTTGATTTCTTCTATATTTGGAGCTTGAGTAGATATTGGCAGTCCCTCAGTTGGGTAGATATTTGCATTGTCTCTGTTTCTTATGTCTGCTTCATTATTTGTACTTTCTTCGTTGCTCAGTTCTTGGAAATGTTCTCTCCATCTCTTTAATTGATCCTCTAAGTTTGTGATGAGCGCACCATTTTTATCTTTAATTGGTTTGTTTTGTTGTTCCGACTGGTTATGTTGCTGTGCTGCTTTTTCTGCTTCTCCGGCTAAATTTTGTACAAATTTCCTTTTATCTCTTCTTGCTGCTCTTTTTACTGTTTTCGCTATTTCTTCATATTCTCTTCTTGATGCCATCCTGTTGTTTATCATTTTCTTCATTTCACCTCTTCTTTTAATCAAGGCCCATGTGTTATCGGTTATCCAGATTTTTCTTTGTGGTTGTGAAATTCCAAGATTTTGTTCGCTTGTTTGGTTGTAAATTTCCAGAATCTCTTCCCAAGTGTATTCTCTATTATTTCTAATATTTTCTCGTAACGCCGTAACTATGTCAGCTCTTACTTGCGGATTTTTTAAGTTGTTTATATTTATTTTCTTCTTTCTATTTCTTCTGCCTCTTCCTTGTTGGCTTAGTTTCATTCTGAAGTCCCCAGTTAGTAATTCATGATCGCTGTGTATATCTGCTCCCCTTCTATTTCTCACATCTAACATTGATTGTTTCCACTTCTTGCTGATGCATATGTGATCTATCTGTTTTCTTGAGATCCCGTTTGGTGTTGTCCATGTGTATTTGTGGATATCTTTGTGTGGAAATAAACTCCCTCCGATTGCTAGGTCGAAAGTCTGACACAACTCTATCAATCTTTCCCCGTTGTTGTTTCTTTCTCTTCCTAACCCGTGTTTGCCCATTATCTCCTCAAGTCCA
Organism: Argyra leucocephala; assembly: GCA_963942445.1. NCBI lineage: Eukaryota > Metazoa > Arthropoda > Insecta > Diptera > Dolichopodidae > Argyra > Argyra leucocephala. The sequence continues at coordinate 29,333,776 of OZ012677.1, forward strand.
TTGTTGTTAGATCCTATTTTCGCATTCCAGTCACCCATTAATATTATGATATCTTCCCTATTTATGAGTGCTAGCGTTGTTTCTATTTGTTCGTAGAAGTCATCCTTAATATGGTCTTCAGCGACATCTGTTGGTGCATAGCATTGAATTATTGTTACATGTCTTGTCATATTTCGAAATCGCCCTATAACAATTCTATCCGAGACTGCCTTCCAAGAAACCAATGTTTGTCTCAATTTCTTTGATATTAGTATTCCGACTCCACTTTCACCCCCTGTTTCCCTTCCACTGTAAATTACCATGTTTCCATTCTCCGTGTTGATTTCTCCGGTGTTGTTCCATCGCATTTCACATAATACCTAGGATGTCTATGTTGTAAGTAGCCATTTGAGCTTCCAATTGCGAGAGTCTTGAAGCTTCTCTAAGTGTTCTTACATTCCATTGTGCAATTCGGGTCCTTTTTTGAGTGCCAAAGGTCGTTATCAAGTAGTCATTCGTGTATCCGAGGCTTCTTCTTCTATTATTTCGAATCCATTGTTTTACCGATTATGCAGGTGATTGGCCTACAGTAACCGGTCCTAGGAGATGGAGTAACCATCTACCGCTGCCTAGAAGCAACGTGGCGCTACCTTATTACCGGTTCGATCTCAATTAATGATTTTCATTCGATTAATCTCGAATTTTCAATTAACAAATTTAATGATGGATTTTTTTTTTTTATAAATCGCCACCAACTAGGTTCGAACCGGGGTACCCTCGGTCATGGATCCTGTTACATAACCACTGCGCCACCGAGGGGGTTATTATTATTATTATAATAAATTATTATTATTTTATTGTCAGCTTATTGCTAGTACACTGTAATACGTAGTTATATATAGTTTTTAAATGATTTTCGCATTACATCAATGTTAATTTCGCTATGCAGAGTACGAAATGTTAGGATACAAAAATAATTTTGCGAAAGTAGCAATACGCGGTTAGGTGCCAGGCCTAATTTGTGTTTAAGCTCGAAACATCTTCCATTATCAATGTGTCAAAATAAATGTATAAGAAGTGCTATATTGCTTCAACCTTCACTACACCATGAATTTTTGGTGATATAATTTAATTTGTTTCAATTATAATGGGTGAAGGGTTTTGTTATATAGAATTTTGTAATTTATACCTGTATATATGCATTGCCCGGTTCAAATGAAATGTCCTGATTACAAAATATTATATGAAATTTTTATCAGACTATATTTTTTTTTCATTGAAGATTTTCATTGATAATATTTTGCTAGGTTGGACATTTCTTTCTTCCAACACTATTCTTTAAGCCATTTGTTTTTATTTATTGTGTTATATGTTTAAATAATTCAACAATAATAAAATTTAATAAAAATACAAAAATTCAAAATCAATATTACTATTCGAAGAATCAAAAGTTTTCTAATATGTAATATTGTGTATAACATTTACTCTCCCATAAATTATTAATCAATTTCATAATACTCTTCACAGATTCAGTTTTATTATGTATCATAGATGTGTAATAAAAAATAAAATAAAATTAAATCTTAAAATAACCTAAATATTAAATCATTATTGATTTACCGTTTTAAAAGACAAAAATTACGCCTTTCGATGACAACAAACTACATATATGAAATAACAACAACATAAAAAAGAACAGAATTAAAAACCTAATAAAACCTACAAAATGTTTAAAAAACAAAAACAAAAATCTTCATTCATCTTCAAGATTACATCAAAATGCAACATGATGACTCTTCAAAGAATCTTTTATTTTTATTTATTGTTTCTTTTTTTGACTCTTTATTACACTGACACAATAATTATTCGTCAAAAAAGTGAAGAAAAAAAAAATACAATAAAAAACGTGACAGTTACAAAACATCCAAAAATTTATATAAAGTGCAGTGTTTATAAACAGAAAAAAAAAATAAACGTTTATAATAAAGAATCGATTAAAATGAAACCATTCGTTTTTTGTTTTGTTTTTTTAAATAATCTTCAAAATCATAAAACAATAACTTTTTTTATTTGACACAATCATGAGAATGTTGTCTACACGTATGAAATAAAATTTTTAGAAGTAGTAAAATATTTTTCTACAATATTCTTTTCTTTCTGTAATTAAATAACTTTAAGTTATTTTATCGAAGCTGAGATTAAGATTTTAACTAGATAAATATCTCTGTATTTAGTATCGAATTTCTATTTAAGTGTCAACTTTTTTATTAACTGCTGTCAAATTTAATTTAATTTTCTAATATATTGTAATGTAGTATAATTTGTTTTACTGGATTGATATTAGGTGTTAAAGAACTTTGGTATTATTTTTGAATTGTTTTACCGTTATGTTTACAATATATATGCTAAATTAGATTTCTATTAATTGGTGTTCATCATCATAGTGTAGTGACTGAATTTTCTGATAAATACAATTATGTTGAGTTATCAATTTCTCAGATTAAAAAACGTCACAAAAATGAAATTTTAGATAAATAATAATCTGAAGATCGCCTACGTTTGAGTAGTATAGGTTTCTGCTTCAGAACGAATTAATAAAATACAAATTGTTATACTAAATGTCAGCTTAATTAAAAGTGTGTTAATGTGCTGGATTAAAAATTAGATTAGCATGCCATTTTCATTAATCAAAAATACAATATTAAACTCTTAACACATAAATGGTTTGCAGCAGCATTAAGCAATTTTCATAGAACCTCACAAACTCAAAATAGAATTTCTATACAACATAGGGAAATTTGAACAAATAGAAGGTTATATAATTTAGAAAAAAGTGAGTTACAGAAAACTGTATCCTTAAAAGTTTGAAAATTTCAGACCAAAAACGGTTTTCAGGTTTTTTTAAAATATGTTGAAGTGGATATCTATAATTATAATTGACAAGCATTTAAGGTCCTGCGCAGTAGACACCTTTTCATTTTATTTCGATTCTTCTACTCCTTAATGAACTTCTAATATACATAATATATAAGATTATATATAAAACAAAAATGCGGACACAGTTGAACATTTTGTACTCATATGATTTTATTATTCAGCAAATACATTATGCATAAGTGAGATCTTATGAAAGTAATAAACAAAAGCAAACAAATCAGTTATTATATAATTTATATTATATACTTTCAAATGAATCTATTTACATATGCCAAATAAAAACAAAAAAATAAATTCATTTCAAATAAAAAATATAAAAAAGCAAAAACAAAAAAAATCAGTTGAATTGTTCATGTGACTAGCAAATTCATTTTTATATAGTAGAGTTAGAGTATATATAATTATCCTTATTGAACTTCTAATATAATAGTTGTATATAAAACAATAATGCTCACATAATTGAAAATTTTTTAATCATATGGTTTTATTATTCACCAAATACATTATTCGTGAGTTCTTATTAAAATAAAAAACAAAAACAAACAAAAATACAAAAACAAAAAAAATTCATATGACGGGCAATTTCATCTTTACATAATAGAGTCAAAGTAGCTATCTATAATTATAATTGACAAGCATTTAAGGTCCTGCGCAGTAGACACCTTTTCATCTTTAATGACAAAATTTTTTATTTTTAGTAATTTTATCCACTAAATGCCACTTACTATAGGGAATATATCGGAAACGAAGCAGTATATGAGGGACGTGTATTTATGTGTCCTAAATAAAACTTACTAACCACAAAACTTTTTATTAAACAGTGGTTTCTGCTATATCGTGCGAAGTCTATGTCAGTACGTAAATTATTGTTTTTTTAAAAACTTTAAATTTGACTTCAACTTGAAATATAATTACTCAACAGGGGCCACTAGTATTGTATATATTTATTAAAATATGTTGAAGTGGGTCAAATTATTTTTGATCGATATGAATTTATGACTGCAAGTTTGCTAAAATTAAACGGTGCGGCACAAATGACCAAATCCCGCTCTTATTAAATATCCTACTTTAAGTGTATTTATACAAAGAATATTTATTTGTACTTATTGTATTGTAGAGACGCTCTTGGATACAACTAAACTAAAACTAACTAAAAAAGCGGGATTTTGAAAAGCGGGCTTCGGGACAGACTCAAAATTACAGGTTTCTGCTAATTAAATTACTATCTACTGTTTAGTATTCTAATACTTTGTACTATGCCAGTCAGGATTTGAATTATGGACAATTATAATATTAATTACAAAACAATAAATAACTGTTAGGTTTTCGAATACTTCGCATATCGTTAATATATACTGCAAAAACATCTCAAGCCCATAAATAGATAATAAAAGAATCAAGTTTATTTGGGCTTTTTTACTTCTTGACTAAATAGTGCAATATTTTGGAATTTATCAATTTTTAATATTTTATGTCTATTTTATGTCTATTTCCTGGGATCAACATCCTAACTGCTTCTATACAGAGATTTGACAAACACAATTAGGTCAAATATAAAATATTAGCAAAACTCAGTATTATAAAATTGTGGAATCAAATCTCTTTTTACAGACTGTAAAGAATGACTTTTGAATTATTCTGTATTGGAGTATAACGACGATATTTATATAGAAAAAAGTGATACTGTTCTAAAAATTATATTTTAAGAAATAACTAAAAACTATTTGCGAGCTCTGCACAATCTATTTTACGATATACCAAAAATTTAACAATTATTTCAATTCAAACTTTTGAGTTAAAATGTTGTTATCAGTTAAAACAATCAATCAAACAAAATTCTTTTTATCAGTTAAAATATAATTGATATCTCAAAATATTGCATTTTTATTACAGACTTCGTATTACCAAATGGACATCAAAGTCATTCAAATGACAAATACATAACAATTGAATTTTAATTGTTGACATCTGGCAGTCGAAAAGTAAACTTAATAGTGTACATTTCTAGGGGTAACAGAAATCTAATCTACTACCTATATTATGAATTTCTAGGCCTATTTAGTGATTTAAAATCTAATTTTACTACATGTTCCTTATAGGGGTTCTTTTTCGAAAATTTACACTTTTACCAGATGCAATGGGCCGATTAATTAAAAAATATTTTTTTTAAATGTTACTTTTATACGTTGCTATTTAAATCAGTTCTTGAATCTCATTTTTATTTACAAATAAAAAAATTAATTTTTCACTAATTTTCCATTGGAAAAATTAAATTGAAATAGCTACTTTTGAAGTATTAAGTATTGAAGTACTAATCATGGCGTAGTAATTTTACTCAAGTCTATTCAACATATTACATGAAACCACACAGAATTGAATTTAAATTAAAAGTATAATTTAATAAGTACTTTTTTCCTAATTGATTATAAGTGTGCTCAAAAACGAAAACAATATTTTTTTTTGCACAAAAAACGAACTCCTACATAGCAAAAATTTTTATTTAAGTTACATTTTTTATTTCATTGTTGTTTATTTACTTTTTTTTTTTACATCAAAATGACGACCTATTTTTGATTGGAAACTTGAAATCTTATTAGAAATGTTAATTCTAATAATCATCAATCAATATATTCTATTTAATATAATAATAAAACAAAACAACAACAATAAACAAAAATTTCTAGTAAATTAAGATCTTTTAAATGCAAACAAAACACACATAAAGCAAAGTACATTTCCTTTTTTCACCTTAAATACAGTACCTTTATTAACAGTTAAAGTAAAAACTAAAGAAAAAAAAAATAAAAACAAAAAAAAAACACCGTAATAATCATTAATTTTTAATGAATTTCTTACGGGAATCATCAAGTATGATTAATAGGCCACGTCTCTGTAGAATTTTCAAAAAAACGAAAACAAAACAAAAAAAAGAAACAAAAATCAACAGAACTTTATGTGTACTACAGAATTCATGAATTTATCAGAGTCTTGCTTCTGATTTACTACAGATTCAATATTTTTCTTCTGATTTTTATAATAACCATTACTCTTTTAGAACAATAAAAACAACAACAATAAGGTGTACAAATTTATGAAAAAAAAAGTTGAATTTATTCCTTTGCAAAATACCAATAAAGTACCTATACATACAAATATAACCATAGTTTGCAATATAAACAACTGTTTAAGTTCAAATGACTACCTCAAGACCCCCTTTTTTTATGTTTTTACATTTATTTTATTATTTTATTGTTTTGTATTTTTTATTTTAGTTAGTTTTTTTGTTTTTTGTTTTTTTTTTTTGGTATACCCAAAGGCCTGCTTACAGGAAAAATGAAAAATTAGGTGACTAGATCGTGATTGAAATTTCATTTTGAAAATAGGTATGAGCATAAAATTACACCAATGGTTACTGTCAATTCTGAGATAATATAAAAAATAAAAGAAAAAAAAGAACAAAAAAAAAATTGAAAAAGCGACTCATGAAAAAGCAAAGTTTAAATTTTACATCATAACTCACCTCACAGTTTTTTAAAGTGTTTGAAATAGAAAATTAATATTGACTGATGATGGCGTCTCATACGAAACAACTTTTAACAACAACAAATAAGTTCTTGATTATATTAATCGAATGACGACTACACTAATATCCAAACAAAAGGGATGGATTACTTAAATGACACATGAGAAATTTACCTAGCTATTCTTCTTATTTTTAAGACTTATTCTTAATGTGAGGGACGAAATTTGTTCGTGCGAAATCTTTGTTAATTTTCAGACACCTTCTTTATTTTAGTTTTATGGCTGTCAAAAATATGTGCTGAACAACGTCACTGATGTTTGGTAAAGTTTAGGTATATTTCCTCAACAAGATGATTCTTCCACATTGAACATTTGGGGAAAATGATACACGCAAGCTTCTCTATGTATATTCCGTATGTATAATATGTATGCATTTTGCATTTGGATAAAGATTTAAATAAACGAATTCCAATTTTCTCGTGCCAACGCAAAGCTTTTCTCAGATCAGAATGGTAAGATAACATTTGATCTAACCGGTCGATTGCTAGCATCATTATAGTCTTTCACTATATTAGGTTTTATTGCAGTTTTACCTTTTCTATTTTCTACAATTCTACAGGCACCATTTCAATATTGTGCATGTTGGATATTGTTGTAACTTCTCGTTTATATTTCCATTTGGATACTACCACCAATCTTAATTGCAATCATTAGGCATTCACCTCTTTTAATAGCTTGAGTTTCAAAAGAGTTTTCGAATTTTATTTTCGATCAGTTGTTAAGGTTGTACAGATATATTTAGTCATAAATCTAGTCAAAACAACAAAATTGCAGAAATTGCCGAATACACAATAAAACATTTATCTGGAAATTCTTCCATTAGGGAGGTAACGATGTTTATTGCTTGACGTAATGAAACATTTTCCGGTATTGATTTTTTCTTTCACCAATTTGAATTTTTAAAACCATCCACAAAGTTCATAAAGCTTAGTTCCAAATTTATGTTTTTTGTTTCTCATATGTTGTCGGAAAACCAATCTAAATGTTTTAAGATAGAGTTTATCTTGTAAGGTCTGTCATTTGTTTCTTCTTCATTATTTGCAAGATGTAGAAAACGCAACACTAAAAAATTGGGGGATTACCCTTTATTAGCACTAAAATTAAATATGTATCTGGTCTGTGGCACCATCAAAATACCATTTAACTGCCAATGACTATACATTCTCGTCAATACAATTTATTCTCATATCTCGTCTATGGCACGAACAGAATATAAATAACAGAAAATATAAATACCATTTCTACTGAGAGAGACGAGTTTGACGAGAGGCCTACAAATGGGCTTCTATAACCTTCATATAAACTATTCTCTGAACAAATAAAAATATTTCGACCCAAATTTTCACAATTTTTGTATAGTTACATCTGGCAACACACGAATCATTTAATTGTACAGTACAGTTTCGCTTTGATAATAGTATAATTTCTATTTTTATTGTTTAATTCTCAATAAGTTTTGAAGTAAGTACAATTAAAAAAAAGCACTTATTATAATATTGATGCTATGAGTGGGATTTGATTCCGCATTGGTAACTCTAAAATGCGGATCATAATAAAAAAAAGAAATCGATTAATTTTATCCTACGCACTTTGATGGTAAGGTTCGTTCTACAGTAACGGTTTATGGTTAGTAATCAGAAAATATAACCACCAAGACATCTTATTACTCGGCGACGATACTTACAATCCTATTATTATTTACATAATGTATTTTTAAACATGTAGGTAATTACTAAAACCAAAAAAACGTAATTTAATACTAGATTTACTTAAAAAAATTTGTATTTTCAAATGAAATGTACAAAAATCGATTTAGTTTTAAGAGTTTTCAAAATGAATTTTTAAACTAGTTTCTCATCACTTTTCTGATGATGGGATAACAACTGATATTTAAACGTATAGTAAAAATACTAAACCTAACTACATATTATAAGTAAAACTAAAACAAAAATTAAAAAAAATGTTCTAGCCAATTTGGTATTTCAAGTAAATACATATAGCAATTTGCTCAAATGCACCTAATTTAAGGTAGCAAATGTTTACCATATCAACATAGTCATCATCAACTATTCTTTTCGTTTCCATTGGAAAAGATTAGGGTATACGTATTAGCTCAGGTATTGTAGCTCTACTCTAACTATGCTTCAGTTTTCATCATTATATGTTTACAAAGTAGTTGTTTAACCTATCGTTATCATTATGCTAATTGTAGCTTGTATCACCTAACGTTATTTAGTAGAAGGTATGAATTTTATCTTCCAGGTAGAAGAACTGGTTCACTTTTAACCTCATTTGTTTGTATTTTTCTTCTATACTCTATATCCATTAGGTTGTATTGATATTATTTTAATACTAATTTTCAATTATTATATACGTCCCCATATCAATAATACCAGTTAAATATCCACCAAATTTGTGTTTTTTTTTATTTTCAATGTAGCAATCATTTCAATCATTATCATTCTAATAATCATTACCATCAACATCATCATCATCATTATTATTACACCAGTACGAAATGGAACCCTATGGTGCTGGAAATTTTTATTTCATTTCTGAATTATTTCAAATGTCTTTTCCATAATGTTTGATATGCAGGAAGGTTACAAATTGCGGTTACTTAACACTAATTTGATGTATGAATATAATATTATATGCTTATATAATTATTATTAGAAATACTGTCAGTGCTACAATCATCACCACCACCAGTATCATCACCATCATCAACCATCCACCACCACCACTATTACCACAATAAAATAAACAAAATAGAAAAAAATATGAGCTCTCTGTTTGATTATTTTACAACTAAATAACAGTTAGATTGCAATCTTTTATTCATATGTGTAGTTACCTACCTACCATATGATGAATATTACTCATAATGATTGAACGTTTCTAATGTTTTTGAATTAAATAATGAATTTGAGGTTAGGCCAGAATTTTTTTTATTTTTTTGTAGGTCTAAAGGGCTTAAAGTGAAGTATGAGTAGTATATAAAAGAAAATGAAAATATCTTCATTTTGAATGAATTAATTTTTTGTTACTTTGTTATTATCTGCGGATTAAGATGTAGTACACCTACTGTGTAATAATTGCAATATCTCAATTTGCATGAACACTCTGGTATTGGTTTGTTTGATTATTTTGTGTTTTTTTTTTGTTTTTTTGTAATGAAATAACTTCTGAGGGGTTAAATTTATTATTTCATTATATTATAATATTTGTACTCTTAATTTATATGTGAGTTGAAAATTAATGAGTTAATCAGATTTTTAAGAAGTTTTTAATTTTTTTTTTTTTTTGCTGACTTATTTTAATACAAGAACTTTCTATATAATATTTTCAATTAAGTTTTAAGAACGATTTTGAAATTGAGGTTGTAATTTAATTTGTATACGACAGTTGATTTTATTTAGAAAGTTTTAAATTAATTAAAAAAAAAAAATACAACTAAAGTATTTAGAAAGTTATATTGAAGAAAATGGAAAGCTGCAAAATTCTTTCAGTATTTCAAAAAAAAAATATTGACTCCAATTTTCAAAAAGTCAGGAACTTTTTCTAACAATGTTGATGCTGATGTGAAGAAAATTTGTATAACTATGAAAAATGCAGAATAAGAACTGAAGAGGCACATCAATAAAGTCATCTATAACTGAAGCAAAATTAATAAAATAAAAAATTACTATAATCCACCATAGCGAATACGTCGAAATCGACTGAAGTGAGTTTCAATTTAATTCCTCTTATGGCTCATATTTCACTCTAAATTTTGTGATGACGTCGTTCAGCATTCATACTATCTTTCCTGAGTTCTTCCTGGCAAATATTTGATATAGATTTGACTATTCATTACTATCTTCGCCAGTCGACTTTCTACCATTCTCTTCAGTTTGTCGTCTATTTCGACTCCAACGGAGAATATCTTGAATTTTGCAAATCAATCTTGAATGTTGCAAATAAAGAAATCATTATGTGTTCCTGATTTCTTTGCTGCGTTTTTTATTTCTTAATGTATTCCAAATCTTGTGTAATGTAATCTCAATGTAATCAATGTAATTAAACGAATGTAATGTTAATGGTTATCCATAGACTAAGATTTCGCATTTCTGTTGTTTGCATTTTCTGCTTTGATTTAGATGTGTCTGCAGGCTGAAAATCACTGACTGAAATATAAAATACTTAGCATGGTAAAATAGAATGTGATTAGCATCCCAACATTAGTCCTGATATTATTCCGACACTTAAAATTCTGAAATTTTTTAACATGCTACAATTCCGATCTAATTATCATGCATTAAGTTTATTGTTTAGAATTTATATCCAATGTCTGAATATAATTGTTCCAACAAAAACATAAGTGTTAAACATCTTCGCTAGGTCCATTACTTTTTTTAATTTTTATAAACGACGTTTATAAATTACCTCTAAATGGCAAATTATTTATTTTTGCGAATGATTGTAGTATTTTTTACCCAGGTAATGAAGTAAGACATATTGAAAGTATGATTTAACATGATTTAATCATTATAGAAGAGTTCGTTCGACTCAATAAAATTGCTCTGAATTCTTCGAAAGCTGAGATAATTATTTTTAAGTCTTCTAAAATGAAAGTTGAAAAAATAAAAATCAAAATAGGTAATAATTTTATAGAAGAAATTAATGTAATTAAGCTTTAAGGAATTCTTTCAGATAGTTATTTAAGTTGGAAATCTCATGTTAACAACTTAGTAGGTAGGTTAAGATCGTCAAATTTAAAAATAAGATACGTTTTGTTCAAATTTAAAAATAAGATACCTGGTGAAATAAAATTAAAAATGTATTTTGCACTTGGTCATTCCTTATTATGTTATGGTACAAGTATATGGGGCGATGTAATAATAATGTTCGCATTTTGCAAATAGCTCAAAATAAGTTATTAAAGAATATTTCGAACTTGCCATTGCAACATAGTACTTATAGATTATACTCAGATAATCGAATTTTACCTATTAAAGGAATATTTCAGTATCAGCAGATTTTGAAAATATATAAAATTATTAATAATGTTGATCACTCTAATATTACTTCTATACAGCGTCATGGTCATAATTTTAACAGCAGGAACAGAAATGATATTAGGATTGTGGGTGGTCAATCTCTACTATCGTCTCAGAGAATCTCGGTATCTGGTTCAAGGTTATACAGCTCTCTGCCACGAAGAATTAAAGATTTGCCAAAAATAAGGTTTTTCACAAGGGAATTAAAACAATATTTATTGGAGCCGGTTATTTGGGTTTTGTTACTTTAATTGTATGTTTAACGTTTTTTTTTAGTGAATTAAATGGTTATTTTATTTTATCTAATTTTGATTATATATCTGAATTTAAATTTTGTAATTATCTATCTAACTATAAATTTTTACAAAATTTATTTTTATTTTATTTGTGAATCTTATTAAATTTTTGTAGTATTTCAATTTCATAAACAGTATTATACTTAAGTCTGTATACATATGTACATTAATTTTACTATAAATGTTACCTTGAATTTATTGTGAAATAAGAATTAAATTTGAACTTGATTGTATATAATGTTTCAATAATGTCAATCAGGCAATGAAACAATACTAAAATGTATATAATAATGAATTAATACAAATGAGAAAAAAAAAAAAACATTTATACTCAGGTTTATAAAATGTGACCACTTATAACATATTATACTTGGCCACCGAACATCTTATTATCCAACTAAATTTTCTTACCAGTAAAAAAAGTAAAAAGTACCCTTTTATCGGAATAAAATTTATGTCTTGAGTAACAAATATAAAATGCAAATTATACTATTGTTCTTTTAATATTAGGACCCCAAATTTACTGAAAAATTAAAACTGTAGAAAAACGGTTCATAAGCTTGAAAATAATATCCTTGAATTGTATGAATTCGGTAATAACAAATTTAATATGTCCCAACAATGTATGGCAGTATATAATCATTTAAGTGTTAATAATAAAATAAAGATCAACTAATCATAACTTCATTGAACATTGATCAATATTAAAAAAGGATTCCAGCTGGAAAACTATTTCCAACTTTTGTAACTATTTGTACGGTCAGAAAGATGAACACATCAGTATTCTCGAAAATTTCAACGTCAACAGAACAGGTGATTTTACTTAAAAAATTAAGTTAAAAAATAAAAAAAAAGAAATTCTAATCACGGATAATTTTTTTCCATAAATCGTTAACCTAATACTAATTTGTTCTATTAACCATTTTCTAATTTTTTACACAAAAATACTTTCTCAAGTTGTGAATTTAGTCTTTTCTAAATTTCTAATAATTTTTTTTATTTAAGTTAAATTTTCAAAAACAAACACAGAATTATTTATTTTTATTCTCATTTTTATTCATTTTCTATTTTGATTTATTTCAAATGTACTAAATTGGTTATTGAAGCACAGTTGATTACAAAGCGACAAGTTTTTAATAGAACAGAAAAAGATATTCGCAAATTTTTACATTTATGTATATTTTATTATGCAATATGAAACATACATGAAATAAATGCTCATCGTACATGATTTAAAACTAGTTTCGAATTTCAGGAATTATTTCACTTCTTTGATGAACAACATTTCTTACTAATGGTACCTTTACATATACACATGTTCTCACATTGGTCAAAAAAAAAAAAAATAAAAAAAAAATGATTTTTTTTTTCTGTTAATTTTGCTACAGACATTCCACAAGGTGTTGGAAGTTATCGCCCAGCGATCTAATCAAAATTTATGTCTGCATCGATTTAACCGATTATACACTAACTGCGTGGTAAGCGTCCGTATACAAAAATACAAAAAAAAACAAAAAAATGGCAAAAACAATAATAAAAAAAAGTAAATTTACTTGTTAAACTAATAAAAAAAAATCAGAGTAAGTACGCTAGTTGTATCAATATGGTGTATTTTGTTATGTATTTGAAAATGAAATGAGAGGAAGAGTAATTTATATTATTAACCCTTTGCTATTCGATGCAAATTTATTTATGGAATATTTTAAGAAATTAACTTGTTTAAAATAATAATGGTGTTATATTATGTGGAGTTCCATATTCAGAAAAAATTGTTGTTAATTGTAAAAACCATATCAAATTCAAAAAATAAAATAATTCTCAATCAATAGAAAAAGAGTTGAAATTTTATTCGTTTATTTATGTAATGAATTCATTTATCATTTTCACTTCCGTTTCGACTAGAACTTCAAATATCGACTTCAACTCGACTTCGCATCAACAAATGTGATTCTGATAACGTGCTTTATTTCTGGTAATCATTAATTTCCAAAAGTATTCTACCGTATTCTAGATATTTTACATATGACGTTTTCGGTTTTTAGTTCAGAGAAGATTCGTATTTTTTTTGCTCATACCGGTCAGAGCTAGAAATCTGTATTTTTTTCTGCGTTCAGAGTGCGCTCAGAGCGTACTCTAAGTGCTTGATTAAAATTGATATGATATGAATATTAATAGTCAAAAACTGGTTTTTTATTTTAAAACACAATTAATTAATAATAATTAAAAATAAATATTTTTGGAAGTAAACCATTTTGAATAATTATCAACAAAGTGATTTTTAGAATTTAAAAAATAATGGACGAGGATATAAGCTGTGATAGTAAATAATTGATATTTATTAGAAAATAAATATTTTTTAGTGTAAACTTTTTTAAAATAAATATTTTTTGATTATTAAATTTTAATGTTTAAGTGGAGTAAGAACTCAAAGCTCCTCTTAATAGATTTGATAAAGAAACATTTTCTAGAATAGTAGTAGTATTTCGTTACAAAGAACTTCGAGAACCTCGGTATTTATTCCAAAGTATAATCCTGATTTTTTATTATTTGCATATCACCATAACTATCAGATATGTCATCGAAAGGCAAATTAAATGCTCCTTTAATTACTGTTAAAAACTGAAACATTATTTTTGTAAATCTTAAGCTTTTGTAAATTTGAAAACTTGAAGTTTAAATTCGATTATTGACAATTTGAAACAACAATAAAATAAAAATGACAATTTACTTAAATCGAGTTTTTTTTATTAAATGTGAGCGCTCTGAGGTTATCTGTACATGATTTGCTCAGAGCGTGCTCATTTGAGTCAGAGCGTGCTCAGATATATACTCTGATTTCACGAAACGAAAACGCCTACAGTATAAACTTGTCTTGCAGAAAAGACGAATTTGATCTCCCATAGAGGCTTTGAACCCGTGCTCACCACATCATTAAATTGCACTTTTCGGCTGTCCCACCAATTAGGTTACAGAGAGAACTAATAATTTGAGTAATAATTAATAATAACGGATGGGAAGTAGTAAAAATTAATAAAGTCACAGAATACCGGGGAATGCACAATTTTGTTTCTGAAATGCATCAATCGAATTTTTGTTATAACAATATCAATACAATTTCGAAAGCGACAAGGTAATAAATAATATATCAACTCATGGTGCTCATGGACCCAAGTTACTTGAATGGAATTAAGAAAATATCGTTATATAGAAAAAAAATCTCAGTAGATTGAAAAATATCTGATCTGACTAGACAATCTTTATCAAGAGGATTAAGAATCGAATTGATATTATACTTGAATATAAGTATTATTAGTTTTAAAGTTAGTGCTGAAATGGGAACAAAGAAACATTGATCAAAAACAAAGAGTTAGTCTAATTGAATATAATTAATATGTATAATAGTCAAGAACAAGAAAAAAAAAATACAAAATTGGTTCTATACTACAGCACAAGCATTATAGGTGGCACTGACTATGAAACTGTGAAATATTAAGAAAAACAGAATAAATTGACATTTTATCATATAATCACAGACTTATATATGCATGTGACTATTTTGGCATTAACGCGGGCCTAATGCCTGTTACAAATTCTGCTAGTCCCGCAATCAAACACACGTTTTTTTTCAACAATCTGTCCTAAACAAACTAACTAATTGTCAAATATATATAAACATAATAACTTTGATGATAAATAACCTTCAAATTAAACAACACGATTTACGTATTAAGGTTATTGACGATCATAGCGATTCATTATTCGCTCTGGAAGCTTTACAATAATTCTAGTAGTAGACATAATTTTTAACAAACATTGACAGACTTGAACTAAAAATTTAAAATTTTAATTTAACAAAATATATTTTAAAATATAGTTAACAAATTCTGTACATAAGAGTTAAAACAAAAGAAAACAAAAGAGGAATAAAATTAAATTTTTATATAGAATAATCACTTTGATTGGATCATCATATTATATTATACTCCTCTCTGGTTCAATATAGTTACAAAACATTCTTATTTTTTATTTTTATTATTTTAACTTCAGTTTTAGAGTAAAAATTTGTATGCATTTGCTAAAGGCGTCTTTAAAAGCTATTTTTAAAGTTGTGTTGTTGAACATAATTTAAATTTATTATTCGGAGCCTAACTAAAATAAAGATACTGTTTTGAATTATTTAATATTATACGAGTAGTAGATCATATTTCTATAATTTACTTAGCGTTACCTGTGTAAATCTAATGCAGCGTATGATGAGTGGTGAGATTTTAAAATAAATATAATTTTTTTTTGTAAAATATGCTGGTTGATATTCATGTGTTCTTTTTTTGTTTTTTTTTTGACCAAAGAGATCTTCCCTCAGGTTCAAAATTGATCTGAAATTGATCTTTTTCTCCCTCTCTCTATTTTATTCGTAGTGCAGTAAAAAAAAAGTCATGTTAAAATTGTAAGAAAGAAAAAACGAAATAAAATAAAAAAAAAAAAAACAATTTTTTGCTAAATTTAGTAATTTTCTTATTTTTTTTTTTATTTTGTTTATAGATTTTTTACCTTTTTTTTTTTAGAAAATTGTGATTTATAATAATTTTATGCAAAAGTAATTTCGAATTCGGTAACTTCTTACTATTCGTTTGTTTGCTTTTTGTTGTTGTTGTGTAGTTGTTTATGAAGATAAATAATTAAAGATAAAATTCTCATTCAATAACAGTTGAGTTTAAAAATTAAAAAAAATAAATTTAGTTTGTTTAAATTTATTTTGCAATGCTTAACAATATTTTCTTAACCTATTAGCGGTCACATTGTTATTTTCATTAAATTCAGGTTTTTTTTATAAAATTTATTTATGTCAACGAAATTGAGTTATGAGGCAATTTTTAAAAAATAACGGTATTTTTGGATACCGTACGCCCAAACGGGTTTTAATTAATATTTTGTTTCTGTATCAAAATTTTATTCTGCACTGACAACCTAGAATTACGCCTATAAATTTTTAATTTTTAGATTTATTTGAAGAGATCAAATTTAGGTCTGCGACTACGTCCTTTAAACATCAATATATTCTTTTTTGTTTTATAAACAATTAAAAATTTGCTTGGCTAGCATTATTTTGGTAAGTATGAAAATATTTAACTGTCGAGACTGGATGTAAATAAGCAAATTTTATAAATTTTACTTTTGACAGTTTCAATAGAATCGACTAGACATTCGGAAGCTGTGTATGGTTATTTTTTATACATTATGAAACGTCTCTACAACACACACAACTCTGCAACTCTAATGTATAATGCTTTTGATAAATAAATATATGCCGTTGATAAATAAAATGTACTCAGAATATCATATAGGACACAATATCATTGTCGGCTCAAATAATTTTGTGATAGTTCAGGAGTTTATCCACCTTGAAATCAACAACAACTCCACCAATAATATTGATGTTGAAATAAAAATGGTGAAAAATTACGCTTATAAACCGTTACTACTTCGGTTTGTCCAACCAATTGGGTTCAAAGCTTCTACCCAAAAATGCCAAGGCACAATTATACAAAACGCCTTCCGGTGCTGCTATATTTTATCCCGGCTCTGAATTGTGAGCATTACAAAAATGAATTTACTTGGTAGAATGTACTTGGGAAAGAGAATGTACTTGGTATCTTTGATAGAAAAAATCTTCGTCGCATTTATTGTCCTGTGTCTGACGAAGGGGTTTGAAAAAGAAAATTCAATGGAACCAGCTAATTAATGACATGGACCTTACCAAAAAAAAGTCAGAATACGATGCCTACATTGGCTAAGCCATGCAGAGCATATGGATAAAAATAAGAAAATTAGTTGTATTCAAAGGTTTAATTTGAACGGTACGTTTCAATATAATTTTATATAATTTATATCGCCTTCTTGTATATAGATTAAATACCACTGATTTTCAGCCCCGTATAAAAATGTATTTTTGTGTTGTAGTTTGGTTTATGAAAGTTAAATTTTAATTTTTTATTATGTCTTACTAATTCTTTTAAGATTACAAATTTTTTAAATTAGTATGTATTTAATTAAGATATTTGTATGATAGATCTAAGAAAAGGACTGGGATTGGTCGTAAATTAAAAATTATGTTTTTGCGTTGCTTAAATAATGTAAGTACATATCTAGATGTTGAATTCGAATTTAAAATTTATTTAATCGATGATTATAAGTGCTTAATTATTAACTATAACGTTTAACATACTAGAGTTTGATACGTGTAGTTTAATTTAGTTCAGTTTAACTGGCGCGGTGGCAGTCACTATTAAGAAAGTAAGATTTTAATTAATTATTGAACACACTTTAAAAATTTTAATAATGCGTTCATTTTGGATCAAAATTACGATATGAAATTAATATTCTGAATAATCAAATTGAGAAAAATATTATTTTATATTTCTATTACTTCAGTTTCTGGTACATTTTATTTTATATAAGACATTGCGGCTAGTTAGTTACCTAGTTAGTTAATTTTACAAGGGGGTGACAGACACAATAATCCGTCACCGTCCCAACACTAAGTTATAAGTTGGCCCATATAGCAATCTTCTAATAAACGAATTCGACCATTATATTTTTTTTGGGGCAGATTTCTATAGCTGTGATAAACCTATGAATGTTCAACAAAGAAAGATTTGAAGGTTATATGGATGGTTTCATCCGCTAATCTGAGATTGATTTGAACCCACTCTGGCGAATCCATCTATAGCCTCTTTGTGTGTATGTTAAAATATTAAGGAATTCGGGAGAGTTTTACAAGTGCCAAACATGCCTACATATATCACTTATTAGACAAACGGTCCTCAAGTAGAACTCTGAATTTGCATAACAAGAACATTTTTTTGTTAAATTGTGATTTTGAATCTTTGATTACTTATTTAAAAAGCCGTACAGCTTCAAACTTTAAAATATTTGCGATATTAAATAGATACGATGTTTTAAGTTTAACAAAGGTATATCGATTATCTTGGCACGTATTATTTTCAACTGGTATTATCACATTTTTAAAATTTCTAACTATTTGCCAAATTGGATAATTTTTTGAATTTTGGCAAAGTTTTATGCGTAATTTGGATATTGATACTATATACATAAACCGCTTCTTTGGGAGTTACACTGTTCTGTAAATAGGCTACATAATAAATTGTAATTGTTTTGTAGGACTTTAATTTTGCACAATCTTTTTAATTTGTTTTGACTACGTTTATACTAAAAGTATTCATTCATTGGATTCAGCATAATCTAACATAAAACAAGACAAATTTTTTCAACATACATTTTATCCCATCACTCCCAAGATTTGTGAGTGAAAGTAAATATTTGTAATAATTTCCGTATTAATATTCACTACCTGAATATACCAGTATCAAAAGAATTTTTTTAATTACTAAAAATAAAGATCTTAAATATATTTTCATAAACAACCAGTATTTTCAATGGCAATTGGTTGTCATCTCAATTATGACCGTCAAAAAAACATAAAAATAAAAAACCAAAAAAATTAAAAGCTTAAATCGATATTTACTTTCGTTTAACATCAAAACCATCAACTAAAATGCTACTACTATCTATTTTATATTTATATTATATACTTCCCATTTTTTAATATCCATTAGGAAGGAAATATAATTTAAGAAGATATATTAATTAAAAATTAAAGTTAATTTTAACTAATTTGAGTAAAATACTGTGTGTGACTACCTACCGTGATTATTTTAAAACATGAATTTAAAAAATTTTGTTGGAAAGTTTTTTGATTGAAATTGAGAGAAAAAAAATATTTAATTTAATAGCTGGAAGCAATTAAATTAATTTGAGAAATTATAAAAATTAAGATGAAAGTAAAACTTTCTTCTAAATTAAAAATTTTATTTTTAAATAATTAAATTAGTCGAATTAATCTATTAAGAATTTTAGAGAATTAAAAATTTTTATTTTTTTTTATTTTATTGAATTCGTAAAAATGTATGAAAAGTAAGAATAAAATGTACAGGGGATTTTTACACCCACATATACAGAGTGTTTATATGTTGTTGGGTCGGTATCACTGAATAACGTTTTCCTTAAGATCTAGCTTTAATCAGTTAGATGTAAAACGATTGCATATTTACGTCTCTATTTTTTTTAAAATCTTATATAATAATACACAAGATCGACGACGTGGGGAGTATAAAAGCAAGAATAGTTTAGTAAATTACACCACAAAAAATATTAAAATTTTAGCCAGTTCTTAACCCAAAATAAAAATATGCAAAACGGTGGCTTAAAACATTTAAAATAGTTACACATTCCACAAACCAAAAACAAAAAGTATACAAAACGGTGGCAAATACTGGAAACATTTTAAATTAAATATCAACAAACCAAAAATAAATATTAGAAGTAATGATTAATATACAACTGTGTTACGGCATTTTACGGCATTCAATCATGGGGTTGTTAAATATTTAAAAATTAATTGTTAACTCTCTGTGGTACATAGATAATACAAAAGTTCAAATAAATTTGCTCACTAAACAAGTAAAAAAATATGGGATAAATAAAATACAAGCAGATTAAAATGTTCAGATTGTTTGTTTTTATAATTTCCAGACTTAACTGTTAACATCCTAACTGCTTCAACGGCTTGGTATTTACAATAATATTTACAATAACATTGTCTACTTACAAATTTTTTTTTAAATTTTTGGTATATCAGCCACTTTAAAATGCAGAAAACTACATCTATTGCAAAGTAAAACTTTTGTTTTGGTTCCCTATTGTAAATGACAACGAACATGTTGTAGACATTCCAAATTGATTTCAAAGAATAATTAAAAAATTTTGTATGTACATACATTCATGACGTAAACGGAATTGGAATTCGAAATTATCCTTTTACTATTACATAACATGTCAATTACATCAATCACTTTCATTTGCAAGTGACTCTCATAATGCAATTAAAGCAGTTATTATCATTATCATTAACGTTTTGAAATTTTAAAGTACTTAGCAGTAAACTTTCATTATTTATAATTCATTTTCATATTTTAATCTGTTTGTTATTAAAATTATTATTATTTCATTACTCCAACATTTTCTTTCTTATCTGGTTTTTACATCACTCTTTTTTGTAAGTTTTGACAAATAATTTTATTTTGTACAAACGACGCAGTGTACAAAAATATGCAAAAAAAATGTCAAAACAAATTTTTTTTATATAAAATCGTGTCTGAAAAAACTACTTATGGGTAATTGCACAGGGTATTCCCTAGTACAGTTTAAATTTACTAGCTCACTAGTAGAGTTTTACATTTACATTCACAAGTGCAGTCTTAAATTTACTAAAAAAATATTAACATTGCGTCAAAATATGCGCACCCGAGAAAAGAAGCTTGCGAAATAGCTACTGGATATTGGTAATGGAATAACCGGCAACACGGTAACTTCTACTACGCTTTCCAGAAAATCAGGACCCAGTTGCACAACTATACAATGAAATAAATTTAGCTACAATAGTTCCGATAATTATTAAAAACAGAACAATATTAACAATAACCAATGGAATGACGATGCATTGGAAATAAATAATGATGACACATAAATAGTTTCTAAAAGTCTCGATTCAGTGGTCAGTGATGATTTGAATGATCAACTACCGTATCCAGAAGAATTTTTAAATAGCCTCACTCCAATTGGAATGCATCCACATATATGGAAATTAAAAATAGAAGCTGTCATTATGCTTCTCAGAAACCTTATGCCATTAAGAGAACTATGTAATAACGCAAGACTAACCATTAACAAGTATTAAAAATCACTATATCGAAGCCAAGATTATAAATAGTAATAAATCAGATACAATTTTTATTCCACGTATTCCTCTAATTCCGTCCGATACAAATCTTCCATTTATTTTCAAATTGAAACAATTTCCAATTAGACTAGCATATTCAATGACAATTAATAAGTCACAAGACCAAACTTGTGACAAGGTATAGCTAGTATCTACTAATTTTAAATGTTAAAACTATATCTATTGATATAGAGCTTAACTTCATATTAAATAATAGTATTTGCTATATTTTAATAATATTGAAGCTCTATATTCCCAATTAACTTCAAAGAAAAATTTCAAAAAAACTTTTTAGAACATGGTAAGCCTCTGTTGTAAACAAAAAGTTCTCTATTGAGAATTTACTTTTGGGGGACTTCCTGTTTGTGAATTTTGTCTTTGGGTGATTTTGGAATCCGGATTTCTGGATGAAGATTTTACCGTTAAAACGTATACGCCTCGAACTTGGGACAGTAAGATAAGTAATCATATGTGATAATTTTCATAGCACAATACCGTTATCAGGTATATTTTTATTATATCTTTTATTTGCGATCTCTCTTAATTTGTGCATTATGTACTTCACTACAAATTATAATACAACATGTGGCGAAACATCCTATGGTGAGACTTACTAAGCGAAAAATTTAATTCAGGGTTACTTATGTCTTATATCAATAATTATTACACATACATTGTAAAAATTGTATATCTCGATCGTGCATTGATACATTTTTTATGTTTGGCAAGACTGGTTCTCCAACGACCAGTGTGTGTTAAAAATTTTCGAGTAATTTTTAATCTATAATGTATTCGTATTTTTTGTTCAAATTCTTAGAATTGTAGTGATCCTAGTACATTAGGTACTTGTTACCTTGTTAGTATACAACAATTTTGATTTGCTTTTTTACCACATTTGATTTTGCCACCTATTGTATATAGAATTATCCATTCGCTTAAACGATGTTTTTCGTTATTGTAAATTATTCTTTGTTTTCGCCTTTAAAATTGGCACTTGTAGACAAAAATAAAACCCTATAGAAATTATATAAAAAAAATATAAACTATAATTCGAGTTGCGAAACAATTTTTAAAATCCCCTCACAGACTATTCGCAAAATACTCTTTATTTATTCCATATTTCTTTTCAATATTTTTTTTTTTTTCAAATTTAAAAATCAAATCCCTGACATGAACGTTGACATCTTCATAATAAATAAATCTCTATAAAAATACACTTTTTATATTTAATCCTGTTAAAATTTAAGTTAAATATTTGAAAGTCTTAATTAAGAGGAATTACTGCCATTTTTGAATGGAAATATTTAAATGAATATTTAATTTTTTTTTTTTTAGAATTGCGCGTCCATGTTTGGACGTGACTAAGTTACAAGGTCAACATAAAATTAAAGAAATTATTAAAGTTAATATGTGCAACACGTAGTGCTAACACATTTGACATATTTGGTTACAATCTGACAATGACAGTTTAAAAATGTCTCCGACAACTTAATTTAAAAACCACACTTTTTGTTTTTTTTGTTTTTATTTTTTGGTAATATTCTGTTGAAATCTTTAAGAGTTTCGGCATATTTTTGAAATAATATTTAGCTTCACCATTTGATTATAAAGTGCAAAAAAACCACAAAAAAAAAAATTTTATAAATGCAAAAAAAAAAAAGGATTATTTCAGCTTAATTTGATATGAAAGGTCCTTGACCGCGGAATGATGTAATAAGCAACTTAGTATATTATTTTTGTTGTTTATCGTAAAAAAATAACAAAAAAACAACGAGAAGAAATTTTTTTTTTTAAAATATTACCACAGAAGAGGTGATGTTTTGTCTTGTGTGATTATGTCAACATTATCAGACCATGTCCAATCTCTTATAAATTTTGAGCTAAAGAACACGCAACAAAAGAAAATTGCATATAAAAAAAAAAAAAAACACACACAAAATAGTTGGTTGTTGTTCTTTTCGTAAATAATTGAAACAATTTGGAAAATAAATTACTGATAAAAAATATTTTAATGTGAAAATTTGTCAAATTCGGGAGTAAATAGCTTTTTTGTTGTTGTATTTTTAATCTGCTAAGCAGAAAATTTCATTTTTTTTTTATTTATTGTATTTTTTGCCGCATGTTTTAGTTTACTTCCAATTTTTTTTATTTGTTGTTTTTTGTTTTATTGTTTTAGTTTCCTTTGCTGGTTGTGGAGTCAAATTTAGTTGATTCTGCCAAAAAATTTACGACAAATTAAACACGTTCATTTTATTTTGGTGTGGATATTTTTAAACGATATGAATTGAAATTGTGTTCTGAATTTTATTTTACTTTTATAATGATGACAAACTGTAGCATGTTATTAATAAAATAACTTCATGAAAAAATTACATTGTGGGAGGGTCTTCTAATATAATTAAACAGGTCGTCCTGTTTCAGAACTTTGTCTTTTAAAACGTTATAGTAACATCATGCAGTATTGACTTCTAAGCCTATTAAAATAGATTAATAATTATTGCTCAAAACAATCTAACATCTAATTCAAAACAAGCAATACCTTGTGTTGGATTTTACTGTCAAACAGTGTTCATAATGATAGAATATTGAACGATAAATTAAACTCGGAATAAGCTAGGTCAAAAATTCATATATAACGCATCAACGACTATCCAACTATCAAAGACTATGGGCTAGGCTCATCAATACCGGTTAATTACTACATAAATCATTATTTGATGAGGGAAGGATGAGGAATTAATTGATGATAGTTCTATTCTCTTAAATTTCCACATCAAGCTAGTGTCAAAACCAGCTGAGTTAGAAAATGGCTTTTTTTGTTTGTTTTGGTAATATTCAGACAATTTGTTGAAGCTTATTAAGTCATATGAAGAACAAGATTCAGTTGGCATTTAAAAATAAATATACATCCATATTCTATCAGATCCATTTGTTTATATAC
The DNA here is from genome assembly GCA_963942445.1 of Argyra leucocephala. Taxonomy (NCBI): domain Eukaryota; kingdom Metazoa; phylum Arthropoda; class Insecta; order Diptera; family Dolichopodidae; genus Argyra; species Argyra leucocephala. The sequence goes on from OZ012677.1 coordinate 29,358,412, forward strand.
CAATAATTTTGGTTGACAGTAAAAAATGATCAGTACTACCAACAAATAAAATGTTCTATCGCGCCGTTTACAGTGTCTAACAGAAATGCATATTCAGTGAGACGAGATGAGATAAATTTTTTCTTCTCGTCAACGATGGGTCTAAAATAAACATAAAGAATTTAGAAATTACGTGAAAAAAAATTAAATGTAGGTATACGAAATTGATAGTTCATGGATGTGTAATGGCTTTTAGTAGTAAAGTAGTCACTGATGTAGAAATAGGCATATCAATTGGGAAGGTTAGGCATAACAAATCACTTTATTTCAAAGCATTAATTTTTATGTTTGTTTTATGATTGTCCGAAATGCTTATTTTCTATACTCGTTTTTGTATAAGAAAAAAAGATTACAAAAAATATTTTATTGTTTTGTTATAACCGTATTAAAAAAATACGAAGGTTAAGGATAAGTTTAAAATTATTTTTGTGATAAAACCGAAAGGGAAAAATACAGTTATTCCAGCAAACTCTAAGATAGCACATTATGTAGGAGATAAATTTTTTCACCAGTTCTATTTGATTTAAATATATCAGTGAAAGTTGCACTACAATAGAAACGCAAAAATGTTTGCTGTTACAAACTAAGCCATCGGTTTATAGCGATCATTGACGGATCTGTAGTTTTTTTTTTTTTAAACCGTAAAATAATAAAATAGCTTTTTTATTAAATTTTTAATGTTAAAACTTAAAATGTTAAAATTTTGAACAGAATTTGTTTGCTCAACCATTTTTAGCACTCATCCTATCACTCTATACTAAATGTTTGTGTCCAGCGGTTGTAAAATCGAAAACAAAAAATGCACGTATTCATTTCAATGATTGCTATAACCGACCCCTAAGTCTAATAAATATATTCTACTAACTTGTTGTAACTAACAATAATATTGAAAGGATAAAGTATGAATATTCAAGAGTCGAATTGTATTTCAATCCAGCAATAATCTATTGTAAATGTACAATAATGGGACAATCAAATCAAAGTACAATGGTAGATTGAAGAAACTTGAACATATGGAAAAATTTAGAATAGTAATTTAATTAGATAAAGTAATCTCGTATGTTCAACTGGAAAGAAACTGCCAGTGATTATCAGGAATGGAGGACGGTGAAGAGTCAAACTAAGGGCCTATACTGTACTATTTTTGCCCCCTAAATAAGTAAGTAAGTGATTAGATAGCAATAATAAAATAACGCATGTAAGTTTATTTGAATATAAAAAAAATCATGATTTGTATCGTGACAGCTCGTTTATATCGTTAAACTTTAATTGTTAATAATAAGTCATAATATTATTCATAAAATCTATCAGATTTTATTAACTGTTTTTTTTTGTTTCTTCATTCTAATTTCTCTTGATAATAAAGCTTTTCAAAGTTACATTCTCACAAAGCACACTGTGTTGGGTGCTACAGTTGAATCTGTCTATAACCTGTAGTTGAAGCTTGCCATGTAATTGGATGCAATTTTTGTTTTCTGCGTTTCTTTCAAACCGATTATGAATCAGCTGATCAGCTGATTTAATTCTGTTATCAGTTCGATATCGAAACTAATTTGATGCTAATTTAAAAAACCATTAATCAAACATGTTTTCTTAGTGTGATCTTAACATGTTCACACTCATTATTGCCATTCTCCTATCACCTTAAAAGTATTACAAACTTGAAAAATATTTATTAATATGAGCATTCGAATATAAATTTTATAAAGTTAATGCACTTTTTCAAAGCATTAAGACAGGTTGAAATTAGGGAGTACACGGAGAAAAAATGTAAAATATTATTTTTAAATTCAGAAATTAAAACTGTACAATGGTAAATAAAATATGGTCGGTTCTAAATAATTATTTTGCTTAAATTTAAGGATACATACAGCTTAAAAATATTGTGTGAAAAAATCTCAGTAGTAAATAAAATCAGAATGGTTCTAAATAATTATTTTATTTTTATGATAATGATTAAATATTTGTCTTAATTGCACTTAAACCGTTACTTAGATTTTTCTTTGAAATTTTCCGTATTTAGCATCAGTTTTGAAGTCAAATAATCAATTGTATGATACTATTTCAATACTATTATTTCAATACTAGTCACACTTCGAAATATTTTCAAATTTAATCATACAATCGAAATTAATAGTGTTTTTCTCTGTGTTTTCATGTTCGACAACTTTATTACTAATATTTCATTTTTGATTAAAAAGTACTCTAATTCTTATTAAAAACAAATTTTAATATCATGAAAGTATGTATCTTATTTGGTAGGGGTCTTTTGATATATACAAACAAAAAAATGAATAAAAAAAAATATTAATGGCTTTTTTAAAAAAAAAAAAAGATAAATCACTTGCATAATAATTTCTTGTTAATGTTATCGCAAGGTGCTGCATAAAATATATGAGAACATGATGTATGAACATCAAAATATTATCCTTTATTCAATATTTTCAGGGATGGTGATTATTACGAAATGGAATTTATTAATTCAATCAATTTTTTTATATTTTTTTTTTTGTTGAATTTCTTTTTATATTAAATTTTTTTATTCAAATAAAAATACAAAGTGGGAGTTAATAAATGTTACTTGCCATATCTTTTATTAAATTTGAATTAAAAAAAAAATATTATCACTGTAAAAGGATTAAAAAGGAAGAGTCCTGATGGAGGATGAAACGAATTTAGTGCATTAAAACAAATTTAATTAAAATAATTTATTAAATAAATTGCCACAACAATGTTTTAATCGTTTTTAAATTCAAAAAGAAAAAAAAATTTGTTTCAATTTTCAAATGTATGCAAGTATACCTATTTACATTATCATGGAATACTTCTAAGGGATATTCAGAATATTATGTACTTGCAAATATAATCAATACATTAATCCATTTTTTTTTTTTTTAAATATTCAACAAAATTTCGACTTACTAGGATTTTTAATTCAAAATTGTGGCGAATTTTAATGTGGTCTTAGTTATTATCTATGTTTTTGGAACTGAATTTGAAGTGTACGGTACGATTAATATATTGGACTGTGGAATCAATTCTGATTTACCAAATTCTGAAAGAAGATAAAAATAGTTTTTAAAGAATTTTGTAACTATAAATCTTGTAACTAAGGATTTCGTAAACTGAAAATTGTAAAAAATAATAATATCATCATTTCAGAATTTTGTAAAACATAATTTTAAAACAAAGCAAATTTTTGATTTGAAATAATTCGATTTGGTGGATTTTTGCTTATTATAGAAACGAAGTACATTACGATATAGCTTTAATCCTGATTAAACTCTTAATATGAAACACAAAACACATTAATTAGAATAACTAGGTTTTTCAAGGAACTCAGAGTATACCAAATTGTTGTGAGTATATCGGGGGTTCCAGAGCATTCGTATCAGCTTTTAAAAAAAAGAAAGAGCCGTTATTTTAAAATTTAAAAAAAATTATTAAATAAATTGAGGGTGCCCTATCGATTGGTGATATTTTCAACTTCCGGGAAGGCCACCGGAAAAGGGTGTTTAAGCTCAAAATTCGCCGAAGTTGGCCGAAATCGAGATTTGCAAATGGGGAGAGGTACTTTTTTAATGTTTTTTTAAATCTTAAAAACACAGCTCCCTCCCCTCTTAAAAATCTGATATGCATGCTCTGGAACACTCGATATAGTCGAACAAATAATTTCATTAAAATTTCTCGGAGTAAAAATATCTGTAACCGCAAACAAGATTCATTTCAAGTAAGTAACGAGAATATCTGGATACTTGTAAAGCATCCCAAGTAACACCAAATAACTATTAAGTTAAATATCTCCATACCAACGTCGTTATAACGTCGTAAATTTAAAAAAAATAACTTTGTAGTGAAAAATGTAAAAGTTATAATTTATCCGTCATTACGACTATAATACGACGTTTTATTTTACCAGTTGTCACAAAGTTATTTTATATCTGCTTCACAACTTTTTTTACATTTTATAACTATGATGCAACTATTAAAACTTAAGGGTGTCCGAAATAACGTTATACCGACGACTTGCTTATAACGTCGTAATATCTTATATTTTATAACCATTATCCGACTACTCTACTCAACCGACTATAAATTGACCAAATTAGAATAAGAGAGATAGGTAGATTATATTTTAACAATCATGTTATCCTTTTTGCCGAAAGCTATACCGAAAGCTATGCCATCCCGCCAAACAAAATTTTAAATGGATCTGAGCAAATAATAAATAATAATAAGAAAAATAATATTTTTTTTAATTCTAAAAAATTTTAAATTTAAACAAATTTTAAGGTCCATAAATTTTTAGTTCAATAAAATGTTTATTTTCACGGAAAATCTTCATTCGTTTGCAAAAAGATGTCATATATTGCACAATTTTAATGAAAATATTTACAATAATTATAATTTATAATAATAGATTCATATTTATAAAGTTATTATACCTTAACAAATTTATAACTTATAGTGAGAGAAAACAGGACAACATTATTGTTAAAATATTTTAGAAATAAAAGTTTTTTTCGTTAAAAAATAAATACATACACTGTATATAATAATCTATCTATCTCTTTTATTCTAATTTGGTCGTTTCATAGTCGGTTGAGTAGTCGGATAATAATTATTTTCACTACGGTGCGACTCAAGAATCATTCCCCAATAACGTAATAGTGACGTTTTCTGAAAGTTATTTCAACGTCATATAGCCGACCAGTAGTTATTTAGCCAACGATAGTACGACGTTGTTACAACCTATTTGTGTTACTTGGGATAATTTAGGAATAATAAATTCGTTAATTGGGTGGTTAAAAATATACCAACGAATGAGTAATCCTGTTATCTGAAATAAACAGAATCTAGAGCTGATACTAAGAAAACCAGAAAGCATTCTTCGTATTGCAGAAATATTGCAAGATACACCATGAAAAATAGAATATCAAATTTTCGATAAGAGTGCAATAAATTTTGACACGTTTAAATATCTAAGTGGTTTGAAGTAGAAGAAAAGTCTGGCTTGATAATATGTTCTAAATGGATGAACAAAAAGTAGCTAACCCGTTACGACAGACCATAAAGTAATCGTCAACCAAACATACATTTGGAACATTAGAGAGACAACGGGATTGTCTTCACCTAAAAATGTGTAATATGGTATAACAGACGCAACACTAACAAAAGAGGAAAAAGTGGAAACAAATGTGGTCTGACGTTAATTTATGAACCCTGATATTAGATGTGAATAGTTTGAAGTGTGAATAGTTGGACATTTCGATAATTAGAACACATTAGAACATACAATTACTAACTAATGGTATCACCTGTCGCATATAATAACTATTTCTAACTAGCTTACATTTAAAAAAAAAATTGGTTTTACAATACTGACAAAATTGGCGTAGATTACAATATAGTAATTCGGTCTACAGATTGTATGTTTTGTACTTCAGCATACATTCATACAAGGTACATTCATATTTAACTACTCATATAGGCAATAGGCAGGTGTTATATCTCTAAGTATAATGATCGGATCGTATACTGATCTGATGAAGTACATATCTTTTTCTACCATATCCGATAAAAACAGTAGTCGATCATATTGAATATTATAATTTTAATGACAGCAAAGTGATCTGCTATTTACGTGTTCTGTAGTCCTGTTAAAAAAGAATGTTGTTTGTTATTTCGTTTCTCTCAATTGATACACCAATAATTTTCTACTTTCTTTAAAAGAGGATTTGCTATTATAAGTATTGCAGTTGATACTATTTAAGAGTATCAATTTGTCTATCAAATCTCGTCAAAAAATTATGAAATTATATTGTGCTTTTGCTGTGCACACGGAATCGATCTTCGTCCACAAATTTAGAAATTATAGTATTTTGGTACACCAATGCAAATGACTATTCTTTTTTTGTTTTTTTTTTTCGCCAAACAACGGTTATTAATACCACTCAAAGATTGGTGTAGAATCAATTGTTGTCTATGAACAAAAATATACGTTCTTGCATTGCTTAACAGACTGGGTTCACTGATTTGTGATGAAAAAATTTGATAAAATTTTTGTTTTCATTGTTTTTTTTTTTTTTTAATTAAATTGTAAATTGTTGATTATGGGCATTTTAGTAAACACCAATTTACAATTTAATTAAATTTCAAGATGTTTTTTTTTGGAAAATTCAGAAAAAAACGAAATGTTGGACTACATATTTTAAAAAGAAAAAATAAATGTTATTAAAAATATTTTATGATGCTTGATCAACTGTTCTCCAATTATTTTTAATGAATCCATTTAAAAAATTGATTTCTTTATATTTGAAAAACGTTCTTTAACAAAACTTAAAATTTTTGGAAGAGCATTTTATAACTTTTAAATAAATATAAAACCCTTTATTCTATGTTGGGATGATGATAACGAAGTTGATTCAACTTTTATTTTTCTCAAAACCTATATGTAATGGTCAGGAATTATTTCTTTATAAATTAGTGAAGAAATCTTTTCATATCCAAAATTTCAAATTAATGAATTCAAAAAAAATGTTTGTGTTATCATCTAAAAATATAGCCATTTACTACAATTTATTGGATATAGTGACAGACAAAGAAGCATGCAGATGCTCGAAAAACAGATGGTGGAAGTAGGTATGGTAGCCAGAAGTGATATCTTAACCTACTTAGCACAGGTAGTGATTATAACGGGGCATTTACTCTTTGGTAAACATGACAGAAGATTTGTGCTTACTTCACGTCCTGACTTTTATAGGGCCTGTAGAGATGAAGAAGTCCATGAGACTGTTTTACATGTTCTCTATAGCTACCCTGTCCTATATCATTAAACAAAAAACCATTTCACTTCTTTTTCAAAGCATACAAAATGTTAATCAATTATGTTTGTTTTCAAGGCGTGCTCAAACGATAAATTTCTCAACGATTTCTGTAACTATACAACATTTGAAAACTATTTGGACTCTTCATTTAAAAAAAAAAAAAAAATTTCCGATAAATTTAAATATGATGACCTATAATACATAACTTTGTTAACATTAAACTTGTTAATTTGAACATTTTAACACACATTATTTTAACCAATAATATTTAGAGTACATCGAAGATCAATCTGTAATTCAAAAAAATTTAATTATAGTAATAAACATAAATGTTCCATAATAATACACTTCAATCTGCTTCAAGTTACAGCACATAATGCTGATATTTTTGTTACATTTTGTTAATTACTACCCTTTGTGCTCTGTGTAGTTTTCGTTTTTATTCGTTTTTGTTGCGGTCATTATTTTTGTAATCGATTTATTCTTTTTGAAAAACGATTAAGTCAAATTTTACAAAATCTTCAGATTGGAAAATAACTTCTTATTTAAGTTAACATGTTTGAAATGAAGTGATGATTAATTTAATGTTCCTTTATTTTTAATTTAAGCTGAAAGAGATTAAGATCTTAAATTCTTATATCAGTGCAAGTTTAAGAAAGTGTGCAAATCAATTTAAAAAAAATTCGAATTCGATGATTTAGAAAGCTAAAATTTTGTGTAAATCACAATCAATCCAGATTATGTAGTTCAAATCTTCCATGAGAACTACTTCTTTTGAATGATTTCAATTTATCGTATATGAACATTATAGAATGGGGAGCATTCCAGGAAAAGTACGATATTGAAACGAAATATAATATCCACAAAAAATTGTTTTTTTTTTGTTTTTTTAAATTCATTCATTCTAAATTAAAAAAAAAAAAAAACAAACAAGACTGTAGGCGTTACTCTAATATACCGTCGTCAAACACAATAAAGATATTAATTTAATATTTAACGTAAATTTAAAAGCTCACTAATAAAACATAATTGATACCTATGGCTCTTAATAAAAATATTTAATAGAAATAATATGGCTTTATAATAAAAATAAAAAATTAGTTTTTGTTTTCTTTTAATAAAATTAAATAAAAATAAAAAATAAACGATTATACCTATACCTAAGGTGTAAAATTCCACAAAACATTTACAATATTGCAAAATAGAAACAAAAAAATTATATTCGATCCTAATACAAAATTAATTTTATAATTCTATCCTTATATAATAAAAACAACATTGAAAGAAGAGTAAAAAAATAGATGGCAGAAGGTGGTAGTTTCTTCTCTCATATAAACTTACATCATAACAAATTTTGTGCTTCTTATCTCGCAAAATTTTATAGGTATGATTCGAAATTGTATATATATAGGTATAAAATATAATAAATAGAAAAAAGCGTAACTGGTTCAATAATTTCCCTATTTGAATTATTAAAAATGTTTCCCTGAGATTAAATTTACTTTCTACCTTTTGTACATTTTATCTATAAGGAAACAATAAACGAACGAACTGAAAACAAGGTGTGCAAGGTGACTCAATAATCAATTTCAGAATATCTCTTATACAGCATCTTTGATTGAGTAGTCAGAATTCCCAATTGGGAAATGGAAATTCATTTATAGTGAAATTTTCTGTGGAACCATATTCCAACAAACGTGTCTCCTCAATGCAGAAATATTATATCTACAAACAATCGAAAAATAGTCAATAGTAATATTAACAAATTTATTCAAAATGACCCGATCATCTGATCAGAGGGACATTTTTCTTTTCCCAATCCTTAATTAATCCAAGCTGTGTATTATCGTCTTGTAACAGTTTTGTACCAGTGTGTCTTGATTTTACAGTCCAAAGTGGAATCAAATTTTTGAAACATCCTGTAAATACATTTTAAGATATTCAAATTAATTGAACACAATATAAAAGGAGGTAATGATTATTGTTACTCACCTTGCAATTTCAAAAAATGTTTTACTATTCGATAACCAGTATACTTTTATCTAAATAAATTTATTTTATAAATGGCGCCTCGACTATTGAAATGTGATAGGAGATTTTCAATATAGAAAATAGTTAATTTTTATTTTTTTTCCTTTTTAAATAGATTCAGATCTGTTTATGATTTTATGAGAATATATGAGTTTTCATCTTTTACCTTAGCATTAGTATATGAATATTGGATATTAGTTGCTAATGTTCCCTAACAATTAAATAATTAATTGGGTTTTGTTTACACCCTTTTTGTTATTACAGTGTAAGTTAGTGTCAGTATAATTGGAAGGTGCTGTATGTTGCTCTCTCAAATATACTCAATGTACTTCATTTTTTTGTTTAGGTTGTTGATACTTGAATATATAAAACTAATTATATTACACAATTTGAAAAGTGTTTGATTTTGATGAAAATCTTAAAAACTAGTTTTTATATAGATATACAAAATACTATTTTTCATGGTTATATTATGGTTCAGTATAAAACGAAATGGAAATTATTTTTAGTTTATTCTTGGTTACGGAAATGCGTAAAAAATATTTATTGATTAGACGTTGGGTAAACTTTTCATATCTCAAACTAATAAAATATTTTTATGATTATGAATATGTGTTTAATTTTAAATGAATAGTTGAATAAAAGTTGCGAGTGGTAGAGCTAATGTGATTAGGGTATTAGATTAGGTTTGATAATCACAATGTAATGAAAACTGACCATCTAATATTTTGATTACAATGAGTTCCAAGGTAGAAAAAGTGTAAGAGAATGCGTAATCCAGCTGCAAAGAGAGCAGAAGGACGCCAAACAAAGAATTTATACTGTTATCATAAATAGATAGCATCTATAGAGAGAAGCTGAATTTAAAGATGTATAGAAATATAATTGGTTTATAATTGGTTAGATTAAAAGATTTTATACTAATAAAAATTTTTAACATTAATATTTTTTTAAAAAAAAGTAGACTTATAAGACATTTTATTTTACGAATAATTAGAAAATCGGGAGAATTTTACGGGACTTGTAAAGGTTACTATTTCAAACAAATGCAGTTCAAAACGTCTGAGTACTAATCTTTAACAAAACTGAGTGAATTTTTTGGTAAAAATGTACGAGTGAAAAGCTTGTACGAGTTAGAATCTCCCTTACTAAGAAATTCTATATTTGAATGCATTGTCAGTTTTTTTTAAACATTTATTTGAGTATTCTTGTGTGTATCCAGTTAGACGGACAATGGAAAAAATTCATAACTTACGGTAAAACTTATATTACCCAGTAGATACAATCCATACTATTTGCAATTAGAGTCAATCCACAGCTCACTGAAAGCTTTTGCTCTTAGATATATTAGAATACGAGTTGGTAAATCTTTACGTCTTTTATCATAGGTTAAAAGAGACGTGACATCAATTGCCTTGCCACCACAACATTAGTTCAGATGGAACCAAAGCGCTTCCCGATACAACACAAAATTGACAATTACCTAATCTCTAGCTAACCGCCTAATACTAGTTTTACCACCCACGGGACAATTTTATTGCTATAAAACTCTTGTGCACTCTTATAACACTATTATAAATACTCTTATATCAGTATTAATGTTGTTAATAATTTGAGTGCTCCGCAATTGTTACGAACCGTTATAGCACTAAAATAGAGAATCAGTTGCAGATAAAATAAAGTTATTCGGAGAAGATTTCGACATTCCCGGTAGTGTAAAAATATTAGTGGATCAAAAATACATTAAGCCTTTATTAGACGTAAACCTTACAGGTAATACGAGACTGTCGTTATTATTCCTACAATGAAAACCTTGAAGAAGTTCAATATAACTTCATAGAACCACAAGCAAAGTGGAGCTTGGAGATAAGCTTTAAAGCATCAAAATTGTTATTTGATGAGTATGGAATATATGTACAACATATAAATTACCCAACAGTTTCAAAGGGGACTGAGCGCTTCCGTATTACTCCTACGCCTTACCATACAAATGAAATGATAGAGCATTTAACAAAATCTCTTGTAAAAGTTTTTGAGAAATTATCTGTTTGTGTCTGTTATTGAGTTTAAAGTTGCAAAACACCGGAGCAATTCCTATATGATTTGATACATATGTATTTGTGTAAATGATTTTATTTTGAAATGAAATTTATTTAAAATAATTTATATTATGCGAAAGTGAGAAAGGTATTATTTTTTATTTTAAAATAATAGTTTTATATTGAGTTTATATTTATTTCATGAGAAACGGAGATAGATGTTAGCTACATATTTTTATACTTGTATGTAAATGACTTAGAATATAAAAAATGTTTTACTAATAAATAATATTTTGCGGTTAAGAATAATTGTACTAATATTTAATAATTATTGTGCCCAAACTGCAAAATTTAGCTGGCAAAGAAATTTCATAGACGTTTATTATACATTGCCCTTTAAAACTAAATAAAAGAAAATGTATTTTTAAATTGTATCTTTGAAATGTTAAACAAAGTACGTTAATTAAGGGTAAGGCATAACCATAACATCAAATTTTATATTTAAATAATTATTCTTTTAAGTAAAAATTATATTTTTGCGAGAAGAATGCAAAATAAAGCTTTTCAGTTTTTGTTTATTTAAAAAAACAATTTTCTTTTACCATGTTTGTAGAAAATAATGGTCGTCGCAAAATATTTATTCTAAATATTTATTCAAAAGCTACAGTAAGTTTATCAGTAACATAATAGAAATATAGTAAATTATTAACACTACTACTCCTATTCTAGCAGTTATATTATTTTGATGCAGGATTACGAACTTTTAGACTTATAACAACATTGCTGTAGCACTTGCTGAAAATCCCATCATAACATTTTCCTCAATTGCTATAAGAACATTCATATAGTAATATTAATTACATTTATACCCATAAAGACACCTAATATTCATTAATATCATTAAATTTATTATATCATTAAATTAATATCATTATAACACCTTTAAGTGCTTATCGGGAGTTATATAGGAGTCTCTGCTACCTCATTCTACTGTATTTTAGAATTTTCAGGAACCTATAGCTTTTAATGTAGTTTATTCTATATATTTTACTGTGCTTTTCGATTAACACTTTGCATTTGCTTACCAATTTTCACTTAAACAACTCTTAAAATAGTTTTCTAATAAATTCTTCTTGTGTCTTTATTTATATTAACCTCAAAACTTATAATAATGTCAATATGTACATGATTTGTGCATCATATGAAAATCTTATCTTCTTTTATAGGTTAGGTATATAAAAGTGGGGAAATTTATTAAACTTAATACCTACACATACATAATATAATAAAATAGTGAATTAGGTGTAATTTTTATTACAACAATATTTTCTTGTTTAATTGTAAATTAATTTATGTATAAAAAAACAACAAACATTTTTATTATTTAAAATAATTTTATCGTAACAGATTTCTGTAAATCTTTAAAATAATTGACAAAAACACCAGATAAAGATTACTAATAAAAGTAAACTATAAAAATTATACAGTTAACCTGTAACTAATTTTATTCTCGGACTGATGTCACCATGAATTTGTGATACAAAAAAAAAAGAAATGGTTGATTTAATTTTATAGGAAAAACTTTAGATCAATTACCTATAGGGTATCGTACTGTTTAATTGTTTTCTTATCTACCTCTAGTTTAAGAAATAGTTTGTATGAAGCAAGTATTTGTTTGCGTTTCTCAAAATCAGTACAGCTAAAATAAAAGTCATGTGAACAACTCGATGGATATACACCATTCGATCCTTCATGAAGGAGCTTAAATCGATAAGTTCAATTACTTGAATAGCATCGTAACATTAGATGTAGATGCCCTTGAAATTGGCAAATTGCCATTATTGAATAAAAAATATGGCAGTTAAACAAGATATCTCTGCGAACTAAAATTAGACTTTTCCGTTCAAATGTTAGTCCTCTTCTACACCTGCGAGATCTTCTACACCTGTTTTGGTTAATATCACAAGAAAACTTCAAGCATACACCAATATTGTACCTCCGATGCATCTCAAGCAGTCGTTTGTCACCAACCATTTTCAACAGAACACTGTGGCATAAAACGAAACAAAAAATTGTAAAATCAGAAATACAATGATGGAATTGGAGTTGGGTCGGACACGCTCTTAGAAAACCTCACAAAAACATAGCGAAACAATATTTCGAATGGAATCGTAATGGTACACGCCCCGTCAGAAGAACAAGAAACACATAGTGAAAAAGAGTTTTAGACGAAGTGTATAAACAAAGACCGTTGCTGCAATTGAACAAGTTAGCCGAAGATAATAGAAGGGCATTATTTCCACGATGATCCTCCTTACAAATGGGATTGCCGGGCCATGATGTTATACTGTGATTTACTCTTTTATATTATATTTTCCCCATATAAAAGTATATACACATATCTTCACAAATGTAAAACAAAAGTAAAGTAGAAGCAGACATTTTAATTAAATTTTTATAATCCAAATAAGTCCTCCATAGATGTCGCACTATATTATTTGATATAATATTGAGTGACGAAATGAATTATTAATGAAAAGAGATTAAATAGATCAATTCTAATTATTGCCGAAAGAGCAATGATTATTTCAATAATTGTTTCAGAAAAATTAATACTAATCCGTAAAATAATGGTTGAAATGTTCGATTTTTTCAGCAGCTGATGATTTTTTACAAAAATATATGTAAATTATGTTCTATTAATCATATGGTAATATTATTTTTCCAAACTTTATTAATTTTGAATTAGAAATTTAAATTTCATCTCATGTATGTGATATTACATACGGTATAGTATACATAATATATATAGTATACATTTTATATTAAGACATTATAGAATACAAATTTTCTATCAAATTTGAATTCAATTCTGGCAAGAAAAAACAGATATTTATCTTAGACAACAACCATATTTGTGTAATATTTTATTTCAAAAAAATCAAATTTGATTTTAATACTTTAATGAAAAAAAATTATAGTACCATCAAGAATAAATTGAAATTTATAATGAAATTGGGTACCATTTTTTATGAAACTTCCTCGAATTTTTGGGTGCAGCTGGCGAATAATAGTATAGAATAAAATATTTGAAATATGAGAGCTAACCCAATCATTATTTATTGTATATGAATTCAAATTTTGAAATATATTCTAGTTTCAAGTTTTCTACTAATATAGAGTAAGATACCTTGAATAGTAATTACTTTTGACTTATAATTTGGATTAATCTAAACGTGATCAATGACCACTCAAACATTGTAAAATTAGAACTTTAAATTCACAGTAATTATTTCGGATTTTAACACTCTTAAAATTATATTAACACTATTTATTTGCATTTAAAACTAAATAAATTAATCTAGACTTACAGTATACATATACACCAACGTGACAATCGTACCAAAATTAGGTCATGATTCATTTTTGATCATTTACAATTTTTCATAAAAATATGGTCTGGTGAAAATAAAACAATATTTGAAAGGCTAAACTTTAATGAATTGCTAATTAAATTAAAACCCTACAATAGTTACCCAATAATTTCTATAAAGTTCTTTTTTCATGAATGTGCTAATTTTAGTATTTTTAAAATAAAATTATAATATTGTGTTAAAAGTTTATGAAAGTGATAGTTTTTTTTTTATTTAGCAACAAATTTAGAATAGGATTTAATCAAATAATATAATTTGTAATGTTATTGTTTCAGAAATGTATATTTGTGTCACTAGCATTTTAGGTATAAATTTTTTGAAAAATTTTATTTTCAAACGTGAATTCTATTCTCTAACATCTTTTCGATTTAAATTGAATTTAATTAAAGTTTATTACAGGATGAAATTTGAATGTGTGACCCTAAAAAATTGGGATATGATTTCTTTGGAAATAAAACTGAATGTATGTAATTATATTATGTATTTAAATTTTGTAAGTGGGTGAGCCATAATTTGATATTTGCAATTAAGTGAATTGTAATTTTATAGTAATTAAGAGGTAGAAAAAGAAAATATTCAAATATTTAGAAATTTTTTTTTAATTATCTGAACGTAAAATAATTTAAATTTTTAAAAATTGAAAAAATTACAATTTTATAATGAGTAGGTAACTACCAAATAAAATTTTATTAAAGTTTGTTTTTTCTATCTTAAAAATAATGGAATATCTGTACAATATAATGTACAGTATATTAAATTAAGCGCGATACTCAAACTTGCATTGTAAACCACAAAAAATGTTTTGGTTTTCAAATTGCAGTTTTTATAGTTTGTAATAAATTTTAATTTGACTCTCAAATAAATACGCTTTACTTAAATAATGAGTTAGAAGAACTGTTAATGCAAATGTATAAACATATCATACAATTTGGTGATGATTTAATTATTTAATTTTTTTTTATTTATTTCGTTCTCATTCTCAAAAATCACTGTCACTCTTACAGAGTGTTTAACTTAAACAAGGATATAGAAACAAATTGGATAATTCAGTGCTTAATCAAATAAAATTAAACTGAATGCTAATTTACAATTCAACAATTTATAGTTAGATTATTTAATAATAAATAAATAAAATATATAAAGAAATAAAAATAATATAAAAGAAGATAAATTTTTAATTTAAATAATTTTCTAAAAACATTATTATTTCATTTTCTATTTTAATGTACTTTTTTCGTTTCAGATGAAGTTTATTGTAAAATGATGAACTTGATTTTATAACTGGATCAAGCTCACCATGCCTATTTCCAGAACAATAATTAATCTGATTAGATGTCCTTGTGTTGTAGCTGCGTATGTCACCATTTCTTGGTAGTCCAGTGTTAGATTTTATTTTTCTATTTTTTATAGTAAGCAGATGTATTACCTGAATCGATTTCTTTTAGTCTTCGGGCTTCAACACATTGTACTTGTAGTGTATTTTATTTTATAGGTTGTCTTCCGTTCAGATCATAACAATTTTATTAAGTACATAAAGATTTTGATTAGCGTGTCTATATAGATATAGAAATCGATACTTCCCTAAAATCACATTTATGTCGCCTATAAGACGAATGGCGCGGTTTTGAACTTTGTCCAAAAAATTTAACGCAATTTTTGGTGCATCTACCCATAAATGTGAGTTATACTCGAGCTTGGGTCGTATATATGCTTTATAGATTTTTAAAAGGTCTCGAGATGAAAAATAAGTTTTGCAGCGACTCAAAGAGCCTAAACACTTTGCATTTACAATTATATTAAGACATTATAGTATACATTCTATTAATTAAAAGAAATCAATCAGAGCACTTTGAAAAGTGCATTCGCAATGATTTTTCTAATTTTCATTTGTTTTTTAATGAACTTATGATCTAACATAAATAAAAAGATTAATTAATACAATTTTGGATACCATTAAAAATTGAATATAAATGCTTACAAGTATAAGATTTATCTATACTGATATGTCCAAACTATGTATTATGATGGTAGATTCATATATCAAAATATCCTATCAAAAAATCTGATACGATAAGTTGTAGCATACAGTGCTCAAACATGGACCATGATAAACAGTGATATCTATGAATATTTAAAAGGTAAATAAATGTACGTGAAACATATATGGCCAAAAACTACTAGAATAGGAAAAATGTATTCTGAATTTTGACAGTAGTTCTTAATTGCATATAATTAAAATAAAATTAAAAATTCTACAATATGTTTTTAAAGTTTATTTATTATTTTATTTCATTCGTCGAACCTGCGCGATGCACCTGCTTAAATCTGAAATTTTTTTTTTACATATATTATTCTTATGTGTCAACTAACACTTATACTGATCGATGTGGAGTCGATTTTTCCACATCGATTATTATTATGTGTCAACTAACACTTATACTGATCGATGTGGAATTAACTACAATTAAAATTTTTAGCTTTTCAAAATGCTTTTTGAATGGAAAAAAATTAATTATTTTAACAAAATGCGCCCTTAATCAACACAATTCAATGAGAAAATAATCTGGTTTTGCTATTATCAATAACAATTTATTGTTAACACTGATTGTCTGCCAAAATAGTTGCTTCTTCTAAATACATGCATTAAAAACTGATTTTAAAATGTCAAATTTTGTTACAATGTAAAAAGTAAAACTTTTAAATTACACATTCCATTTTTAATAGCCCTAACTATAATTAACTATAATTGTCATATAATATTATATGATTCTTCGTTATATGATTCGATATGATTTAACAAGATCATAACTAATCATAACCTTAACTATAATATTGTCCATACCTAATCATATCAAAAAGTCAAAATATAAATTCTATAAATAAATGTTTTTTTTTTATTTTGTGTTTAAAATAAAGTTAAAAAAAACGAAATTTTCGTTTTAGCTCACAAAGTTATTTTTTATTAATTTACATTACTATCAAAATTGCTTATTATTGCTTATGTTGATTTGTACGCTTCTTCTCGTATGTTTATGACTTAACGAATGATTTTGAAAGGACAACGAATGATGGTTATGACTATTATGGTTGATTATATGGAATGTAACTTTATAACTATTATAATTAGGAGTAATCACAGAATAATTAATACATTTAGTACAAACATTATTTTAATAGATAAAGACAACTAGTCTGAAGCAGAGCAGCGCAGCATATTCAAGCATTACAACTTAAACATATGTTGTGAATCATGGCAACACTTTAAACTGCAAACTACTCATTTTGATTTGGTATGTCACATTTCAAAACGAAAATAAACAAAATTGTATATACAAAAAAATCAATGTATTTAAATCTCGATTGCTGCTAGTATATGAACGTATTAGTGAGGATATCCTTAAAAAAAAAATAATTCAAGTTTCATTCCCTATAAACCACACTTGATTAGGATGAGTAAATAAAAAATATCAAAAACAATACAAAATTTTGTTTTTATATATAAGCCAATTTCAAAAACTGTTAACAAGACTCACACCGATCTGTAGTACCAAAAAATGACCATTAGAAAATCACTTAAAACTATTTAATCAATATAAAATGCACAAATTCGAAAAAAAAATAATAAAATAATAATTAGAAAAGAAATACCTACATATCTATACATTTCGCAATAAATAAAAATAATTAGAGTTCCGTTTTTAGACATTTATATTCTACCTATTAAAAATGTTCCTAATATTTTTTTTAATTTAAAAAAAAAAATTTTTTTTAAATAAATCAAAATTTTATATGGTAATATTGAACATTTCTTTCAGAAAATAATTGGTAAATTAATTTATTATTTAGCAATATTCATAAATGTAAATTCTCTATTTATTAGATACATTTAAAAATTTTAATTGGTAATTTGACCTAAATGAATACTGTTACCTACACTTTTTTAAAATACTACAAATTGGTATGTGAATTATTTTAGTTTTATTTTTATATTATTTTTTTTTATGCCATATTTTATTCACCTGTTATTCAAATATTTTTTTATTTTAAATTATTTTTAAACGCATATTTATACAATATTCAAAATGATTAACTCCTTCAATGACATTTAACTAAAATACTAAAGATAGTAAATAGGTGAATTTTTAATTGAAAAAACAAAAAAGAAAAAACAAAAATGTAAATTATTATATTCTTGAAATCGAAGAATTTCTCTAATAAGTTAGATATAAATTTAAATTTTTAAATATTTTCTTTTTAATTTTTAATCTTATCTCATCACATTATTGCCTATTTATCTACTATACTCAATACATAATTATATTCCCTTAATTGAAAATTTTATAAATTTGTATTTTAATTTTTGCTCATCATTATAATGTACAACAAAAAAATAAGATTTGAATAAGTGATAAAAATCGTGATTTTTAACTAAACTCACATAAATATTTTTTTTTTTGTACAATAACAAAAAACAAAAAAGTTTTGTAAGAATAAAATGCTTAAAAAATTACAATAATTAGCAATTTTCCAAATCTGGAAAAAATCATTTTTAAAAAATTTTCAAATAAAAATTTTCATAAAGCCAAGATTCAAACCATAATCAAAACAATTATTTTAGTAATATTATTCTTTTTTTTTATTATTATTGTTGTTGTTTTTGTTAGAATAGGTTAAGTTTTTAACCAGAAGGCTTTTAAATTATTAGAAAAATGACTTTAATGATGAATAAAGATTTACAGAGATATCAACATTTTAATAATAATAAACGCAAATGGAATCCATTTTCAGTTGGAGAGTGAAGTTGAAAGAAATTAATAAAATTAAATACTTAGAGTTGATCCAGTTGGTATTAGGATTATAGGAAAACAAAATTTGTTTAAAAAAGTTTGAAGTGTATAAAATCTATTCTGTTACTAATCATAAGCTGGGGATAAAATTCCCAAAGACAATCCCCAAAGAGAAAAAACTCCCACATACAAAATACGCAATATCCTCACAAACAAAATTCCCAGAAAAAAATCGGAGAAGCTTTCATTTGCGTTACAGTCTCTGTTAGATACAAAAAACGAAATATCTCTATTGGGGACTTTGTCTAGAGAGTTTTGGATTGGGGATTTAATATTGGAGATTTAGTATACTCAACCACTATGTTAATATCTGTGTTACGTTTTCAGTTGTAAAAACTGAAGCGTTTCCTGCATTATAATGATCTGAAATTATCAGTAAATCTTTATAAATTTTAATGCTAATGGATTATTGGCTTAAATAATAAAAATTCGTCAATATCAGAGTAACTAAAAATTCGTTTTTTCAGGTATTTATATAAATTTATTTAGTTGCATAAAAATGTTTTCGGTCATTTGTTGAGTTAATCTGATCAGTAAGGGGATGCTACAAACAAATCCGTTTAATATGAAATTTTCCTAAATTTCAGAATGCGTCAATAGATATATTTGCAGATGACACTGTCATTCTGATTGTAGGGTAAGATATAAACGAAGTGTCAAACAAACTACAAAGACAAATTGATACAGTTGTTACTTGAGCAAAGGGCTAGCGTATAAAACTAAATGAGAATTTTACTTACAAGAAGCTGAAGAATAAACCAACTTTTACCATTAATGGTAAAGCTATAAGGTTAGAGAAGACATCCAAGTATCTATGTATTATACTTAACGCTAAGTTAAATATGAAATATCTAAAATTATATTGGCTTATAAGAAGAAATTCATGCTTGTAAATACAAAATAAGATATTGATTTATAATCAAGTATACTAAAATCAGTTTGGGTATATGGTATCCAAATATGGGCGCGGTTAAAACCCATATCGAATACATTCAAAGATTGCAAGACAAGATACTAAGGAATAAGGTCAATGCTCCCAGATATAACAAAAATAGCGACATACACCGATATCTACACATCGTCCAGGTGGTTGCAGTAATTAAAAAAATTGCAATCACACAGATTGGTCCAACTCGCAATACCGAAACACTACAGTTCGTTCGGTAGATAGTAATGTGATATAATAATGCGACATAGTATTGATGAGAAAATCTTAAATAACTCTGTGGGCTCCGTTTTTGAATGTAAATTGTGTGTATAATGAATTATATAGTTATAATGACTGTCAGAACTGCAGTATACAATCATATACTGTATGTCACATGAGCTATACAACTATTTTTTTATGTTTAAATTGCATTGCGTTGATTACAAAGTTTCAGACAATTTTATTTGAAAACCTTCTCAGTATGTTGGTGCAAAACTAAAAATAATGTTTGTAAAACAGTTTTAAAACGATTTAACTGTTCCTTACTTATTTCGGTTGTTACCAATTTATAATCGGTACTGCGATATACTGTAATTTTTCATAGAAGTAAATGTCAGTAATTACATGTGCAGTTTAAATTAATTGTATTTGTTTATACCAAGCCCAAAATAAGGTCAGTTAAAATGCATTAAAATCTTTTCTTCTCTTATAACGGTTGTTACTGTTGTTGTGTTTCAATGTTGAAACAAACTGAATAACTGAACTGTTCCAATGATCACCAATAAAATAGTGTTATATATTCCGTCCGCATTTATAGTATAAGTTTACAAATTACTAATAAGTTAATACACATATTTTCTATAACAACAAATCGCTTTAACGATTCGGTTCATAAACGTAAGATTTAAGTTTTCATATCATTTACAAAATTTATTTTTTATCTCCATATTATTAATAATTTTTTTTTTTTTTTTTTTAAATTATATACACCTAAAGAATTTTTATTTAATTTTCAAGATTTATCATAAATAAACTCCAACTTCGATTCAAACTGTTTTTAACATCAAAAGATGTTCGGCAAATATTCTTACCAGCAAAAATTTAAAGATTAATAGTGGCACATTAAATAGTTCTGTATGTAGGTTTTAAACAAAAACAGGTAGAAAAAAAAATACATTTTTATAGGAATGTGCCGAAGTAAAATGCCAGTAATAAAAATAAAAATAAAATTCCCATCATCCTCTATGATGATAGTGTCTTCAATTATAAAAATGTTGATAGCAGAAATTATCCTAAAGAATCAATACAATAAAATATTAGTTAAATGGTTGAATGGTTTATTTGTTGTTTGGTTGGTTGGTTGGTTAGTTGGTTGATTAGTATAACCAACTAAAAACCCATTCAATTCAATTTAATTTCATTGTAAAACAAAAAAAAAAAATGTACTGCTGGTGGTGACTAAAATGTAGTTAATGGTACTCACTAATAATTCGCCCAGACTAATAAATAACATACTTAATTTACAAGTGATTCTGAAAGTGTTTTTTGTTTATAACAAAAAATTAATAAAAATAAAAATTGAATTTTGTAGAAGAATTTAAAAAATTGGGTGATATAGTTATAATAATGTAGGCAATTTGTATTCTAATTTAATTAAATGAATTAATCTGTAAATTGAAAAAAGTATGGTACAAATATTTGTCGATTTTCATTATTGTTCTTTTAAATGATAGAATATAATAATGAAAGGATATTTAAAAGAAGACGTAGCGAAACTTATATACATTTCAAAACTTTTTTAATTTTGAATTAAAAATTTCATAGTATTATAAGACGTATACACGTAGATTTTAACATACAAAAATAATTTATCAAAGTGCCAAAATCCACCCAACTTAAATTTAATTTGTTTCTGTTTTAAATAAATAATTACGTATGCGGTTCTTGTCTAAGATAAATCAATAAAAAAATATATATACTCGCATAGTGCCAAGAATGTATTGAAATGATGAAAAAAATCCATATTTAAATTAAGTACGATTTAGTTGATCAATTTTCCTCGAATTTGAAGGAGCGGGCAAATACTAGTGAACTATTATTGTTTTATTTAAATATTTAATGTTGTTTCAGCTATTCTTAAACATTCGAAGAGTATGATGATTTTTGTTTGAGACATTTTTTTTGATGTAGTGGATCCTTTGGGTTTGAAATGATGACAATTTAGGTCATAAAAATTATTGTTCACATTGAATATTTCCTCCCAACCTTTAAATAAGAGATTTTATGCTCTCCTAGTACCACCGTTCAAATATTTATTTCTTATTGAACCGTTAAACTACTTACAGTTTTAAAATAAACAGTTCTAAATAAATTGGTTTTTTGGAAATAATATTTTACATTATGGCCTATTTCAATACTTGTGCTAATTATGAGATCCTAGGCGTATTCAAAGTTGGCGTATTCAAAGACACAAACCACCGAAATATAAAAATATTTACAGGGAAATTTCAATTTATTTAACGGCTTTAAAAATTACTTCTAATTTGAAAAAGCTTCATATTTTATTGCTTTTATTATGTTTTGCTATTACTCAGATGATCTTATTTGGCCCATCTCTTAAATATATACTTTCGTTACATCGGTTTAGAATTTAGATGGATATGTTATTTGAAATATGGGCACAATAATTACTACTTTTTAATTTGATTTATTTCTTAATCGGTAATTTCTGCGGTAATATTTTGAAACAGCTTCACATTTAAATTTTTGGGTTGTTATCACTGCGGTGGAAAGTTTGACATATACATTATTAACGGTATAAATAATTGTATAAATAATTAAAAACTTAAATTCTTCAAAATTAATTTAAAAAAATGCTCCATTTCGTTTTAGTTATTATTTACTTATTTTATTTAATTAAATGTACAGAAAGACCTGGCCTTATAAAGTTGTACAAATTATTGAAAAATTACTTAAATCTATTAATGATGAGCAATTATTCCAAATTTTACAAAAATCTAAAATTTATATAAACATAAATATAGGAAAAAAAAATTAATGTTAATAAAATAAATGTTTTAGTTATCTTTCCTTAAGTTTTCAATATCACTAAAACATTTTGAATATCACTGAAATGGTACTACAAAACCGATAATAATGCATGCAATGCATAATAATAGACAAACCTGATATTGATGAAAAATCTGTAGAAAAGAAGATTTCATCGATAAAAGAGAATAACAATAACAAAAATACCTTACACTACTGGCATATATTTAACCAGTCAGGAGGTCAAAAGATTTATTGATACGATTTACTAATGGGTCCTTTATAATCAAAAACCAAAAAAAAAAAAAACAAAAACAAAATAAAAGATTTTCGCGTAGATTATAGTTGTTTTTCTTTTTGTGTAAACTATTGTAAGGATGCATATACAGGTACAAAAATGTATATATATATGCATATATATATAAATAAAATTTATAATTATATAATATAAGAGAATTCATATGTGAACTTCTTAACGTTACTGCATCTATAATAGCTCAATTTGGTTTTAAATTGAATAATGCAGAGGACGTAATAAAAATAAAACTCTTTAAATAATATGTTCTACAAAATTTATATATGTATGTAATGTACGTATGTGTGAATTAGTACATATATGTGGGAATTTAATAATAATAAATTATGGTATTTTTTGATACTCATCGTTGTCGTCTTCGTTAAAATCTATCTGAATACAACAGATTTTATTTATTAAGGAACTGATTTTTTTTTTTTTTTCAGTAAAAATATTACAATTTTGTATATAAATGTAAAGAAGAATAGTATATAATAAATTTGCTAGTTCGTTTAGAATAGTATGAAAAAAAAATGAGAATTTAGCACAGTTGAATATACCGTATACAGAGTATGAATATATGCAGACGATATTGAACTAACGACTCAAAATAAGGGCTTCCAACAAAACGAACAAATATTGACCAACAAATTAAAAACTAACGGACTATGTTTAAAAATTGAGAAAAATAGAAAATTCATCTAACCCTAAATTGCTAAAGCTTAAAGAAACGCTGTATTGTTCTCTTTTATAGTTATACACATTAAAATCCTTCTTAACATTGAATTGAAAATTTTTGTTTACAACATTAAACAGTTTTGAATAACTTTGCGCAATAAATTTAGATACTACACATTTTATTTGCATTTATTTTTTTTTTTTCAAATATATTACTGTAAAGTGATTATTACTAAAAAAAAAAACAAAAAAAAAAAACATATTCAAAGAAATTTTTTTTTAATGATATTAACTGTAGTATCTATGGCGATAATTTTTATCTTAATACCTTCCTGTCACAACAATCTACTGGTAAAGAATTGAAATTTGCACAACAATTTTTTTTATTAAATAAAATTTATGGTTTCAAATAAAATATTTGTGATGGAAATTCTTTAAAATTAGAGCTGGCTAAGTTATATAATAATAATAATACATAATAAACAAAAAAAAGCAATAATAATTTCTGTCAAAGTTTATATAAAATATATAATATGTTGTGCTTAATAAAGGGATATTAAAAGATTTCAACAACACTGTCAGAGGAAAAAAATATATTAAAAGAATTTATTGAAAAATTGTTTTTAACACTTCGCCTTGTTGAATGTTATTTGAGCCGATAATTGAACTAAATTATTAATATAATAAAATAATTTTAATTTAAGTATATTCCTACATTTGTGTGATATCCTTTTAAAAAATATGTTATAGAGTTGAAGTAAGATTTTATTAAGTTAGTGTTAAATAATCAATTTAGGATAGGTGGTTGATATTAGGTATTGTTGATAATAAAGAAAATTTTCGAAATATTTTAATTGAAATAAAGCCCTGGGGAAATAAAGTACACTTGGGTATATATCGTTAAAAGCAAAATTGAATTTTCTCATTAACTTGGCATAAAATTGATATAACTATACTAACTGATACCTGACTTAATCCCAACTTACAAGTAAAATATTTCAAATAAAATATTTGTGATGAAAATTCTTTAAAATTAGAGCTGGCTAAGTTATATAATAAGTATTGTATAATTGTATTGAATAACAAGTTGTTTCTATAGAAATCCGTTATCATATTAGCCACAGTGTCTTCTTCTTCAGCTGCATATCTAGTACTGGATGTATTCTTGGAAATGTCACATTTTTGAAGCTTGTTGTTGCATTGTGAAGCATTTCAGAAGCATTTCCTGCACTGTTTGGAGGCCCATTCATTGCCTGATATTTTGAGCCATGACATTTGTTTTCTGCCAACAAGTATTCTGCTTTACATTTTAACTTACACAACTATTTGTAAAATATGATATTCGCCATTTCGCATCATATGACACAGATAAGTTGTTTTTCTGCGTTTGATTGTTAATAACAATTCACAATCTACGAAACATGTGTATGATATCAATAAAACCCAGTGCTTCCAGTTTAAATCTTCCAGTTTACTAATTATAGTGCTTACTTCTTCTTGATGTTTTACCAACAGTTTTATTTGTCAGGACTTAGGATATTAAAGTTTTTCATATAAAATACAAACAGAGGATGTAAACACCTTAACACTGTTTTGCCAAAAAATTATTGAATACAGTTTGGGTTCAGCGAAGATTCGAAAAAAAGACTTTAATAGAAGATTTAGAGTTAAGATTTGTTTGTTGTGCTAAAAATAAATGTACTTTCATGGCAGTAAAAAATTGAACTAATCACAGTTGAAAATGGATCTAACAGAAAAAAACTTGAGCAGAATATGTGAAATAGAGGAAGAACCTATAGAACATCTGCTATGCGAATGCAAAGTGCTCAGTCATACCAGACTTCGCTACTTAGTAACAGCGTTCCCTGAACAATGGAAGCTATCCAGAATACCATTGAAGACTATCCTGAGTGTTATCACAAAATCAGGTATTCTTAATGACTCAGACAGGGGTTATCACAATAAGCTTATTTGTGGCTGCGGTAATATAGGAGGCAACTTCCCTACCGATATTCACAATATATCTATCTATCTATGATAGTAATTATTAAATTTTTAAATCTGATCATCATTGAATGCTTCCACAGCATTTTTGTAGTTTTAAGTAAAATCTATTATTTTACTGTCGTGATTAGGATGGATTTGGAACAAAAATAAAATGTAATATTCCAATGGAATCAAATGCCAATGATAAATAAAATACCTGGGTGTTATTTGTCAAGAAGCCATATATTAAGTTCAACCAAACAAAAACAGCCCGTGGTTTTATTTATAATTTTTAAAGGTCTTCTTTCTCAATTACGTGCAAACAATTGACGCTCTGATTAATGAGTACTATTAACTAACTATAGGCGATGCTGATTTCAATCCCAGAATGCACATGGTTTGTCGTTTGGTTCAACTAAGCAAATATAAAGATGAATTATAGCTTAACTGTAGCAAATTTACAACTAAAAATGTTTTATAGTTCGATTCGAATATAATGCTACATTTCTACATTTCTTTGCAAAAATATCAAACTTCTTAGGTGAATGGTGAAATACTGTACCAAAGTTAAAACTCAAAATCAAACTTAGTTTTGGTATATATTGTCGCAATAATCTGACTTCATTTTCTCCATCTTTTAATATGGAATCGATTGCTTAAAATCAGTCAAGCTGTATACTAGTCCTAAACACTAATTACTAATATACAATTAAATAGATTATGCTATTATGTGTAAGATCAGAATATTGTATATGGGAAATTGGTTACGCGCATTTATGAGAAATTGAATTACGCATCATTTAAGTCCACAAACACTTACAATATTTCGAAATTTAACAGGTGAATAAATAAATAATTTTGGAAATACAAATTAAAATAAATGCTTCGATATCAATATTAAGATATCAAAAAGATAAAAATAATGGTTGGCAGCACAAGAGAATTTTAAAACATATCAAGTACAATTATTAATCAACGTAGTGAGCGTTTAAAGCTAGGTACATATATATTAAGATGTTGATGGATGGAAAAAAAATAAAATGAAGACAAATGAATTGCGTGTAGAATTTAAATAACAATAATCAGCTTCAATTGTGATTAATAACGATACAAAACGACAAATGTAACTGTTTTGAATGCAGTAGAAAATTTAAATTTGCAATTTTACATAAACTTAGAGTGTATGAGATATAGAGCATTAAAAACAGAAATAAACCAAAAGATTTTTGGAAAGAAAGAAAACTTGTATTTTAAAGAAAAACGTTGGTTATTTTGACCGCGCGTGTTCAATAGGGCGAAGTATGAAGTATTGCAAATAATCTTCTTCTTTTATAAATATTGCTGCAAATGACATTTGTTCTATTGAACTAAAATCAATTACGCCACATTCCAAACAATTCCACCGCAACACCGAGGTTTTATATGCTCATTGGTTGTTGTAAAATACTTGATATGGGTAGAAGCAATTGTGCAGCTCTTTTTTCAATTTAAGACTTCTTTCGACGGTTGGGTATGCTGTCAAACAAAATTATTCTAAATTTTTTTGCTAAATTCGCCGCCTTTTAATTTGTTTAAGTGTTAAATTTTCGATTTGATAATATTGATCAGAGTACATTTTCAAAAGCCAATTCTACCATCATATCGGTTTTATCGTTGTCATTTAACTAATAAATCTTTAAGATCCTGTGTAGCCATATTCTCAAAATATTCATCTTCTATTGATTTGGAAGGTTTTCATATGCCAACAGTTTCACCTATCGATTCAGGAACGTTTTTATTTTTAACATATACGATGGCAAAATCTTAAAAATTCTTTCTTATTTCAACGATAAAAAAATAATATCGATAGATTGCTTAACTAAAACTGTTTTCCAAACATGAATTACAACAACTGATTTTAATTGAATTGTATCTAGAAGCCATGTAGCATGTAGTTTCAAAAAAAAATGTTCACTCGTATTCCTTAAAATTTTTCATAAGTATGTACATATATATAAAACAACTGTAACCGTGTTGTAAGAGGTAACGTAACGTATTATAAGAGGGTAATTTGCAAATTTCTGTACCTGTTAGAGCGAAACCGGGAAGGAGGGTCGCGTATACACCTAGTATAATAAATAAGTAAAGTAGAGTAAAGTATCATTCATAATAAATCATAAGTATGTGAAAACATTAAAGTCTCCTCCAATTTGATTTGAGAATTTAAGTTAAGGGTTGTATTTTAAACATTTAGAAAAATATAAATAATTAAATTTTTGAAATTAAAAATAGCAAAATATTATTAAAATAACCAAATAGCAAAATTCTTTAAACAAAATTATTGTACGGTTAAATAAGGGGGGATAGGGATTAAAGTACAACTGAAAAGGTCACGTTTACATATAACTCCTTATCGAAAAAGGGGGATAGGATTGAAACATATCAAGTATTTTACAACAACCTTGTAAGGAAGAGCAAACAAACGAAAATTACAGATTTTTTGAGAGAAGCAGAAGACGTACAGTAGACATATCTAAATTTTGAAATGCAGTTTAAGTTCTTATTTTGTATAATTTTTTTTTTAATATATTATAGTCAACATTTAGGTTTTGAATCTTTGAATATACTTGTGAAGTAGAAAAAGATAGTAAAAGAAAAGGGAAAAAGAGTAGAAAGAAAAGTTTTGTAGGAAAGATCGAATACTGTTGTTCATATTCATCTTAAACTTCTGCAAATCATAAATAAAAAATTCTTCTCTCATTGGAAATGCTTCGATTCCACATTCGAGATGTTCTAACTATAAAAGAATTTCCATAACAAGACTAAAACCGTTTCGGATATATTATTAGTTCCAGATACTCAACTTAAAAATTCATGGGACTGTTGTTCCTAGATCCTGAGATCTAGCCTATATTTTATATAGTACAACCGTTGTGAGAAGTAAAAAAAAAAAAAAAATTTTTAAAATTAAAAGCATTGTTCATTTTTTTGTTTATGTTAGGTTTACTAAATTTTGTTACATTATTTTTTTATATTATAATTAAATTAGTTCCATTTATTTCTTTCCGTTTATCGAAATACTGTATTTATATTTTGGTCCACGTTATCTATGCCTCCCATATGAGCATTGTAAGTAGTATATACGTGTGGCTGCTCCACTGGAATTTTTTGATGAGCTTGTTTAGAGCAGTGCTTGACATAATTGATTGGTCTTATATGATCAAAATTGGTTATGGTTCGGCAAAGACTGTTGTCCATCCATTGCACAGCTGATAAATCATTTGTTGAATCATATCTGCGATTTAAATGATAAATAAAGATTGAAAAATTGAATAATCACTATGACCTATAATCAAATTTATCACGAGGTTTGGTTTTAAAAGTTTTATTTTTATTTTTTTTTTTTGAAAGAACAAACTTTAGGTCGGTTTTCTCGAACAGTAGCTGTGGCATTAAATTTCATTTCCCTTAAAACTTTCATTAAGGCGTGTGTCCTAAAGAAATTATCAAAAAAAAAACATTATGCTGACTTAGCTGTGGTATTTTTAGAAAATATCCAAATTGTAGAAAACTATTTCTAATCATATTCATCACTGGTCTTACTTTACACATTTTGTCAGATGATAAATGAATTTTTACATTATCATTTAATTTATAAACAGTTACAAAAATTACCAGCCAGAAATTGGTCGTAAGCAGACGCTCTAGCTTCATTTGTACCGAGAATTGAACTTGGTCCAGCTCTATTAAATAAACTTGGCATGTTGTTTTCAACAATATTTTGTTCATCTATTTCTTCATAATACGTTAAAAATCTAAATCTGGTGGAACAATATTTACAAAAATTTCTTCAGAATCATTATTTTCATAGCTATCTTCTTGCGGAAGTGCTTCAATTGCTTTTTCAATGGCTTTAAACTGATTTTTACCATAAAATTTTTTTTTTGTTTTCATTTAAGTGTTTTGACATATTCTGAAAACAAAGAATAAAATTTTTTTGTTTTGTATACATTTTTTACGGTTGTACTTTTTATAGTACACCCAACTTTATTGACGTGAAAAACTTATAAAATAATCAATAATAGTTTTTTTTATTCTTACATTGATTTTGTTTATCTTTATTTATCAAATTTGATTTATTTTGCAAAATATTAATGCTATAATTAATTTTTTTTTATTATTTTTAAATTACACCTCCACTATTACACAAACTTTAAAAATCACACTTTTTCTACGTTAAAAAAATGACATTTATTTTAAGTTAAACCAGTATTGCTGCATATAACTTTATTTTGTATATTTTTAACTTTATTTTAACGCAAATTTTTCCAAAAAATAACAATAGCTTAGTTACGTATATAACTTAAACAGTGACACCTATATTGCTGTACTATATATATAGTACAACCGTTGAAAATGGGTTAAGAGAGATTTTTGAATTGCATTAAAAAAAAGTTCTACGCATTTTTTTAGAATGTTTACCTAAATCATTTTTATGCGTAATCGCATCTGGATACAACGAAGAAGATATTTGATTTTCCCTAATACTTACTAAAATCATTTTTATGCGTAACAATATGTTTGAATTCAAAAACACTGAATGAATTAAAGTCGAATTTTGGAATTTTGAATTTGATATTTTAGGATGTTGAATTTTCAGATTTTTGATATTTACCTATTTTAAGGTTTTGTATTTGGTATCTTGTATTTGCGATTTCATGCCCAACCCATAAACACTTGATATAAATACTTATCCGCAAAAAAAAATTAAGACAAATGAAATTCAGACGATAGTAACAAATAAAATAATTCTGTATTGGGAAGTAGAAATTATAGCAGATAAATATAGAAACTGGTATTGTTCTCTTCCAATTTAACATGTTTCCAAAATTTAAATTCAAAAATTTTTAATTTTAGCCAATTTATCGAATTAAATAACAACATAACAACACACCTAAAAATAATATTGTCTTGTATATTAAAAATAATGATTACTCATTCATAAAAAACATAACTTATTTAAATTATTGTTACAATAATATTTTGCCATTAGCTTAATTCATTTAATAATCATCAGGTTATATGCATCTCATCCGCATTTTAATAGGTCACTTCACCAAAAAAAAAAAAAAAAGTCATTATTAACTATTATTGTTAACATTTAAGAATTCATAAATTACCAACGAATTTTTAATCATCAGCACTAATTTTAAAAAACAAATTTTTTGTATTTTTTTTTTTGATTTTTAAGACAAAACTTCCTTTTCTTTATTGATGTAATCGCCAGGAAATAATCAACATTTAGCTAATTGTAAATTTATATCTTCCCTGTCAGTCAGTCGTCAGTTATAGTTAAAATTGGTCAGTGATTATGAGTTACGTATACCATATACTTACACTGGTATAATAAAATTCTTATTTAATATACAATTGATTCAAAATTTCAGTTATTAAACCGTATAACAAAACCAGAATCGCAGTTATCAGTTAAAATCAGTATTTTTTTTTTGTGTTTTTATTTTTATTTTGACATTTGAAAGTATGATGGCCTATAGGTACTCAGCAATTACCGTTTTCATTATTAACATGATCATCAACCGGTTCAAATTACCAGCGAAAGTTCTGAGCGAAATTTTGCTTTTTTTTTTGGTTTTGGGTTTTTAGTTTAATGGTCGCAAAAAAAAAAAAAACAAAAAACAATAAATAAAAAATAAGTGAAGTAAAAAATATTTTTATGTTCTAATAAAAATTTACTTTTTAATATTTCCCAAAGTTTTGTTGACATTTTGTTGAAAGAGATCAACTTGTTTTGTATACGAACTTATATTAATATTATATTTTTATAATCAACTTACCATATACAGTGGATTGAACTCATTATAATAATAATATTATTGTACATATTTTCAGGTTTCAGAATTTTAAAAATAAATGTATATGTAGGTAGGCTTGTCACCTTTTTGGTGTAAAACAAGATTAAACGTCACCACTTGTCTACTGAAAGGGAACTCAATTATGGCTATTCTGGTGAAAGAAAATTTTTCATCTCTAACAACTATAGGATTGAATGAAATTGAGTTTTGGATTTCTAAACGTTATTATGATCCGAATTAGGTTAAGTACATTATTTTAAAGTTTGTGTCATTGAGGTTTGATTGCGGTGACTAACGAAGTATAAGAATAAGGATAATTTTTCAACAATAAAATCTAAAATTTGAAACATATTTTCGGCCTGTACACTTTGACATTAGGATAGAATAAGAGACCCATATTGTGAAAGAGAAAAAGGTCTGAGAGCTTATTATGATCCAATTTCCATGTAAACTGTTATATAAATAAATAAAGTATTGTCAGCATAAAATTAAATAGTAAACACACAATACAACAGATATATTTGAGTAGGTATAAAATAATAAAATATTTTTAATAATAATGAGTCATAATGTGCAAATAATTTAGGCTCCAAAACTTTATTTTACTTCAAATTTCGAAAAAAAAAATAATAATAATAATAATAATAATATGATATTGATAAAATATGTAATGTACAGCACACCGATATCAATTTTGTAACAATAATAAGGCGTAAATCAGTCGATAGCCCAAGTAGCTAGAGCTTACAAATGAATTTATTGTAATATTAATTATAAGTAATGTAAATATAAATAAATAAATAAAAACAGAAACGATGGCTTGATTTTTTTTTAAATCATTGTCTGATGAATATGTTATTAATTATTTACTTAGTTATCCCGCTCAACAGATTCCGTTACGTCTCAGCTTGATATTAAAACGCTTTAACAAATTGATGATGTTATATGTATATTGATGAGTATCCAACTTGGGTGCGGTTGAAGATGAAGATTAATTTGTACCTTGTGGTTTATATTAAAATTCAATTTAAAGTTTTTTGTACGGTCAGATTAATTTTTAACTACTTAAGACGTAAGCTTGCTTTAATTAACTAATTGTAAACGTAACGCACAAATTTTCTTTAACACTCTCTATTTGATTAATGTCAGTTAAGTAGTGAGTAAAACTTACTGGAATTATCAAGGGTCGACTTTACATATTATACTTCCGTGGCCTAATCGGTTGGGGCACAGAAATGTGTTTCAATTATAATGTGGTAATAACGAGTTCGTTTCCCGTGGGGGGGGGGGGGGGTATAAAATATAACTAAAAAAAAATATCCAAATATAATATGAAAATTTATGATCAATAACAAAATAAAAAATAAAATTAACAATCAATATAAAATTTATAATCAATAATTCTTTATAACTAAAAATTTAAAAAAAAAATTAAAATTATCTGTATCAATATTCACATATCTCATACCACACAATAAGCAATAATGCAATAAATAAATATTGACAAACTTCTAATAATAATTACACAATTGTCAACAAAAAAAAAAGTGATATGACGTATCCCATACTATGGTGAACATAGTAACGTCAGGCATCTTAATGTCAGGTATGGATTATGACGTAATTTTACCACGTAGAAGCCGATATTGTTATCAAAGTGGTCTTCTACAGTAGGCCAATCCCTTACTTAGACAGTAAGTATAAACAGTATAAACAGATTAAAAATAAAACTATAGACATTACCTCGGACACAGCAGCTAGCAATCGAGTACGATAGAAATGCCAAGTGGAAACCCGATGCTCCCAAGAGGACTAAGGAAAAAAAACAAAAAAGACTTTGCATGTTAGATGCAACATAGAGATGTTTGAATCTTACTATCGGTCAGAAAATTTTTTAGACAATCGTTTTGCTTGAATTGCTCTGGAAGCTCAGTTTAAAGTCAATCATTTGATTGATAAAAACCCAACTGTCCGAGCAGAATTTCTCCTAGAAAATTTAAGGATTTAGAATTTGGGATATTCAATTCCATTTCTTTTTTTGAGCATCAAGAAGCGAAATATTTCTTATCGTTATGAATGTTTAGGCAAATCTGATGATATATAATATATATCATATGATGACAGATATATCATATGATATATACATATATACGTTATGACAAATCAACGTTGTTAACTCATTAGTTAAGTTACTTTTATGATAGTTTGATGTAAAATTAAATGACTTGATGATTACTTAAGGCATTTCCGGACCTATCGCACTCCGCACTTGCACTTTATGTTAATTTATCGCACTATTTTTCGTACTAAATTTTTATTCGGATTTAAAATTTTATGACAGTATTTTATTTTCTGGATTAGAATCAGTACTATCTTAGCGCATATTTTTTTTTTCTATGTCAAATTTATTTTGAAAGCAGTAGAAAAGTGCTTTTCCTAGCACTATTTAGCAATTTTTATAAATTTATGACTATGGCAATACTAGACAAACTATAAATTTTACTTATCATGTCATTTCAAAAAAAAGAAGCTTACGATGTTTATTGAAAAAATTATATTCCGGGTGTGCCGTATGCTTTTAAGAGAGGAAGGAGCCGTGTTTTGAATTTGAATTCGAAATTGCATAAAAGAGGTACTTCAAAATAAGTACATCCTAAAGTAATTTTGAGCCTTTTCCGATCCTTCCCGGAAGTTGAAAATATCACCAATCGATGGAGCACCGTCGATTTAGCTAATATTTTTTTTTAAATTTCAAAATAACGACTCCTTCCGTCTTAGAAAAAACAGATACGCATGCTGTGGAACACCCGGTATAAAAATAATAAAGTGCGAGAGGTCCGGTAACACCCTTTATACTTTTGCGCTTGGATCATTTTTTTTTTTTAAATTTTATTTCGAAATGGTAAGTTAGTTAAACTGAAATTTATGTACATTGTAAATGGGGTCTAAAACATAATATGTGGCGCTACGAAATAAAATAAGTTCGACGTAAAATATTGGTTTTTCTATTTAATTTAGAATTTGTGCTAAACTAAAAATTAAAAAATAGTAAAAAACTGGTTTGAAAATATTAAAATTAAGAACTCATAGAAGTTTACGATAAATTATAGATAAATTACGGTAGTTATTTGGTGTAAAAAAAAAAATAGAACAAGAAGCAACTATTCAATATTTTTCCTTTATATTTTTCCAAATTATTTTAAATATTTTACAATGATGGTTTTTCCACATATTTTACTAAACTTAAAAATTGATTATTATTTTAAATCAACTAAAACACGTTAATTGTTTCCATCTGCTTTCGCACTTCACACCGCCACATTTATGTCTTTTTAACATACTAAGTTTGATTTTTCATTTATCGAACTTATTTCGTGGTGACGTATTTAATGAACTTGCATATTTGATTATTTATAGACTACATTTTAACCGTAAATAATACATGACTTATGTTAACAGAATCTCATCAACTAGAAAATACAGAACACATTAACCTGGAAGATAAGTTAATTGCATCAAGGAAAATAATAATGAATAATTAGTTTATACTGCTTACATTTACACAAAATCCTATTTGTTGATGAAATTTATTTGATTATTCGTGAACAAAAATTTCAGAATAACCTTAACATTCCCATACTCTTATTTATGATACCATCAAAATGTTGTCTTAATTTTGCCATGCTCTATAAAAACATCTTATTTATTTATAGTTAATGTAAATTATCACATATTATTATAACTAAAGAAAGAAGAACCAAAAACAAAAAAAAAAACAATAGACTAATAAACTTTGTCAGGTTTACAACCTGTTACACGAGTATGGTTGCTATTTTTTGTTTTTGTCTAGTGCCCAGTCTGAATAAAAATTCTGAATAAAAATAATATTCATCATCACTTTCATATAGTTAAATAGTTAACTAGTTCAGTAAAGGCTAACTATACAACATTATAATTATTTTTATTGTAACTAATAATAAAAATTAAAATAGCCAAAAAGAATAATGAAAAAAAAATAAATAAAAAAAATAAAAATGAATGGACAAAAGACGACGTTTAACACTTTCACGTAATTTAGCGAGCATTTTACGATGATTCTAATTCACTTTTTATATTTTTATTATCATTTTTTTTTTGTTTTGGTTCATGCCACTTGAAAGACTTGATTTTAATTTACATAATTTGAATAGAATAGTATAAAACATCAACTGATGGATACGCACAAACATACTCATTGTATATGGGAATTAAATCTTATGTTAATTTTCTTCGAAGGAATAATTAATTTCGAAAAATCTGATATAATGAAGAGAGTTCATCCTATACAAGTTAATAAATTAATATATCACCTTCAGCTCTCCAATTAAATATGCGAATTTTATTATGTTGAATTTCTGTGTATTGCAAATCTGAGAATTTGGTTAGGTTGGTAAGTTTAGTTTTTAAAAATTTATGTTTTCACAGTTTTAGTTTTAAGTTGAACTTAATATAAAATTTGAAAGAATATTTAAAATCACAGCTTTTAAACTAAAAGTATAGTTTATGTAGAAAATAATAAAATATTAAAAGACAAAATACATTTGTAAAAAACTAATTTTTCAAACGATCAAGTCAAAAATGTAATGTATTAATAATTGCTGTTGTTGTGTTGAAAATAGATTGGCAAGCTGATGCTGTGTTGCAATATACCAACACAACTGATTAAAACTAACCGCATGAATGTATGCAAATCCGAATTTAATAATATAAGTAATAAAATATTAATTTAGCCCTTAAAAAAAAATAAGAATAACTTTCAATTATAATCTTCATCCCCGTTAAGGGGTTGTAATCATAGTGTACACCTAAAATTTTCTTAAATAAATGATTTTAAAGAATGCTTATTTTTACAAAAGAATTTTAATAATAATATAAAATATATTTTTTTTTATATTATTTATGACAACATTTATCTAACATATTAGTAAACAGAATGTTTTCTCACCAATTAGACGAATTTTTGGAAATAAGAAAAAAGGAATAGCAAAATTAAGATAATTTATATTCGTTTTAAACATATTTCTGTTAAGGTTTATCAAAAAAAATTTTGTAACAAAATTTTATAAATATCGAATTTTTAAATTATTCTAAGCCTAATATTTGATGTTTAATATGACCGCTATTTGCTTTTATTTGCTTTTATTGAAAACTTTGAATGACGTACTTGACGTAATGCTCTCCCAAGCTATCTGAATTCGTTTTCTTAAAGCTCCAAATTGTCTATATGGATTGATTTTTTGGACTTTTTCTTCAAAATACCCCAAATATTTTCAATTTGATTGTTTCCGCGCCAAATGAAACCGAGGAAGTTTTGAAGATGCCTTCAGAATAGGCTTTTATGTTGATCGATGTGCTACAAAACATGCTTATGGCCTTCTTCGAACAGTTGATGTTGATACCATGATTTATCTTGCTTTAACAATGTCTGCTCGCAGTTTTGTGCGATGTCTGAATCTATTCCGTTTGGAACAAAGTAGTAAAAATGTATCTTCCACTGCTGAATGCTTTTGCGGTCTACCAAATCCTTTACACCATTTTGTATTCCCCGTACTTTCAAATTTTTGAATGAGATCAGCAACAGATTCCTACGTTCTATGTTCTGACCAATATCACTTGTTGGCAGTCTTCTTCCCCAAAGCTTTTTTCACCATCACATAATTTTGACATTATTATCCTATTTTTATAATTGATCTAAACTTGTTCGATTACTTATCATTAAAGAGCAATTTCTCCTAAAAATTAAACAATTTATAGTTGCATAATTACTTGAGTTGCACAAAACCACTAAAAATCGGTTAAGAAATTAAAAATACTACATGTAAGATGAAAATTTTCTAGAAATTCAAACTGTCCTGGTTTTATTGCACACTACTGTATACTATGGAGGCTATTACTATAAATTTAAATGGACTATAGTTTTTGAATTTCTTTGGACCGGAGCTTGAAGAACCATTTAACCCTTTCTACCTAGCTGGTACAACGTATGTACCGCTGAGAGCATAAACATTCATAAAACTAAAAAATTGCATATAAATTGGTTTGAATCTGTACCAAATCGTTTTAAAAGTGTTCATTTTAATGTATTTTTGTAAACGAGGTACTATTATTTTTCGGAGAAAGTCAATTACAAAATGACGAGACAGATAAATTGTTTAGTTTATGAGTAATTCTTATTGTACATGAAATTTAAAAATATTGCTAAAATAAATTAAAATATAACAAATATTATAGTATTATAATTACAGAAAGTAAGATTTTTTTTAAATTATATTGTTTAAATTTATTTATTTCTACAGATAGCACATAAATGTACCAGTCGTCTTCAGAAATGGTACATATATGTAATAACAGTATCTTTCATACTATATTATGTTTTACAGATTGTATTGTTGCATTACTTTGATTGATTGTATTGTTATTTAACAATATTGTACCTGCCGTCCGTGGTGAAGCCCCACTTTGTAAAAAGATTTTGCCGAAACAAATTAAATTTAGAATATGTCCATAAAATATTCTCCAAACACATTTGATTCCAACTTTGTAATTAGAAAGCCGGATCGAAACGATTATATATGGAGTAGTAGCACCCAATACAATAATATTTATTCAAGTACAACATACCGAAAGTAAATTTTATTTTGATCACGTCTGGTAATCTTTATTAAATGCATGCAAAAAAAATTACATATATACTTGTGCCTGACGTCATTACGATTTTTTGACAGCTTTTTGTGAGAAATAAAAAAAAAGAAAATTAATTTGATTTGATTTTGTGTATACGAATGACAATTAGTGACAAATTTAAACACTAATTAGGTGATAACTAATATTTTTATTGTCTTTAGAATTTCTTTCATAGTATATACAATGATTTATAATAGCTTTTAAAATTAATTTTTGTTATATCTTAATAAAACCTACAAAATAGAAAATATTTTTTTTTCTTTTATTTTTAAAAATTTCTAACTTTTTGTTAAGTTATCAATGGCCAAACAAATAACCAACTTATGTGTATTATAAGTGTTGTTTATTGTTATTAAATTTCACTTTTATTTTCTTACTTTTGTATTTTAGTTGACAATTCTTTTTCCTAACAAAATAAAATAATCGGAATCTGAACTAATTTTGATTTTTTTTTTTTTTAAATAACAAACAAATTCAAATTTTTGAAGAGAATTTCTAGAAAGCCATCATCAGTTACTATTTTATAATAGTTAAACATTTTAACGCCTACAGTTCTACATATTTTGTATCGTATTTATTTGAATGAATTTGGTGAGATTTTTTCTGTTCTTTTTTTTTTTTTTTTAAATAATGGGATAAAAATTTAATGTCAATAATATGATGTGTCAAATAGAGATAAACAGTCTTAAATTAAAAATTGTCATCTTTGGTGTCATCTTTTTGTAACCATTTTGTATAAGAAAATTATTTTCTTGATTCTTATAATGTGAAAGTTAAAGTTTAATAAAACATAGAAAATTTTGTGTTTTTTTTACAAAAAAATTGCCCGAAAAATTTAAGCTTTTAATACGCTTTTAAAAAATAAATTGTAAAATCGAAATTTGATATATGAGATTTTCTAAGCAAGTGCTTAATTTAATTACATGATGAGCATATTAGACAAAATGTTTACTAAATTTAACATATCACGTAATGACGTATTCAAATCGCATAAAAAACGCACTATAATGGCAATAAAACACTATTTTTGAAATTGTGAAAACACTAATTAGACTTGTATTTCTGGATAACGATTAGCTATACTAGATTGCGATTGACAATTCTGGATTTAATTGAAAATTCTGTATTGAAGTTAATATTTCTCGTCTGCTCTATAGAAATATTGTTTCTGAATTGTGATTGACAATTTTGCATAATCGACTTCTCGTTGGCTGAGAATACAATCTAGTTGCAATTTACATTACAGTTCTAAGTAATTATTGCCCATTCTGGGTATAATGCAAAAGCTAATCAAACATTACTCGTTTATCCGCCCTTAGTAATCCAAAATTGTAAACCGAAATCCAAAAACATAAATCAGAACATGACATAAAACGTTTTTGCGATTTTTATGCGATGTGACGTTAAATGTGGCATTATATTCGAGTTCCATCACAAAGAAATATTATGCTAAATGAAAAATTGCCGAGAGAAATATCTAATCCTAAAATTGAGACAATAGTTGAAATATTTTAATGAAATATGATTGAATTAGGCAATGAAATAAAAAAATGTTGTGGAGATAAATGAAAATTAATATTGAGGGTACAGATGTTAATTATCAATAGAATTGTTCCTCAAATAAAACAGAAAAAAACTGCTTCTCTCAGAATATATTACTAATTTTTTTCATTTCCCAGCGTGATGTTACAAATAAAAAAAATATTTTTCTTTAAAAAAGAGGAATATATTTATAGTTTTCCTTTTCCTAAATCGAATAGCAATAATTTTGTTAAACACTAAAATCCACTCTATATGATACTAGGGGCTTTTATTTTTTAATTATAATTCAAGTTAAAACACAATTTAACGTTTATAACCATTTCACGTAAATCACTGCTAAAGCGTTCACATATTTTTAGATCCATAAGCAAATGACTGCTATATCATTCAAAAATAACTCTTCAAAACTATAAGCATAAAAATTTGCATGTAAACTTCTTTTAGCATGTAAACGTGTGTATTTTCAAATATTTGACAGGTAATGTAAAAAGTTGTACTTAATAGAGAATTTCCCAAAATGGTAAAACTATAGCTGACATTTTTTTACTATAAATAGCCCAACAACTAATGACTGCTATAGTAGTCATAATTTGCATTGACTTTATGTGCAAAAATAAATTAATGTGTCTCTGGGTAAACATTTTTTTTTAATATTTTGAAATGTCGTACGAAGGAAATATCGAAAAAATTAGAAAATTGTTCGAAGAAACTGATTCTTATATAAGTGAAGATGAAGGCAGCCATTCGGAAGGAGACAGAGATAGTGATTTTTCGGATGATGGCTTATTCAATGGTGATTCAAACTATATTTATGAAGTTATAACGAGTTGTGAGTAGATCATGGTAAAAAATAGTGAAAGCGAAATCGTTTTAAAAGTACAGGAATTTGCATGCACATGATAATATAGAATTATATAACCATAGTAATTTGATTGCAACATTATTTAATAAAAGGTGATTTGATCATGCCTTTTCTACAATTTCCTTATATTAAGTCAAAATGATTTAATTTTTTTTAAACTGTTTTTCAACTGTGAAATCCACAGCCAACTTTTTAGATCTTATTTTTTTAATCCCTCCTTTACAGAAAAGAAAGCTGTTTAAATCAAAATTATATAAAAATGATAAAAAATCATTGCCAATAAAGTATTAGAGATTTCACTGTCGGATTTAACGTAACTACATACAATGAAGAAAATAAAACTCATATGCACTCTCTGCTATTCCTTGCAAATAGGATGGTAATGAGGTTTATTTTTTTAATTTTCATTTATTTTTCGTGAATAGAATCTATAATTATAATTGACAAGCATTTAAGGTCCTGCGCAGTAGACACCTTTTTATTTTATTTTGATTCTCCTACTCCTTAATGAACTTCTAATATATATAATATACTAGCTTTGTAACCCGTCATAAATGACGGAAGCAAAATAAATCCTAGTTTCTTTTTTTCTTTCATTATTTTCTTTGTTCCGAAATTACAGTACTTATGTTTATATCACTTTTTATTTATTTTTATTTATGTTTATATTGGCCTAACACTAATCTTTTTTTTTTATATAACAGAAAAAGAAGTACCATACCAACAAATTTGTATAAAATGTTTGTATTTTTGTATGGTATACTCGTACTCACTTCCATTTAGTTATAATTCGTTAGTTGGGTTCCATTTAGTATAAATTATACCGTATTAGCGTTATTGAGTCCTCCGGGAGAGCAAATTTAAAAATGGAATCTTATTTTCATATAAATTTTGTCTTTTGTATAATGTATAGGGATCTTATTTTGCTATATGAATAAACTGTTATTATGGTATTGTGTTATTTTTAAAAAAATATTCAAAATTTTGTATCTAAATTGGTAAAATTTACAAAAAATACAAAAACATTTTCATCAATAATTTTCAATTTAAAAAAAACAATGTTTTATTATCCGGCGTAGAAGTAGAGTTAATTATCCTACTACATCGTTCTATTGATTGAACAATGAACCTGAACAGTGAAGTGAAAAGTGAACACTTAACACTGAAAATAAAATAATATTTTTGGAATGGAGCATATAGAACATACAGAATACAGATACAGCAAATAATAAAAAAAAACAAAAAAAAAACAAAAATAATTTTTTTTGAGTGAAGTGAGTTACGCTCACAATAATGCCAAAAATAAAAGGTAGAAGCAATAAAGTAGTATAATGTATAATATTATACAATACAAATATGCTGATACACATGTGTATTATTATGTATAATTTTAAGTAATAAGAATAACCTTTGAGTGCAATATGTTTTTTTTTTGTGTTAAATGCTGTTTGCCTTTTGGTTATTATACCATATTAAACTATTGATTAAATTTCTATTAGTCCTTATTATTATAAATCAAAAAAATTGTTTGTTTTATTTATATTATTATTATTATTTATTATTTTTCCTTATTATTTGCGAAGAAGACTAACATTAAATTGAAAAAATATAGTTAATGCAATAAATTTTTCCTGCAAAGGTTCAGCATGGTAGACAGGGGTTAAAAAAAAGCACCAAAGCAATTTGTATATATATGCCTTTGTATACATATGCAATTTGAATATGTGTTGGAGCGTTCCGTCGAACTTACAAACATCCAGATAAATGCAGAATAATATATATATAATAAGATTGTATATAAAACAAAAATGCGCACACAGTTGAAAATTTTTTACTCCTATCCCTATGATTTTATTATTCAGCAAATACATTATGCATAAGTGAGATCTTATTAAAATAATAAACAAAAGCAAACAAATCAGTTATTATAATTTACATTATGTACTTGAAAATGAATCTATATACATATGCCAAATAAAAACAAAGAAACAAATTCATCTAAAATAAAAAATATAAAAACAACAAAAAAACAAATCACTTGAATTCTTCATTTTTATCTATTTAAGTAACTGTTTCTAAATTTTGGTTATTTGTAGTAATAGAATAGTGTTTATTAAAATTATGTATTATGTAGGTATATATATATACGTACCTCTTTAATAACAAAACATTTTATTTTTAGTAATTTTATCAGTAAATGCCACTTACTATATATGAGGGTCGTGTATTTATGTGTCCTAAATAAAACTTACTAACCACAAAACTTTTTATTAAACACGAGTGGTTTCTGCTATATCGTGCGTAGTCTATGTCAATACGTAAATTACTGTTTTTTTAAAAACTTAAACTAATTTGACTTCAACTTGAAATATAATTACTCAACAGGGGCCCCTAGTTTTGATTGTAATGTTTAAAAAAGGGGGTGAATAGTTGTTGATGAATACTACTACCGGTATCTACAAATCAATAAAAAAAAATATTTTTACCTGACTAATGTCAATTCTCAATTAGTCCGAACTTAAATCGAAACAAATTATTTTTTTCCATTTTTTTATATTAATTTGTTTTCTATTCAAAATTTTGCAAATTATTCCTAAAATACGAAACCGACTAACATAATCACTTACATGACACATTATTGTATACTTCAATCCATTTTGTGTCGCAGAATGGTATTTTCGTTTGTGTCGTGCCAATTACAAG
Organism: Argyra leucocephala; assembly: GCA_963942445.1. Taxonomy (NCBI): domain Eukaryota; kingdom Metazoa; phylum Arthropoda; class Insecta; order Diptera; family Dolichopodidae; genus Argyra; species Argyra leucocephala. The sequence continues at coordinate 29,402,246 of OZ012677.1, forward strand.
TGGCACAATAAAAATTGAAAATAAAAAAAATAAAAAACTTCAGTTCTCGTTAACTAAATTTTAACAAATTGCAAAAAAAAAGAAAAACAAAACTCACGTAGTTTTATGTCAACCAATTGTAATCTTTTCATAATATCAAAATCAAAAATTTAATTTAATTCGATTAGACATGGTATGAGTTTGGCTTAGAATAAAAAACTGTATTTTAGTATTAAACCATCAAAATAGTATACTCATAATTTGAAGGTGTTCTTTCATAGTCTATTGAACTACAAAATGGATTCTTTATTTAAATTTTTCACAAAAATCTTGAATTCATTTCTCTTCAAAATCACTAAAATATGCTGGGGTTTATTTTACATAATATGTAAAATGATATCATTATTTTTTATAGCTTGAATATGTCTGATGTTAAATCTGTAAACAATTTTTTAGATAAATAAACTTACTACTAGATACAAAAAAATAAAACTAAAAGAGACCCTTAGAAAATGAAATTTGTAAATTGGCAAAATTGATTGTTGGTTGATTATTGGTACAGCAAGTGCTTATTTCATACCAATTTGCTGTAAAAAAAGTTAAATATATCTTGTTATTTGTATATGAAAATTATTTGCACTACTCGAATACGATAAGGTGAGATAGAATAGGTTTCTAACCAAATTATTGGAAAGGATTTCTATTATTGCTATATCACTTGTAAAATATACTAGGTATACTAGTCTATCGATATTTATTGGGTATTACTAAGATTTATTTTTGAAATATGTGATTACATTTTTCAATCATTTTATGGCCGAATTCGAAAATAAACAATAAAAATGTTATTTGAATCGAATCATTTAATTTAATAATAACAATAGAGAGAAAACCAAAATTTATTATTAATTATAATATATGTAAGTATAGTTGAAGATGAAAAAAAAACTCATTCTAGTCGGGGAGTTTTCAAAATTGGCCTGTCATTGCCTGGCCTTGGTCATAATTTATAATTAATTCGTGAAGGTAATATATTTACTTGGTGAGTAGAAAATTCAGAATTACAACACGCACAAATTCTCAAATTAGAGTTTGAACTGTTATAGTACACGTCTTATCACAGACCTATCACAAATCAAAACAAACACAATATATATATACATTTGTATATAACATTGTAAATTCTATTATTAAGTATGATAATACATTGTTTACCATAAAAAATTATTATTAAAATAAAGACTATTTTTTTGTATGTTTAAAAACTGAGCAAAATTACTATCTCGTGCAAGTATTATTTGCTTATGCAAAATTATAATTTGATTTTATGTGAATCATTACTTTTAGGTTTGTTATATGAACGTTACTGACCCTAATAAATACTAATAATTTATACATTTATTTATTTATCAGTGGACCTGCAAGTAACTCCCCAGGCCTACAACTAATAATTTATGTGACGTAATTTTAAGAATTTTTGGATATTGTAAAATGATAATAAGTTATAATATGAGAAATGCATTTTTATAAATTCATTTTACATTTTTTTTAGTTTAAATGATTAAAGAATGTTGAATTTAAGAATTTAAATGATAAAAAAACTAATGTTAACTTTTTGTATAAATCGAATAAATTTTGGAATAATAAAATACATTTAATTATGATCATAAAGTTGAGCACATAATAACGTAATAATTGTCATTTTATTTTATTATTGTACGAGGCTGGCCTTTATGGCCCTCTCACATCTCCTAATATAAGAGCGGCATCAAAGCCTATATTAATTTGGCAATTCATGCCAACGTCGGAGAAATAAAGGAATTCTTAGGCTAAAGGAGACTAAAGGATTATTATTCAACTTATGAAACCAAATAATTTACCCTGATGTTGTCTCAGCAGCGCATCAGAGCATCAAAATAAAGATCACAAGATTTTTAATTGTGTCTTAAACAAAATCGATCAAAAAGAAACTAAATTTAAATTACATTTCACCATTGTTGTTAATCTTATTAAATTATCTTTGTATATATAAAAATATTCGTACAAAAGGCAAGACGAATGTAAGAAGGATACTTTAAGGTTGACAAAATTTTTTTCTATATATTTTTTATTTCTTCTATTTCAATTTTAATTCAATTTGTATAACATTGAAAATATTTCACATTCACAAAAACCAAACAAATTCTATTTTAATGATTTTAAAATGCTTACAGATCTTTTGACATATTGATATGTTTTGGTTTAAGTCAATTTGCTCAAGTGACATATTTTATTATCACATTGCCTGTTAAAATATTTTTTTTTTGCTACATAGGTAGTTAACTAACTGATAAATTCAGTTGTTAGTAACAACTATTTTGCATACAATCTGGACGGGATGGGATGTCTAACTAAAATATAGAGAAGTAGAATATTCTATTTTGATAGTTTATATACATATTCATATATATGTATCGATTTGGTCCAAAGGGACTACATAAGTACATGTATTATAATATATATATCCACTATGCAATGCACCTATGAAAGAATCAAATCTATTCAAAAATTTATTATACGAGTAGAATATAGTAGTGAAAGGTAAATTTATTAAATTAAAGTTTATTCAGTATGGTGTGATTGTTACCAATTTGTAAAATGAAATCAATTTGATGAAAATCTATTATATTTCAAGTTGGTATATTTAAGTATTTTTATTTGTAAGAAAATTAAACTTTAGATTTAAATATTAAAAAAAAAAAAAAACCAATATGAAAAATAACTTTAAAGAGTTTTGAAAATTTGTAATATGTATCATAATAAGTAAAATATGACACACTTGACAGAATAGAGATAAACTTGAGTAATTAACTGCTTTAATACTGCTGAATAGTGTTTAAAAACTGCTTCATTAACTCAAATTTTAATTTCTTTGGCTCTTTGTGTGAAGTGACTTGCATTGGAAGCTCTCTCTTTACTTTATAAAAATGGAAAAAGGGTTAATTTAACCTTCGTTTGGGCGGCAAATGAAATGTACGTAAGAGGGCAAGATTAACATATGTTAATATTTTTGGTTTTTCCATACATTTTGTATGTAGAATTTTTGATAAAAATAAGTGATTTTTATGTTTTTATGATTATTTTTTGTATGTGCATTACTGTTACTTTTATCTTTGCTTTTATTACCAGCGAATATCTATCCTCTAAGATATTTTTTGGAAATACCGGTATTTTAGAAAAAGAAAGTGCTACTGGGGACTTCCATTTGTTACAAGGTACTTATAACAAGGTTAGTAGTTCCGAAAACAACAGTGTATGTATTTCAGTGAAATAAAAAAAAAATTAAATAAAATATATATATTTTGGAAAGATTATTTATTGAATTTTCAATATTTGCAATAATATGGAAGAGTTTAAAATTTTATGTGCCGTTCAGGTAAGTAAGTTTTGTAATTTTTAGTAAAAGTGCAAAAAACAGCAAAAATTAGTGTTTTTCTTCAAAAACCCATTTTTTAAATTTCCTATATTTTACTTTAAATATTAATAAATTTCTTCGAAATCAAGCAAAACTATTCAAAATATATGAAATTTAAAAAAAAATGCCATTACAGGTATATGACACTTTTTTTTATTGAGTTTTATTATGAGAAACACAAAAAATAAAAAAAAAATGCACACAAAAGATACAAAAAAAATATTTTTACAGCTTATCGTTTGAGGAAGAACAAGCATATTTCTCTAGATTGGCGGAACATGCTGATGTAGGAGCACTGCAAGAAATAGTATTTGAACCAGTTGCGGGTCGAAAGTGATGATAATGATGACAATGATGAAAATGAGGATTATCGTATTTCGCAAAAAGAAAATGTAGAATCTAATGCTTAAAAAATGCATCTTAGACCTAAGTGATGATCATGATTCTGAGGATGAGTCACTAGATAATGAATCAAAAGTGCAAGAAGAAAATAAGTGCAATGTTGATTCAAATCAATATTTTATTGGAAAGGATGGCACAAAGTGGAATAAAGTTCCATCAACATATCAAAGGGCTAGATAACAAAATATTTTCCGACAAAAATCAATCCGCTATCCATTAACAAAAAGTTTAACTGATTGTGAAACATTCGACGCAATTTTCAATACATCAATGGTTGACATACATTTTTAATTTAACTTTGTAAGAGAATTTTTCTTTTTTCTAACATACCAAAAATAAAATTCAAAACAAAATTTTTTTTCACAAAACCTTTGGTGCTTTATTTACTTTATGTTTTAAAATATATTAATTTTGTATATTTCTATTTCAATTTAAAATATTTCAGAACCTTTTATCTCATTTTGTATTAATAAAAAAATATTAACATATGTTAATCTTGCCCAACAACGAAGAAAAAAAATTAAATTGCCGAAAAATTGGATATAGACACGTTTTGCCCAACTTTTCTTTATATATTCAATACCTACTAAAAAAATTAAGCACTGATCTCTGATTTCATTAAGATCGGCCAAATAATGAAGTTTTTATGCAAAAGTAAAAAAGTAAATATTAACATACGTTAATCCTGCCCCAGTGAAGGTTAAATATCAACTGTATACGAATCCCTTATTAAACAACAAATTGGTTATGAAAATGCTTGTAGTTGTATAATACCTGAAATAGCAATTTTATTTCGAACTATATAAACCCGAATATTGAAATTTATAATCATTATGTTGATTTGAGATGAGTTTATTGAGATTATCCCCCACAATAATTTGGTATGTTAATTTGATTGTTAATAATGTTGAATTAGTTATCTACATTGATGGTTCAATGAGAGAAAACCGTGTTGGATTTGTATAGTATTTAGTAAAAGTTAAATATAAACGAAGTCTGAAAATATCCACTGATGCGGACTTGGTATTATTGCTGATTTTAGTTTGGTCGGGTTTTTTAATTGGTAATCGATTTGAATAACCACCTAAACAAGCAAACCAACGATGGAAGCAAATTCATTATATACAGATTTGTTAATTGTACTAAATTTTATTGTAAGGAATTCGAAATGCAATGTCCTAATCAGGTATGGTTCATTTGCACCATTTTATCATTGCACCAGTTTTTCGATTTAAGAAAATAGCTGCTCATATAATATAATCAACAATATTTAAATATGCACTAGACTAGTATCTACATTCCGGCCTATGTCCCACGGATGAGGTTACAAAACAATGATGATAAGTATCTACATATCTTGAAACCAGCAGTTTGAATTATCTCACAGCGTACAAAATGTTTATGCATTTCTAGTAGAAAATTTGTTTTGAGAAGATAAAGTCAATCAACAGATGTTCAAAACAACTTCGTAACGAAATATGTAGCCGACCCCATATCGGACCTCAAAAATTTATTACCAAAATATACATCAGAAAATTGTATGAATTAGTTAAGTACTACAATTATTATAAAATTGTATAAATTAGCAATAGTGTATATGTAACCAAGCATCGATTTGCAAAAACTGTATTGTATGTTGTTTTAATCCGTTAGACAAATATAACTTGAATATTATTGCATGCAATATTACCTTGACATTCGCTTCTCAATACCGATAGAATGCTAACAAAGCTTTCCAAAATAAAAAATAATTAAAATACAATTCAGAAACACAATGAGTCAACAAAATTGTGAAAGCTAAATTCAAATGTTGATTATAGTTAAAATTATTCTAAATGATGTGAACTTCTCTTTCTAAAGTGTTATTTTACAAAAGCCAGATAGTCTAAATATTTTAGGTATACGTGTCAATCCAAAAATTATTTGGAACGATCAAATTTTTTGACATCGGAAAACCAGCATCCAAGTATTTGGGATATTTGAGGCGACATGTAAAAACTCTCCTTTCATATTAGGATTTTATTAATAACTATAAGATGTTTATATGACCCAAAATGTAATACAATTCACACATTTAGGCCATCGCTTCCCTTTCAGCCTTAAGGCTACCTTAACCTCTTTCAAAATCGCGCAATTCGTCTAATTAGCGACCGAACTGTAACTTCGTGCTTAACTTTCCTTAGACATCATCGTATAGTAGGAGCACTTTTTCTGTTTTATAGATACCTCGTAGGTTCTATATGTTCATTAAAAATTAAAAAACACTACTATTCCTTCTTTATAAACAGTCCTAAAGCGAAACAAGAAGAGCTTCAAATGACCAACCCTACACAGACTTCACGAATATGGGTTGATGATTTTCCTTCCAATCCAATCCATAGTTTTGCTGATGACAGCACTCTAGTAGCATCATATGATTTTCTAAAACAAACTAATTCTACAACTTCCGCAGTCACCTCCAAAAGAACAATGATGGCCGGCGCGCTCAATCACGACCTTGCCAAATTTGTCGACTGGGGTAAAGCTAACAGAGTCGAGTTTGACACTTCAAAAACTCAAAGCTGTCTTGTTAGTAACAAGCTAACAACATTCGAACCAATTCTCCGGCTTCAAAATGAAGGTATCCAGCGACTCAAAGATCTGAACATTCTCGGAATGCGAGTGAATCAAAATATGCACTGGAATGAACATATTTTCTATATTGCGAAAAGCGCCGCAAAATGTTTAGGCTTTTTGAGTCGCTGCAAAACTCATTTTTCATCTCGACGCCTTTTAAAAATCTATAAAGCATATATACGACCCAAGTTCGAGTATAACTCACATTTATGGGCAGGTGCACCAAAAACTGCTTTAAATTTTTTGAACAAAGTTCAAAACCGCCCCATTCGTCTTATAGGCGACATAAATGTGACCTCATCCCTTATACCACTTATACCACCACTATTTTATAGATATCTGCTTGGTGTTGGCACTTGTTCCCAGGAATTAAAATCACTTCTTCCTCCTCTTAAGCAATTCCATCACACAACACGAGAGGCATCAAGTGCCCACCCTTTCACAGTGGAAATTCCGAGATGGTTTAAGTCCGGCTATGGAAATTCTTTTATAGTAAGAACATCCCGATTGTGGAACCTTGTCCCAATCGAAGCATTCCCAATGAGAGAAGGATTTTTTATTTATGACTTACAGAGGTTTAAGACGAATATTAGCAACATTGTTCGCTGTTTCCCACAAAACTTTTCTTCTTCCTTTTTCTTTCCTTTCCTCCAACTATCCTTTCCTTTTTCAAATAGTCAACGGTACGCAAGTACTTAACGGTTCAAAACCTAAGTTTTGGCTATAATATGAAAAAAAAAAATATATATAAATATCTTGGTGCGTTCCCATATTCACACAACACCATGGTGTATAATTACAGAAATTCAAACATTAATAAATTTATTTTGTAAATTTTTGCTGTTTTTTGTCAATTTTTTCAATATATCTCTTCTTTCTTCCTATATGTCCTAACCCAACAAAGTGGTACGTAAGTACTAATTGTTAATTTTCTTTTTTCTTCCTATATTTTGTTCTATCCCAACCATGCGGTACTTTACTAAAGGTTAACTTTCTGCTTTCTTTCTATCTTATCCTATTTCAACCAAGTGATATGTAATTACTAAAGGTTGCATCCTAACACTTTTGTAATTTCTTCTAAAATATTCCATTAATATTTTTTTACAGTTTATTTTTCATTCTAGAATAATCTATGGTCCACCAGAATATTATACATTAATAGTAAATTATAACATTATAAAATTCATTTCACATTATTCAGAATGAAATACCAAAACTTGTTCAATAATTCCAGTTACAATTTTACTATACATTATTTTAAATCCTTTAAATACAATTCCCATTCATATTAAATTTCTGGATGGTAATTATGTCCCGAGAATTTAGAGAATGTCAAATGTTTCTATTGTTTTTTGTAACGGAATTCAAATGATCAGTAAACTATTTTATTGATATAATAGCAGTTTCTAATTGCTACCATTTAAAAATTATCACTGGATTCAAAACGTATTTTTTTTCTTTTTCTCCCCATTTAGTTTTTTTTTAAACAGGAATTGCTAAATAATAGCAAAATTGTTAAAATCCTTTCTGAATGGTTCAGCGAATTCAATAACGACAAAAAACAACAAGAATGTTTTTTTATCTTACCTATAGCCGTTTAAACAGTTCCAGTTATATATTTACGTAATAATGGTCAACCAAATATGTAAACCAATTGAAGAAATTTGCAAAAAAACAAAAAAATGGCCGCATAAATATATACGAAACAATGTATGGTATGGTTAGTTGATCGTTCGGTCGGTGGTGTTGTAAATTTAGAATTGGTATTGTATTTTTATTTAACATTTACAATATAGAAACGCTAATAGCCCGGAAAATTGCATAAATTTTTTATTTATTATTTTATTGAAGTAAAACTATTTGTTTGTCTATTCATACAAAAAAAAGCAAAAAAAAAAAAAAAAATTGGACTGTAGTTAAACCTCTTGTTTTTAACGAATTTAGAATCTTTAGAATGTAGTTGAATGTTAAACTGAAGGAAATTTTTGAAATTATTTTTTTTAAAAATATTATTACAATAAATAATATAGGTTATTGATTGTTCTAAGGAAATACATATTGCTATAGCTACTACTCTGTTTATTTATTAAATAATGTATAATGATTCAATTGGTTCTGTTCTAATAGAACTTTTTGACCATATAATTTTAACTCAGGTCTCACTGTTTCTCAGAATATTGATATCCTATATCCAATTTATTTTAGTAATTATTCAGTATTAGAATTATCGCAAAAAGGATGACTAGATTTGCCAAATATGGTCTTAAGATTATTTATTATTGAATGAATTCTATATATGTATAATAAAATCTCATAGACATCATTATTGTATCTATAATTTTTTTTTACATTCTGATTTTTTCTAGTTGCTTACTAACTTCAGTTACCTTTCTTTAATTATACGAGAAATCATTTAGTTCAACTCAGTGCTTCATATTGCTTGAGTCAGTTTCTTATTTTCTAGACGTGTTATCCTTTAACATTGAAAGTGGTAAATATTTTTAAAAAATATAAAATTATCCTAGATTGGTCCTAGATTCTTATATCATAGTAAAATCTACTACATCTAAATTTTATTTATATATATTTCGGAAACTAGTGTCCTATTATGGAATAAACAAAATAATCTTTACTTCACTTTGTTTTTAAGTTTCTGTTTATTTCGAAAACAAAAAAAAATTCCTATTTATTAACAAGGAAAAAAAAAAACGCTGATGTAACGGTGGCAAACATTGGTGGCGGCATTTTTTTTCGTTATTGTTCTATCCACAAACAATAAATTTACTGTCACTAAGTCAAAAAAAAAAAAAACCAAACAAAAAGAAAACATATTAAATTGGCTATTTGGTTAAGGTTTATATACCTTTCGAACCACAATTTTAAGTACATTAATAAAAAATTTAAATACAGGGTGTGCAGAAATTTAATTTACTGATTAGTTAGATATAATTTTCCATTTTTTTTTCTTTTTTATTTAATACCTAACCAAAACAGTAGTTGGGCACCTTTTATACGAATTGGTATGTTTGGCTGGGGTGGGAAACGAAAATTAGAAAAAGCGGAAAGTAGAAGGAAAGGAGTACAATTACGGACAAAGTTGTTAATGTTCGTCTTGAATTTATGTAGGTCATATTATAATATATAAAATTTATCATGCTTAGGGAACACATAAGTTAAAATTTGATTCCACATTCGGGATGTTGGTGTTGATTATGATGAACTTTCATAATTTGTTTTTGCCATCTAGGGATTTCTACGATGTAGAGATGAGCACATGCTGTCCAACATAAATCAAAATATTACATCGGAGATATATATATATACCTCTATATATACTTATATGTAAATTTAAATTATAGTAGGCAATTTTAATTGATATAATATATATACATATGTAATAATAAATATAATAATTATAATTTGGTTGAATTGCAAATAGAAAATTGTTGACACAAGTTTATTAATCCAACGTAAAATTCGAACTTCACAGTATAAAATTTGATAATTAGACTCCGCAAAGATAACGTTCTTAACTATATTTGATATATAAAATGTACATGAGACTTTAAATCGCAGTTTATTTGAACCATGAAAACTTAATTTGTTATGAAGCCTAAGTCACAAGATAACTACACAGAAAAAAGATATATAATACCGCTATTTTAGAGAACTATCACTCACTTTTTTTTTTGTTCTGGAACCACTTCTGAGTAATAGGAAAACAAGCTTCCGTTACAGTCTTTTCAGCATCTTCGCTTGCAGTCACATTCTTCGTTGGGTATTTTCTGTTGTTCTGCCAACGTATTTGCTTATCTCATACGATTTCTGCCCTATATGCGGTTCTTCTCAAAATATTGTTTTGCAGTGATGTTGTCAGATTCTTATATGTAAAACGATTGTTTGGGATGAATAAAGAACAAAATTGACCTAGGTAAAGGAAGATCAACTTTTATCCAGTTTTTTTGGAGTTTCTATAAACGAGAATAATAATTTGAATAGTTACAGATGTCACAATAATTCCAATTAATTAATTTTTTTAATTAAACACTTGGGTGAGATGATAAATCAGAATCTGAAAGCTACAACATTAGAGTATTAGAAAAGAGTAGATGAGCTCATTGTCACAAAAACCAAGATTATGACACAAATTTGTACAATTCTTTAATTTTATATAATAACAATTTTTAATTTTTTCAAAATTAATTGTGTTTGACTGTACTGAATCAACCTTTAAATGGTTAATACGTTGGCTAGTAATGTATCAACACTATACTAGACCTCATCACTCGGTATTGTAGTGTTAGACTACATAAAAAACTCTTAGTTGTAATTCTGGTCAATTTAACCACCCGTATATTAAATAAATCCATATGTGAGTTATAAAAACTTAACAAAATTCCTACTTAGTAAAACGTAATTGTTGAAAAATTATACTTTGAAACCTATATCTGTACATAAATGGCATAATTTTAAATAAAAAAAGTAAATTATTCAGGAGAAGCATTTTAGTTGAAAAATTTAGATATAACACTTATTTTACCGTTATACAGAAAATTTCCTTCTCCCAGGTACAAATTCTAGTATTGTAAATATTGTCGATGATTGATGAGTGTGGCGATAAGAATGGGAATAATCACTGATGATATATTGTACTCTTGTTGGGAGTATCGGACTTCCACTCAACATTTCCATCGTACTCAATTTCTCGCTGCTGTTTGCGAGGTAATGTTTAACTTAATTTTTAGTCTGTTTTTATACTAAGTAGGGGATTGGTCAAAGTGTTAGTGTTTAAATTTTCCGTTACATAGAAAACGAAATCGCTGAGCAGTAATAAAGTCAATGAAGTTGCAAAAACAAAAAGTTTTATAGTTTTAAAAAGAAACATCGATACAAAATGTAAAATATAAGATACCTGTTAGTTTTGATACACCTTGCTTATAAATTCATATGTTTAGTATTATAGTGTTCATACAAGCTTGCTAACAATTTACTTCCAAGCAATAATGACGCAAAATGGCATTGTAAGTACTAGACTTTTAAAAACTAAAAAACAAAAAAAAAATGTTGGAAAATATATAAAAAAAAAAAAAATTAAATAAAAAAAAATAGTGAGGATAATACCACTTTCAGAGAGTTATTTTGAAAAGGAATTAAGGAAATCATTTGCATTATATTGTTATCTAAATTGTGTGAAATTTTATTACTATTATATATTTTTTTTTGTTTAAATATTATTTAATTCTAAACAATACCCAGATATATAATATAGTCTGTTCACATTATTACAACCTTAAAATATTTATAACGACTATAAAAGTATTAAGGTATTAATAAAGTTACCATTACAAATTTTACTGTTTTTAGCATTGCAGGTAAGATTTTATGTGAATAAATTTAAATAGTGTTTTTTAGTGAATTGCGAAACAAAACAGTATCTAATTTGACTATAATAAAATATTATAAAAATTTATATGCAAATAATTGCACTGGAATTAAAATTCATTTTAGATCATAACATAAAAATATTTAAAGTAACTAAATTCTAGATTTTTATATTTACTCCATTATATGTATTAGTGACAATATAGAGATATTATATTATTTTGATTAGGATAAAAATAGGGAATATAGACATTACTTTATTTGGGGTGCACATGAATTGTTCAGTTGTCGGTTTTATATTGTCAATAAAACTGATGAATATTCAAGATTTTTATTTTTATCAGTTTGGTTGCAATTATAGTGATACACAAAATGAATACGCAAAAGTGTTTATTTACAATTTTACTGCAATGGTAAATATAAAGTTTAGTATGAAATATTCATTGTTAAAATTTGGAAATGAATTTGCTTTTTAGAAAATTTTTTACCATTCCTGTAACTTGATATTAAAATTTATGTCTGCAGATTTAGTAAACCTGAAAACAAAAATTTGTACGTATTTGTTTTACGTATCGTTATAAATGTAGTCTAATATGAACATTTTCGTATAAGAATTCACAGTAAATAAAACGAAAAAAAAGTAGTGAATAAATTTACTTTTATTACTACTACTAGTCGAATGTCCCATGCTCACACACGGTTTAATCATTTGAATAAATTTTATCACAAAATTATATTTTAACTTGTCAAAAGCAACTCTCTTTCTCGTCGGAAATATTATTTCAAATACCAACAATAAAATAAAGAAAAATATTTTTATTCAACCCTCTATCGGTGCTATTTCGTTGGAAAATAAACAACCATGCAGCTGCGAAAAATATCAAATTGTTACCTGTGCGAATAGAATAAATAAGACGATTTTGGATTTCTTTCCTCAGTCGAGTACAAAACACTAAAGAAGTCTGCAAGTAGTAGACGAAATACGCGTATCTGTATGATAAGCATATCAGTAAAGTTAAAAGGAAAATATTCGATTATTTTCACTATTATACCAAAATTTTACTCTAACGCTGGAAAACAAGTTGTTATAAAAAAAATAAATATAATATGTATGTAAAGAAACACAAAAACAAAAAAAAATTTCTATTTTGACAATTTAAAAAATTTATTTTGAAGTGTAGCAAAAAAAATTATTTATTTTTGTAAAATATTTGTATACATACATATTTAAATTTGATTTAGACATTTTGACAATTTAGCGTTGTTTTATTTAAACCTACATTCCTGCGCTTATTTCAAATCATTTAGTTACCATCCAATTAAATAATTTTACATCATAAATTTAATAAATGACAAAATGTAGAGTGATTTTTGTTATTTTATTTTGTCCAGTTGTTTTGGCAGCCGATTTGATACTTTTTCTTAAATTAATTATGAGAATAATTTCGTGTGCAACATAAACAAAATTTTCTGACCTATTAAAACATTTTATGGCTGCTTTAAGTAAATGGATGGCAATTTGTGAGACAGCTAAATTTTAGTTGAAAATTTCGCAACAATTTTTTCGTAGTATTAGCGTAGTAGGTACAGCGAAATGATAATATATGATTATATGATTAAAATCAAATGGAAATACATAGCTTAAAAATTTGTCGTTCTAACACGTAGAAAAAAATTTAGTTTAGATTTCGCATCTTCATTATAAAAAAACAAAACCAAATGAAGTACAAAAGTAAAATAAACTAAAAGAAAACCATATACCATGATGTGTACCTACCTACCTACTAAATATAATTTTTTTTTTTATAAATCAAATAAGAAAAAATTCGTGTATTCAAAATAAAATAATCAAAATAAAAAAATTTGCAAACAAATAGGAAGTGTGGGGACAAAATAACTCATAACTTGTGATCGCAATGCCTTTAGAAAAATTTTTTTTGAAGGCAAATAAATTATGTGAAAAAAAATTAATAAAATTTTTTTTTTGGACTTTCGGTATAAAAAAATTATAAATTTAAAAAGAAACACAAAATAGTAGATAGTAAAAAATTACTACTCTCCTGTTAGTTTCGATGTTTTATGAACCAACAACACAATTATTATTCTTATTATTATTAATATAATTAATTTAAATTATAACGCAATTACATATATGTAAAGAAAAATTAATATTTTTATTTTTTACAAATATGTTTGAACATAATACTTTACAAAATTTCTTATTAATTTTTATTTTAAGCTCTCCTCTATAGAAATAAAAAGGACCAGAAAACTTTAATTAGAGTTTTTTGAGAAAATTAGCATTGAAATTAAATGATTTCAAAGGGAAAATTTATCAACTAATTTATATTGTGTCATGATATCTCACTATAACCGCGAAATAAGATATTATGTACAAAAAAGTCTAAATGCTTTCAAAATCTTTTTTACAAAATTAAAATTTGTGGTATTGCATAAAATTATTACAGATTATTAGTCAATTTATAGTATTGGATCTCATCCAAATTGTATCTGTTTGAGTGTCTTATTTTCCAAAAAGTTATTTTAATATGAAGACTAAGGTGTTGCAGGCTTTGGAAAATATATTCTTACTTTGTAGCATGAGACCAATTGAGATCAAGACAAAACAAAACTTAAAATTTTTGAAAAAAATCAGTATTGTCCAAGCTTACAACTGTAAAATGTAAAATGTAAGTGGGTCAGTGCTCATGTGTTATTTTAAAAACTAATATTTTGTCAACAGTTTGTCTGAATACCAGGTATAATTCAATCTAAAATACACATAAAAATATTCAATGATTGCCTATTAAAGTGTCATTATCAACTGCAACTCATAATATTGTATCCTTATGAATTATTTGGAAATAAAGGACTTCAACCAATACAAAATCTTATTTATTTGAAGATTACTTTGAGTTCTTGGCAGAAATGATAATGTATACTAAACTATAAATATTATAAATGAATAAATTGATTAAATAAGTGAGATTTTAATAACTGTAACCCTTTTACTACGAGATAGCATCCGTTTAACAAGATAACGCTGTCTAATTTTGTATTTATTTATTTGTTATGCTTGATATACAATTATACACGAATAGTTTCTATAATATGTAAAATTTAAGTAAGTGAACAGAAAGTCGTTAAAATATTCAAACTTTTTCAAAAAGTTTAGAAATAAAAACAAAATAATTAAATACAATA
Organism: Argyra leucocephala; assembly: GCA_963942445.1. Taxonomy (NCBI): domain Eukaryota; kingdom Metazoa; phylum Arthropoda; class Insecta; order Diptera; family Dolichopodidae; genus Argyra; species Argyra leucocephala. The sequence continues at coordinate 29,417,283 of OZ012677.1, forward strand.
TAAAATATAAACTATGTAATGTAAATAGAAACAAAAATGTAATGTAATGTAATGTAAATGTATGTGTCAAGTAACCTAAGAATTTACTCACTGGAACATGCATTAAAGCAATCGGAAGTGAATATCACAGGAATATTATCTTAACAGAAAAGACCTATTATAGTGCCACGACATATTAGTATAAAGAAAGATCTTGAAGGCCTACCAAAATCTTGTTTAACACACATATAAACCAGTGGATATAACAATAAATACAAAACAAGCATTCCTAAAACTAAAATAATTTTTGAAAATATTATTAGAAACTATACTTCAAATCATCAGAGATCCTGTTGTATCTCCAACGACATACATCTCATACATGTTTTAAAATAATTTTAAGTTTGAAATAACCATTTGTCTAAAGTGATACAGAATTTAACCAATTCGAATTCAGTTTCTTATTAGAATAAAAATATAAATGTTCCAATGTTTACACAACATGGGTTATACCCTATTACCTTTTTGAGTGATGGTCCACAAATGGAATACTACTATCTTTCGACAATAAATTAGGGAGATTATATGGCTAGTTTCTAAAAGATATCACAATAACTTGATACTTAGAACAACTTTCAAAGCAGGATTAAATGTGACTTGATTAGCTGCAGCCCCCCCTAAATAAAGTTGGCCGATAAGGCAGGTATTGTAAATATGTTTTTAACCATTATGTAAACGAAAATGTAGATGATATTTAAGCTGAACAATAAAGGCTCTTTAATAAACAATCATGAGGAACACAAATAGAAAAAAATACATGGCCCTAATTCTTTCGGTAATTTACTGTATTATAAAAATATTGATTGATAGAGTCAAATGCTTTTATAAAGTTCAGTAACAACAAGATGGCGTTTTTTTTTTATATTGTCAACAACTTCCAGTAGAGTATAATTCAAAGAACAGACCATGTTTATATGAATATATTTCTTTAAAATATATATATATACAGTTAGTTACTGATGAATTTACTGTTATTTTATTTTAGTTAACTTTTGAAACTGTAAAATTCCATTATTTACATACGTTTCCTTCAAATAAAATATAAAAAAAAAATGCGGAAAAAAGACAGTTTGATTCAAATTTCTTCTCAAACGTGAAATAAAAATAATACAACTAAAAGAATGTATTAAATATAACGGTTCCTTAAATAATTTAATGCCACACAAATGGTGGTAGACATAACGTGCCACCATTTAGAAAAATAAAAAAAAAACTTTATCTTAAGTTTTTTGTTTTTTTGTTTTAGAAAAATATGTAAACTTGACCGATATGCCATTATAAAATTTCATACTTAATAAATTTTGAAAAGTTTTATTATATTTTTTTTTTGTTTTTTCTTTTGTGGAAAAATATAATAAAATATATTGAAAGTTCCACCATTATCCTCGATTCAATTTTAAATTTATTTCATATTAATTTATTATATTAATAAAAAGTGAAGAAAAACAAAATCCAAAACAGAAAAATGTATTTTGTTGATATCAAAAAATAAGATTCCTTCCAACTGATAATCTTTTCAGTTATATAATAAAACAATAATAACAACAACAAAAATATTAAAAGAATAAAAATCAACCCACTAGTTATTTGTAATCGACATCTGTCTTCATAATCAAATCTATGTTCATTATTCTGTTATTTAGCTTTCCTAAGCTACATATAATATATATCTAGTTAGCCCTCTAGGCTACTTTTATTTTTGATTCTTATGATTTCTTATACTTATTGTTTTTTTTTGTATACCATATGCTCTGCCAGCACATAATTTACTTAAGTTGTCTGCACCACATAATCGTCGTCTAATCTTTATTCAATTTTTGCAACAACAATAACTGCAACAACATAAACTAGAGCAATTCAACAATTTTTAACAGTTTTCGCGTGAATAATAAAATTTACAAAATAGAACAAAAAAATCATCAAATTGTTAAGAGCACGTAGGTGGTAAGTACTGTAATGTAATACCTCTTAACAATAGATTGAATTTAAAGATATTTAAAGAACACATTGTTGTTGTTTCTGAAGTTTTCTAAGATAACTGAAAGAATATTTTTCATTTGAATGGAAAATATTTTACTTTTGCAAATCAAAAAAAATTCTTAAAATCTAAAACAACATAAACCAAAAAATTGGGAGTAAAAAATATACAAGGCTAGGTTGATGGACTTTTTCATTGAGTGGGCTTTTAAATTTTTTTACGTATAGCTAGAAAGCATAAATTCTTTAGTTTAAATTTTAAATTTAGTTTGAAAATGTATGTATTGAATTTTAGAAAACTAATGCACACAAAAAAAAAAACAAAAAAATAATAACAAAAAATACAGGTGAAAATTTTTGTAACATACCACATTATCATTATTTTAAAATCATCGGAAGCTTCTTACCTAATCACCAGTAGTCAATAATAATTTTAGTGTTAAAATCTAGAAAATTAATCATAAATAATTTTACCAGTTTCAGTCAATTATGAATGGTAGTATTTTGTTTTTAGAATACATCAGATAGGATTTAGATATGTAAAATAATTTATTTGAACAAGGAATTGATCGCTCAGAACAAAGAAATTAAAGAGAAATAGTTTATGTTTAATCAAGTATCAATGAAAACTTAACTTAACCATTTTTTTTCTTTTACAGTTAATAAACCGAGAAAAAATATACTTGTTGTGACTATTCCCAATAATATATGGTGTAAAGTTAAAATGTTGAAACAAATTATTTATATTAGTTAGAGTATAATACCGCAATTGTGAGTTTTATTTCAACTCCTCTTCTCTTCTTCATACATTTAGCTTATTTTATATCAATGAATCGGCAAACATTTCTCAGTCAATTAGGAATTCTTTTGGTTGAATAAATGTTTTACTCAAAATGTTTTTACATCGCAATTAGAAACTCAAAAAGTAAATTTTGATGCAAAAATTGACCCGCTAGGTGCAATATTAAGCGAATTGCAGGAGTTTAAACTTTTTATAAAAAAAAAACAAGAAACTCAAAAAGTAAATTTTGATGCAAAAATTGACCCGCTAGGTGCAATATTAAGCGAATCGCAGGAGTTTAAACTTTTTATAAAAAAGAAAAAAGAAACTCAAAAGTAATTTGATGCAAAAATTTACCCTCTAGCAGTAATATTAAGCGAATTACAGCCGTTTAAAGATAAAAATTTCTGAAAAAGAATCTCAAAAAGTAAATTTTGATGCAAAATTCGACCCTCTAGGAGCAATATTAACGAAGTTATTAGCGTTTAAAGTTTTTATTAAAAAAAAAAAAAAATTCGGAAAAAGTAAATTTTGGTGCAAAATTCGACCCTCTAGGAGCAATATTAACAAAGTTATGAGCGTTTAAAGTTTTTATAAAAAAAAAAATTTCTGAAAAAGTAAATTTTGATGCAAAATTCGACCCTCTAGGAGCAATATTAACGAAGTTATGAGCGTTTAAAGTTTTTATAAAAAAAAAAAATTTCTGAAAAAGTAAATTTTGATGCAAAATTCGACCATCTAGGAGCAATATTAACAAAGTTATGAGCGTTTAAAGTTTTTATAAAAAAAAAGAATTTCTAAAAAAGTAAATTTTGATGCAAAATTCGACCCTCTAGGAGCAATATTAACAAAGTTATGAGCGTTTAAAGTTTTTATAAAAAAAAAAAATTTTTTGAAAAAGTAAATTTTTATGCAAAATTCGACCCTCTAGGAGCAATATTAACGAAGTTATGAGCGTTTAAAGTTTTTATAAAAAAAAAAAATTTCTGAAAAAGTAAATTTTGATGCGAAATTCGACCCTCTAGGAGCAATATTAACAAAGTTATGAGCGTTTAAAATTTTTATAAAAAAAAAAAAATTTCTGAAAAAGTAAATTTTGATGCAAAATTCGACCCTCTAGGAGCAATATTAACAAAGTTATGAGCGCTTAAAGTTTTTATCAAAAGTAAATTTTGATGCAAAATTCGACCCTCTAGGAGCAATATTAACGAAGTTATGATCGTTTAAAGTTTTTATAAAAAAAAAAAAAATTTTAAAAAGTAAATTTTGATGCAAAATTCGACCCTCTAGGAGCAATATTAACAAAGTTATGAGCGTTTAAAATTTTTATAAAAAAAAAAAAATTTTTTTGAAAAAGTAAATTTTGATGCAAAATTCGACCCTCTAGGAGCAATATTAACAAAGTTATGAGCGTTTAAAGTTTTTATAAAAAAAAAAAAAAATTTTTGAAAAAGTAAATTTTGATGCAAAATTCGACCCTCTAGGAGCAATATTAACGAAGTTATGACCGTTAAAGTTTTTATAAAAAAAAAAAAAATTTCTGAAAAAGTAAATTTTGATGCAAAATTCGACCCTCTAGGAGCAATATTAACAAAGTTATGAGCGTTTAAAGTTTTTGTAAAAAAAAAAAATTTTTTTGAAAAAGTAAATTTTTATGCAAAATTCGACCTTCTAGGAGCAATATTAACAAAGTTATGAGCGTTTAAATTTTTATAAAAAAAAAACAAATTTCTGAAAAAGTTAATTTTGATGCAAAATTCAGGAGCAATATTAACAAAGTTATGAGCGTTTAAAAGTTTTTATAAAAAAACAAAAAAATTTCTGAAAAAGTAAATTTTGATGCAAAATTCGACTCTCTAGGAGCAATATTAACAAAGTTATGAGCGTTTAAAGTTTTTTATAAAAGAAAAAAAATTCTGAAAAAGTAAATTTGATGCAAAATTCGACTCTCTACGAGCAATATTAACAAAGTTATGAGCGTTTAAAGTTTTTATAAAAAAACAAAAAATTTCTGAAAAAGTAAATTTTGATGCAAAATTCGACTCTCTAGGAGCAATATTAACAAAGTTATGAGCGTTTAAAGTTTTTATAAAAAAAAAAAAAATTCTGAAAAAGTTAATTTTGATGCAAAATTCGACCTTCTAGGAGCAATATTAACATAGTTATAAGCGTTTAAAGTTTTTATAAAAAAAAAAAAAATTTCTGAAAAAGTAATTTTGATGCAAAATTCGACCCTCTAGGAGCAATATTAACAAAGTTATGAGCGTTTACAGTTTTTATAAAAAAAAAAAAAATCTGAAAAGTAAATTTTGATGCAAAATTCGACCCTCTAGGAGCAATATTAACAAAGTTATGAGCGTTTGAAGTTTTTGTAAAAAAACAAAAAATTTCTGAAAAAGTAAATTTTGATGCAAAATTCGACCCTCTAGGAGTAATATTATCGAAGTTATGAGCGTTTAAAGTTTTTATAAAAAAAAAAAAATTTTTTGAAAAAGTAAATTTGATGCAAAATTCGACCCTCTAGGAGCAATATTAACAGAGTTATGAGCGTTTAAAGTTTTTATAAAAAAAAAAAAATTTCTGAAAAAGTTAATTTTGATGCAAAATTCGACCCTCTAGGAGCAATATTAACAAAGTTATGAGCGTTAAAGTTTTTATAAAAAAACAAAAAATTTCTGAAAAAGTAAATTTTGATGCAAAATTCGACTCTCTAGGAGCAATATTAACAAAGTTATGAGCGTTTAAAGTTTTTATAAAAAAAAAATTTCTGAAAAAGTAAATTTTGATGCAAAATTCGACCCTCTAGGAGCAATATTAACAAAGTTATGAGCGTTAAAGTTTTTATAAAAAAAAAAACAATTCTGAAAAAGTAAATTTTGATGCAAAATTCGACCCTCTAGGAGCAATATTAACAAAGTTATGAGCGTTTAAAGTTTTTGTAAAAAAACAAAAATTTCTGAAAAAGTAAATTTTGATGCAAAATTCGACCCTCTAGGAGGAATATTAACAAAGTTACGAGCGTTAAAGTTTTTATAAAAAAAAAAAAATTTTTGAAAAGTAAATTTTGATGCAAAATTCGACCCCCTAGGAGGCAATATTAACAAAGTTATGAGCGTTTAAAGTTTTTATAAAAAAAAAAATTCTGAAAAAGTAATTTTGATGCAAAATTCGACCCTCTAGGAGGAATATTAACAAAGTTATGAGCGTTTAAAGTTTTTATAAAAAAAAAAAAAAATTCTGAAAAGTAAATTTTGATGCAAAATTCGACCCTCTAGGAGCAATATTAACAAAGTTATGAGCGTTTTAAGTTTTTGTAAAAAACAAAAAAATTCTGAAAAAGTAAATTTGATGCAAAATTCGACCTCTAGGAGCAATATTAACAAAGTTATGAGCGTTAAAGTTTTGTAAAAAAACAAAAAATTTCTGAAAAAGTAAATTTTGATGCAAAATTCGGACCCTCATAGGAGTAATATTAACGAAGTTACGAGCGTTTAAAGTTTTTATAAAAAAAAAAAAACAAATTTTTGAAAAAGTAAATTTTGATGCAAAATTCGACCCTCTAGGAGCAATATTAACGAAGTTATGAGCGTTTAAAGTTTTTATAAAAAAAAAAAAAATTTCTGAAAAAGTAAAT